>JBBCBC010000025.1:18432794-19079359 GCA_037126765.1 Stenogyne calaminthoides
CAGATTTCCATGATGGGTTTCCATGATGGGTGAGTTAGTTCACGGGTCTACAAGTTAAACAAAGTACGAAGGATATTCATCGCCAAGCAAAATACACTAGGAGTTTATTGGCTAAGTTTGGAGTTCAAAACCGTAAAGAAGCGGAAATTCCTATGTTGGTTGGATTCAAGATGGATCCAGATGAGGATGGACAGAAAAACCAATCGAAAGAATATAGGGCTCTCATTTGGATCTCTACTATACATGATGCGGCCGGACCGGATATATCACTTTTGCGGTGGGTGTATGTGCGGTTTCGTGCAAATCCAATGCAAATTCACACAGAAGCGGTAAGCGGATTCTTAAGTATCTGAAGGGGACAGTAAACCTTGGTTTATTTTACCCGTCAGATGATAATCTAGAGCTTAGTGGGTATTCTGATTCTGATTATGGAGGTTGCAGAATTGTGAAGAAGAAAAGTCAACCTCGAGAACATGCCGATTTTAGGAAGTAAACCGATCTCGTGGTTTTTCAAAGAAGCGTACATCGATTCGCGACATCTACTATTGAAGCGAAATATATGGTTGCGAGGAAAGTTTGTTGCTCCCAACCCGCCTCGGCTTAGTCGGCGGTGAGGATTATAACATTGTAGCTAAGAATGTACCTATATTACGTGATGATAATAGTCTTATTGCAATCACTCAAAATCCTGTTCTACATACAAGATGCAAGCATGTGGATGTCAGACACCATTTTATAAGAGATCATGTTGAAAAGAAGAATATCGAATGGAAAAGATTCATCTTGATATGCGTAAAAAGTCGATATTCTAACCAAGCCACTAGCTGAAATCAGATTCAGAGAATTATGCAATGAGCTAGGGCTTATGGATCTTGGAGAAAAAGCACCAAAAATGTTTGACGGACTGATCTCCAGAACCAGCTGGTTAAGAGACTAACCAGGTTAAGAGGAATCAGTTGAGTTTGGTATCTCAACTGAGCAGAAGATCAGTCAAGGAACTGATATGAAAAGGAACTGATCAGATTTAAGGATTATCAGATTAAAGGAACTGATCAGATTAAAGGATTATCTGATTAAATCAGTTTGGTTATTTCATACTTTGTAAGTCGATTAAGCTGATATTCAACAAGCAAGATTCACAAGATTAAAGCTTACATCGCATAAGAAAACAGAAAAATTTACACAACAATGGAATAATAGAAATTTTCATTGATAAAGACTCAGAGGTTAGATTTACATTTCAAGTTACAAGTACAAAAGGACCCGGAGGTCAGTACATAAGCCATAAACCGAAAACCCTAAACCCTAAGCCTAACCCTAGAAGGGGGGGAGAGAGAGTGATTTTAAAATCTGATGCTCCCATTTTCCCCCACTTAACAGGTGTGTGAAGACTTTGAAATAATCCTAAAGCCACCCTCAGAGCTTCGGAGTTAGGAGCGAGAGTGGGCCTTGAAGGATTTCTAAGTCAGGAGCCCTTAGAGCTGAAATCAATGGGCTCTCCAGCTGTTAAATGGGACACAAGTGCCAAGAAAGTGATCCAAAGATCATATGGCCACATGTGTCGCATGAAAATATAGAGTTGATATACGAAGATCAGTTGTTGTCTGATCAAGATCGTATATCAAACTCATGTTTTATATCAGACTGAGTCTGTTGATGTTAATTCCGTCATCTCGATAGGCACACAAGGTGCATACGGTTAGGAGAAGTGTCTTCTCATTTGCGATAGCAGATCCCCACCTCGGTGGTAGAGAAGCTTGGCAATAATTTTATGTGTAATCTTTGATGACGACGAAAGCAGCAATAAGGAGCACACATGGCTGATTTGAGAAGCTGAAATCATTGGAAAAGGGGTAAAGGTTTTTGCCGGAAGTCTCACCGGAAATAAGGGTTCACCAGAATACATGATTTACAAAGAAGATAAGTATGGTGTATGGGTTATGTAGTGTAAATCATTGGTCCAATTTATAGAGGCCAAGCAAGGGTGCAAATGCAAATCTGATTTCTCAAAGCCTCTTAGAGAAATTAGCACTGCAAGGATAGCGTGTAGGAAACACGCGACTGATAATTGGATAAAATTACGGCTATTTGACATCTCGAAGTATCCAGACTATTATTACAAATGTCAAATCGTGCTAACTTAGGGAATCGAGACGACTATTAAATTCTTCAAGACTAAGTTTTGGCGGTAATACTTATCCCAAGAATTGACTTGGTCAACTGAAATCTGATTAGATAAGAGACTGATCAGATGAGGAAGATCAGTTGAGTATGATACCTCAACAAATCAGATAAATCAGTCAATAAGAAATCAGAAATAACAGTTGAAGGGGGAACTTCAACTGATCAAGGAGGATCAGAAAAGGAAATATCAGACGCAAAGTGAAGCAGATCAGTTGAAAAGGACAGTTGGGAAATTTATAAGGTTTAGGAAGAAAACTAAGATCAACAAGTGGAATCAACACCAAGTGGTATTGACTGATTACAATATCAGTCAACCAGATACGCATTTCTATTCCCTTGCTTACTGCTTATTTATCTGAACTTATCTGATAATATTTGCCTTTACTGTACACACTACTTTTGTGACGTATATCCTGCAAAGTATTTAATGCGGACGCGGGGTATATGTATTAAATGCCACTAAATGTGTTTTTAAATCCAAAAAGGCAATCGTGCGTACATTTCCTGACCACACGATCATAACTGATCAATCTGGATCGTTTAAACCTTTTCAAATGTTTGATCTTCTATTCTCGATTTTCCCTCCTTCATCCTATAAGTTTCATCAAAACCTTACCAGAGTTTTCTTATCCTCAAAATTCTTGCGATTTATTCTTTGACAACTCAAAATTTCCTTTCTGCGATTCAAAGTGTTTTCTTGCGATTCAAACTTATTTTTAAAAAAAAAACAGAATCTGGTAATTTCTGATTATTTGTTGAACTACTTTCCTAAAATCCATTGATCTTATAGATTACGTCTATTTATGTGATCCTGTGATATGCCTTATCTTTTCTTGATATCCGTATGTGTTCATCGATTACTAGGCCTGAGAGTAGGTCTGATAATCAATATATGATATCTTTATGATTATGCACAACTTTAATCGAGTCTATCTTATTGTAGATGGCCACTCACAGAATGGGAAAAATAATGTGCAACTATGCGGATCTGGCAACCAAAATTGTCGATGACAAATTTGTAAAGTTTGGTGTCACTCGGGATCCAGAATCAATGGAGGTTGAAGATATTCTGAGGAAGGGAGGCCTTGAAAAGTACTGTGCTGTACACTACAATCCAGTAATGCAGTATGAAGCACTGGAATTCCTAAGGAATTTGAAGGTGGATACGGACAATCCTGGAGATGAGCTGATTTCTTCAGTTAATGGAGAGGAGATCAGACTTTCAAATGCTGATATCACTCGTCTGTTCAGCTTGCCCAAAGGGAAAATCTCTCCTGTGCACTACAGGGAGAATGAAGATGAGCTGATCAGAAATGAACTCTTCAGAGAGGCTGATAAACACCAGACTGCAGGTTTTGTCAGGCCTATGTTGAAAAGGAAATACCGACTGTTGTTTGACATACTGTCAAAAACTATCATGGGTATTTCGTTTAGCCCAGATGCTTTAACATCTGTTAAATTGTATAGCATGGCTGCTATAATCGATCAAGCCAAAAATATCAATTGGCATGGCTTCCTGTAGGTTATTCTGCTCCAAGAACATGAAAAATTTGGAGTTAATGATCGTAGGCAAATCTTTCTGAAGAAGAGAATCAGCAATCTCAACAAGGTTGCAGTCATTCTGAAGGATAAAATGCCAAATGCTGAATGTGATCAGAATGGACTGAAGTCCTACAAAGCCTTTCTCACAACCACATCTGCCATATATGGGCCATCTGATGATGATACGCGGTCCACCCCTCCAAAGGTGAAGAAAGGGAAGCTCAAGGAGGCAGCTACATCTGCAACAGGTGCTCCCCAAAAGAAGAAGCGAAAACTGGTTAAGGCTCAGGAGAAGAGGCCGAAGAAGGCAAAGCAGGCCACCATGACTCTATTTCTGGAAGACGAGTCAGATGAAGAAGGAGTGCCAGAGCAACCTGATGTGCCACATAAGTTAGCTGAAAAATCAGACAGGCAGGCTTCTCAAGTTGAGAGCTCGCCAGAACATTCTGAGGGAAGAGCAAGAGAAGAACGATCTCCTTCTCCTCAATCTCGAGTTGATTCACCACTCAGACTTCTAGCTGGTGAGCATGTTTCTCCTTCTCCTTCACCTGCTCGCGAACCTAAAAGTTCATCAGTTCGCGAACCAGTTAGATCACCTGCTGCAGAGCCGGATGTACCTGCTTCTACAACAGAACCTCTGCAGGTTCAGTCAATCAGTCAACATCCACCTACTCAGGCACCACCAGAACCCTCTACATCTCATCAACCGGAATCTGGTCGATCTGAACAGATGATTCCTGAGTCCAGATCATCCAAGACCATCACCGGGAAAATGGTCAGGATGCGAGTTGAACGCGAGATTGATGAGCTGTATCCAGAGCTGGTAGCCCATCCTGTTATTCGAGAGGAAGTAATGGAGATACTCACCTGGAAAGATGTCCGTTTGAAGAGCTTCTCAGATTTTATGATCATCATTGAACAGATGGGAGGTGCAGATGCTTTCGCAGATTTTGATTTCGACATGAAGAAATCTGCTCAAGTAGGATCACCAGCTGAGCTGATAACTGCTGATTCGATAAAAACTCTGATACACAGGAAGCTGGGAATGACTGAACAAGCTGAACTGGAGCCTGTTGAAGAAACTCCAAAAGAAGATGATCCTATGAAGGATGTGGGAGTTGCCGATGATAGTGGAACTGGTGCTGCAGTTCATGACCAGTCACTGGAGGAGCAAACAACTGAAACTGATCAGGTGACGCAAAACATTCCTACATCTCACATCACCGCTGATCAACTTCGGGAGATCAGATCATGTTTCAAAGATCTCTTGAAAGAAGAAGTAGAGGGAGTGTTGACTAATCAACTTAGCAACACAATAGCTGATCAGAGGCAGATTGGCCTCAAAGAAATAACAGATCAACGGGAATTGGCTATTTCCCTGATTGAGGCAATCAAAGATTAGTTCTCTCAAACTGTGACCAGCCTGACTGCTGAATTCAAGAAGACAGTTGACGACAAGCTAGTCCAGGTTGATCAACAACAAGTTTCTATTCTGATGGTCACTGAAAAGCTTGAAATGACTGAAGAGAAACTTGATAAACTGATTCTTACCCTCTCTACTGCCGTGGAATCTGTCAAGACTGAGCTGATCTTGAAAAGATTCAAAGTCTATCTGCTCAAGCTCAAGGTTTATCTGTTGAAGATCTCAACAAGGCAATATCAGTCAGCTTTGGATCTCTGACTTCCCACCTCACAGCTCTTTTTGATCAAACCAAAAAGGGGGAAGGACAGATTGAGAAACCAACTGACCCTATCAGAACAACAGAAGACCTGATTCAGACAGTTGAATCCTATGGCCAGAGACTAGACCATCTGGATCTTTTTGCTAATGAAATTACTGAGAAGATGGAAAAGTCAAAGGCAAGAAAGTTAGCTGCGGGTGCTGGGACATCAGAACTTGTACCAGTCACTCAAACTAAGAGAGTCACAAGAAACACAGCTAGCCAGATACAGGCCAATAAGAAACTGGCTGAGAAACTGTCCAAAGAGCAGATTGCTGAAGAAGCCCGAATAAGTGAAGAAGAAAAAAGGGCAGAAAAATTGGCAGAGGCAGAAGATCTGAAAAAGAAGTACAGATCGAGGGCTAAGAAAGGCAAAGTCGGAAAATCTGGACCAGAACCTCAGCTGTCAGCAAGAGTTGACGAGATCATTCCTAAAACTGGTGCACATGCTGATAAGTTTGAGGAATGGAATAAGATCAGAAGTGAATGGCTTCTGGATGCTTTTGTTCTAGACCTTGTTCCACAAGAAGAATCTCCAGATGCGGAATTCCTCAACTAGTTGGAGAACAAGTATCCAGATTTTCTGAAATATCTGGAAAATGAGGCCAAGATAATCAATGTAAAAATATCTCGCCAAGAGTATGACGTGATGGATTACTCGAAGAAGGCAGATGGCTCATTTGACAGACTGGCATTTCAAAGGTTCTATTTTAACATCCTGAACAAAGCACGCATAACTGATCCTCAGCAGATCAATGATGTTAAATGGAAGCTATACCGGATTTTCAACATCCCTTAGGATCAATGAGAAATGCCAGAAGGATACAAGCCAAGAGATTGAAGAATCAGAAGACTACTCAGGATCAGCTGAATTTAAACTCAAACTTTTCTGATGTAATATGTAATAGATAAATCTGATGAATGAAAAGTTTATTTTCTAATCCTAAGACAAAATCTCTTTGTCTTCTGATTATATGCTCTTTACAGTTCTATATTTATCAACTGTGCTGGTTTCTCAAAGTGTTTTGGTTTCATCAAAAAGGGGGAAATTGTTGGGAAATTTAGAGTTTTGATGAAAGTTCTAAAACACATGTAATAGGACCAGTCAAACCTGTTAGCTGACTGATGTTTTTATTACTAGTTATAAGATTACCAGTTGATAATTATTGTATAGAACAACTGATGTAGAAGAGAGGTCACATATTGAGAGGGAATCTCAATATGTATAGGTCAGATCTAAAGTTCAAAAGAACAACTGATATCCGACAGGCCAGAAGGCAAGAGAAGAATAGAAGATCAGATTGATCTGATAAAGTCAGATATATCAGCTGAAGTCATGAAGCTCAAATTCAGAAGACTTGAAGATCAGATGACTTTCAGAAGATCAGACCAGAAGACCGACATCAGTCGAGTCTGCTAGTTGAAGCTAAGACAATTGGCACCAGAAGACTCTATCAGGTAGACTGATCAGGTCAGCTCACCAGGTGAAAACTGATATTTCACCAAATCATACGACGATGATCTGAACAAGAAGAATGTCAACCTTAGTTGGTAGAACAACACTGAAAAGTGCTTCTGTTAACCAATAAGAACAAGACACGTATGATCGGAGCCGGCAATTACGGGATTTGGTGTTGCTTTGTCAAACGGCTATAAAAGACACTATTCACGCTTTCGGCCATGTCGTTCCTGAAGCACGTCACATCAATCCTGCAAGTCTACCAAATATAGCCGGAAATTCAAATTGCTCTCCAACAGCTCTTTGATTTCGAGGTCTATAAATATGGGATTGCTCTTCAGAGTGAAGACACGAAAAGAATACGGAAACTATCAAGAAGCTCAAGCTATAATCAAATTTCCGCACGAAGAACACAAACTTGAAGATTATTTTCTAAGTGTTCATCCCATAAGTTCTTAGCTCAGAAATCTTTTCATCTAGCTGATAGGCTACTCAAAAACTAGGAAAGATTTCAAAGTTGGAACAAAAACAATCTTACCAAAACCCAAAGTTAGGTTAAGTTGTTTAGCAAGATTTCAGACTAGGGTTTCTAGTTCTGATTTTTGGGATCGGTTGAGTGAGAACTCTTTAAAAATCTGTTGGTGTACTGTGTTGGACTAACACAATAATCTAAGTCCAGTCGGTTAAGTTGGTTTAGTTGGTGCCCCTTGTGATAGGGAAGAGTGGACGTAGGACTGGTTGTCCGAACCACTATAAATCTTGTGTGCTTTTACCTGCTTTGATTAACTGTTTTACACAATCGCACACAACTTAATTAAAGCCGCATACATATTCTAAGTTAAGATCAGCTAGCACCAAGCTTCTGATCTGATCAGTTTGACACTTTAGTCAACTGGTTGAAAGACTGCCTTTGGAATCAGATTTGTTAAAACTGGTTTTTCACACGGGTAAACATTAGCTTCCGCACAATCAGTTAAACTGATAGATACCGAACTGATCTGCCTTCAGGCGATTAGTAAGATAGATATCAGTCCAAACTGATTCACTTGCACTCTGATCAGGCTAACTGCTATCACACCTGATCTGCACGAAAAAGTTTTCAGAAGTCTATTCACCCCTCCCCTCTAGACTTCTGCCCTCACGAAACCCGTTCGGGACCTACAGGGCTTATCCCAATCAATCACGCAAACCAAATGGGGCAGTTAAAGTAAACTAGCATATAAAATATAAGGCAAGCTTCTTGAGATTTCTAACCGCCTTATAGTCTGCTTAGTTTGGAAACCTTTCACATTCAATGATTTTCCAATATTCATTAATATAGAATTATTAATTGTTATATTATTATAATATTATTTTAGCTTTGCAAATAACAAGAGAAATGGTATATGTGTACGTATACATTTTCAGGTAGGTGTATTTACATATGAAACTAAGCACATAAGTTTCAATAATGATCTATTATTTATTGATTTACTCCATTAGTTACTTAATCCTAATTATTTTAAATATCATCTTTAAATTTTAATTTATATAGGAGACTCACTTAGATTCTAACAAAACCCTATAACAAATTATAATAGGGTTTTCTCCTCACTAAACATGTAATAACATGATAATTATTCAATATTTAAAAATAATTTAAACACAAGATGAAATAATATAAACTCACACCTAACACATAAATAACATGAAAATCATATAAAATGCACGCAATGCATGAAATATATTGGTCAATGAGTAGTGAGAAGCTTGGGTATCACACCAGGCCCGAGTGCTTCTGAACTCACTCGTCTCAGATCCGCCACAGTCGGGTGCGTAGATCTGTTTCGCCGCTTCGCAGCGTCAATGGCAACAGCAGTTCACAACTTCGATGGCGACGGCGGTTCGCCACTTCGATGGCGGCGGCGGTTCGTCGCTTCGATGGCGACGACAGTTCGCAACTTCGATGGCGACGACGGCTTTGTGGTGGTGATGGTGGCGGCATCGGCGACGTGCATGTGGTGATGGTGTGCAGATGGTGGTGATTTGGGGGAAGAGAGATGAAAAGAGAGGGAGAAGAGAGAGAAATTGATTTGGGGGGGGGGAGAGATGACGGGGGGAAGAGAGATGAAAAGAGAGAGAGAGAAGAGATAGAAACTGATTTGGGGAAAGAGAAATGAATGATGGAATTTGGGAGGGCTGAATTTGAGTGAGAGAGTATTTGATGAGGGGTAGAATGGGTTTTAACTAGAGAGTAGTTTAATAAAAAACTTGGACCTAAGAGTACTTATTTCAATAATCTTTTTATTACTGTTGCTTTAAATATAATGAACATTAAATATTTATTGCATAACTGTTCATAAGTACTTTACATTGTAGATAATGTGGTGTGTAGAAGATTATAAAAGTTCACATTATCAGTTCCTTGTATATAAGTACAATTATTTCACAACTTAGATGAAATTGAACAATTCATTAGTAGAAGTTGATGAGTAATGCTCGGATTTATTTGTCTTGACCAAGAGGTTACGCTAGTACATTATGATGTGCTGAAGAGGACCTACAGAGAGGAAATTCTTCAAGTCTAACTTAGAAGATGAAGAATTAGACTTCAGTGGTTGTTAATTTCTTAATCTCTGTCACTTGAATGGGATTGTATATGATTAATAATTATTGCTTTGATTTATTATGGGTAGAGAATCAAAGAGATTCAATACTTTGTATTTTGGGCAATATTATTAGTTATAGGGCATATCACCAAGATTTAATATAGAGAATCGTGTACTTTGAGAGTCTTGTTGATTTTGTCCCCTTGGTGGGCTCAGAAGGTTTATCATATCAAATCTCGCAGGTGGATTAATTTCCGGTATGATAACAATGTTTAGTTGTCCTTATTCCAAGGAAAAAAATATTAATTAATTAAAGCATTCAGTAGTTTAAATTAATTAATAAACAATAAATCTTAAACACGGAAAATAATGACCGGGAGACATATTTCGTAATATGGGTTAGGATGGATAATTCAATATTAATTCTATAGTGGAATTAATTAATATTAATGGGTTGGAAAAATATTAAGGCTCAATATTGATTTTTGGGCTCATTGGGAGGTCCAATCTTAATTCTCCTAAAGGCCCCTCAAGTAGCTCAATATAAGTCCAATAACTAAAGGTGATTAAAATAAAAGAATTAATTGTTGCAAGAAATAAAGGAGAGAGAAAATATTTGGAAAATATAATTACATAATTATATAAATATTTTTGGCCCCCCTTATAAGAAAAGAAAATTGGGAAAAAGATTTTGTGGAAATAAATTATGGAAGGAAGATTATATTTCTTGAAGAATAAAATCTTCCCCTAATTACACATCTTTGATCACATAATTTTCGAAAATTTGTACAGTGAAGAAGGAGAGAGAAATTTCATGGAAAAGATATATATGGAGAATATATATGGAAAGAAGATACATATTAATGTATTCGGTAATTAATAAGGGGGTGAAAATTTGATGTGAGAGAGTATTTGATGAAAATTTCGAACCCTTCTTGTATAAATAAGGGGATGATTTTTTCAGCCCCATTATTCTTGAGAAGGTAATTTTCGAAATACACAAAAGTGTGCAACAAGAAAATTAATTCTTCCTTGAGTGTTAGATTGTTTGTGAGATTTTCCACCGGATCTATAAGCTAGGACTTGGGGAATACTTGTGAAGGTTTTTGGGTTGAATCAATATTGTTGTTACTTCTGCTCAAAGGTGTCTCTCCAATTCATAGGTAAAAACATAATCCCTTAGGCTGCTTTTGTTTTGGGATTTAAGTGTGCAGAGCAAGTCAAGGTTTTAGAATCCATGGTGGTTTTAGAATCCTTGATGAATAGTAAATGTATGTGTTTGTTTTAAGATTTGAGTAGGATGAGATTTAACTTTATGTCTGTTGTGTGCATATCGCGCGAGGTGTGCCCGAGCCCACATATCAACAAGCTACCCGACTTGGAGGAACCTATTAATTTCCTAAGTATAACACCTCGGGATCGCAACGCGAGATACCAGCAGGCGGTCTCATCTACCGCGAGCTCGATAGAGGTTAGCTGATCCCAATATCAGTGCATTAACTACGATGGGACTTGTGTCAAGAACGAAGTACATAAGATCTTTCCTAAACCATGCTTGAATCATAGACGAATCGGCGAAAGACGACTTTGATTGACCGCTCAGAATACTTAAACAGCTAATTCCCTGTAAATTTGGGAATTGTCTAGATCGACGTACAAACGAAGTCTGCAAGACCGCCAAACCTTGGGCGACCTCCCGCGAGCTCCAAAGACAAATAGAATAAGATCTTTATCATTTAATGTTTTGCAGGCCAACTTTTGGCCCATTGTACTTGTAAATCGGGAGAGTGAGCTTCACTCTCCCCCACACTATAAATAGGGCTCATTTATGACCCAAGAAACTAGAGAATTGAATGCCATGCCAAACCTCTTGCCAATTTATTTCTCAAACATAAGTTCAAGAAATTCTCTAACTCTCAATCATATGCAATAAATACTACATATACTTCTTAATTACTTGTTTGTGTTACTAGAATCATTAGCCACATCAAAATCTCTTAACCCGATATTTTAGTATACAACAATTGGCGCTTGAAGGAGGATACTCTTTGTTAGGAGATGAATTTAATAAAGATTTTGATTAGATCCCAAAACCCCTGAGTATGACATACATCAGGACATCTTTGTAGTATAGGATCAGGTTTCAATAGATATTAAGACTCAGGATTATCTGCACTCTGTATAGTATGCAGATATAGATTAGGGAGAAATAGGTATGTTTTGATTTTGCCTGAAGAACTCAGATGTTCCTGAGTAGCTCAGAAGATTCCTGAAGATACTACCCACACATATTATCTGGTGGGAAAAACGATTACAACATCAGACAAGGGTTGCGATAGAGAAAAATATTATAATATTATCCGTTGGTAAAGTTTTAGAGGGACGGCAAAGCTGTTAGACATGTAGATAACTTCAATACGTTTCCGAAACGGTATTATAATAGGAAAACAGACACCCGAGTCAAAAGTTATGGCCAAAACAGTTTTCACCATCCAATGGCGAAAACCACAATCGCAGTTTCCAGATCCTACATTCGACATCGCTCATCCTTGCGATCAAAATTACAACAAGAACAAGCAAAACCCTACTACAGTGATCTATGAAAACAAACGCCTATACTACCCACACATATTATCTGGTGGAAAAAACGACTACAACATCACACTAGGGTTGCGATAGAGAAAAATATTATATTATTATCCGGTGGGACAGTTTTAGAGGGATGGCGAAGCTGTGAGACATGTAGATAACTTCAATACGTTTCCAAAATGGTACTATAATAGGAAAACAGACACCCGAGTCAAAAGTTATGGCCAAAATAGTTTTCACCATCCAATGGCGAAAACCCCAATCGCCGTTTCCAGATCCTCCATCCGACATCGCTCATCCTTGCGATCAAAATTACAACAAGAACAAGCAAAACCCTACTACAGTGATCTATGAAAAAAAATGCCTATACTACCTACACATATTATCTTGTTGGAAAAATGATTACAACATCACACAAGGGTTGCGATAGAGAAAAATATTATAATATTATCCGGTGGGAAAGTTTTAGAGGGACTGCGAAGCTGTGAGACATGTAGATAACTTCAAGACATTTCTGAAACGGTATTATAATAGGAAAACGGACACCCGAGTCAAAAGTTATGTCCAAAATAGATTTCACCATCCAATGGCCAAAACCCCAATCGCCGTTTCCAGATCCTCCATCTGACATCGCTCATCCTTGAGATCAAAATTACAACAAGAACAAGAAAAATAGTACTACAGTGATCTATGAAAAAAATAAGGCCTATACTACCCACACATATTATCTGGTGGGAAAAACGATTACAACACCACACAAGGGTTGCGATAGAGTAAAATATTATAATATTATCTGGTGGGACAGTTTTATTGGGATGGTGAAGCTGTCAGACATGTAGATAACTTCAAGTGGTTTCCGAAACGGTATTATAATAGGAAAACAGACACCCGATTCAAAAGTTATGGCCAAAACAATTTTTACCATCCAATGGCCAAAACCCCAATCGCCGTTTCCAGATCCTCCATTTGACATCGCTCATCCTTGTGATCAAAATTACAACAAGAACAAGCAAAACCCAACTACAGTGATCTATGAAAAAAAATGCATATACTACCCACACATACTATCTGGTGGGAAAAACGATTACACCATCACACAATGGTTTCGATAGAGAAAAATATTATAATATTATCTGGTGGGACAATTTTAGAGCGATCGCGAAGCTGTGAGACATGTAGATAACTGAAAGACGTTTCCGAAATGGTATTACAATAGAAAAACGGATACCCGAGTCAAAAGTTATGGTCAAAATAGTTTTCACCATCTAATGGCCAAAACCCCAATCGCAGTTTCCAGTTCCTCCATTCGACATCGCTCATCCTTGCGATCAAAATTACAACAAGAACAAGCAAAACCCTACTACAGTGATCTATGAAAACAAACGCCTATACTACCCATACATATTATCTGGTGGAAAAAACGATTACAACATCACACAAGGGTTGCGATAGAGAAAAATATTATACTATTATCCGGTGGGACAGTTTTAGAGGGATGGCGAAGCTGTGAGACATGTAGATAACTTCAATACGTTTCCAAAATGGTATTATAATAGGAAAACAGACACCAGAGTCAAAAGTTATGGCCAAAACAGTTTTCATCATCCAATGGCCAAAACCCCAATCGCCGTTTCCAGATCCTCCATCCTACATCGCTCATCCTTGCGATCAAAATTACAGCAAGAAAAAGCAAAACCCTACTATAGTGATCTATAAAAAAAACTCATATACTACCCACACATATTATCTGGTGGGAAAAACGATTACAACATCACACAAGGGTTGCGATAGAGAAAATATTATAATATTATCTGGTGGGACAGTTTTAGAGGAACGGCAAAGTTGAGAGAGATGTAAATAACTTCAAGAGGTTTCCGAAACGGTATTATAATAGGAAAACGGACACCCGAGTAAAAAGTTAGGCCAAAATAGTTTTCATTATCCAATGGTCAAAACCCCAATCGCCGTTTCCAGATCCTCCATCCGACATCGCTCATCCTTCCGATCAAAATTACAACAAAAACAAGCAAAACCCTACTACAGTGATCTATGAAAAAAAATGCCTATATTGTTGGAATTTAGAGGCACGTAATACATGCGCAGCGAAATAAATAGTTCATCAACAACAAACACGTAATTACATAATTGAATACATATAAACATAAAGAGAAATCTTATAATAAATCGTACGCATATTTCTCTACTATGGTATCCACGTAATCCCCATTCACGAACTTGCACAGATTTGCCAGCGTTGAATCTGAGACGAAATTTGCTAGGAAAATTCCTATTATAGATTTTATGGAGAAGTATGAATTAACGTTGTTTGTGGATTCCCAAGAGCTCATATATATAGGGAAGACCCAGCTTAAATCTTAAGCTAACCTGATTAGGAAAAAATATCCCTAATCTTATAAAATAAATCTCTAAGATTTATTTTCCATATATAAAATATCTACTGATTTAATTCTCATGCATATCAAATTTGTACGGATTTGATTCCATATATATTAAATTCTACAATAATATCCCATATATTATTATTGGGAATTCTTATTTAATTAAATCCAATTTAATTAAATATTAATAATAATTAATTCTAAATTAATCTATTATTAATTAATTCTCCATAAATTAAATATTAAATCCAATTGAACATTTAATCAACCAACTATAATCCGTAAAAGGGAACTACTTGTTCTGTGACCCACAGACCCTCATATATCGAGCGATTAGTCAAACTAACGGTCTTAATTGAACCCTAGACAATAAATCAGACATTCTCAATATATGAGGTACGTTGCAAGAAACGTGCAACTACCTGTAACTGAAACATGGGCTATTACGATTTCCTCCTTTCATTCACGAATACTCGATTAAGCCTTGAACATGATGAAGTGTCTATTCAAATAACTTAATCAATTTATCTCAAATCACTAATTGATCATGTATGTCACACTTAGCCACAAAGTCTAAATTGACGTGCAACGACCGATGACTTTGATCCAATTATGATGAGAAGATGAATATTCTCTCTAAATCCACATTGAGGAATGAATCATATTCATGGCTCAACTACCACGCATATGTACTTCGTGATGAACCCAATCCAAGCCATATCTACCAATAGTTAGGGTGCAAGCGTCGGTCGTGGTCAAAGTTCATCATCCCACACATGTCGTGCGTATTGACCTCAAGTCAAAGGAATATCGCATCGCTCCCACTAACCGAGACACCCGTAGACACATATAGTGGAAATACATCAAACGGTTTCTCGGATGGGTACACCAATACCCTCTAAGGTATTTGTGCATCTATCATGAGATACCTAGTATCTCGTAGTAAGTGAGATCTTACTACACTCTCTAAGAGTATGATGCAGATCGCACACCAATCTCCATTGTATCATCAATATCCCATTCTTGATGATCCTTGATCGAGGCTATTTGAGAATCATGCTTAAGTCATCTGAGTTCTCACAACCTCAATGACAGGAATCACTCATGGGAACACTTGCATGAATAAATTCAAACAATCAAACATAATATTCAAACAAGTGTATTGCCACACATTAATATTAAGTGAACTATAATATTAAATCAAACTGAATATCATCGAGAATTATGTCCTTTCAATAGATTGTCTCTAGGACGTTTCCGAAACGGTATTATATTAGGAAAACGGACACCCGAGTCAAAAGTTATGGCCAAAACCATTTTTACCATCCAATGGTCAAAACCCCAATCGTCGTTTCTAGATCCTCCATCCGACATCGCTCATCCTTGCGATCAAAATTACAACAAGAACAAGCAAAACCCTACTATAGTGATCTATGAAAAAAAACACCTATACTACCCACACATATTATCAGTTGGGAAAATGATTACAACATCACACAAAGGTTGCAATAGAGAAAAATATTATAATATTATCTCTTGGGACAGTTTTAGAGGGACGGTAAAGCTACAAGACATGTAGATAACTTCAAGATGTTTCCGAAACGGTATTATAATAGGAAAACGGACACCCGAGTCAAAAGTTATGGCAAAAATAGTTTTCACCATCCAATGGCCAAAACTCCAATCGTCGTTTCCAGATCCTCCATCTGACATCGCTCATCCTTGCGATCAAAATTACAACAAAAACAAGAAAAACCCTACTACAGTGATCTATGAAAATGCCTATACTAACCACACATATTATCTGGTGGGAAAAACATTTACAACATCACACAAGGGTTGCGATAGAGAAAAATATTATAATATTATCTGGTGGGACAATTTTAGAGGGATGGCGAAGCTATGAGTCGTGTAGATAACTTCAAGACGTTTCCGAAACGGTATTATAATAGGAAAACGGACACCCGAGTCAAAAGTTATGGCCAAAATAGTTTTCACCATCCAATGGCCAAAACCCCAATCGCCGTTTCCAAATCCTCCATCCGACATCGCTCATCCTTGCGATCAAAATTACAACAAAAACAAGCAAAACCCTACTACAGTGATCTATGAAAAAAAATGCCTATACTACACACACATATTATCTGGTGGGAAAAACGATAACAACATCACACAAGGTTTACGATAGAGAAAAATATTATAATATTTTCCAGTGGGACAGTTTTAGACGGACGGCGAAGCAGTGAGACATGTAGATAACTTCAAGTCGTTTCCAAAATGGTATTATGATAGGAAAACGGACACCCGAGTTAAAAGTTACTGCTAAAACAATTTTCACCTTCCAATGACCAAAACCCCAATCGTCGTTTCCAGATCCTCAATCCGACATCGTTGATCCTTGCAATCAAAATTACAACTAGAACAAGCAAAACCCTACTACAGTGATCTATGAAAAAAAACACCTATACTACCCACACATATTATCTGGTTGGAAAAATAATTACAACATCACACAAGGGTTGCGATAGAGAAAAATATTATAATATTATCCAGTGGGATAGTTTTAGAGGGATGGCAAAGCAGTGAGACACGTAGATAACTTCAAGTCGTTTCTGAAATGGTATTATAATAGGAAAATGGACACCCGAGTTAAAAGTTATGGCCAAAATAGTTTTCACCATCCAATGGCCAAAACCCCAACCGTCGTTTCCAGATCCTCCATCCGACATCGCTCATCCTTGCGATCAAAATTACAATAAGAACGAGCAAAAGCCTACTACAGTGATCTATGAAAAAAAATGCGTATACTACCCACACATATTATCTGGTGGGAAAAACGATTACAACATCACACAAGGGTTGCAATAGAGAAAAATATTATAATATTATCCAGTGAGACAGTTTTAGAGGGACGACGAAGTTGTGGGACATGTAGATAACTTCAAGACATTTCGGAAATGGTATTATAATAGGAAAACGGACACCCGAGTCAAAAGTTATGGCCAAAATAAATTTTCTCTATCCAATGGCAAAAACCCCAATCGCCGTTTCTAAATCCTCCATCCGACATCGCTCATCCTTTTGATCAAAAATTACAACAAGAACAAGCAAAACCCTACTACAGTGATCTATGAAAAAAAATGTCTATACTACCCACACATATTATATGATGGGAAAAACGATTATAACATCACACAAGAGTTGCGATAGATAAAAATATTATATAATACTATCCAGTGGGACAGTTTTAGAGGGACAGAGAAGCTGTGAGACATGTAGATAACTTCAAGACGTTTCAGAAACGGTATAATAATAGGAAAACGGACACCAGAGTCAAAACTTATGGCTAAAATAGTTTTCACCATCCAATGTCAAAAACCCGAATCGCCATTTCCAGATCCTCCATCCGACATCGCTCATCCTTGTGATCAAAATTACAACAAGAACAAGCAAAACCCTACTACAGTGATCTATGAAAAAAAAACGCCTATACTACCCACACATATTATCTGGTGGGAAATGCGATTACAAAATCACACACTGGTTGCAATAGAGAAAATATTATAATATTATCTGGTGGGACAGTTTTAGAGGGACGACGAAGCTGTGAGACATGTAGATAACTTCAAGATGTTTCCGAAACAGTATTATAATAGGAAAATAGACACCCGGGTCAAAAGTTATGGTCAAAATAGTTTTCACCATCCAATAGCCAAAACCCCAATCGCCATTTCCAGATCCTCCATTCGACATCGCTCATCATTGCGATCAAAATTACAACAAGAACAAGAAAAACCCTACTACAGTGATCTATGAAAAAAAAATTCCATCTTCATACTCTTATCACAAAAGATAGAGTAATTGATTCGCATTTTCAAGTGTCAAATCCACCTATTGATCTCATTGAGAATAATGCATCTCATGATTCCCTTGTTCCTACACATTATAAATTCTCCTTTTCTGCTTTAAATGTGACGCATAATGTTGGCCACATTCCAGCTCTTAAAACTACAACAGATCGTAAACTTTCAGAAGTTTCTCCTTTCCACAACAACAGGAGGAGAAGCTGCACAAGATGCTGCACCTGATGCAGAAGATGTTGTACGTTGTTGAAATGAGAACAACCCTACTTGATGAAAGGGGGAGTTCTTCATCTATGGGGGAGTTTTTGAAATATTATTTTGAGGGGAGATGTTGAATTTGGTTGGATTTGATATTGGTTTAACTTTCTATGCTTAATTGATTGGCTAATTTCTACACTTGTGTTGATAGTGAGGATCTATTTTTGGTTTGGATGTTTGCTATTTAGTATTACATATCTACCTTATTTGATATATATTGTTGCATCAGGTTGTTGTTGTAGAAAGGCCAAATTGGGGGAGATTGTTGATGTTGTTTTTAATGTGATAAATAATGTGTGACAACATCAATAATTCGTCCTTTCTTTCACAACCAACATCTTGTGTTTCCATATGTTATTTCTCTTGTTGTGTTTTGCAGGAATATATTTAGAGAATATTCAGGAGAAAATATTGGATAATGGAAAACAGTTGGTTTAATAGTGGAAGGAAATTAAAAGCATGTGGGAAGTTATTGACCATGTTTGAAGGAAGTTACATACTGGATAATGGATCCTATTTTATAGGATACATGGAGACTGCCACTTGGACGTGCACTAATGAAATATTTCGCACTTAGAGTGTCTCATTGTTTACAGATAACCAATAGGACTTTTGTGTCTTTACTAAGTCTATAGATTTTTCTATTGAGAGCTAGGATGTTGTCCAAAATGTTGTTCAACATTTCTGACAACATCAGAGTTCGTTTTTTCTCCGAACACTAACTTCTAATATTTTATGTTGTTCACAATGTTCTTGTATGCAGGTTGACGACTTAAAAATATGTTAAGTCAGGCGGTTGCAGATTAAACAAGAGTGAGGGTTGTGGAGAACATGGGTAGTTATCGAGTTCATGGAGTTAGTGGGAGATGGTTTCCTAGGCTACTCCAACTGCCTAGTGGGGCAAACTGAATGGCAAAAGCTTCATGCATGAGGTCTGCCATCTTGGTCATGAGTAAATAACTCATTTCCTCAACAACTTGCTTTATAATCTCTTCATTCTTTTCTGACAACTTCTTCTCCAAGTAGACTGTCCTTTCATTGAATTTCTGATTCAGCTCATCAGATATATTTATGGATACTTCACCCATCTTAGTGTCCAGAGCAGTGACCTCTCAGCTACATCAGTCTGAACTGATTTTACTTCAACAGTGGTACTCAGATTCTCTATTTTCTGAGTTTGATCTTTCAGAGCACTCTCCATCTGAGTCATATGGTATGCCACTGGTTCAACTTTCTTCAGTGCATCCAGAATTGGAGTTAGATCAATCTCTGGAGCATGTGAAGTTTGTTCTGACTGAACCTAAATCTGCATACCAATATCAGCAAACTTAATGATAGTTTCTTCAGTAATTTTGGCATAATGAATAATAGTGCCAAAAGGTACCTGAAGGGTTCTATCTTTAGTATGAGGATTTTGAGTATCAGCAACAGAGATGATCTTTTCAGCACCTTCCTTTTCCTTTTCAAGTTCTTTCTCTTTATCTCCATTACCCCCTTCATCTTTATCCTTTTCTTTCTCAGCACCACTGGTCTCTCCTGTCTCAGTTGGATTCTTCTCAGCAATTTTTCTTTTCACCAACTCATCAAAACTCTGAAACCTTTATCCTGAGTTTGGTTTTTCTGAATCCTGAGAACTCAGTGAGTAATGTTGTTTCCTCATTCCACCACTCTTCCCCTCTGAATGAAGCAATATTTAGCATATCAAGAAGAGTTTGATTCAGGATGTAGACTGTAGTTCTCAATCTGATGAATAAATTATGAAGATCAGGATATTCTGAAAGCCCAGGGTATCTATCCATCACAAATCGTTCCTGACAGTGTGTGCGCGTGTATTTTCAGAGTGTTGTTGAAAATGTTATGCAACATATAAAACAACATATGACAGCGGAAGTATAAAAACGGAGTGCAAAGGATTTCAAAATTTTGTATAGTCTGTAATACAGACTACACGAACCTCATGGTTAAAAATATCACTATAACAAGTAGTGAGATACACACGAACCTCTTACAAGATCCTAAAAGGTGTAGTGAAAAACCACACACCAAAAATCAATCTATTCAATCAAGTAACTAGTGATCTTATTCAACCTAAAACTTGATCTAATAAGATAAAATCAATACTGATGGGAAAAGTTGGGATACATTCGACCAGTACAAATAGACATAGCATCGACCCTCACACTCCACTCACGGTTGTGTCTTGGATGCTACTCTCTTAATTTTGGAGTAGAGCAAATGGTATTTCACTTTAACTCAAACTTGATATTCGGCCAATGAAGTGTAAAAACACACTTCATAAATGGAGAAGACAAAGTCCTCAAGTTGATCCATGTAGATTTTAGCATCTATCTAACCATTAAGAAATGCAGTCTTTATGTCCATCTGGTGTATTCTGATATTATGCAAAGCAACAATCGCGATAAGTACACGAATGGAAGTAATCCTTGTAACAAGTGAATAGGTGTCAAATAAATCATACCCTTTCTTTTGTTTAAAACCCTTTGCAACCAAACGAGCTTTATACTTGTCAACTGATTCATCTGCTTTATATTTTCTTTAAGGATCCACTTGCATCCTAAGGTCTTGCAATCTTTAGGGAGGTCAACCAACTCCCACGTGTTAGTTTGTAGAATTGAATCATATTCGCTATTTATAGCTTCCTTCCAGAGCGGTGCATCTGGTCTGGACATAGCTTCTTTGATAGACTTAGGTTCGTCTTCCAAAACATAAGTTATGAAATCTGGACCATAGGTCTTATCAACTCTAGCTCGTTTATTGTGTCTTGGTTCTCCACTTTCTTGAGTGGAAGGACCTGCAGCATCATTTGAATCTTCGTGGGTTCGTTTATTTGAACTCACTTCTTCTTTATCCCTATAAGGGAAGACATTTTCAAAGAATACAACATTCATTGATTCTATTGTAGTACCTTCTGTCATATCGAGTATTTCTGATTTGTGAATCAAAAATCGACAAGCACTACTAGTGAAATCGTATCTATAAAAATGTAGTCAACCGTTTTAGGTTTGATTCTCACTTGTTTAGGAGCTTTCACTTCAACCTTAGCCAAACACCCCCATACTTTGAGGTATTTGTAAGATGGTTTGCATTCTTTTCACATCTCATAAGGAGTGTTATCCTTAGTTTTAAGTGGAATCTTATTTAAAATATAGTTAGTTGATATAATATCTTTCCCCCACAAGTTCTGAGGTAAACCCGAGCTGATTAACATCGCGTTCATCATCTCTTTTAGTGTTCGAGTTTTCATTTTCGCAACATCGTTCGATTGAGGGGAGTAAGGGGCTGTCGTTTGATGTATGATGCCCGACTTGGCACATAACTCTTCAAACAGAGCCACATACTCTCCACCTCTATCACTACAAATTGCTTTAATTTGAGTGTTCAATTGATTCTCTACTTCATTTTTATAACGTTTAAACGCTTCTACAACTTCATCTTTACTTCGTAAAAGATAAACATAGCATAATCTAGTACAGTCATCAATAAAAGTAATAAAATACTTTTTTCCACCACTAGTTTGCACAAATTTTAAATCACATACATCCGTGTGAATTAATTCTAGAGTGGTTGTGTTCCTTTCAACAGTTTTCAATGGTAATTTCGCCATTGTTGCTTCTACACATATTTCTCATCTTTTGGATGTATCGACGTTAGCAATGTTAAGTAAATCCAAATTTACAAAACGCTTTATAGATTTTAAATTAATATGTTCTAATCTAAAATGTCATAAAGAGGAACACTTAGCGATATAAATAGAAGTAGAAGCCTTCTCATTAATAGTGTTTTTGCCTTTACGGCTTACAACCATGATAAACATTTTGAATAAACCATTCTCGAGGTAACCTTTCTTGAGAAAAGTTCCAAACTTGTTCAATACAACTTTATCAGACTCAAACACTAACTTAAATTGTGGCTAACTAACAGTGAGCCGGAGATCATGTTCTTCGGATGTCTAGGACATCCAGCACATCATTCAGCTTTAGCTCCTTCCTCGAGGTCAGCTTTAGCAAAACCGTTCTAACACTAGTCGCTTCAGACGGGGCTTGGTTGCCTATATACAGCTTTCTCCCCTCAGCATAAGAATAGGTGGAGAATGCAGACTTCTCTGAGCAGATATGGCAAGTGACACTAGTGTTCACGAACCATTCCTTCTTGTTGTCCACCATGTTGGCCTTAGTCACCATAGCATACATATCCATATCTGTGATCTCCCGTTCAACCACATTCACAGAGTCTTTCTTGTTCGCCTTTTCTTTATCGTCGTTCTTTGGTTGATGACATTCACTGGCCCAATGGTTGGGCTTGCCACAGTTGTAGCATTTCCTAGTGAACTTCTGCTTTGTGGCAGGAGCAAGAGCAACAGTCTTCCCCATGATGTCTTTGTTGTTAGGGTGTTTCCTCTTCTTTGATGGATCATTTTTCTCCATCAAATTTATCTTGGCCTCGATTGAAGAAGTTGAGATCTTCCCTTCTCTTTTTCGGTTATCCTCCTCGATCCGGAGCCGGACTGTTGGTCCCAAAAAAACCCAATTTAAAACTCGTAAAATCTCAGTGGGAGATGACTTTAAAATTTTTGTGAATGCGTTATGCAGATTTGCTAAAGTATGTATGACAGTTAATATGAAAGCAAATAAGAACACACATATTTTTATAGTGGTTCGGAGTCCCAACTCCTACATCCATTCTTCCCTTTATGGGGCACTTCCTTAATCCAAAGGAAACCTTAGTTTACGGTGTTAGGCACACCATCATACAGATATTTATGGAGCTCTCACTCAACGGGACTTATCTCCCTCACGGGATCGCCTATAGATGTTTAATGAGTTCTCACTCTCTGGGGACTTTTCTCCCTCACGGGATTGCCTATGGGACTTATCTCCCTCACAGGATCATCTATTAACTACCTTACTTAACCACTAATTCTCTCTCAAGAAAGGGTTTGGGTTTGGTGTTATTTCCAACTAGGTGAGATTAGCAATCAACAAAGAACAATTTCACATGGATGCTACACTTTCCCAGATCTTTCCAATGTATGATGCCAAAAAGGGGGAAAGGACATCTCATTCACACTTGAAGAAAACCCTTCAGAGGAAAGCCCAGCAGGAACTGAAAGCCCAGCATGTGTCTGAAAACTCTGCAAGAGATTGAAGCAACTGAGAAGTTGAAGTCAGTTGAGCCAGAAGACATTGAGTTTTTTCAGACAGACAGACAAACAGCTCAGGAAGCCATGATCTTGAGAAAGTCAGAAAGGAGAAAAGGTGAAACAAGTCTGACTGCTGAGGCACATGCTACTACTGAGAAGGCTGGCCCGAAGATAGCTGAGAAAAGAAAAACAGTAGCATTCATAGAGTCTGAGAAGAAGAAAAGGAAAATCTCTAATAAACCAGTTTAGAGAAAAGTGATTATTGACTTCTATGAACCTGAGGAATCTGAAGCTCAGAAAAATCCCAAAGCTGAAACTGAGGAAATTTTCAGAGAAGGATTTGGAGTATATGACACAAGCTCTCAGATAACAGATTTTGACTGGCACAACAAGTTCAAAGCTCTGCATATTGAGAAAGAAAAGAGGCAAGCTGCATCTATGTCAGAAGCTGAGCTAACTAGAAAAAAGAGAGAAGAAGAACAGAAGAGAAGAGGAAGCTTTAAGAAATTCATGAGCAGAATATGGGGTACTTCCAGAGTACAAAAATGGTCGCACGTTGACAAATGAATGCCAATCCAGATAAATGATGCCTGGGAAGAGGTCAAAAGAACATTCTGGTTTAATCATGACATTCTGAGAGAGTGGAGAGGAGGAAGCTCAGATAGAAATGAAGACTCCCTAGAGTATTTGCTGACCTTCTATCCAGAATACCTACAGAAGTGGATAAATTTGGCGAATGAAAACAATGTTTCACTAAAGGCACCTGGCCAATATAAGTACCCTGCTCCAAGATTCAGCACTGGATTCATCAATGAAGCTGCTATATCCAAAGAAGTTGCTGACTATGCTGCTCAGATGGGTCTGACCGGAAGTCACCCTGAAATCATCAAACAGGGGGATGAACTGAAAAGAAGGTACTATGGGATGTTCAATATCGAAGTCCCTGATGATGAGATTGAAGAAGACTGAAGACTGTATTCAGTTTTTTTTTTTTTTTTTTTTTGTTGAAAGACTTTCATTGTAAAATGTATTTTTCTATCCTAGGTTACATCACACCTGGAAACGAGAAAAAAGTGTGTAAACTCGTTCATCATTGTATGGACTTAAACAAGCTCCAAAGCAGTGACACTTGAAGTTTAACAACACTATGTTGTCAAATGGGTTTCGAATTAACGAATGTGACAAATGTGTATATGTGAAGGCTACACCAAATGAGTTTTTTATCGTATGTTTATATGTCGATGACATGTTAATCATGGGTAACAATCATAACATCATCGTTAATACGAAAAACATGTTAAATCAAAATTTTGACATGAAAAACATAGGATTAGCAGATGTGATTCGTATTGAATCATAACATCATTGTTAATTATAGTAATACGAGATTAATAGTTAAACGTGCCCTTAATTTCATCCATGTTAAATTAAGGTCACCTTAAATTTTTTTGGATTGACTATAGGATGATCTTTAATTACTAGTAATCTAAAAAGTTAAATATCCGGGGTCACCGGTAGAGAAGAACCAAATACAACTTGCTCGTTCCTAGCCTGTTCGCCCCCCACCTTGGAAGTATCCTGCTCGTGTTTTCCTCCAACCTGGTTGCTCCCCTCTTCATTGGATTCGAGGTCGACCACCATGACCCCCTCAGGAAGCAAAGAGAAGTCGCACCCGACTTTGACAAGATCGGCCAAGGGTAGCCGAAGACCAGGCGTAGGGGGATTATCGACCAGGTACCTCTTCAGATCATCCTTAAAAGGCCCTAGGCGGTCGACAGGAAAACATGTCGGGTCGTGCGAAAAGCATCCTCTAAAGCACACACGTGCTAGAAATTAACTATGGTCTCCAAGTATTCCTCCGTGTGTATCTTCGACTTCTCCAAACCCAGCTGGGTGTTCTCCTCTTCGGTCTTGGCAAGATGGTGGCCTAGTTCATCCTTCTTCTTCTTCTTCTTCAGGGTCTCCAGCTTGGCTTTAAGCCTTTTATTCTCTTCGGTTTGGGCGAGCAGGGTCTTCTCGACCTCCGTGTATTCCTCTCGGGGCAAATCCGCCACCTCTCGAGCTTGATTCCGCTCAGTGGTCATAGTGTCTAACTCCGCCTTGAGGCCTAAGGTCTTGGAGAAGTAGACGGACATGGCCTTATTGGCATGCTCCATCATAACTGTGGCTCGATTTAAAGGATGACCGTCGTGCGAACACGATCTGTCACTGATTGGCCGATGGTCACGCGCTCGAGCTCCGTCGTCCACGATCGAAGCGGGTCCTCAGAAGCCTGGTGGAGGTGGTCGGGTAGGCCAGCGGGGGCACCAACCGTCGGGGAGAAGTGGTAGTTGAGTAGGTCCAGAGTGAGGGACGACCTCTTGCTCGCGAACTTGCAAATAGAATATAAGTTATATTGCATAAATACCCAAGTGATAATTGAGGCGAGTAGAAAATAAGACGTACATGCGTGCTCGCTGGGGATCCATCCGAGGAAGGAATTGTCGACCGGGTCGCGCACGTGCCCACCAGTCGGAGCGCTCGAGCTGGAGCTCCTTGCGGGGCCAGGGGTATGGTCGGCTCTACCAAGGTATTGACACCTTCTATCGCTGGGGGTGTGCTTGCCCGATGCTCCTGGTGGTGCTTCTTTTACTTTTTTAGCGAGGGAGCATGCTCGCTAGTGCCCTGGTCAGCCGGGCGAGCAGAAGCTTTTTTGGGCTTGCCCATTTCTTCCCGGATGGCCCTTTGAGCTAGCCGCTCGGCTTGAATCCTCTCCAGCTCCAAGGGATTCTTCTTCCTCGCCATATTAGTGTGTCTGTCAGTGCTGACGGCTATAGTCACGACGGGAAGGGCAACGAACACCAGGCACAAGTTAGAATCTACATGATAGCATGAAAACTGTTGGGAGATGAATTTAATAAAGATATGATTTTGATTAGATCCCAAAACCCCTGAGTATGACATGTTCAGAATAATCTTGATAGTTGAGTCAAGATTCAGTTTTAGAGTATTCAGGATGTTATCTGCAAAATATATAGTCAGCAGATATAGATCAGGTTAGGATCTGAAGATTCTGAAGAACTCAGTAAGTTTCTGAAGAAACCGAAGTTTCAGTATGAAATTGAAGTTTCTGAAGTTTCAGTATGAAACTAAGAAACTGAAGACTCAGTGAGAAACTGAGATACTGAAGACTCGGTATGAAACTGAGGAACTGAAAACTCAGCATGAAGACTCAGTATATCAGTCAGTATGTCTGTGAAGACGCTGAAGACTCAGAAGATGCTGAAGACTCAGAAGACCCTGAAGACTCAGAAGACGCTGAAAGACTCAGAAGACGCTGAAGACTCAGAAGACCCTGAAGACTCAGAAGACGCTGAAGACTCAAAAGACCCTGAAGACTCAGAAGACCCTGAAGACTCAGAAGACAGAAGACAGAAGACTGAAGATCAAGAATACTGAAGGCACATTAATTACTGAAGACTCAGTAATGTACTGAAAGCTCAGTATAAACCTGTATGTTCCGAGGCACTGAAAATATCTATCTGAATGATGCAATACTGAGAAGATCGCGATTCCTTAGAAAAATAGATATTTGCCAAGACATTCAAATGCAGACAAAAGGAACTAAGACAAAGTGTTGTTAAGGTTATATAACTCAGAGATTGTAACCAAAAAGAACCGTTGAGTTGTCTACCTATAACTGGAGACAAAGGTCAAAAAGAGGAAGACAGCACTGTACCATACTGACACTGACAGCGACAGGTCACTGAAAAGATGTCAGAAATACTAAGTTCCAGACTGCAAAGAGTGATAATCGGCTACATGAAAGGCTATTGCCTAAAACGTGTTAGGGAGTGTCAAACCCTAAATATAGTCGTTTCTCACACACCATAAGAGGAAACTCACGAAGCTATCTCTTCCAACGGATAGTTTTTCAAGAGTGGCCTTGGTGTATGCCTATAAATACTGTGACCCTCTACATTGTAAGGTTACGGGAAATTTTTAAGCAACTCAAGAGCTCAAACTTATTATCGCAAGTTGAAGCACTCGAAAACCCAAGAATTTCCCAAGTGCTTTATATCGAAGAGAGCTCATTCCACTAAGCCTAGCTTGATAAGATATATCCAAAGCTTAGTCGAGATATCCTAGCCTTTGCATTGTTCTTTATTGTAAAGGATATCTCATCCTAGTTGGAAACCAACCAAGAAACCCCAAACCCTTTGTAAGGTAGTTTGAGTGTGATTGTTAGTGAGATTGGAGTTGTAAAGAGTAAGTAAACTACATTGAGGTAGTCAGAAAGCTCTAGAGAAGAAGTGAGTAATCTATCTTGGATAGACAGAAAGCTTGTGTGTGTTTTGAGTTAGTAAACTACAGAGGTAGTCAGAAAGCTCAAAATAGAAAGGTTAGTAAACTACAGAGGTAGTCAGAAAACCTTAGGAAGTGATTAGTGAATTTCTCTGAAGAGATCAGGGAGAGTGGACATAGGAGCTTGAGTCTCTGAACCACTATAACTTGCTGTGTTCTTTGCTTTTTGTTTTGCTTGTTTTATCTGTTGCATTACTTTGTTTTGAAAGCATATTTTTTCATCGATATTTCAGTTGGAATCAATCCAATTGAAAGTTGCATATAATTGAATCACACTTAATCACTATTCCATTAAAGGAAGGTTTTCAAAGAAAAGCTTAAAACGCAGTATAAACTAAGGGCCAACCATTCCGCGACTTCCGAGTAGCTAGAACAGATAGTTACCAAACTGAACTTACTCTTATGAGGGTTCAGTAAGTTAGTTATCTGATCCAAGCAACTCAGGATCTCTGAAAACTCAGGATAAGTTGGGATTATCTGAGGTATCTGAAAGCGAAAGCAAGGGATCACTATCTCGGTAGACTTTGACTCGAGAGCGACGTGCTTCTCGGACAAAATCATCGTGACAACCCTACCCAAGTCGACCTCGAAGAAAAGAAAAAAGTTTTAAAAACACTTGACATGTGTATTCTCCCCCCCCATACACGTAAGACTCGTTTACTTGGGGACCAACAAGTGGTATCGAGAGCGGAGTTCAAAAGATCAATTTGTGTGATCACCGAATCGATCTATTTTTAAAACTTGTCTTCTCGATCCGATACCAACAAGTGGTATCATAGCGAAGGGTTCAACTTGACCACTGCTTTTGTTGACCAAAAGTTTTATTTGCTAAAAATACTTGTGGTCTATCTGAACTGATCTTATTTGCTGAATTATTAAAAGACTCAGATAAAAATGTCTTCTAATAAACTTCTCATGTTCTCAGTGGAGAACTATGATTTATGGATACTGAGAATGCAGGCTCACCTGTATTCTAAACATGAACGTATGTGGAGAGTGGTCTCTGAAGGGCCATTCCAGTTTACTGTGGTGAATCCCAGAGGAACAGAAAATGAGAGAAACGATCCTGCAATAGAATTTCCTAAGTCTCGATGACCAATCGACTCTGAGGAGAGGAAGTTAGTCAATCTAGACTATATTGCTAAAGACACACTATACAGTACAATTGATGATGGTGTGATGGGAATGATCTGTCACTGTAATACTGCAAAAGAAATTTGGGATACACTAGTTGTAATGTGCCAAGGCACATGTCATATCAAGGAAAACAAACTTTCAGTTGCAATTGGAAAGTTTGATAGTTTTGAAATGGATGAAGGTGAATCTATAGACAAATTGGAAGTCAGATTCACTAGCATTATGAATGATCTAAATGCACTTGGAAAGAAATATCCATAGAGAGAAGTTGCATTGAAAATTCTTAGAGGTCTTTCTAAGAAATGGGATATACATGCCGTGGTGATTGAAAACACCAAAAACATTAATTCAATGCCATATCAACAAGTCTTCTCTGAGCTGAAGGCCTATGAGTTCGTAATTGATAAGAAATCTAAAAAAGGTCGACAAAGAAAGATGATTCATCATCTAGGAAAAATGTGGCTTTCAAAGCCAAAGATAAAACACAAAAAACTAGAGAGTTCGAGAACTCCCTTGCTAAGAATCGATGATGAGCTTGAGGATAAGCTAGCACTGATGGCAAGGAGGTTTGAAAGACTTAATAGTCGATATGGAAAATACAAAAACTATTACAGGAATCACAGGTACCAGAAGAAACCTGAGGACAAATCAACTGAGAAGAGAAAGGACAAAAAGTTTGGAGGGTCTTCATCCGTAAAAAGGACTCCAAGTCCAAAGAAGAAAGTGATCGATGATGATGATACCAACAGATGCTACAATTGCCAAAAGAAAGGTCACTTCCAGTATGATTGTCCAAACCTAAGTGCTAAGGAGAGAAGAGAAAGGCAAGCTAAAAGAGACAAGAAGTTCTCCAACAGAAAAGCCATGGTTGTTGAAGAAGAAAATTTTGAGGAAGGATCTAGCTCTTCAGATGAAATATTCTCAGACAGTGAAAGTGATGACATCAGTCTAATGGCTATTGAGGAGGTAAACTCTTCTTTCTCTGTTGTTGCTCCTACACTAGCACAAGAGTTATCAAGTTCCACTTTAAAAAATCATTTTGACTGATGGATTCTTTTGAGAATCATGAAGGACTATCTTTGTTTTACAAGAATCGAATGAAACTCAAGAGCGTAACAAAGAGCCGAAAAGTTGAAAATCTCAAATGGAAAGACTCTAGCAATATCAAATCACTTCTCGCTTAATGGGGAGCTACTAATGAATGGATGTTCTCGAAAGTACAACCGCCGAGAAAGAGAAGTCGATAATGACCCTAATCGAAAAAGCTAGAGAAATCCATCAAGAGATTCACCGATCGTAATCGAAGTTCAATGACCTCTCTGAGAAGCATGAAACTCTACAGAACTGTGAGGATAGTCTGCAGAAGAAGCTAACTCTATTGAATACTGCATCTAAAGTAATAGATGAAATTCAGAGTTACCAGAGATCTGCCACTATAAAATCTGGATTGGGATACATTCCAGGGGAACCTCACAAGGTCATCTCAATCTTTGATCATGTAGCAAGAAGACAATCTTTGTAAAACCAAATGCACCTACACTTCAAACTCAAGAAATGCCCAAGGTTGTGACAAGGAAAAGGACCAATGGTTCCAAAAAACCAATGATCGTAAGAAAGCCCAAACCTCAGGTGAAGGCTAGAAAACCCGAGCACTCGATTGGAAAATTTCGTGCAAGTACTTCAAAGCCTCAAGCTAAGAATGCAAACTCGAAAGGATCTCAAGACCAACCATCGAGAGGAATCTTCGAAGAGAAACACTCAAGCAGAGACATTGTCAATCAAGAGACCAAGTCCTCACTATACTTGAAAGACCCAAATTTCAAGACAGTAACCCGAACCCCACTTGCCTAAGGGTAAAGGTTACCTGAACCCGAAATCAACAAAGATTCAAACCACCACCGAGAAGCAAAAGCAAATGAACAAAAGGCCCGAACCAAAGAAAAATTCAAAAGCTCATGTTCATGCTAAGGCTAGCATTCATACACGTGAAACCGCTAAGGCACCCGTGAGTAGTAAATGTGTATGTAGATGTTTATGGAAGATGATCGACCACTCTAAAGTGATTAGAGTTGTCGCAGCGATTTGAATTCGAAAGGTACAACTAACCTTGTAGGACCCTACACAAATTGGGTACCTAAAAATTGATCTGCTTTTTCGGGGGAAAACAAGGGCACCGAGCCGATTGAAGATCACATAAAGACCGATGAGTGGAAATGAAATGGCCCTTGTTGTATGGTATCTAGACAGTGGATGCTCAAGACATATGACAGATTCCAAGAAGATACTCAGGACTATGTTGAACAAAGAGGCCCTCCAGATCACTTTTGGAGATAAATCCAGGGGATGATCAAGGATATGGGACTTTGGAAATCGACTCGATTCATATCCATGGTGTTTCATATGTATCTGGATTGAAGCATAATTTGCTTTCAATAAGCCAATTCTGTGATAAGGGTTTTAATGTTGAGTTCTCTAAGAACTTATGTTATGTGAAAGATGATACATCACAGAAAATATTACTGACTGGTACTAGAAAAGGAAATGTGTATCTTGCTGATTGGAGCTCAACTCCTAAAGATACATGTTTGGTTGCTAAAAGTTCCACAGATACCAGTTGGTTATGGCGTAAAAGAATGAATCACCTGAATTTCAAAACCCTGAATAAACTTGCAAGATTAGCTCTTGTGAGAGGGTTGCCTAATGAAGTGTTCAGTAAGGAACATATTTGTGATGCGTGCCAAAAAGGAAAACTAATTAGAGCATCATTTAAAAGCAAAGTAGATGTTTCTACTGAAAGAATACTTCAGTTGTTGCATATGGATCTTTTTGGTCTAATAACACAAGTGAGTACTAATGGCAGGAAATACACACTAGTAGTAGTTGATGACTACTCAAGATATACTTGGGTCATATTCTTACTCAGTAAGAAAGAGACTCAGATAAAGCTGCATGAGTTACTGAAAAGGCTCAGTATTGAGAAAAATCTGAGAGTGGTCAAAATCAGATCTGACAAAAGAACTGAATTTATAAACCATATTATATCTGATTATTGTGCAGCAAATGGAATTACTCATGAAACATCAGCTGCAAGGACCCCTCAACAAAATGGTGTTGCTGAAAGAAGGAACAGGACTCTAAAAGAAGCTGCAAGGACAATGATAGCTGAAGCTGATATTCCTAAAAGATTTTGGGCTGAAGCTGTCAACACTGCATGCTATTCTCAAAACAGATCCATGCTGACCAAGAGTCAAGGCAAAACACCTTATGAGCTTTGGAATGAAAGGAAGCCTCTTGTTTCTTTCTTTCGTGTGTTTGGTTGCAAGTGTTTCATACACAATAATGGTAAAGATCAGTTGAAAACATTTGATAGCAAAGCTGATGAAGGAATATTCTTAGGATATTCTGAAGTCAGTAAAGCTTTCAGAGTTTACAACTGTAGGACTCTTATTGTGGAAGAAACACCTCATGTTGTTTTTGATGAATCTACTTGTGTTCAGAAGAAACAGGAACATGATTCAGGAGAACTGACCAAGAGAATCACCAGATTAAGCCTGAAAAAGAATGACAAATCATCCACTGAACCTGAAAAGAAGAAGTCAGTCACCATCTATGATTGGAGTGACTCAGACTCAGACAAAGAAGTTCAGGATGGAACTCAGAATGGTGAGACTCAGGATGGGAATTCTCAACTGAAGGAAAACCAACACACTGAAGCTGACCAATCTGAACAGACACCGGTTCAGACTCAGGTATGTGATGCCAATGAAGATGTGGTCACAGCTGAGGCAAATTCTGAATCTATCAACCAAAGGGGAACAAATGTCACTGACAATGTTCTGAATTGAATTTCCCCTGAGGAAGATGATTCCCTTTCTCCTTTTCTGTTGTTCCTTGAGTTTAATGAACTAACTGAACCTAACATTTCAAATGTTGAGGATACTATTGAAGGGGGAACATCTAGAAGAAGATGGTTAGATAGTCATCCTACAAGTCAGATTGTGGGTGATCTAACTGAAGGTGTCAAAACAAGAAGGTTCCATGGTGAGAGTGCACTATTCTGCTGCTTCCTATCAGAGAAAGAGCCTACTGAGATTGGTGAAGCTCTACAAGATTCTCATTGGATTACTGCTATGCAAGAAGAGCTGAATCAATTATCAAGGAATGAAGTATGGGAGCTAGTAGATAGACCTGAAAGGCACAATGTTATTGGAACCAAGTGGGTATTTAAGAATAAAAGAGATGAAAACAACAACATTGTAAGAAACAAGGCAAGGCTAGTTGCACAAGGTTATTCCCAAGAAGAAGGCTTGGATTATGATGAAACCTTTGCACCTGTTGCAAGACTAGAAGCCATCAGATTGTTTCTTGCATATGCTGCCCACAGGAAGTTCACAGTCTATCAAATGGATGTGAAAAGTGCATTTCTGAACGGTGTGCTTAAAGAAGAGGTTTATGTAGAACAACCTCCTGGTTTCAGACAGAATGACCAAGTTTACAGGCTCAGAAAAGCTTTGTATGGTCTTAAGCAAGCACCCAGAGCATGGTATGATACTCTTTCTCAGTTTCTTACTGACCATGGTTTTGTCAAAGGAACTGTTGATAGAACTCTGTTCAGGATAGAAGATGGGGAAGATATCTTACTAGTTCAGATATATGTTGATGACATCATTTTTGCTAGGTATTTCTACCCGACCGGGTACACCTCATAGTTTATCCGATTTTCCTCGATCTGGTCTGGTCTTCGATGGCATATTCCTCGTCTTATTTTGGGTAGCCGTTGGATTATTGGTCATGCTGCCTCTCGGGTTCGCTTCTGGACTGATAATTGGCTTGGATAAGTGATTACGGACCGCCTACATCTTCCTGACGATCTCATCTCGACTTTATCCTATACGGTGGGTGACGTTCTCTTTGACGATATATGACACTTTGATGAGGTCTTTTTCGCTCAGTTCCTGGAGATTGTGATTGATATTCTTCGTATTCCGGTCTCTTTTCATGGTGATAGACAGATATGGCCAGACTCTACCTCGGGTAATCTCACAGCTAAGGCCGCATATTCTCTGGTACAGGACTCCACTCTTAGGGTGAGCTGGGCCTCTTAGATTTGGGGCACTTTTATTCCGCCTTGTCGTTCTATGACGGTTTGGCGCGCGATTTGGGGTAAGCTTCCTATTGGAGCTGATCTCACTCGTATTGGGATAGCTGGTCCTTCCATCTGTCCTTTTTGCTACTCTGGCCAGATGAGTTCGAGCATCTGTTCGCACACTGCTCCTTCACGATACGTCTTTATAATGAGGTAGCACGTATTTTTTATATTCAATTGGATTATACTTTCGGTTTTCTCGACATCTTCTTGCAGGCTACTCGTGTTCAGTTCGGAAAGCAAATTCACAGCATTTGGCGTCTAGCCTTCATCACTCTGGTTTGGGTGGTCTGGATGACCCGGAACCGTGCTATTTTTCAGGATATTCATCCTAATTATCACGGATACATGATTCTTCTCTTGACTCTTATTCGTGAGGTTGAAGATTTCAAGGTTGGTCACATGCAAAATGAGGTTAGGGAACTTGCCATTCTCCGGCGTCTCAGACTTCGGGGCTGCGCTCGGCTGCCTCGTATCCCTTTGAGCTTCCGGTGGCTACCACCTGATCCTGGTTGGTACAAGGTTAACACAGACGGTAGTGCTTCAAGATCGCCAGGACGACTTCACATTGGGGGTTTATTCCAAAACTCGAGGGGCTTCTTCGTAGTTGCCTTCTCCCATTCTGCTGGTTGGGGATATCCCTTTGAGGCCGAGCTTGCTGCATGTTTTCATGGTATTCGGTTTGCAGCTGAGCGGGGGTGGTTTAATCTCTGGATTGTGACTGATTCTGAATTGACTGTCCGTGCTATTCGTGAAGGTCCGACTACAGTCCCGCGGCGGGTCCACGCCCTTTGGAGCCAAGTGGAGAACTTCCATCATGTTCTCAACATTAGAGTAACCCATATACATAGGGAGGTAATTCTGGTGCAGATAGGCTCTCCAAGTTGGGAGTCTCTCAGGAATGGGTCGGCTCTTGTCTGGATTTCCTTTCTGATGTTTTATTTCACGATATGAACCGTGAATATTTTCGTATTTAGTTTGCTCTTTTAGGGATTACCTTCGCGCTGCGGGGTAATACTCTGTAGAGGGGTCACCTTTTCCCCTTACACGAGGGTTTTGCCCTAAGGAGGGTTTTACCTTGGGAAGGTTTTTGGGGCCCCGGCCTCTGGTTCGACTTGTGGACTTATGGCTTTAGGTTTTTTCTTTTTTCCTTTTATAGATTAGATATTCGTCTAAAATCAATTTGATTTTTTTTTAGAAATTGATAATTCATACTCTAATATAATCATACTTGAATTTAATAACAGTCCAATATTATAACACAATTTAATATATATATATATATATTTTTTTTTTTTGTTCGGTTTGATTAATTCTGTAATATATCCAAATTTGTATCCAAATAAAGTTCGATTTGATTCGACTCGAAAAAAGATTTCAAAAAATCAATGGTTATTTTCGATTCGATACTTTTCGGACTGAGTTTTGGTTTGGGTTCGGTAATCGAACTCCGTGAACCGCCCTAATAATAACCCACATGAATTCGGGGAACCAATTCTAATAAATACTCCCTCCCATCCGTTCACCAAAATTGTGTTCATAGTGTTTTGACATGTTGTACGGAAAGGTAAATTAAGGCAATTTATGAATAACATAATTGATTGTGGTAAAGTATAATGATAACTTGAGTAATTAAGTGATTGTTGGACGATGAAAATAAAAAAAATTGTGTCCATAAACGTACTTAATTTACCTTTCCGTACAACATGTCAAAACACTATGAACACAATTTTGGTGGACGGAGGGAGTACTTAGTAAATATCGAGTACCAAAATTAAAAGAGGAAAAACTTAAGGGTGTGTTTGTTTCGTGATTTAGGTGTGCGGGGAAGTCATGACTTCGAAATCCTACGAATTTGAAAGTCTTGGTGAATAGTAAAAAATATGTGTTTGTTTTGAGATTTTGATAGGGTGAGATTTTACTTCATGTCAAATCAATATTAATAATGATTGATATAATATTATTATATTGTGTTGAAAGTGAGAAAAGTAGTGATGTGATTGTATCGAATTTTGTGAAAAATAGGGATATAAGTGAACTTTATAGGAGATGATTATGAAGTATACTTTTAAATCTCAAACTATAATGAGATATAATTTTCAAAATCATAAGTTCATTCGGATGAGTCCCGAAACAAACATACCCTAAATAACCGTAAGATAAAAATCAAGCTATGTTTTTTTAAAAACCCCGTCCGACCGGGTTTGCCGAATCCGTCGAGACCGGTGAACCGCCCTGAACCGGTCCAATAGAGGTGTATAGAACCGCTATTGGACCGCTACCCCGAAAACCGGAAAAACCGGTTGAAAACCGGTCAAAATTGGGAACCGGTGAACAGGCGGTTTAGACCGGTTTTCATTAATTTTATTTTTTTTTTTTATCGACTGCTCTCCACTTCACCGCCCGCCTCGAGCCACCACACCGCACCGGGCACCGCCTCTTCCCCACCACACCGCACCGCCGCCTCTTTCCCCACCACCGCCGCCTCTCTTCACCCACCGCATTGTCGCCGTCGCCATCCAACAAGAAAAGAGAGCGGGCGTGAGAGGTCGCACCGCCGCCTCTTCCCCACCACACCAAGACCGCCGCTCTCTTCCCCACCACCGCCCTTCCACTTCACCGCCCCTCTTCACCCACCACGCCGCCACCTGTCATCCAACAAGAAAGAGAAATGGGTGGCGTTAGAGGTTGTCGTGGTGGATGGTTTGAAGCGCATACGGCTTATTGAATAATATATCAGGTCGTATAATGAAGGAAGAGAGAAGATTAGGTTTTTTAACCGGCCCCTTTTTTTCTTCTGGAGGAGAATGACAATGAAGTGATTAGTGATGAACTGACAAATGAAGGAAGAGATAAGATAAGGGTTTTTAACCGGCCACTTTTTTTGTTTTTTTTTAAATTTCCCATTTATCAATTTTTTGGGCCTTTGCTTTTCATTTTTCATTTATAAAATACAATTAATATGTATTTTTCTTAAAAAGAATTTAAGTGTACTTCAAATTTTAAAATGTTATTTTAGAAGGTTTTTAAAAAATTAAATTTAATGAATTCAAGTGTAATTATAATATCATCTCCTCTGTCAAAAAATAAAAATAAAAATAATAATATCATCTCAATACTATATATTTTAGTATTGATCTCTGAAATTTTAAATATCAAGTAATTAATACTACTTTCGTTCTAAATTTATTTATCCATTTGTTTTTAGCACGAGTTTTAATGTGAAAATTATATATTAATATTTAGAGTGGTAAAGTTATTTTTGGTTGGAAATATTGTAATATTTTTTGCTTTATTATTAAAGTAAATTACTTTTTGTGGGTAAAAGTAATGAAATGAGATGTAAAAGTAAATTATTTTTTGTGGGTAAAAGTAATGAAATGTGATGTAATTTTGAATTTTTTAAAAAATTATGCATATTATATATATATAATATTTATTATGACGTCATCTGCATTTCATTCGGTCCGAAATAAGTCCGACCCCGTCCAACCTTTTTTTTTTTAGAATTCGTCCGGCTCAACTTCCGGTTCCGGTTTTTAAAACATAGAGTATTGGAACACTATTTAAGATATTTTTGTACGTAACAAGGTAAGTCGGTGGTACCTCTGCTTTAAGTCTTATCAGATTCCAGAAACGCTTCTTCAATTGGCACTCAGTTCTTTCAATATATATAATTTCCACTGATATTAGGATTATAATGTCGAGGATTTATGATAATTGGGAGAAGTTGGTGGGAGCTGTTCTCAAAAGGGAAGAGCTTAAGCGGCTTGCGCTCTGCGAAAGCTTCAGCTCCTCAACTTCAGGTGTGATTAATTTCAATTCACTTTTTTGTTTTCATTTTTCCCTAAAAACTAGGATTATTTTATTGTATAGTTCTGGGTTTTCGTTGTATGTTTAATTAGTTGCTAAAATGTGTGTATATATGTAGGGTTTGATTTATCAAAGGAAAAAAAGAAAAAAGAAAAAACGAAGAAGATTTGGATTTGAAAATTCCAAATTGATATTTAAAAACAAAAAAATAGAAGTAATAAAATGTGGGAAAATTAACTAGTTTATCAGGAAATTAACTGGAAAAATGAAAATCAAAGCTGAAAAAGATTTTGCTCGAGGAACTAGCAAGATAGAAGTTCCTTTTAGAGAATGCTATGAGTAAACTTTTTTACCAACATTGACCGGAAACTTTCTTTTCTGCGTCGACTCTTCAAATCATAGGATAGGCCAGTAAATTTACCTAGATTTTGGTTCAAGCCATTTGGTAACAACCCAAATCCATTTAGGACTTATTTGTTTATTTTTCCTAATGTGTTTAAATGTTATACTTGTTTTAAAAATATGTGTATAAGTTTCTAAATTTTTTCAGATGTGATTTAGCTTTTTCGAAATAAAAAATCCTACTACCACTTTTCGAGTTTTTATCCGTAAAACAGGCCCGTTGTTAATGTAAAAAATTCAAAGAATTCAAAATGAGAGAGGAGAACTTCAAATGTAATCCTAAAAATCGTGCGAGTTTAACGGTACGTTTAAAATAATTTTGGAACAAAAAATCGAACGAAAAAATACAGAAAATACACCGTCGGAGCCGAAATCGCGTCTAGGATCAGGGCTACCATATTTGGCAGCCCACAAGCTGCAAGAAATCCCCCATTTTCGTCCAAAATCTGAGAAGCAATATCCAAAACCATAATGTGATATTAACCAAAAAGGCAAACATTATTTGAATCATGGTATATTACTAACCCCCATCATTACATCCCTCCCCTCTCTTTGTCATCCCTTGGCCGCCCACCCTACTCTTTTCTCCCTATATATACCCCTTCTCCCCACTCCAAGTTTGGTCTTGACATTTTTGTTCCACAAGAGAAGACACATTAAGGAAAATGGAGAGAGTTTGGAGAGTTTGAGAGTTTGAAGGAAGAAGGAGTTTTCCCCTCTTTTCTTGCTCTTGGCCGATTATCACCACCCCAAGGAGGAGTCTTTCCTCCACCATCTTGAAGCTAGGAAGGTGTTAGAAGTAGGAGTTTCCATCAAGAGCCCTCAAACCCCCTCCCAAAGAAGGAAACTATAAGGGAGAGCACCAATAAAACCTTTAATCTTGATGTTATGATCATAATTTGTTTGAGCATGAAAACCCTTAGAAATGGCATGCTAAGAACCTCCCCTGAGCTTGTTTAATCTGTGAAAATCATGTATGAAGTTTTTATTGGTGATATCTTGTGTATTTGAGCATGTTTAACCATATATGTGAAAGTTCGAAAATGTGTATGAAACTTCGGAAATGCTACTGCCTCAATTTTTGGAAATCCTATTTCGATGCTTTAATGATGTTTTAAAATCGTGGAAAAATTCCTAGATGTAGTATTTGAAGTATAAAACAACATACTAAAAATTGGTGGTCATCTGATCTGTCTCCAAGGAGAATAAATTCGTGGAAATTTGTGTGTCTGAGACTATGTGAAACTGGGAGCAGTGACTCTTTCGTATTGTTTTACTTATTTACAAAGATGATAAAATTCTAGGAAAGTTTGGGGATGTTCTTCTTGATGTCTTTTAAATAATATCCAAAAATTATAGTGTTTTGTTCCTCTTGATGTCTTTTCAATCATATCCAAAAATCATAGTGTTTTGTTTAGAGAATCATGAGATATGCCTATTTGAAATTTATGTGAAAAATTATTTGAAATTTATCATGAGATATGCCTATTTGAAACTGTGAGTCCAACAATTTATTTATCTTTATTTCCATAGCATAAAAATCATGAGAAAAATTGTATGTTCTCTTACGTGAGTCTAGAATGACATATTAAAGTTTGGTGAATTTTCGTTAAGTTTCCAGTGGGTTACGAATTTTCGTTAAGTCTAAGTACTCTTTTCCATTTATGCATGATTACATGTTTTTATGCCGAGTGAGTAATACTAGGAAGAAGGAATGGTAATACTTTTAGAACCAAGCATGTTTTATGTTGTTGAATGTTTCATGTTTTCTTTTGTGAATATATATTTGGATATTTTACTTGTATTATTATGTTTTTGATTAGACCCGACCTCGATCTATGAACCCTTTCACAAAATAGAGAAATCGTACCAATCCAATAATCGAGTTTCGACGCCCATGTCGAACTCGAAATGAACTCTTATAACTTTTAACTGCTAAATGCCCTTTTAGTCGAAGAGCCCTTAATTCGATGTGAAATTGTTTATTAAATAAAAGAATGAACAGTGACTAAACGAACGGACTGTGCTAGGTCCTTGGGGTTAGCTCGGAAGCTTGGAAGTCATCCCGTGTTCAAAAGCTTTCAAGAAGTTAAAACTTTTACTTGAAAAGTTGTCAGGTGGGTGACACTATCTGTATAGCTAGATAATGTTATATGAACTGTTGACAGTTTTCAAAGCAAACTAAATAAGTACTGTTAAAAAGCAAATATAAATATGTTTTCGAAACTTGTGGTTTTGTAAACAATGCACTGAAAATCATGTGAGTACGAATATGAGTTTTGTGAATATAGGAACATGAACTGTATGTGTCGTTTATCGGTTGGGCCTCGTGCCAATAATTTTGGGGATGAGTCCCGTGTGGGGAAATTGGTGGTTTTGCGGGGAGATAAGGAAGCGATGATATAAGGAAGAAAGGGAATATAAGGAAGCTATCGGGGGTTGGACGCGGTAGGGCGCCTACCGGTGCCACCCCATTTTTTGTGAATGTTGCGGGATTTGACGTGGTAGACCCTACCAGTGCCACCCATATGCGTGATTGTTGAATGATATGATTGATGTTATAAATTTTGGATACTGTATGATCTATTAACAAGAAATCGTGAGTAAGTTTTGTGTTATAAAGACAATGAGTAAAAGCTTCTACTATTTTGAATTCATGTCAATCTGTATGACAGCGTACAGGTTGCCCGCTGAGATTTTTATCTCACGCCCCATTAAACCCCCTTTCAGGTTATGATGCCGAGGGTCGGGAGCTGCAGTAGACGACTCGCTTTCCCCACTGCCTTATTCAATAAACAAATTGTTTTCTAATTTCGAATAATATGTCTAATTAATACTCCGTGGATCTTGTACCAATGATGTTTCTGTACTAAGTATTGATTTTTATCTACCCATCTATTTTTAAACTTGTGTTAAGTTTTATTCCGCTGCAACTCAAATTTGTTTGTCCCCTTTTAAAAGAAATTTTCTGGCTCAGTTTTACGGTTTTCTAAGTGATGACTCGGGTTTAGAGCGTTATGACCCCGGAGGTTAACGTTCTGAATTCCGGGGCGTTACACATTTCCACTTTTTTAAAATTGTCAAGTAAAACCCGTTTAGTTAGGGGTATTGAAAGGGGATAATGAAAATTATTTATACTAATATTGATTGGCAATTTTTGATACATGTTAATGGAAATAGAAGTAAGAAATTGAGATTATCCTATTTTCATTACTTAGGATCCATTTGGCACAACTTATAAGCACTTTAAAATGACTTATAAATTGTTTAGAAATTTATAAGCTTCTTAATTTTGTTTGGTAAAATAAAATGTTTAACATCTTATAAAATCTTAAAAAAAGTTCTTTAGAGCTTATAGCTCCAAAAAAATAAGTTGGAATATCCCAACTTATTTTACAAAAATTATATGAGGTCTACCTTATCTTAACTCATTCTGGCCCAAATTCGATTCGAATCCAACCCAAGAGCCTAGCCCGAACTCCCAACTCGGACCCAGCCCGGTATCTCAATATACAAAAATAAAATAATAAATTTTTATTTTTTTTAAAACAATTTTTTTCTTTTTAATAATTTTTTTTAAAATTTCGAAAATAAAAAAATTGACTTTTTTTATTTCGAAAAAAAAAATTATATTATAAAATTACTAAAGAATTTATAAGTTTTATTAGTCAAACACTTTAACAACTTATAAAGTGCTTAAAAATTACATCTTATAAGCTCTTAAAACAACATATAAGATGTTGGAACTTATAAGATGTTTAAAATTAGCTTAGCTAAACGGGCCCTTAATTTCATCCATGTTTTAAAAATCATCTTATATGTCGATGACTATTGGATTATGTGCTTAGCTAAACGGGCCCTTAACTTCATCTATATGCTTACTTATTCAACCTGGCCTCCTCAGATGATACCCATTATTTAATTTTTAATTAAGCAATAAAACAATCAATAACTCCATAGTGATTCACTCTTAATGGTACCCATTACTATTCTCAAGTCATATCAAGCGGACCATAAATTTATTATATTTGACTTTCTTGTCAAGTGGTCCGACTAATTAGGGTAATCAGCCAGTTACTGGAAAAAAATTTGAATATAGTAAACATATTGTTTGTAACAATTTTAAAATGTGAAAATGGACCAAAGTAAATAATGGTAATGGTACTTGTCTAAAATGAATATAATCCATTCTTCATGTTTTCCAATGCTTTGCATCAAGTTAATCAAGTAAATATTCGAGCTGCATCATCCAGACCGAGTAATTTCTCTTACCATGATGTACAAGTACATCACATTGAATATAGAGAAATTTTGAAAGCAACAAAAAACTTTCTGCCCGACTTACACGTTGGGGAAGGAATATCCTGTCGAGTTTATAAAGCATGGGTTGATGAACACACTCTCACTACTTCAAAGCAAGGATCAGGAATGGCTGTTGCAGTCAGGAAGTGGATTAGCCGGGAAAGGCATCAGGATTGGGTGGTATATTTATTTTTTAAAATTTATTTTACTTGATATGGATTATGGAGTATTTAATTTACTAGTCTTAAAAATGTTATGAAGAAGGACGTGACGTTTATCATTTGACAGAAATTCGTCACCCGAACCTGATTGAACTAGTGGGGTATTGCTCCGATGAAGATAACATGATATTGGTATATAAGTTCGTGGGCAATGGAACATTGGACGATCACTTGTTCACAAGTAATTTCTGCTCACTTGTATATACACATGCATGAATTGTGATCTTTGGGGTCTTTTTGTTCATGTTGCGCTTTCATGATTTTGGAATATAAGTATTTAGCTCGTGAATATGTTTTGCTCTTGCAAATAATTGTCTAATGCTTATGGTTTTCCTTTAATTTTGGCCGGTGCTTGTTCATAGGGCATAGATCTTTTCCCTGGAAAACCAGAATCAAAGTGGCTATAGGTGTTGCTAGTGGACTATCCTACTTGCATGACAAGGAAGTACCAATCATACATCGAGATTTAAAGTCTGTCAACATTCTTTTGGAAGAGGTATGTTGGGCCGATTTATTTTGTTGCTCTGTTTCGATATTCAATTTTGCAAGTAAATCCTTGTATGTGTACCAGGTGCACCGTGCAATTCAAGTGCATTTTTTGAATCATCAAAGTTATTTTTTCACTAATACATGCAATTGAAATATTTGCATGTTTTAGTGAAAAAAACTTGCATGTTTCAACCGTGGCGGTTCTAGGGAGTTGGGGTGCTGCACCCTCTAGATTTTTGAGTCATTTATATATGTGGACATGTATAACTTTATATTAATATATGTATTTATCCTTCTTGTTTAGATTTATTCAGTGATACAACTTTCATATTTTAAAAATGCACACGGTGCACAAGAGATCTACTCTCTAATTGAGATTAAAAGAAAAAACAGAAAGCTTTGTGTGGCTGTTTGATGATTTATATTGGTGTACATGTAGGAATTTAATGTCAAGTTGTCGAACTACTGTTATGGTAGGGATGATCCTTGCAAAACTTCTCATGCATCAACTAAGCAACTAGTGCCTAAATATGGTTATGATGCATGTTGGTCCCGGTGCAAACTAGTCTTACACGTGTATGGGGGGGAATACACGTGTTCAGTGATTTTTAAAATCTTTTATTTATTGAGATCAAAAGGGTCAGGATGTCCTGAGAATTTTGCCCTGAGAAACACAAATTGTCCTGAGTCAAAGTCTACTGAGACAGTGATCTTGAGCAGCTTTTAGTAGCTTCATATTAGCCCAACTGATTCTGAGTTTTATCAGAGTCCTGAGAAGCTTGGATCAGATAATTATTTTACTGAATACTCAGTAGAGTTAATTCAGTTTGGTAACTATCTGTTCTAGCTAATCAAGAGTGCGGAATGTGTTGGCCCTAAGTTTATACTCGCTTTATCTTGCTGAAAATCCTTTCCTTAGTAAAACAGTGGTTAAGGTTGTGATCAAGTTTGATGCAAGTTCAGTGGGTGTGTTTCCAACTGAATTTCAGAAAAATCAGTATGCTTTCAGTGAAGATATGCAACAGATAAAATGCAATACAGAAAGCAAACAACACAACAAATTATAGTGGTTCAGAGGCAAAGCTCCTACGTCCACTATCTCTGATCTTCAGATAAATTCCTTAACACACTATCACCTAAATTTTTCAGGCTGAACACAACAGCTTACTAACTTTTCTACACTGAGTTTTCTTGCTGACTACTGCAGCTTACTAACTCAACACACACAAGTTTTCAGACTACCACAAGTAGCTTACTAACTTCTCCTCTAGAGTTTTCTGGCTGAACTTAACTGCAGCTTACTCACTTTTTACAACTCTTTCTCACCAATAATCACACACACACTCAAACTACCTAATAATAGGGTTTGGGTTGGGTTGGTTTCCAACTAGGGTGAGATATCCTTTTACAATAAGAACAAATGCAAAGACTAGGATATCTCTACTAAGCTTTGAATATATAACAATGCTAGGCTTAGTGAATGAGCTCTCTTCAATGTGAACCACTTGGAAAATCTTAGGTTTTTCGAGTGCTTCAATTTGCAAGAATACGAATGAGCTCTGGAGTTACTTTGATTTCCCGTAACCTTTCAATGGTGAAGGTCACTGGTATTTATAGGCAACTTCTCCAAGGTCACTCTTGAAAAACTATCCGTTGGCAGAGATATCATCAAGGGTTTCCTCTTTTGGTTATTGATGAACGGCTATCTCTAGGGTTTGAACACACCCTTGCATGTATTAGGATGTATTGAAACCTGATCCTGATCCTATACTACCAAGATGTCCTGATACATGTCATACTCAGGGGTTTTGGGATCTAATCAAAATCTTTTATTAAATTCATCTCTCAACAATGCACCTGAACTTGAGGGCACAGGTTCTTTGATTAATTTGAAATGCTACTTTATGTTTATATAATCATTGTTCTAAGAGCCTGTTTGGCTCATCTTGTAACTGTCTAAAAATTTATAAGCTCCCTAATTTTGTTTGGTAAAATAAGATGTTTAACATCTTATAAGATCTTAAAATAAATTCTTTTATAATCTCCAAAAAAATAAGTTGGGATATCCCAACTTATTTTACTAAAATTATATAAGCTCTACCTTGTCCCATCACTCCAACCCCAACCCCAACCCGACCCGGCCTGGCCCGGACTAACCTGACCCGAACCCAGCCCAACCTAAACCCAGTCCGACCATAATTTTTTTTCCTTAAATTGTCAAAGAACTTATGTTGGAAGATGAATTTAATAAAGATTTTGATTAGATTCCAAAACCCCTGAGTATGACATGTATCATAACATTTTGGTAGGTCAGGATCAGGTTTTTTATAGAGCGTTAGGATCAGGACTATCTGCACCATGTATAGTCAGCAGATATAAGATCAGGATAGTTAGGACTGCTTCATTTTGCCTGAAGACTCGGAAGACCTTGAAGACTCAGAAGATCCTGAGGAACAGAGATCCTGAAGATTGTTTCGTACTGACCCATAAGACCCTGAATAGCTATTTATGAGTAAATAGTGTTCATTCTTAGTACAAACAAAGAGAATATTACTCATTCGTGGACATTAAGGAATATATCAAGTTCAGTGTAGCTAACTTAAAAAGAGCCGTTTTGTTTGTCTCTATTCAAAAGAAGTTATTAGTAATCTAAAAAGCTAACTATCATCGTTAGTTTTTTTAGAATCAACCTTAATTTCTCCCAATCATAATGTCATCGTTAATACGAAAACATGTTAAATCAAAATTTTGACATGAAAGATATGAGATTAGCAGATGTGATTCTAGGAATCAAAATTGAGAGAATATCAAATGGAATTTCTTTGACACAATCTCATTACGTTGAGAAAGTATTGAAGAAATTCAATGCATTTGATGATGCACCTGCTAAAACACCCCTGGAACACAATGTTCATCTGAAGAAGAATAGAGAAGAACCAGTGGCTCAATTGGAATATGCAAGGATCATTGGATATGTGTTCACCATTGGGGGAGCGGGTGTATCGTGGAAATCCACAAAATAGACGTGTATTGCCCGTTCTACAATGGAATCAGAGTTCATCGCTTTAGATTAAGCTGGTGAAGAAACATAATGGCTTCGTAAATTTTTGGAATATATTCCTTGTTGGAACAAACCAGTACCATCGGTAATGATACATTGTGACTGTCAAGCTGCTATAGGTAGAGCTTCAAGCAGTATGTATAATGGAAAGTCGAGACATATCTGTCGTCGACATAACTCTGCTAGACATTTGATCTCAACTGGAGTTATAACTATTGACTTTGTAAGGTCAATTGTTAACATAGCGGATCTGCTCACGAAGAGCATAAACCGAGATGAAATGAATAAGCTGATAGAGGGAATGAGTCTAAAATCCACAAATAAAACTGAAAAAGTGGAAGCCCAATCATGATGACTGGAGATCCCAAGAACTTGGCTCAAAAGGGAAAACTAAACTGTGAATGTTAGTTGTACAACACTTGAAAATCATGATCATTCCTAACAGCACTGTGTCAAGTGTTGAAAACCCGTACGATGTGGTAAAGGTTAAGTCATAAACTTTTGATAAGTGGATAATAGTGCATTATTTAAGTTCCTTAGAGTGTGATTATTGGCATTCTATTGTGAGTTATTTGCACATTTTTCCACTTATATGCACTTTGATGAGTTGAAAGGTCACATAATAAGTATTGGGCCGAATTTCACTCACTGCAGCCCACACTGGGGGGCCCAGTGTGGGCCAAAATCTTGAACCAGATAGGCCAGCGGAATTTTTACTAACTCCTGCCCATATTACATTGAAAAAAAGGCCACTTAGGGCTGGTTATTCAGGAATTAAGCAGCGGCTGAAGGCAGATTGCAGCCGGGGAGAGAAGAGAGATAAGAGAGCAACGGAGGAAGAAGATGACGTTACCGCTTATTGAGTATTTCTTTTCTAGATTTATGAACTTGATTTCTTGTATTTTTGTTATGCCTATGGACGGCTAAGTCCTTTTATTTCAATTCCAGAGATTTCTAAACTTGTATTTTGATGATTACTAGTTAATTTGATATCGTTTGTTGTACTGTTATTCTCAGATTATTTATATTATCTGTTTTAACTTCTTGCATATTAGGATAATTAATTTGGTTTTGCCACCTAGGTTATTTTATTCTCATATGCCTGTTAGTTCGTATCGCGTAATCCGTAATTGTTGCGTGTATATGACAATTGGTAACAACTAGTAAAATTTGCTTGGGTGATATAAATTGAATTCTTTCGAATCGAGCTAGCGTATTCGGGAATTTATTTGACCTTTATCCTAGAGGCTAATGTTTTTACTGAATTAAATTTAGATCGTATCTAGACTGTTCAGATTAAAAGATTCATTGAAGAGCGTATTTCAATTGGATAAAATTAAGGGATAGAACCGATAAACAGAGCTTGTTGTTTATTGAGGGTCATTAGTCTGAGAGTAAGGTTAAGCAAACGACACTTTTAATTGGAAAAGTCAAAATATAAGTGAAGAATGAACTGTGAATTAGAAGTCTTTCATCATTTGAATTCGATAATTTATTGTTTCTGCGCTATTTAATTATTTAGTAATTCTCACAAAATCCAAAACCCCCCTTTTTCCGTCTCTTTAAATTCATACAAATAACGTAATAATTATTTTCACACACCCTGAGGATCGACCCTTACTTATCGTACTACATTCAAGTGGATCGATTAAGGATTTAATTTATTTTTGGGTGTCGGCGACAACACATCAACTTTTAATGATTCCTAAAGGTTCAGACGTGATTGAGTATGATGCGATTCTCGAAAGGAGATCACCTATGTAAATGAGAAGTGAGGGCCGCTTCGACCAAACATTTATGAAATGAAGGGCGTCCATGGCCAAAACGGACAAAAATGTGAGAATGAATCGGAATCGAGGCTGACTTGTGTCTGCACTGTTGGTAAGGTATACACGATGGAGGATTAGTTCAAGATACTGTGTCCACTAAGCCGACAGTATACCCGATGGTGTTAGACTACGGAAAGTTCAAAGCCACAATCTAATTTTCCGGATGCATTGAAGTCTCAATTGAGTTTAGCGATGAGCCTACATCTGTATAGACGCAATTTTCAATCGTGGGGTATTGTTGAAAATTATGGTTTTGAGAGTGCTCAACACCCATGTTTGACCATATTGTTGAGGGATTAAAAGTTAATTTTCGGGAAAGGAAACGGCGATTGGGGTTATGGTAATTGGGTGGTGAAAACTATTTTGGTCATAACTTTTGACTCGGGTGTCCCTTTTCCTTTTATAATATCGTTTCGGAAACGTCTTGAAGTTATCTACATGTCTCATAGCTTCGCCGTCCCTCTAAAACTCTCCATTCGGATAATATTATAATATTTTTCTCTATCGCAACCCTTATGTGATGTTGTAATCGTTTTTCCCACCAGATAATATGTGTTGGTAGTATAGGCGGTTTTTTTTTCATAGATCACTGTAGTAGGGTTTTGCTTGTTCTTGTTGTAATTTTGATCACAAGGATGAGCGATGTCGGATGGAGGATCTGGAAACGGCGATTGGGGTTTTGGCCATTGGATGGTGAAAACTGTTTTGGCCATAACTTTTGACTCGGATTTCCGTTTTCTTATTATAATACCATTTCGGAAACGTCTTGAAGTTATCTACATGTCTCACAGCTTCACCTTCCCTCTAAAACTGTCCCACCGAATAATATTATAATATTTTTCTCTATCGCAACCCTTGTGTGATGTTGTAATAGTTTTTCCCACCAGCTAATATGTGTGGGTAGTATAAGCATTTTTTTTTCATAGATCACTGTAGTAGGGTTTTGCTTGTTCTTATTGTAATTTTGATCACAAGGATGAGAGATGTCGGATGGATGATCTGGAAACGGCGATTGGGATTTTGGCCATTGGATGGTGAAATTATAATTTTCGAAACGTCCATAATCTTTCTCACAGACCTCTAAAATGTCCCACCGGATAATATTATAATATTTTCTCTTCGCAAAATCTTTGATGGATCGTGTCGTTTTCCCAAGACTAGTTGGTTAAGAAAGGTTTTGCTTGTTCTTGTTGTACTTTTAGAAGGATGAGCGATGTCGGATGGAGGATCCGGAAACAATTGGGGTTTTGGCCGTTGGATGGTGAAAACTATTTTGGCCATAACTTTTGACTCGGGTGTCCGTTTTCCTATTATAATACCATTTCGAAAACGCGTCTGGAAGTTATCTACATGTCTCACAACTTCGCGGTCCCTTTAAAATGTCCCACCGGATAATATTATAATATTTTTCTCTATCGCAACCCTTGTGTGATGTTATTTCGTTTTCCCACCGGATAATATGTTCAAGATCATTATAGTAGAGTTTTGCTTGTTCTTGTTGTAATTTTGATTGCAAGGATGAAATGTCGGATGGAGGATCCGAACGGCGATTAGGGCCATTGGATGGTGGGAAAACCTATTTTGGCCATAACTTTTGACTCGGGTATCCGTTTTCCTGAAATCTTTGATGGACTGGTCTTCAAGACTAGTTGGTTAAGAAATTGATCAGAAAAGAAGGATCAATTGAGAAATGGAATCTCAATTGATCAGGGAGAATCATCGAATATCGGAAAAGACAACAATTTAAGGGAACTTTTTTGATTTATAAGGGACATTTTAAATAAAGGATTAAAGCTACATTCAAGAAGGTCTAATCGGCCCGTGCCCATTATCGGTCGTGACGATAAGTTTTTTGATTTATCATTTAAAGCCTATGCAGCCCATTACTTTTGTGATTTTAATGCATTATTAAATGCATTTATTCCGAGTTTTTAAGTCCAAAAGTCTGCCGTTTTAAATCCTTGAACGCACAATGTTATTACTTTTCAACTGCTTAATCTTGACCGTCCGATTAGACCAAGGACACTCAAGTGCTTTAAAAAAATTTCATGCAAAGCTTTCCCTCCCATCTATTTAAAACCCTAATATCCCATTTTCTAAAACCTTTTGCATTTCTAACACTAAAAAACGCAATCGTTCCCAGAAAATTTCATACAACTCTACATTCAGTGATTAATCTTCTATTTCAAAATCATACATCGCTTTTCTGGTAATTTGAGTATTTTATATTTGTCATTTCATAACTATTATGCGCTAGGGTTACAGATTATATATGCATATGGTATTTTGTTCATCTGTTAAAATCATGTCTATGATTAATCTCTGAAATCTATGAACAAAATGCATATTTGGGGATTTTACTTATGCAAATATTCAACATACTGTCTAATGCACCTTGAACGATTTAGCACTTAATAGGGTTTGGAAAAACTAACTTAGATTGTATGTGTATTTGCAGAAATGGCAACTTCAAGAGCAACCCCAGAAGTATGCGACTATGCCTCCATGGTTAAAGATATTGTTGACTTGAAATACGTTGACTTCACCACAACAACAAACCCTGAGTCCATGGAAATTTTGGACTGTCTTCATCAGAGTGGACTGGAGCAGTTCTGTTACAGGCATCTGGACTCCGTTGCTATAATCGAATCCCTCAAATTTTTGAGGAAACTAAAGGAGACAGAAAATAAGGAACTTTATTCATTTGTTGGAGGTACACGGATTGATGTCACCAATGCTGATCTGCAAAGAATATTTGCCCCACCAGTAGGCAGGAACGCACCGGATTAGTTCACGGCTGGGATGACGGACAAAGAGTATCTTCAGCAAGTGCTCCTTAGACCAACAAACAGACAAAACATCACGAACGTTAAAGAACCTTTTTTGAAGAGGAAGTACAGATTGTTCTTTGAAATCATTTCGAAGGTAATCTTGGGGATTGCCTTCAGTCCTCACGACGTAACTCAGCAGAAGATCAATGTTATGGCTGCCATCATCGAGAAGGCACAAGACATGAACTGGCTTGGTTTATTCAAGCACAGGTTGTTGCAGGAGACAGATAAGTTCATGATTGATGAGCACAATCAGGTTGTGCTATCAAAGAAAGTCAGCAACATACACAAGGTGTCCCTGATTCTAGCCGACAAGATTCCTGACTACAGATGGTTAGATCAAGGAAGGAAGGCTTACCTGCCTAAGTTCAAAGCCATTCTGTGTAAGAATGAAGAGTTGCCCGGCCAACGAGATGATGATCCTACTCCCTACGTGCCCAAGTCCAAAAAGGCCAAAGCACATGCCCCATCTGTGCAATCTGAGGCACAGGATCTGCCTCAAAAAAGGGTCGTCAGGAGGAAGAAGATGGCCACAAAGTCAACTAAGCAAGCTAAGGAGGCAACTGAGAAAAAGCAAAGGAAGCTGACTTCAATGCTTCCAAAGAAGAAGGGTATGCCGTCTGGAGGTGGTCTTCAAGATGAAGACAGTGATGTGGAAATTTTGGAGTCCGGGGAAGACCAGCCTGCTGAACAGATGGTTGAGATTGTTGGTGGAGAGACTGTTTTGAGTTCTGAGCACATAGTCAATACAGGTAAGCACCTGACAATCGAAGAAGGCGAAGGTGGAGAGGAGGAGGAGCAGATGAAAGAGGCCTAGGATGAGTTAGAACCATCCGACTCTGCTCATTTGAGCTCTCTTTTTAAGGGAAGAGAGGCCACCCATTTACCCAGATCACCTACCCCCATATCCAAATCCCCTTCACTAACAGCCCAGAAAACACCCTCACCTGAACCACAAGCCCCACAACCCACAGCCAGTAAACCACAAACTCCCACACCCATTCCCGGATCATCTGAGGAAAGCCTTCCTGCTCAAGAACCTACTTAGGAACCTGCTCAAGAGGAGCAAGTAGAAGAAGAGAGCGAGGACATGTTTGTCTCCGTCTCTCACAACCCATTCAACAAGAAGACCCTCCTCGAATCGCCTGAACAAGAACACTCCACAGTGTATTTTCTACGAAGACAAGTGAATGCTTTTCTGGACAAGAACTTCCCGGAGTTAATCAATCATCCTGGAATCAGAAAGAAGATGGAGGAAATTCTCTTCTGGAGGGACATCAGACTCAAAGATGTTGAAGATTTTCTGATATTGATGGAAGCCTTGGAGTCTGACTACTTCGTTAACTTGGAAAATAGGGCTAAGCAGAATGTCGGTGTGTCCAGTGCAGCGGAATTAGCATCAGATGACGACATCAGATGGCTGGTACACCAGAAGCTCGGCATTTCTGAGGAAGAAGAAGACCTCTCACGATTACTTTGAGTACGAGCAAGCTACCAATGAACCAGTCCAGGGTGCTGCAGATGACACCCTGACTGGCAAGCTTCAACATCAGGTCAGGTTGCCACCTTCTCTGCCGAAACCATAGGTCTGATTTCAAAGACTATTCAAGATGGGGTGAAGGCATCTGTTGATCTACAATTCAATAATCTGACTCAAAACCTGATGGACAGATTCAGAGAGGAGCAACACGCTTTGGTTGAAGCAAAAAGAAAGCTGACTATTGAGAAGTTGTTGCATATGCACGATCAAATATCTGAGAGAGTAATGAAACGCATCAATCCACTATCAGATAAACTTACAGCAGAAGTCTCCATTCTATCTAACATCGGAGTCCTTCTGGAAAGCATTTACTCTTCTTTGGAGAAGACTGACACAAACCTTGATGCTATCTGAAGAAGGATTGAAGGCTCCTTCAGCAAAGCCCAGAAGGCTCTCGAGTCTGTTCTGAATCGGATAATGGGACCTCAGCCCACAACATCAACTGTTCAGATCACACCCCTTGCCGTCGAAGAGCTGAAAGATGAGGTGATGAAGGAATTCAAAGCCTTGAACATCAGATTGACAAACCTTTTTGATGCAACCAAAAAGGGGGAAGAGGGGCCAGAAAAACAAGAAGAGGGACCAAAAAAACATGTCGAATCATCTGGTCGTGGTCTGACACTTGTCGTATTAGAGAAAACAATTGATGAGGCTCCAGATACGGAGCTAGCTGAAATGTTTCAATCTAGTGAGGAACAACACAGATTGTTAGACAGTCAAGACAAGGTCATTGCTGAACAAAAGTCCTCCCTTGGTGAACTGATTTCAAGGGTTGATAAGATTGAAGACTTCTCGTCAACTGTTCAGAAAAGATTCAACTCTGAAGACCAGGCCAAAAGTCTTGAGCTGGCAAGAAAACTGCAGAAAGAGGATACTGTTGAGACAGAAGTTAAAGAAAGGAAGTTGCAGAAAGCAAAACAAGTTAAGCGGCAAATCAAGAAGTCAATCATGACTCGCTCTCAATCGCAGATGACAGCTGCAGAGAAAGAAGAACAGCAGATGAGACAAGGATTCATTGAAGCCGCAATTAAGAAGGAGAAGCTTGCTGATGCTGCTGGACTGAGCAGAACATATGTCAGAAGACAAAACAAGAAGGCAACAGCGGCAGAAGAGATGGACTGGGAAGAACAGGCGTTTCCTAAAGCTCGACAAGACTTGATTCCAGAATGGACAAGAATCAAGGTCGACTGGCTTAGTGATGTATACATTCTACAAAAGATACCAGAACACTCAGATCAAGGAGCTTTCGATGCGGAGTTTCTGAACTGGATGGAGACCAAGTATAGTAGATTCTGCAAGGTCGTGATGCATAAGGGAAGATAATGTCCTTGATACCTTATGCACCTAGGTTTGAAACAATGATTTCGCCGCTCAGGGCTAATAAATCCCTCGACCCAGTTGGCTTCAAGAAGCTTTTCTATGATTTTGCCAGAAGAGGAGATATCATAGAGAAAGACAGACTTGAAGTTTTGCTACAAAGGATGTCCAAGATTTTCGCGATTCCAGCTGATCTCCAGAGATTCTCTTTTTAAGAAGTCAGAAGATGATGTCTTAGATCAGATGATAAGTAATTCTTTTTGTTTTATCATTTCTTATACACTGTAAACTGCAAATTATATCAATGAAATGAGTTACCTTTATGATCTTAAGACGTCTCATTGTCTTCTGATTTCTGTTGTTTTTGTCATTTACATTTTATTGGTTATTTGTTTTTCTTATTTAATATTTTGGTTCCATCAAAAAGGGGGAAATTGTTGGGAAATTTGTAGTTTTGATAGAAGTTCTAAAACAGGTTGTAATAGGACCAGTCAGACCTGTTAGCTGACTGGTGATCTAGATTCAGGATAGGATGACCAGCTGAAATGTAAGTTGAAATGTATAGACAAGTTGATGTAGTAGATAGGTCACATATTGAGGGGGGGACTCAATATGTATAGGTCAAGTCTTAAAGAAGATCAGAAGATCAGACGAGTCAGAAGATCTGAAGATCAGACGAGTCAGATAGTCAGATGATCAGGTGAAGACATGAAGCTGAAGACCAGAAGACCTGAAGATCAGATGACTACCAGAAGACCAGAAGACCTACATCAGAAGAGTGAAGAAGAGTTTGTTAGTTGTGCTAAGACAACTTGCATCAGAAGAGTCTATCAGGTAGACTGGTCAGTATTATCTGATCAGGTCAGCTCATACCAGGTGACAACTGAAGATTCACCACGACATACGATGTTAATCAGACAAGAAGAATGTCAACTTTAGTTGGTAAAGCAAACACTGAACAAGTGTACTTGTTAACCAATGAGAACGGGACACGTATGTACGGAGTTGACAATGCGGGATTCGGCGCTGCACAGTCAAACGCTAGAAAGGACAAACATACATGCTTTCGGCCATGCCGTCCCTGAAGTACGTCACATCAAGCCTGAAAACTACCTAAAATAGCTTGAATTTTGAATTGCTCTCCAACGTCTAGTTCAAATTCATGTCTATAAATATGGGATTGAACCTTCATAGTAAGGTTACGGAAATTATCATCAAGCTCAAGCTATCAGCAATTTCCGCACGAAGAACACAAAATCAAGAATATTTTCTAAGTGTTCATCCCATAGTTCTTAGCACATAAATCTTATCCTCTAGCTTTAGGCTACCCAAATACTAGGATAGATTTCCAGTTGGAACACAACAAATCTTATACCCAAACCAAAAGTTAGGTTAAGTTTGTTCATTAAGATTTCAGACTAGGGTTTCTAGTTTCTGATTTCTGGGATTGGTTGAGTGAGAACTCTTGAAACATCTGTTGTACTGTGTTGGACTAACACATTAAACTAAGTTCAGTTGGTTAAGTTGGTGCTCCTGCTGATAGGGAAGAGTGGACGTAGGACAGGTTGTCCGAACCACTATAAAAATCTGGTGTGCTTTAATTGATTTACCTGCTTTACACTTTGCACACTACTTATTAAAGTATGTTGCATGTCGTTTTTTAATGAGAGTACTATGTGACTAATTTTAAAACAACTCACAAACAAAATAAGTACGTGTACAATATTACAGTAAAGAACAAGAAATTGTTGACCCAGTTCATCAATAAATGACTACTCTGGGGGCATTCCAAGCCAGGGATGTTATATTGCGAGGTTCAAGTATATAGTACACAATACTACTCGTGGTGAAAACTTCCTTCTACGAAAGATGGTGAATTGGAGAATATATGTGTGAGTACTTGGGAATTTTTCTGAACCCTTTTTATGATTTTTCAGGGCCTATTTATAGTACTTTGATAAGCATGTGCTGGTTTAGTAAGCACGAGCTGGCGACTTTGTGGCATGCAAGACTTTATGTGGTATCGCCATGTTTTCCTACATCATCTCCCTGACTGACACCTATACATACCTGGTTGTGAAGTTTTGTACTTGTTGTCCAAGTGACTAGGAGTGGAGAGATGATTCGGATATGTGCTTCCTGCTTATCAGGTGTATTTATCTTGGTTGCTTTGTTCGTTCGTAAATGTCGAATGTAATGCCCTTATTCTCGCTTTCGGCCCCATGACTTGCCTATCATAGCGAAAGCATAACTTCATGCTTTCTACCGGGCGAAAGCATATACTCTGCGAACTTTGAAAAAATAAACTATAATTTAATAATCCCCTGCTCATCCAAATTGTATAAGATATTGAATTATCGTGGACCGGTCACAACAATACCCCCAAGTCGGGTCACTTTGTATCAATCATGTGGGCCCGACTGTCCAATATTTTTGGAGAATTTCAAACATTACTTCAATTTTCGTAACACATTTCTCGAAACAAATAATCTTTTGTGAAGATGAAAAGGCTCGGTTTCACGGATTTTGAGGTTCAAATAATAAAAAGTTATAATCGATTTTTTTCAAACCTTCAACAAATCCATCCCGTTAGAAAATCCCTTAAATACTATTTTCCACCATGTTTCTTCTTTCTTTCGTCCGCCTCACTCTCCCTTCCTTCTTTCGAAAATCTCCGGCAAGAGGGTATTCTTTCCGTCGAGAAATTCCATCCAGGTAATTGCTTCTCTTCTCATTTTTATTCCCATTATGTCTGTTCATTCAAATTCCATCGATTCATTGTTTAATTCTTGAGAATTGAAACATGATGGGTCTTCTTCCTCGTCACACTGTCCGATTACCCGTGGCATGGGTAATGTTCCGACGGTGGACGCTTCGGGATTAAAATCTCGATGGCAAATTCGACAACCATTCGCCATCCTTTAGTCCGATTCCGATGAGGCTATCAACGAATTAGATCAAGACCTAGCTCATTCTGACTTTTTTAGACAATTCTGACGAAGAATGTCCCCAATCTCGAATGAATTTTAGGGTTATGGGTAATCGTGATGTTAGTGGGTCCTAATTAAAAAGAACCAATGAACCGAGCAGGAGAGTTGGAGGTGAACATGGTACTTCCTCTGCACCCGAGCAGCACATTGAGTTTGGTGCAGATTCAACTCAAGACATTCCATCTGGTCGTCCCCACACTCCAACATATGTTGAATATAGTGCCTGGTATGACCTCGAATGGCCCGAACAACCTCATCGGAAAGGAGTTAAAAATGAGTACCCAAATGAAATAAATTTCAAGTGTAATTGATGTTGATATGCTCGGCCAATTGCACCGAAACTATGAAACTCCAAAAGATGTATTTTTTTGGGCTCCCGGTCCTGATGAACGAGCAGATCAGCCCTCTGAAGGTTGTGTTGCAGTGAATCTGGACACTATGGAGGCTGGTCTTCGATTCCCCCTACACCCTGCTATTACTCGTTTGCTCGTGGAATGGAACATCACCATTACACAGTTGATGTCGAATGGGTGGCACATGATTAGGAGTTTCCTAACTTTGTTCGGCAAAATGAGACCTGTGTACTATCCTACAGCAACAGAACTTACTCGATTAGTCCATTTGTCTCGACCCAGAGGCGAATATGGATGGTTGTTCATGCAAGCGAATGAAAAGTGTAAAGTCATCGAGGATGTGCCCAACAAGATCAAGGATTGAAAAGAGAAATTTTGGTTCGTTGGGGTGATTGGAAAAGTCCTGCCTCCAGATGTGAACCCAATGCTCGTCTAGATATTCCCACTGACTTTGGAATTTGTCGGAGTAAGTAACTTATTGCTTTATTTTTCTCAGAAGACTGATTTTAACTTGTTTCTTCTATCTCAGGACTTCAAGCAGCTTCGGATAAGGAGACGGAAGATGGATATTTTAGCAGTATCTGGCAAATCGATCTTGAGCCCTACTCCGAGCGCTCAGTGAAGACGTTGAACACCGCGGATCAAAGGAAGAGAGGCGGATTGTACGTGCCCCCACATCACTTGGTAGCCCTTAACCCATCTGGTATAAACAAGCTTTTCTTTTAATTTGATCATGTATCGTGCTTTTGATAATCCATTCCATAATGTTCTCTTCATTGCCCCAGCTCTCCCCGCCGTTACTATCGTTGTGAGCACACCCGAGCACACCGAGATGGCTCGAAATAGGAAACCTAGCGAAATGGCCAGGATTCAAGCCGAACGGGAAGCGCACAGAGCTTCCCGCAGTGAGCCGAGCAAACAAAAAAGGACTACTCGATCCAGCGATCAAGGATCGAGTGCACTAGCCCCCTCGCTAAAAAGGACTAGAAGGCAATCAGATGATCAAGTTATTTCGCTCCAAATGAGCCCGCCCAATGTCGTTGTTCCAGAGCCACCCTCGAAGCCGATCATAACTGTTCCTCCATCAATCTCACCCATCGAGCAGACTGACTTGGTCGGAACGAGCATAACTATACCCCCACCGCAGCCTACTGAGCCAGGGGGCCCTTCTAGCTCCCGAGTCCGGGATCCTAAAGACAGATCTTACTTAGGTTGGGATCCTGTTCGGGCAAACAAGTATTTATGTTCTCCTTCACTCTATTATTTTAGTTGTGGTCATTTTGTTCGTCTAATGCTAAGGTGGTTTGACAGGTTCACTGCTCAGAGAACCCGTCTACTGCCAGAGTTGAGGGATTATTTCTGCTCTCCCAATGTGAGAAATATTCCCGAATTACCCGAGCACGTGCAAAGAGCCTGTGAAACCCCCATCCGATCCTGGACAGTCGATCTGGAAGAAGCTGCCAATGGCCTCTCAGTAATGGAGAAAATGCGATTGGTCCTTATCCATCAGGGTCGTTCACTTGTACTTTTGGAAAATGCTTTCTCGGCCACTGCTACTCTTAAATCCAAGTATATGCTGCTCACCGCTAGCTTCAGGGAGAAGATGGAGGAGTTGAACAAGGCCCGAGAGGAAGTGAATTCAGCTCAAGTGGAGATTCGTCGGAGAGAAGAAGAAACACGGCTAGTTAGAGAGGAATTGCATCAAGCTCGAGAAGTGTTGTGCCAAGAAAGGGAAGATCTTCGGAGAATGAAAGAAACCCAAGCGCAGCAAACTATTGAAATTCGAAAGCTTAAAACCGAAATTGAGGTATTGGAAGGTGAGAAAGTCCTGCTCGCTCAACAACTTCTTACTGCCGAAGAAAGCAACACTCGCCTAGGCCTGGAAAACTCAAAAATGCACACCCGAGAGTATGTTGACTCGATATCCAACTACTCCTATATCTGCTCCTTTGCGGACGCCCTTCGTGCAACCAGGCAGACTCTTTCTTCCGAGCAAATTGCTCCTCTAAGAATGGCCTTTGAGAAATATATGGTTGACAATCCTCCTGATCGCAACTTGCCACTGAGTGACCTGCAAGACCTCTGTGACTTTTCCAAGCTTCCAGCTGGGGTGGAAATTGAGGACCCAGTGTCCGATGAAGAAGAGGATCAAGATGATGCTATAGTGGGTCATGCTATAGGTGAACCTCACTCAGACATACAGGTTGAGCAAGTCCGAGACGAACAGGGAGGTGGAGTGCAGAGCTAGCACTGTGGTGAAGGTCATGGCGAGCGGAATGCACCGATTGATGAGCCGAGCGGATCTGGAAATGGTCTTAATGGAGGTGAGCACGCAAGACAGGAAATGCTCACACAATCCCTGCCACCAACTCCGAATAATGAATTTTTCCCTTAACTTTTTCTTCATTTGTAATTTTTGACTTCTCCTTCTGAACAATTTGTTGTGTTTCCGTTGTGCTTGCCTGTTGAATAGTTCCCTCTGATTCGACCGTGGAGGGCAAATTTTGATGAATAGATGATGTTTGTTTTGTTTCCTACTTTATGTCGTTTATCTTCTGAATGAAATCGAACATGAAATGTGCCTATGTTTCAACCTGACTTCTTTGGTTTTTCAATCATCTTATTTAGTTGCGATTGGATTGGTCATCTTATTTCGCTGCAACCAGATAGGTTAACTTATGTGCAACCCCCCCATTTTCTTTCGTGATCGTCTTATGTTTGCTGCGATCACTATTCTGCTCGGGTCGTCTTATTTAGTTGCGACCCCGTACCCATCACTCGCTTTGTTACGAATTGTTTCGTCAGGTGAACATAAACTTTTGCTCGTTCTTCTTTGTTCGGGTCATCCGGCTTAGGTACAACCATTCATAGGCTTTAACTAGAAAAACTTAACAAACAAAAATGCTTTGCAACACGTTGCTATTCTATTACAACTTTTACATTTGGAGAAGATTGTTTCTATTACACATAGCTATAGACATCAGAATATCATTTTGCTATATTAAAAACCTCGTCTTGAAATAGACATGAGCTGACCTCCTCTCGCCCGCGGAATTGATGTTGACAAGTATGAGGCGGATCAGCCTGTCTACTCTTCTTCAAGTAATATGCTCGAGCAGCAGCAGCATCAGCGTTTGCCCCTCCTGGACAAGTTGTGATTATGCGAACTGTTGTCTGCATGAGCATATGGCGAGCACGCCTGCTCGCCTATATCAGGCGAGGTCAAAAGCCTCTGCTCGCACCATTCTATCCCCTTGGAGGATGTTTGAGCATCAGCGTCCGCGCGCCGTTTCGTGCGCACGCCATGACATCCCACCCCCTCGGAGGAGATTTATGGGATGCGTAGGGGACTAGTGATTTACCACTTCATAAACAGTGGATAAGGTAGAGTGGCAACCATGACTCTGTGGAGCATCTTGAGTCCGTTACGAGCACCAACCTATGCTCGGAGTGACAATACCCTATTTAGAAGAAAATACTTCTCCCGATTTGGATTGGCTTTCCCAAATCGAAGGGAAAGTATTTTCCTTCGTGACTGCGATACGGGATATAAAGCTCGTACTAGAGCAAATGCCAGGACACATGATTGAGTCAGCAAAATGATAACTGAATTGAGTGTCGAAAAGTTCGTCTGGAGGCATACCAAACCAACTATCTCCCGATAACTGAATTTTCTTCTAATATGTTTGCAGTATTTTTTTCCTTTTTCTCTCTTTTTCTTCCCCCTTCTTCAGCTATCAATATGCCTATTTATACTATTACCCCAAACAGGTGCTGACATAACTAGTTGGTGTTGGCCTTCTTGCTTTAAATCCTCATTTTGACATCTGTCCTTGTCTTTGCCAGTTCTAATTCAAAGATTGACACGTACTTCTTTTGGTTGCCACCGCTTCTCATCTTGTTCTGACACGTATCTTCTATCTTTTAACTGACCAAAACTCCTTCTAAAAGATTTCGAAATTTGTGTCAGACGTTGTGTGTTCGTCCTTCGTGTTCATTCTGCTCGTCTTAGCTGAATGGCTGATTTTTTTTATTTTTTATTTTTTTTACAACCCACTAGCTAGCGCTTTGATCTCTGACTATCAGTTGTGCTCGCCGTTACTGATAATACTTTTTTAGATTTGACGCATTCCACGAATAGGACAACGGAACTCCATTCAAGTCTTCCAAATCATATGCCCCGTTTAACAAACGTTCTGTTGCTTTGAATGGACCTTCCCATACTCGGCCGAACACACCACTTGGTACCCCTGCTGCTCGTCTTAGAACCAGCTCGCCTACGTTGAACCTGCGTGTTCGGACTTTGGAGTTGTAGAACTTTTCTGATCTTTTTTTATACATAGCGTTCCTAAAATCGGCCTCCATCCTTCTCTCTTCCAACAGATCTGCACTTAGGGCGAGCGCCTGGTCGTTAATGTGCTCTCCAAAACTCATTGTCCGATGGCTCGGAATCTTTACTTCTGCCGGTATAACAGCTTCCGTACCAAATGTCAGGGCAAACGGGGTTTTCGCAGTTGATGTTCTGAAAGTAGTACGATATGCCCATAATATTTCTGGTAACTCTTCAGCCCATCCTCCCCCCTTGGAATTATCAAGTTTAACCTTGAGGGTATGCTTGATAATTTTATTGACAGCTTCAACTTGTCTGTTTGACTGGGGGTAATACGGAGTAGAGTAATGCTTTTTTATGCCCCAACGAGCACAATTCTGTCGGAACTCACTTCCATCGAACTGTTTGCCATACCAATGACTGGGGAAGCCCAAAATGACAAATGATATTTTTCCAAACAAAATTCCACATTCTTTGTTCGGTGGCTTTAACAATGGCTCCAGCTTCCGCCCATTTAGTGTAGTAATCAATGGCAACCACGGCATAGTTTACTCCCGATGTGCCAGTAGGAAACGGGCCAATCAAATCGATTCCCCATTTAGCAAATGGCCGGGCTGTAAACAGATACTAGTTCTTCGGATGGGCTATGGATAAGTGGGGCGTATACCTGACACTTATGTCATGCGCGGGCAAACGCGAGCGAATCTTTCTTGAGAGTAGGCCAATAATAACCTTGTCTGACAATTTTATATGTCAGGACAAGTCCACCTGTATGGTTTCCACATACCCCATCATGAATCTATTCCAGAATCACATGACCCTCTTCAGGAGTAATACATTTCAATAATGGAAGAGAGAAACTTCTTTTGTACAAATGTCCGTCTAGGATAGTATATCGAGCAGCTTGTAATCTGAGGCGAGTAGCTTGTGCTTTATTTTCAGGGAGAAATCCTTTTTGTAAGTAGCTTAAAATTGGAGTCATCCAGGTTTCTTGTTCGCCTGTCACATGGGTGACCACAACTCTGGGAAGTGATGGCGAACAAGTTGTGACGACCACAATGTCCGTCGTGTTCGTCACTCCTTCTGCTGTTGCCAATCGTGCCAAGGCATCAGCAAACGAATTATCCAATCGTGGTAATTGTTCTATGTAAACTTGTTCGAATTGCTCAAGTAACTCCTTTGCTAGTTGCTGATATTGTGCCATATGTTCGCCTCGTGCTTCGTACTCGCCTAATACTTGGTATACGATTATTTGGGAATCGCTATAAATCATCAACCTCTGAATTCCCATTGTCATAGCCATGTGTAATCCAGCAATCAAAGCTTCATACTCGGCTTCATTATTTGTGGCTGGGAAATCAAAACGGATGGCTGTCGTGAAAGTTTTTCGAGTTGGGCTGATGAGAACCACGCTCGCTCCAGCTCTTGAACTTGTTGACGAACCATCTACATACATGTGCCATGGTTGGTCAACACCTCTTTCGGGTATTTGCGGATATGTCAATTCAACCATGAAATCGGCCATAGCCTGGCCCTTCATTGTTGTTCGTTGGGCGAACGTAATGCCAAATTGGCCTAACTCCACCGCCCACTTGAGTAACCTACCCGCAGTGTCTGGTCGGTGGAGAACTTGTCGTAATGGGAACGTGGCTAGCACCTCGACTGAGTGATCGAAAAAATATGGTTGCAGTTTTCGGACACTCATAACGAGAGCATACACGAGTTTTTCCAATGGAGGGTACCGGAGCTCGGCTTGTTTGAGTACCTGACTTACATAATAAATAGGCAAATGTGTTGCCCCCTCTGCTCGAACTAGCACAGCGCTAATTGCATGCTCTAATGCTGCAAGATACAAATAAAGTTGTTCGCCTGGAACAGGCTTAGATAATGTTTGAGTATTCCCAAGGTATTGCTTTAATGACTCAAATGCATTTTGGCAATGCTCTGTCCACTGGAATTTCCCTTTCTTTAATGCATCAAAGAAAGGTTTGCATTTATCTCCAGTTCGTGATATAAACCGGTTTACAGAAGCCAAACGTCCAGTTAATTTTTGTACTTCTTTCACACTTCTGGGGGCCTGCATGTCGAGCATAGCTTGAATTTTTGATGGGTTCGCTTCAATCCCCCATAGACTGACCATATGTCCTAGGAATTTTCCCGAATGAACCCCAAAACTGCATTTCTTCGGATTTAACTTCATGTTATACTCCCTGAGAATATCAAACGTCTGTGCCAGGTAGGTAATGTGGTCTTCCTTATGCTCGCTTTTTACCAAAATGTCATCAATGTACACCTCAATTGTTCGACCTATATGCTCATCGAACATCTTGTTCACCAAACGTTGATACGTTGCTCCAGCATTCTTTAATCCGAACGGCATGCGTTGCCAACAATACATGTTCTTTTCGCTGCAGAAAGCCGTATTCTTTTGATCATCTGGATGCATGGATATTTGGTGATACCCAGCAAATGCATCCATGAAAGTCATGAGCTCATGTCCTGCTGTGTTATCGACCAAATAATCGATATGTGGCATCGGGAAATTGTCTTTCGGGCATGCTTTGTTTAAGTCAAGTGAAATCTATGCATAACCTCCAAGCTCCGTTAGATTTGTGGACGAGCACGGGGTTAGCAAGCCATCTTGGGCACTTTACTTCTCAAATTAATTTATTATCGAGCAATTTCTTAATTTCAATATCCATAGCTGCATATTTCTCCGGACTGAATTTTCTCCGCTTCTAGATTATTGGAATTTGTGTTGGGTCAAGGTTAAGAGAGTGACATGCATGTTTAGGATCAACGCCGACCATGTCCTCATGTGACCAAGCAAACACATCTAAATTTGCTCGAAGATACGCGATCATTTCTGTTCGGAATAGTTCCGGTAATTTTGAACTAATGAACACTTCTAATTCTGGTCTGATCGGGTCGATATTGACAGACTCCAATTGTTCAACAAGCGTTGCTCGCCTCTTTTTTTGCTTCCATGGAGGTTCTTCGATCAACCCCCTGTGCTCGTCATCTACCTCCATAGGATCAAAACCTATACGAGGTTCTAAGTCCGGTAGCTCGTTTGGTGGATCAATGTTCATTAGATCTGGAACATGAGTAATCGATCCGGGTTCTGTGTTCGCCCGTGGAGATGTGCTCGACAGAGGAGGTATAAGCGTCCTCGGTAATATGTTCGCCTGTTGGCTTGATTCTCCGGTCTCCCATGTTTGCTCCATCATGTTAACGATATTTTGCTTTTCTGGCACACATGACAGCAAACAATCTCGAGCTTTTTTCTGGTCTCCTTTTACGCTACCCGTCCCTTCTTGGGTTGGAAACTTAACACAATAGTAATAAGTCGAACAGGCAGCTTTTAATTCCTAAATAAACGGGCGACCTAAAAACCTGTTATAAGTAGACGGAGCATCGACGATTACAAAGTCTAACATTCTAGTTCATCGAATCTCTGGATTTTTAGTTGACTCTAACTCAACTCCTAGCCTAATCATTCCATATGGTCGAGTTATAGATTCCCCGAAACCCATTATGGTGTGATCACAGGGCTCGATATAACTACTTAGATCACCCATTTGTTTCTCCATCTGATGTAGAGTGTTGACAAACAAAATGTTCGCATATGCCCCAGTATCTACAAGGAGTCGATGCACTTTCAACCCAAGGAGTCGGGCACTTATCGTTAGCGAATCATTGTGAGGGGTGATGATACCATCAAGGTCGTCTTCTGAAAACAAAATTTGGTGAGAGAGTGGTATGCTCGCTGAGGTGCTCGCCACGTTCACCTTGTTGGGGAATGATTTACACAGATCTATTCGGAGTGAATATTTAAATACAAATTTAATTCATTAATTATTACTAGCATGAATTAATCCTATATTAATTCAAATAATAATTGCAACAACATATCATGCATATAAAAAGCCACGTAAAACCTACGCATGCGGAATCTACGGGTTTACGTGAACGTACCTCTCGGGATGGCAGTGGCTTTGGTCGGACGGACTAACCAAAAGGACTTCCCAAGTATTCCCTTAGCCCTTGCTCGACATTCTGGTGGAAGGATACTCGCGAACAATTAACAAAAGGAAAAAATAAACTTTGTTGCACCACTTATGTGGATTTGCTAATATTTTCAGCACATGGAATTGTACTTGGGAATGAACTAATCATCCCCTATTTATAGGAGGGGGTTTGGACGAAAATTATGTGATATTTCAATGTGGGAAAAGACTTTTCTTGGTCACCAAGAAATCTTGAATATATCCCATATATTCTTTTTCCCATAATTAAAATATTCCACAAAATTCCACCTCCTCTATTATGGACATATTTTTCGAAAATTTTGGCACAAGAATCCAAGATTTGGATCTTCTTGAATTTATGAGATATTCTTGTATTTCAAGAAATACATATCTTCCATAATATCTTTTCAAGAAAATCAAGAAAATCTTTCTTGCCCATAATATTCAAAAAATTTCGAAATATGCATATAGATAATCAAGTGGGAGATTTCTTGAATTTAATGAGATAATCTTGTATTCCAAGAATACATATCTTCATTCCATAACAAAATTCAAAGAAAATCTTTCTCCCTCTTTTATCCATAAATTTCGAAAAAAAATATAAAGTATCAAGCAACAATATTTATTTTATTTTAATCACCTTTTTCGGTTATTGGACTACATGTTGGGCTACTCAGGGGGCCTTTAGGAGAATTAAGATTGGACCTTCTAACGGATCTTGAATATCTAATATTGAGCCACAATATAATTCAAGCCCATAAATATTAATTAATCCCACTACATAATAAATATTGTACTATCCATCTTAACCCATATTACAAATATATGGCTCCCGTCATTATTTCCCGTGTTTAAGATTATCTAGCTCATTAATTAATTCAAGCCACCGGAAATAGCTTTCCGTTAATTAATATCTTTTGTCCTTGGTCGAGGAACGGTTCAACATTATTATCCATAACGGAAACTAATTCCACTTGCAAGATTTGGTATGATAAAACTTATGAACCTCCCAAGGGGGCAAATCAAGCAAGCGTACTTGCACACGATTCTTCGTATTAAATCTTAGCAATCACATGTGACCAATAATATTGCCCAAGATAAAAAGTATTGAATCTCTCTCTGATTCGCTACCCATGATAAGTCAAAGCAATAGTTACCAATCCCACGTGATCCTATTTAAGGGATTTAAGGTTAAGAAATAACGAACCACCGAGGTCTAATTCTTCCTTGTTCGGTTCAAGAATTTATCCTCCTCAGAGGTCCTATTCAACAAGATCACCATGCACTAGTGTAATCTCTTGGTCAAGACAAACCAATCTGAGCCTTACACCTCAACCTTTCGCGATGGTTGTTCATTTCCATCTAGGTCGTGAATGGCGTACTTTTAGTTACAAGGGATTTAATTTAATCTTCGTGATCCGGTATCACTAAATTAACTACAAAGAACAACACGCACGTAATTATTGAACATTTATGCAAAGAAATATATATAACATTCAATCATATTTAAAGTATCAGTGATAAACAATTTATTTCAGTAAATAAGTCTGAAAATTCAGTTTCGATTATACAAAGTAAAAGCATATTTTTCAGTATAATCCCAACAATCTCCCACTTATACTCAAAGTCTGCTTTTAAGTATACTACAACACGTCTTGAGTAGTCCGTGACATCTAATGTCACCTACACGAACCTAATAATTTCTCCCACTTATACTCAAAGCAGATTGGCGACGGTCTTGACACCCATTCCACTCACATGTCTCTCGAATGTATTCAGAGGCAGACGCTTTGTGAATGGATCTGCTAGGCTGTTCTCAGACGCTATCTTTGTCACATCTATATCTCCTCTCTTAACGATTTCTTGTATAAGATGTCTTTCCTTTAATGTGTTTGTTTGACTCGTGGACTCTTGGTTCTCTTGAATTTGCAACGGCTCCTAGCAGATATTGCTAGTCAAATTCAGAACACCATCCAAGTCCACTAAGAAGATCTAGAGCCCAATCGGTTCTTTCACTGCTTCACAAGTAGCTACTTACCCGAGTCCCATTGTTGAGTCAGTGATGCATTTCTGCTTCACACTCGTCCATTTGATGGCTACACTTCCCAAATGGAAACATACTAACTGAGGCAGATAATTTCTGGAATCTATATCTGATTGGAAATCTGAGCCCATGTAGCCGATGGGGATTGGAGTATCTGACTGATAAATCAACATTCTATCCCGAGTTCTTTTCAGATACTTCAGAATGTTTTTAACTGTCGTCCAATTCGCTTTCCCTTGGTTACTCTGATATCTTGCTACCATGCCTGCGGCAAAGCATATATCCGGTCTCGTACACAGCATTGCATACATAAGGTTTCCTACAGCCGAAGCACAAGGAATGCCTTTCATGTCATCTATCTCCTTTTGCGTCTTAGGGGACATTTTCTTGGATAGATGGATTCCAAGTCTGAAAGGTACGAATCCTTTCTTGGAATCTTGCATGCTGAATCGTTTTTAAAACCAGTATCAATGTATGAATACTTGCGATAACCCGATCATCCTTTTCTTGCGATCTCGAGTAATCTTGATCCCAAGGATGTGTCCGGTTTCCCTAAGTCTCTCATATCAAACTGTTTTGAAACGCCATGCCCTTACGTCTGACCACACCTTCACATCGTTCCCGATGATCACAATGTTATCTACGTATAGTACTTAAGAATACCAATGCAGTTTCGACACGCTTTTTATACACACAACTTTCAAACTCGTTTTGATCAAACCCATAAGACTTTATTATATGATCAAAACTTTGGTTCCAAGCTCTGGATGCCTGTTTGAGTCCGTAAATGGACTTCTTCAGCTTTACAAACTAGGTGTTCTTGGCCTGTTTCAATGAAACCTTGGGGTTGTTGCATATAGATCTCTTCATCAAGACTTCCATTAAGGAAAACTATCTCGACATCCATTTGCCAGATTTCAACGTCGAAATGTGCAGCAATCGATAAGAGAATACGGATGGACTTAAGCATGGCTACGGGCGAAAAAGTTTCCTCATAATCGATCACTTTCTTTCTGAGTATAACCTTTCGCCATTAGTCTTGCTTTAAAAGGTTTCAACCTTCCCGTCCGATCCTCTTTTCCTCTTATATACCCACTTGCATCTAATGGGTTTGACCCCATTAAGTGGTTCGACTAGCTCCCACACTCTATTATGAAACATAGAACCCACTTCGGCTTTCATTGTTTTGCCAAGAAACCGCATCCTAATCTTGGATTGCCTCGTCATATGTCCATGGGTTCGATTCCGAATCAAGTCCGAGGACTCTCATATTCCCATGAATCTCTCTCGTCGCCTAACAACCCTCCCACTATAACAAGGCTCCGGTTGTGAAAACGTGTCGTTTGGTATATCATCTAATCTGACAATGCAAGACCGAGGTTTGCCCTCTAATCTCATTTAAGGTAATCTCACTGGGTTTTCTTTGGTTCTATAGTTTTTTCTTCCAAAATCTAAAGTGGGTGCGGATGTCCACCTTTTTGATCTTCGTGAATTATAGAACATTCACCCTTTTGTTCCCTCGGGGTATCCTACAAAAATGTACTTAATTACGATCGAGGATCCAATTTACGGTTTTCCTTGTCCAACACGTAGGCTCGGACACCCCAAAGTTCTCATGTGTCTCATACTAGACTTGCACCCGTCCCCACGCTTCTTTGGGGTTCTCGGGAACCGATTTGGATAAAGACCAAGTTCGTAATGTAAGTCGTTGTTTTCCAAGGCATGACCCCAGAACGACTCGGAAAGATCCGTATAACTCATCATTGATCTAACCATTTCCAAAAGAATTATGTTGCTTCGCTCTGCAAACCCCATTTTGTTGAGAGGTTCCGGGTGCAGTGAGCTGGGATACAATCACTTCATCAGATAATTAGTTCAAAAACTCATCGCTGAGGTATTCGCCCCCACGATCAGATCGTAGAGACTTGATACGTTTTTCCATATGATTCTCTGCTTGAGCCTTAAATTCTTTGAATTTCTCAAAGGTCTCAGATTTATGCTTCATAAGGAAAATGTAACCGTACCTTGAGTAATCATCAATAAAAGTGACAAAATACTCATAACCTCCTCTTGCTTTGGTTGACATTGGACCACATACATCTGTGTGAACGATCTCTAACACTTCTTTGGCCCTATTCCCCTTGGCTCCAAATGCCCTCTTGGTCATTTTACCCTCCAAACATGATTCGCAGTTGGAAACGGTTCAACTTGGAGAAGTTCTATTGAACCGCCTTTCACCAACCTTTGATCCTCTTTGGATTTATATGACCCAATCTTAGATGCCAAAGAAGTGTCTCGCTCACGCCCGATGAACGTTTTCTTTTCTCGGAAATAGTTGATGTGTTATAGGATGCATTTCTTGAGTGGTGTGCACAAGATTAATTGTATAGAGATTATTCGCCAACGTTCCATGACGAGATAAATTTATCATAAAGAGAAATGGTAACAACTTTATTAAAAGTAACCGAATATCCATCATGAAAAAGTTTAGAAATTGAAATCAAATTCTTTCTAAAACTCGAACGCATGAACATCTCTTAAAATTAAAACTCGCTCTTCAAAAGACAGTGCACTTCTCCCATCGCTTAACCGCCACTCTCGTGGCATCGCCCGATGTGATGAGGATCTCACTTCCACTTAGTTGTTCGGGTCCTTTTGAACCCCCGTGAACGTGAAACAAACATGATCGGGATCCTCAGATCCACCACCCATAAATGGGAGGCATACGCCGCTAAACAAGTTTCAACAACTAGTGAGTGAGGATTACCTTTCTTTCCTTTCCTTTTGGGATTGAACAGTCGACCTCCAATGTCCTTTCTCCCATAATTGAAACATATTCCTTTTGGTTCTTTCTTGACACCCAACCAAATAACCGTCTTTTTTCTCACTTTTTCTTAATGATGAGCTTGCATTGGTTCTCGACCATTTTCCTTTTCTTGAGACTTGCCTTCCAATCGCCTAGATCTCGAGAAAAAGTTTTTGATCACCAATGCTTCGTCTTTCTTTCCTAAATGCTTCTCCACTTTCTCCAAGGCTTCTTGAAGATCATCCATGGTAAACATGTGATCACTCATCACAAAACCACAAAAAAAATTCATCGAAGCTCCTTGGCGAGTAAGCAAATGAAATTCAATTTGGGCCTCATCACAATACTTAGTTCCGAGATAAGCCAGTTTTAGAAAATGGTTCTTGACTCGAGAACATGCTCCTTCTACAGTGTTCCTCAATCATTTTCAAATTTAAATGCACGCCATCGTTTTTAAACCGACGATCATGCGGTCTTTTGTTGAAAATATTTCTTCAAGACTTTGCATAATTTCCGCAATGACTCAACACCTTCATGAACGTGTTTCAAATCATCGACAAAGGAAGTCAAGGTTACACGTTTCATGGGTTCATTGGCTGCTCCCAAATATTATACTCATGTCTTGCCGCATCGGTTGATTCATCAAGAGTATACGTGGTTTGGGGTACATCAAGAATCCAATAATGTTTTTGTGCAGGTAGGACATGCATCATATTACGTTTCCAAACATTATAGTTTTCTCCGGATAATTGGTGTTCTTTGAGTGTATGTAACAGTGGATTAAAAGGTTGCGACATGATGAACTGAAATAAACAATAATATGCATAAGCACAAATATATCACAAGGTTTGATCACATGCCATCATATTTAAAATCTCAAAAAAATATGAACATGCATCAGCCAACATCTCAAATAAGCCACGTTGGGTGGGTCATTATTTAAACACATTCAAGCGAAGTTACAAACAAGAACGATTTATAAACCCTTAATATCCAGATTAATAGTTGGCTCCCACTTGACCAATATAAAATTGACAGGACTTTTGAGAAGTATATGCATATCAATTTTATACCTAAGTAATAACCATGATTAAATACTGATTACTATTTCGCTTTGATCGAGCCTCCTCGTTGGGAGGGTCATCGTCGCCACTAGTAATAACCCACAATCATCCGTTTGGAATTCATTCATGTGAAACCTATCTTTTGACCGTCCCGTTGGGGGAATTTCTCCAAAAGAATTCACAAAAAAATAAATCATGGAGGTCAAAATTAATTCAATTTTATTATCCTAATAAAATTGTCAATTAATTATTTAAAACATACTTAGTAATTTTGAAGTTGAGATTTTTCAATTTGGCAACCCTCATGCAAACACATTTAAACAAATTAAATAAAGCATAAGATAACACAAATAAAATCAAGCAAAACAGAAAAATAAACATATTGGGCACAAATTATCTGTTGGGAAATGAATAAAAAGGATTTTGATTAGATCCCAAAACCCCTGAGTATGACATGTTCAGGATAATCTCGATAGATGAGTCAGGATTCAGTTTTAGAGTGTTCAGATATTATCTCGCACTATGTATAGTCGGCAGATATAGAACAAAGTTAGAAATCAAGACTCAAGAAGAAATCAAGATATCAAGACTCAAAGAGATACTCGAGAACTCAAGACTCGAGAACTCAAGACTCAGAGAAACTGAAGACTCAGAGAAAACTGAAGACTCAGAGAAACTGAAGACTCAGAGAAACCTGAAGACTCAGAGAACCTGAAGACTTAGAGAATCAAGACTCGAGAGAACTCAAGACTCGAGAAAAATCAAGACTCAAGAATGTAATCAATGCTCAAGATATCCCGAATGTTCCAAAGACCGGCCGAGGAATATAGCCGCGGAATGGAATCCGGTGACGTGGACCAACGAGAGGAAGACAACCAGCCTGAAAAAGTCTGCAGAACTTACGAAGAATAGTATGGATTTGAATGTGATTCTCTCCAACGGTAACATTCAAATCCACACTATAAATACAAGTTCTTCCTTCATTATCAGGTGTGGAGTGAGTGTGGATACATGAAGACCATGCACAAAATGCTACAAAACCAAAGAGCGTTATAGTCAAAGCATTCCCACCCTAGAACACAAGTCTGTAGATATACAAATATATTCAAAGAGTGTTCTAGAACCCAACCTAAGCAACCCACGATGTATCATAAGCTTAGAGATTTTCCCAACCTTAAGATTGAGGCTAAACCATTGTAAGGTAAAATCTCACCATAGTTGGAGACAACACCAAACCCAAACCCAGTGGTGAAGTGAGGTAGTTGTTAGGCAATCCCGTAGAGGGTGATAAGTCCCGTTGGAGTGTGAACTCATTAAAACATCTGTAGGCGATCCCGAGTGAGGGTGATAAGTCCCGAAGGAGTGTGAACTCGTTAAACATCTAAGAGTTTGAGTTAGTAAACTACGAGGGTAAATCGAAAAGCTTCGTGGTCGGGTTGAGTAAGTAAACTACGTGGAGTAGTCGAAAAACTTCGTACGAAGTTGAGTAAGTAAACTACGAGGTAGTCGAAAAGCTCGAAGTTGATAAAGGAATTTCTCTCAAGAGTCGAGAGAGAGTGGATGTAGGACCGGGGTTGTCCAACCACTATATATTGTTGTGTTGTTTTTTTCGCTTTATGTTTACACTTGTCATATGCATCTAGTTATAAGCAAACCACAACACATAAGCTGCAAAGTTTTTTAAAAAAAAAAAAATTGGAAACACTCTGTTCTCTCCCCTGTTTTATATGCACCGAAATCAAACGTTTTGCTTCCACACGCGCAAAATTGGTTTTTTCACCGGGACCAACAAGTGGTATCAGAGCAGGTGCTCAAAAGATTACTTCTTCAATGTAATCGCCTGAGCAGATCTATTTTTAAAACCTGTCTCTGATCTGATACCAACAAGTGGTATCAAGGAAACAGAAAGTTTTACACAACAATGGAATAATAGAACTTTTCATTGATAAAGACCCGAAGGTCAGGTTACATTACAAGTTACAAATACAAGAGAACTTGGAGGTCAATACATAACTCTATACCCTAAACCCTCAAACCATAACCCTAAACCTTCATCCAAACCCAAACCCGATCTACAGGGTAGTGATTAAGAGGAGGAGTGAGAGAGATTTTAAGATCTCATGTTTCATTTTCCCCCACTTAACAACGGTGAGGAGGCTTGAAAGGTAATCCTATGCCGCAAACTGATGGACTCTCCAATGGAGTGAGAGCGGCCCTGATAGGATTTTTAAGCTAGGAGCCCTAAGAAAGAGTCAGTGGGCTCTCCAGCTGTTAAATGGTGAGTTTGATATAGGATGATCAGCTGTTGTCTGATCAAGTTCGCATATCAAACTCACGTTCATTTTCGGTTGACCGAAATCCGAATCTTTGGTTACGCCATCCGGAAGGACACACAAGTCGCATACGATTAGGAGAAGTGTCTTCTCGATTCTGACAAAGAGATCCGCCACCTTTCGATGGTAGAGAAGCTTAGCAACGATTTTATGAGAAATCTTTGATGACGACGAGAACCGCAAAAAGGGACACACAGGGTTGATTTGAGAAGATGAAATCATGGAAAAAGGGGTAAAAATGTTTGCCGGAAATCTCACCGGAAACAAGGGTTCACCAGGATACATGATTCTACAAAGAAGATTATGTATGGTGAAATGAGTTATGTCGTGTAAAACATTGGTCCAATTTATAGAGGCCAAGCGAGGGTGCGGTCTGCAAATTTGAATTCTCAAAGCCTTTTAAAAAAAAAAAAAATTTGCATCACAAGGACAAATGCGGTAGAAATCACGCGACCGACAATTTGAAAAAAGTTACTACGGATTGACATATCGAGAGTGTCGACGACATCTCACGCGATGTCAAATCGCACCAACTTAGGGAATAGAAGCTACTATTCTAGACTAAGTTTTGGGCAAGAACACTTTCCCAAGAAATTAGCTTAACTGGAGGAGAATCGATTAAGTCAACAAAAATCGATTACATACAAAAGTCGATCAAATGAAGAAAATCACCGAGCTTGAAAGCTTCACCAAATCGATATATCGGTCTATATCGGTTGAAAGGGGGGAACTTCAACTTGAGGAACTTCAACTTGAGGGAACTCACTAAATCAAAAGTAAATGGTCAAAGATCGACGCTGTCAGCAGACAAGACCGACGAGATCAAATGAAGTTAGTTGAGTTCAAATGATGAAATCTGATAAACCGTGAAGTGAAGAAAAGCTAAAGCCAAAGAAATCGTAAGAGAAGGTTGTAGATCGAAGATGAGCAAAAGAAGATCGACGAGATCGACGGATCAAGATCGAGATATGATATATCCGATATGCTAACCTCGATATAATGACCTAATGCTATGTTGATCTAAAGATGTGTTGATTTGATTAGTCAAGCTTAATCGGATCGTGCAAAGAAGAAATCGATATAAGCTTGGGTAAAGTGATCTGAGACTCGATAAGTAAAGTAAACCGAGACTCGATAGGTCAAAAGACACGAGGGTCGATGTCTGAAGTCGGAAGAAATCCGAACTCGGTCGGATGAAAATCGAAGATGCTTTGATCGAACAAGGTCCGTAGAAGAAGAGGGAATGAGGAGTCGAAAGGAAAGATGTAAGATTGAAGACCAAGATCAAGACTTGTAATTCTTTATGTTTTTGTCTTTATTTCTTTGATAAGTTCATTGTAATCAGAAAAGCCCGATAACATACTATCAATGAAACCTTTATCTTTATGCTCAAAAGATAATACCTCATTATCTTTTTTACATGTCTTTTATGTTGATATGCCTGATTGAATGTCTCTAATCTGATTATATGCTCATATATAAGGGAAACTATATGATGCTATGAGAAATTGCATAAGTATTTAGTAATGATCTATTTAGAAAAGATTCATTACTGAAGAAATCTGTTGAAAGATTTAAATTGATTGAGATTTACCATTCTTGTAATAGGAAAAACTGAAACCTGAGTATAGGTTATATGTTTGTAACAAGATAGGTTTTGGCATCATCAAAAAGGGGGAAATTGTTGGGAAATGAATAAAAAGGATTTTGATTAGATCCCAAAACCCCTGAGTATGACATGTTCAGGATAATCTCGATAGATGAGTCAGGATTCAGTTTTAGAGTGTTCAGGATATTATCTGCACCATGTATAGTCGGCAGAGATATAATACAAAGTTAAAAATCAAGACTCGATGAAGAAATCAAGATATCAAGACTCAAGAGATCTCGAGAACTCAAGACTCGAGAACTCAAGACTCGAGAAATCAAGACTCAGAGAAAAATCAAGACTCGTAAGAACTCAAGACTCGAGAAATCAAGACTCGGAGAAACCTCAAGACTCGAGAGAACCTCAAGACTCGAGAATCAAGACTCGAGAACTCAAGACTCGGAGAAATATCAAGACTCAAGAATGTATTTGAATGCTCAGTATATCCTGAATGTTCCAAAGCACCGAAGCTGAGGAATATAGCCGTTGGAATCCAGCTGACGTGGACCAACGAGAGGAAGACAACCACTGAAAAAAGTCAAGAAATTACGAAGAATAGTATGGATTTGAATGTGATTCTCTCCAACGGTAACATTCAAAATCCTCACTATAAATACAAGTTCTTCCTTCATTATCGGTGTGGAGTGAGTGTGGATACATGAAGACCATGCACAAAATGCTACAAAACCAAAAGAAATAAGTTATATAGTCAAAGCATTCCCACCCTAGAACACAAGTCCAGAGATATACAAATATATTCAAAGAGTGTTCTAGAACCCAACCTAAGCAACCCACGATGTATCATAAGCTTAGAGAGATTTTCCCAACCTTAAGATTGAGGCTAAACCATTGTAAGGGAAAATCTCACCATAGTTGGAGACAACACCAAACCCAAACCCAAAGGTGAAGTGAGGTAGTTGTTAGGCAATCCGTGAGGGTGATAAGTCCCGTTGGAGTGTGAACTCGTTAAAACATCTCAGAAGGCGATCCCGAGTGAGGGTGATAAGTCCCGGGGAGTGTGAACTCGCTAAACATCTAAGAGTTTGAGTTAGTAAACTACGAGGTAAATCGAAAAGCTTCGAGTGGTCGGGTTGAGTAAGTAAACTACGGAGTAGTCGAAAAACTTCGGGGCGAGTTGAGTAAGTAAACTACGAGGTAGTCGAAAAGCTCGAAGTTGATAGTGAATTTCTCTCAAGAGTCGGGGAGAGCGGGATGTAGGATCGGTTGTCCAACCACTATATATTGTTCTTTGTGTTGTTCTTTGCTTTATGTTTACACTTGTCATATGCATCTAGTTATAAGCAAACCACAACACACGAAATGCAAAGTTTAAAAAAAATAAAAATTGGAAACACTCGTTCTCTCCCGCTTTTATATGCACCGAAATCAAACGCGTTTTCCTTCCTTGCCAGAAATAGGTTTTTTTTCACCGACCAACATTATCCAATGTCATGGTTTGATTTTTCTTGCTTGATCTTGAAGAAACACGCCTCGAATTTCTCCCACTCGTTCGTCTCGAAAAATGCCGTCTCACACCAGCATGCTTCGCAATGGGATGACGCCCGCATCCGGCCGTCCGCTGCCTAGATACGCTCTCAGCGCGCCCGGCGGCGGCCTTGAGACTCGGCAGACTCTCGGCAATGTTCGGTAAGATCTCGGCGGCGGCGCTGTCCCTTGTTCCCCGCCGCCCTCCGCCTACGCCCCGGCCCCCTTACCGCCCGCGTCTCATAAGCGCTTTCCGCCCGTCAGATTCGTACTGGAAGCAGACCGCCCGCGTACTTTCTCTCATCCTCAGCCCGCTTAGCCCTTACCTTCGCCTCGCCCTGCGTGCAGCGTGCCACCATATGCCATGCCCTTTATGCTCTTACGATTTCGCCCTTTAATTCTTTCTTCGTTCCGATCCGGTTACAATTTATTTACAAAAAATAAATAAACCTAGATCTCAGACTAGTCTATTACATTGATCAAATCAAACAAATCCTAGTCTACTCGTGGATTTTCTCACGAGGCAAAAAAACAAATCCGAACGAATCAATTAAAAAACCACGCTTTATATGCATGCAAAATAAAACATTAAAATCCATGACAATTGGATACCGCAAAATGCAGATCTAATAGTTCTACTATCCAATTTCAAATTTAATGTCCACGAATTAAATTACAATTTAAAAAATTCAGAGTCAAAACAAATGCTCGATACGATTGTTGGGGAATGATTTACACAAATCTATTCGGGTGAATATTTAAATACAAATTTAATTCATTAATTATTACTAGCATGAATTAATCCTATATTAATTCAAATAATAATTGCAACAACATATCATGCATATAAAAAGCCACGTAAAACCTACGACGCGAATCTACGGGTTTACGTGAACGCATTCTCTGGAGGCAAATGGCTTTGGTCGGACGGACTAACCAAAAGGACTTCCCAAGTATTCCCTTAGCCCTTGCTCGACAATCTGGTGGAAGGATACTCGCGAACAATTAACAAAAGGAAAAAATAAACTTTGTTGCACCACTTATGTGGATTTGCTAATATTTCCAGCACATGGAATTGTACTTGGGAATGAACTAATCATCCCCTATTTATAGGAGGGGGTTTGGACGAAAATTATGTGATATTTCAATGTGGGAAAAGACTTTTCTTGGTCACCAAGAAATCTTGAATATATCCCATATATTCTTTTTCCCATAATTAAAATATTCCACAAAATTCCACCTCCTCTATTATGGACATATTTTTCGAAAATTTTGGCACAAGAATCCAAGATTTGGATCTTCTTGAATTTATGAGATATTCTTGTATTTCAAGAAATACATATCTTCCATAATATCTTTTCAAGAAAATCAAGAAAATCTTTCTTGCCCATAATATTCAAAAAATTTCGAAATATGCATATAGATAATCAAGTGGGAGATTTCTTGAATTTAATGAGATAATCTTGTATTCCAAGAATACATATCTTCATTCCATAACAAAATTCAAAGAAAATCTTTCTCCCTCTTTTATCCATAAATTTCGAAAAAAAATAGAGGAAATATCAAGCAACAATATTTATTTTATTTTAATCACCTTTTCAGTTATTGGACTACATGTTGGGCTACTCAGGGGGCCTTTAGGAGAATTAAGATTGAACCTTCTAACGGATCTTGAATATCTAATATTGAGCCACAATATAATTCAAGCCCATAAATATTAATTAATCCCACTACATAATTAATATTATCAGACTATCCATCTTAACCCATATTACACTAATATGGCTCTTGGTCATTATTTCCCGTGTTTAAGATTATCTAGCCCATTAATTAATTCAAGCCCACCGGAATAGCTTTCCGTTAATTAATATCTTTTTGTCCTTGGTCGATGAAATCGGTTCAACATTATTATCCATACCTAAACTAATTCCACTTGCAAGATTTGGTATGATAAAACTTATGAACCTCCTCCCAAGGGGGCAAATCAAGCAAAGCGTTTTGCACACGATTCTTCAGTATTAAATCTTAAGAATCACACGTGACCAATAATATTGCCCAAGATAAAAAGTATTGAATCTCTCTCTGATTCGCTACCCATGATAAGTCAAAGCAATAGTTACCAATCCCACGTGATCCTATTTAAGGGACGAAGGTTAAGAAATAACGAACCACTGAGGTCTAATTCTTCCTTGTTCGATTCAAGAATTTATCCTCCTCAGAGGTCCTATTCAAATAAGATCACCATGCACTAGTGTAATCTCTTGGTCAAGACAAACCAATCGAGCCTTACACCTCAACCTTTCGCGATGGTTGTTCATTTCCATCTAGGTCGTGAATGGCGTACTTTTTTTAGTTACAAGGGACCGTTAATTTAATCTTACGTGATCTGGTATCACTAAATTAACTCTGAAAGAACACGCATTTAATTATTGAACATTTATGCAAAGAAAATATATATAACATTCAATCATATTTAAAGCATCGAATGATAAACAATTTATTTCAGTAAATAAGTCTGAAAATTCAGTTTCGATTATACAAAGTAAAAGCATACTTTTCAGTATAATCCCAACACACCTGATGTATGCTTTGCATGGCGCACATTTCCATCTTCTTCCTTTGTTTGATAACGTCGATTGTCGATATAAAGATCCACCCAATTGGCCGATAGTCCAGGCGGATCATGTTGATTTCTGACTCTCTCGACCTCTGCTCATGGTAGAGCTCCTCTCGGGTAATTCCAACTTCTTGCGGGATTCCTCGGGATCACTATCGATATTTTTCTTCTTTTTACGCTTACCCCCTACGATCACCCGATTTTTTCGTTAAGTCTCTGTCACGGCTTTTTGAGGAACTGAGTAAGACGATTCTCTTCATATAACTTCCAAAGTTGACGAAGTAAATCACGACATTCATCGGTATTATGTCCGAACTTGGAAGCATTAAGCCAATTTTTATCTCTTGCAATTCTTCGTGACTTATCTAACATGTCTCGATCCTTAATTTGATTAAATATCGTCTCTCTTTGAAACGCTTGAAGACTTCAGAAGGTATGTGTCTTCGCTCCTTCTTCAAAAGGTTTGAAAGATCCTGGGGGTTTTTACCCCCCCTCATTCATTACTCTTTTACCAACGACTCTTTTTGTTGCTACTTCTTGGCCTAACCGTGATTGGGCAAGCAGATCCTGCATAACTATAATCTTGGTTGGCTGATCAAATTACTCCACATGATTGCTTATGCATCAAAATCATTAATATGTTGCACTTTTCTTAAATGATTTGCCACAACCAAGAAGAATTGTATCCAAGGCCGGGATAGTGGGTACCCACCACAGATATGAAATCTTTGTTTTGATGTTGTATACCATAATTCAAAACACACCCATTTGAAAACTATTTCTCATATACTATTTTTAAATAAAGAAATAAATGTAAATTAAATAAAAAATACACACATTTTTAAATATAATGCGCATAATTTAAGTTTTTATAAGTAAATAATTTTAAGGTATTAATTGAAATTAATAACATAATTTTTTTCTTTTGTCCCGCGTGTTACGTGGGTTTTCACTAGTATTTATATACATAACAATAATAAATGTATATGAATAAAGTGATATCGAAAAAAGTTCACAACTAATTATCCAAAAAAATAATTTCCATGAAAATAGAAAATAAAAAAATAAACTCAAGCACACCCTTATTATTTTTTAAGTTTGTTCACTTATGATATTATTGAGGCACCTCATTTTCTTAAAACTAATTATCTTCCTCATAAATTTTCTGACTTGTATGAAAGTGTATTGATCTTGACCTTGCTCTTCGCTGCCCCGACACAAAGCTCTACTGCCGTCTATACAGAGTGAGAGTGGGAAGATTGAGAATTCAGGAAAAAAAATGCCGTCTCTAAAGTTGATTGTAGCGTTTATTTCATTGTTCTTGTTTATATGTGTGTGTGAATCACAGCAGAAACTGAGCACTAAAGAATGTGAGAATTTGGGTTTCACGGGCCTCGCCCTTTGCTCCGATTGCCATACCTTCGCGGAGTACATTAAAGATCAGGGTAATTCTGCGTTCTAATTAAGAGATCTTCCCTTTTTTACAAGATTTAATATTTTTTCTAGGTTTAACTGATTTGATATTTTAATTTCTATCAAGTTGCTTTTATACAGTTTATTTGAATGGGTTTAATATTTTTTGCTTCGGGTACAAAATTATGGACTCATTGTTGGTTTTAATTTCTTCGAATCGTATCCATTTTCAGCTTCAGCGATTGGAATATTTGAAAAGTTTAATTTGTGAACCTAAGGGAGCGACCATCTGTTGGGATGTTATAAAGTTGGACTTATTTGGATGATATGGTTTTTGTTGTGAAAAGTTGTTGAAGAATTTATCTAATTGGCTTAGTCATTTGATTTTTGATCATCAAATGAAATGAACTTTGGGTGTAATGATTTGTTGACATTGTTTAATGGGTGCACACATTAGACACATCTTAGGTGATGTTTGTTTTGATGATGGAGAGACAGAGGATAGAAAACGGAAAAGACTTCAGCAGTCTGTGTATGAACTCACACTAAGGTGATGTTTGTTTTGGTTTTTAAGACGAAAAATTGTTTTTGAAATCTAGGGGACTTATTAATCCTGATAGACGTAATCCTGATAGACGTAAAGTGGGTGTTTGTTTCTGGGTTTTTGAGTAATGTGATAGACTGATAGTAGATATATAGGTATGGTAGTGGTGGCTTTTTAAAACCGGTTTTCAAAATCCTGAATTAGAGCCGGTTTTAAATTTCAGAATCCAAATCCTGGTTTTTATAACCCAAAACAAACATCACCTTAGGGTTTGGGGTGGTGATTGGTCAGAAATTGAAATAAGGGATTAAAAAAAGGAGAAATTGAAATTGATGTCAGTGAGTTCAGAGCGTGGAGAAGAAATGTAGGAGTGAAGGATATCAACAAATTGAGTGATATATGTTGGAGTAGAAGATATATTTTTGGCCCTTGTTACTTTTCATTTTCTGTTTTAATAAGACCTAATTTGATATATGTTGGAGTAGACTGTGGTATATAATCTTCATTCTTTTTAGCAGGTTAGGAAATTCAATGTCTCGGTGCACAAATGCCGACTAAATTATTGTAAATTGTATATGATGAGAGTACACTTCAAAATTAAATTATGAGACATAATATCTCTGTGGGACAATCTTGGTTTGGGAGGATATAAGAGTTAAAATTTGAAACTGTATGAGGAGTAGTATTTGAAAACACTTGATAGATGTGCTGGAAATATTTTTATGTAAAGTTTAAACCTTTTTTTAGTTGGCACCTTTGGAGCTCTGATCAGAGTTCGGTTTGTAGTAAATGGTGGAAGCAAGCCGATTGATTAGCCTGGCAATTCTCTAAAAGTGTCAATAACTGCTCACTATTTTTCAAAGCCCTTCATCTTGCGTTATCATATCACAATTCTTGCATTCTACTTCATGTTCCATTATTTTTTTGAAAAAATCAACGGTCTGCATGTATCGCATGTTAGATCCGGAGGACGGGACATGAAATATGGAAAAAAGTTGTGGAACCAGTACTTTTATGAGGAAATTTATTTGTTTGTTTACCAATAATATGTTTGAGGTTATGACTTGCTTGTAAAAGATATATGGCATTGTGGATCCATTCTTTGGCCATGGGATACTTTTCTCTGAAGGGGTCTATTTTATTCCCTTTCTGTAAGCTAATCAACAATAAAAGATGCATGAAATGTAAAAACCAAATGAATGCTGATGTTTTGGGACCTTAAAGAGATCAGATAAGACAAACAACGGAAGACTTCATAATTAACAAGTGAATTACGGTTGTCAAGGCTAAAGAATTGTTTAAACCTAAAATTCTTGGCTGAATTGCATGAAGACATTATGTGCCTTTAATTTAAAATGAATTTCCCTATCCGTATATTTAATCTCTTTTGCAGCGTGATTATACTGGACATATTCCAAATTAATTACATTTTGTGAATTCTGAAATGCTTTTTTTTATTGATATGTAAAATCATTTTCATCCATAATACATTAGTTTCAAATTCACTGCAGAGCTGGTGTCTGATTGTCTAAAGTGTTGTACGGAGGATTCTGATGATGCTACAAGCAAGGTATATGCCTAATAACAACCTTTCTGCCTTAGTTGGAAATAATGATGTCTCTTTGAGTGCATCTTAGACTAGTAGAAAAAAACATCGGACTAATTTAGTTAGATATGTTAAGACTTTCGATTTTTATAGCTTATTTTTGTGTCTCCCAATGCTTATATGCTCTTCTTTTCGTCCAAATATATGTTTGCTAAACAGTATCACTAATCCTTACTCTTGCCTCCAAAATTATCTTGTCGCAATTCTGTTTTCAGATTTGACAGTTAAAACTTATTTTAATGGTAATTGCAGGTTATATATTCAGGTGCAATATTGGAGGTTTGTATGAGGAAGCTGGTTTTCTATCCCGAAGTAGTTGGGTTTATTGAGGAAGAGAAGGACAAATTCCCGAGTGTCAGAGTTCAATACGCCTATAATTCTCCACCCAAGTTGATCATGTTGGATGATGATGGACAACTCAAGGAAACCATCAGGTCAGCTTTAATTAACAACCAAATATATTTTGCATAAAATATGTTATACTCTTTAATCTTCCCAAATAAAATATTCTCGACCTTAGTTGTAGCCTTTACAAAGGAACAGGAAGAATATAGAAGAAACCTATTCTTAATGAAGAAGTTTGAATCCTTACTGGGAAAGTAATTCAGATAAGTAGATGTGTGGTTTAGATTGAAGGAAAGAAATTTCTCAATGGCCAAAAAGTATTGCAACTTATGTTGTTGGAAAGTAGCACAGGGCTAAGTTAAGATATGAGGCAGTTTTGAATTCTCCAGTTTTTAAAAAATAGTGGATATAAGATTTAAGATACAATGATTTTAACTAGATAGGCTATTGCTATTTTTCTGCCATTTCTACTTAAAGCAAATGGTTACATGATTGTTGAAAATTCTTGTTTGAGACCGTCTCAACTATCCAACCAAGAAACATAAGAGACTATCATGTTTAAGGATTTTTTTTAAATTTTATTTTTGATTCTGCAGAGTTGATAACTGGAAAAGAGAACACATTCTACAGTTTCTGAAGGAGAAAGTCAAAACATCATCAGAAATCTGATACTTGTTCGATAACGTCTTTTTTCATGGTATTTTCTTGCTAGGGCACCACTTATATAAGGACTATTCTCTGATGATCATATATTTAGATTTACATCCCATAAACAAGCATGTTTGAAAATGGAGTGATTATTTTCTACTTTGAATCTTGTGTATCAATTTTTATTGGAAATTAGTTACCGGTGAGAGCTAATACTCAACGGTCTTATAAATCGAATATAATTTTGAAGAAACAGAGCTTTTCTTAGAGAATTGTTTATTTCAAATATTTTTATAAAGAAACAAAAGCAATAAGTTCTCATAACTACAGTTTTCAAATTTAGAATGTATCTATCAATTTCTACGAGACATGGGTTTAAAAAAAATATCTGTAGGAAACGTCAATAGCTAAAAATTGTTTTTTGAATCAGGAGATACTTTCTTGCAAGTTAAAACTCATCAATTATTTAGACTAAAAAATGCAAATTGGATGAGTGGGTAAATGAATTAGATATTTTTAATTTAAATTTGTCTAACATGTTTGACATAACATGTTGAATCAATTTATTCTAGTTTAGTCTTCGACAGCACACAAACTTTACTGAAATAAATAATGCAAAAAGATGTAGATGAATGAAAACTGAAAAAACAATTATGGCCAAACAGAAAAATTTATTTATACACACAATCTATATATGTACACAATAGCAAAACCTTGCCTAAATTTAGGTATCATTGATTTTTTTTAGCAAAAAATAATTGTCAAATTAGAAAACATGTAGTATATTATTGGAAAAAATATTTGTAATAATTATTAACTAATAATAATGGATTTGATAAAAATATTTGGAATATAACGTTAGGACAATTGGCGAAAGAGTGGGCAGAGAGGAGAACCCTAATCTCAGAGATATAGCAACATTCAATGAATTCATCATTAGGGTGGCCTAATTGACCTCCAGTTATCCGGCAGGGTCTTCACATACTACAAATCAGACGGAACGTGCAAGAGCAGACTGGATAGAATTTTGGTGAATGACAACTGGTTGCAGAAATGACCAAACTTGTCTCTTAGAGGGCTGGGCAGAACAGTCTTAGATCACTGCCCAATAATAACTCAGGATGCACAAAAAGACTGGGGACCCAAACCGTTCAAGTTCTTTAACTGTTGGCTGTCTCATCCAACCTTTTATGACTTCTTCAAAACCAAATGGGCGCAATATGAAGTATATGGTTGGGGGAGTTATGTGATGAAGGAGAAACTAAAAGCATTCAAGACTGATTTGAGAGCATGGAGCAAGGAGGTTTTCGGTGCAATTGAGACAAAAAATGAGGATAAGAAAGTTGAAATCGAAGTGCGAGATAAGCTTGATGATGCTTTGGGCCTGGAGGATGATGAAATAATCACACAAAACAGAACCTCGTTGGAGCTTTTGAGATGCCTAATTTGGAGGGAGAGAATGATGCACCATAAAGCAAAATACAGATGGATTAAAGGAGATGTTAACTTCACGTTTTACCACAGCTGGATTAACAGGAAAGGCAAAACATCAAGTATTGATGGATTGTTGGTTAACAATAACTGGATAGAATCAGTGTCTGAAGTGAAAAAACGAGGTATTCATCCATTTAAAAAAATTCTTCAGCAATGTTAGTCGCCCGAAAATCAGTGTACCGGAGGATCTCTTCTCAACGAAATTGGGTGTTTGTGAAAACGAATATCTTTGTGGCCCTGTCACTGAGGAGGAAGTAAAGAGAGCAGTTTGGTGGTGCGAATCGAACAAAAGCCCTGGACCAGATGGAATGACCTTTGATTTCTTCAAACACAACTGGGACAGCTTGAAAACGGAGGTAATGAAAATGATGTGTGATTTCCAACATTTCGGGAAATTCGTTAGGGGAATGAACTCATCCTTTATCGTTCTCATTTCAAAAAAGGAATCGAGTCATTCACTTAACGATTTTTGCCCCATTTCTCTTGTAAACTGTTTGTATAAGATCATTTCGAAGGTATTGTCGATAAGAATATCAAGAGTCTTGGACCCATTAATATCTGAAAACCAGTATGCTTTCATCGGAGGCAGACAGATACTAGACGGAGTCGTGATCCTAAATGAGATTATTGAGGAAGTCAAAAGGAAGAAGAGGAAAAGGGTGATTTTCAAAGTCGATTTTGAGAAGGCATATGACTTTGTCAATTGGGCGAATAAGCAATATTATAAAGGAAAAGGAAAAAGAGTATGGGTGGTAAGTAGTAAATTATGCATATCTTTAATAGATTTAAGTGCAATTTATTGGACATGTTTGTATTAAGATTGCATGATTAATTACTTATGTGTGTTTTGATTATATTATTCCATGCTTGATTTATTCTTTTGTGTTTTATGTGGATTTCATGTATTTTTAGAATATTTTAATGAAGCCTGGGACGAATCTAAGTGTGAGGATGCAAAGAATACATATCAGCCCATTAATTAGAGTCCAAACCTCATTTTATTAATTGAGGACCACAATTGTGGTAATATGGGCACCGCCCAATCTTTAGAATTAGTCCCATGTTATTTAATTAGCAAGTATGTGAGACCGCCTTATGTCACGTGAATAAAGGGCTAAGCCCATTGCCCAATCTATCGTGTGTATATATATATATATATATTTGTGAGAGGGCAGCAGTTGGAAAAGGAGGCGGCATGAAGAATTACGAGGCACGACAAGTTCGAATTGGAGCGGCAGTTTTTGAGGAGACTTGCGCACGCAGCAGCAATTGGGAAGATGCAAGTAACCATGTTTAATTAGTATTGTTATTTCAATTTCAGGAATTTCTGAACTCGTATTTTAATGTCTGTTAATTGACATGAGACGTTTACAATATTTATCTCAGGATTAATTATATCATCTATTTTATTTTCTTTCATGCTTAATTTTTTCATTTAGATTAATTACCTAGGTTATTTAATTATTTCATGCCTGCTAGTTCATAATTTGTAATTCGTAATTGTTGCAGATTTATGGCAATTGGTAGCAACTAGTATTTTGCTAGGGTGATTTAATTCGGGTTCTTTCGAATCAAGCTTGCGTATTCGGGAATTTGTTTGTCATTTGTCCTAGAGTTTAATGCTTTTGACTGGAATAAATTTAGATCGTATCTAGACTATTCAGTTAAAAAGAATCGTTGGAGAGCTTGTTTCAATTGAGTATAATTAAGGGATAATAACTGGTAGCCAGAGCTTGTTGACTACTTAGGGACATTAATTCTAGAGATAAATAGAGTAAACGTCGTTGTCAGTTAACAACATTAAAGTCGAGGGATGAATGAACTGTGAATTGGAATGTCTTTTTATTATTAAATTTTCTTAATTAAATTAACTGTTGGTTTCTTAGTAATTTATTGTTTTAATAGTAGTTATAAAATTCCTTTTAAAAACCCCCCTTTTGTTTTACGTGTTTGTCTTCGTAAATTCATATAATTAGCATAACAATTATTCTACGTTCCCTATGGATCGACCCCTTACTTGCCATTACTACGAACTAGTAGGGTAGATTTGGATATTTATTTTTGTCGCACCTCGACAGTGCGGTCAGTGGGCCCAAAAGTGACCCGAACAAGAAGAGAGTGTATATAGCCCAAAAGTGACCATATAACCAAAAGGTACATAAAAAATCATGAAACTAGACGTCTAGCTAGCAGCAGTAGTTCCATCCAAGGAGGCATCTAAGACATCTTGTTTCTTCTTTGCCTTTAGTCGTGTGTTGTATTCCTGTCTTCTCTTGTTATCTTCCGATCGGGCCTTTTTTAGTTTTGCCTTGATCAGCTTGCTCAAGGGATCTTTTGGAGACAACTTGCCTCCAGAGGCCTCAAAGTAGCGATGCTCGGCTGGAATTAGCACTGTCTGATAATCTATGCCCGTCGGAATCGTGTTCTCTATGATCTGCCCAAACGTCACTACCCCCGGATCTTTCTCAGTATCTTCATCTATCATGTCTGACCATCTAGCGGAGGTAGGAGAGGCCATAGAATCTGAGTCCGAAGCTGAAGTACTCTCGACCAGATTCTTGAAGGGGTTGGAGGTAGCAGGCTCGGGAGAAGCTGAAACTGCTCGAGATGGCGAAGCTGTTTTCTTTGGCAAATGCCAGTCCTCATTTGTGTTCTCTTGCTCGGCCAAAACTGTGTCAGTTTGTGGTATCTGTCAGTCCACGTGCCCTATGATCTTCTCATTCATTGAAGCAATAACATCATAGGGGGGTAGCACACCATCCTCCCCACAGTCCCGCAATTCAATGTCGTTTACTGTGCCCGAAGTATCCGGTGGAGCAGGGGCTTCTGTTTGTACTGTCGGATCCTTTCTGACCCAAGTCCTCTGCTTTGCAACCTTTCACGGCTACCCCGAGAAGGAGGCTTGTCACGGTCATCTTTCTTACCATCTGCACCTCCATAAAAACAACAGCTGCCCAAAGAGTGTCCAACTATCTGACAATGTGCACAAAATTCTGGGTGTTGTTCATAGCCCACTGAAGCAATAGAGCAGTGCCCAGACCGCTCATACATAACCTTATATTCCTTTTTCTTTGCGAAGATCTAGCTCTATCAAAACTCGTGCAAAGTGACATATAGTTCGGTTATGGGTGTGTTCGTCAATGATAACCATAGGGCCGAGAGCTGAAGCGATTCGTTCAATAATGGGTACATAGAAGTACTCCATAGGCAATTCAAAAATCTGAATCCAAACATTGACAACCGGGGATTTCACCTTATAGGGATTGAACTCCGACACCAATCTTTGTAGCCTAATCGTCTCTATGTCAAGAGGCCAAGATTGTCGAGCAAAAATTATATTTGTCTCCCGTAAATCTGCAAATTGAATACTGAAATATCCTTTCCCTAGGGTAATAAACTTCCATTCACCATGAATATGTCATATCTTATCCAGGGAAGCTTTAAGGTCAGTTGTTGGTATTGGTGTAGCACCCGATTTAAGCAACACTCGCCCAATAAGCGAATTCCGCAACTCTATCACCCTTTTTTATGAACAGAATCATCAATATTCACCGATAAAAACTCCCCCTTCCTAGTCGACTGATGCGTAGCAGACAACCTATGATCAAGGGCTGTAGCAAACGATTTTTGAGCAAAATTCAGTACACTAACATTGGTCATCCCAGAGTTCAAACCAACACCTAAACCAACATTGTTCCCTGTGGACGCAGCCCCTCCTTGAGCAGCAGAAGTAGACTGCAAGTGAACCTGCATTGCCCCTGTGTCCCTGTGCTGGTTTGCTTGATCATTAGTATCCCCCAAATTTCCAGAAGCATCAAACAAACCAAAAATCCCCATAAACGAGTCCATACCAGAAGAGCTCATCCCTTTCTGGTGCACATCTTTGTTGTTCAATTTAATACACCCAGGATTCAACGAATTATAACCATTAACCAGCCAAAAATTAGTTTCAGTAGAACACGAACCAGGGAGGTTACCTGTGTTGTTGGAGGTAGATGCAGGCGGAAAGAAGCCCGCGCAGTGCGGCGCAACCCTAGGTCTCTCCACCAGTTCCAAAATGAACTTCGATTGAAGGCCCGGTGGCGCTACATTGTTCGTCATTGCCAAACCCGTTGAAACCACCGTCTAAAATCGAACCCAAATGGCAGCAAATCGTCTGCCATTGCGTTTCGATCTGCATGCGATTAAATCGTGGAGAGCAGTTGGGGATTCTCAATGATGGCTGATAATTTGTGGAGAAGTAGAGCCCTCTGGTCCGTGGATAGGGAAGCGAGGGCCACGGCTGGGTCGGTCATGGCCACCGTCAGCGTCGCAGGGAAGAAAACGATTGAATTTGGGGGTTTTCAAAACACACCTTCACTGTGTGTAAATCGCACACAGTGCAGTTTTTTCATTCGGTAAAATCATCTTCTGACTCTGTCAATTGGGAATTCTTAGATGTGATGATGGAAAATCTGAATTTCTCCCCAAAGTGGCGTGCCTCGATACACACATGTATCTCAACAGCATCTTCTTCTGTTTTGGTTAATGGCAACCCAACGTGCGAATTCCACCATTAAAGGGGATTACGACAGAGGGATCTTCTCTCCCCTTTTTTATTCCTTATTGTGGCGAAGGGTCTCAGTTGTCTTTACTAAGGCAGTGTTGAAGGGTTTACTTGAACCGATTGAAGTCGGAAAGGAAAAGATCAACATCTCTCACTTATAGTACGCGGACGATACCATTCTCACATGTCCCGGTAAACTTGCAAACGTGAAGATCTTCAAGCATATTCTCCATCTTTTCGAGCTTTTATCTGGGCTCAAGATAGATTTTCAGAAAAGCAGTTTATGGGGGATTGATATCAGTCGAGACCTCCTTGAACGGATGGGGCATATTATGTGTTGTGATTTTGGGAGATCACCATTTTCATACTTGGGCATCAAAGTTGGCATAGATCATCACAAGGCTGAAGTGTGGTCAATTATAGTTGATAAAATCCGGAATAGGTTGGTGAAGTGGAATGGAAAGCACATCTCGTTTGGTGCTGAATTACCTTGATCCAATTCTTTCATCGATCCCTATCTATTGCTTATCTCTATATTGCTTGCCAATAAAAATCTTGAAAGAAATTTCAAGAATCCAAAGAGAATTCTTGTGTGTGTGTGTGGGGGGGGGGGGGGGGTTGAGCTAAATTCTAAAACTTCTTGGGTTAGGTGGGGTGAAGTGTGTAGAGACAAATCGAGGGAGGGGGGTTAGGCATTAGTGAGGTGAGTCGGTTTAATAAAGTTTTGGTGAAAAAATAGATGTGGAGATTTTTAAATGAACCAAATAGACTATGGGCTAGAGTGATTCATTCTAAATACGGAGGGTTGTTTTCATTGAGGGAGCAGGAGGAAGGGAGTGACAGATTTTATCATGTAAATCAATGGGAGGGGGGTAGTGATATCCGCGAGTAGTGGAGAGACATTTGTAAGCTATTTTTAGGGAAAGAGGGAAACGGGATGAGGGAGGAGTTAAAAAGAGATGTGGAGAATAGGGTAGACACTAGTTTTTAGGTTGATGTATGGGCGGGAGAACTTCCTCTTTTCAAGAGGTTATTTAGATTGACTGTTCAAAAGGAGGCAAAAATAAGTGAGATGGGTCATTGGGGAGAGGAGGGATGGGAGTGGAATTTTCAATGGAGGCGTAACCTGAGGGATAGAGAGGTTGAGAGTGTTAATAATCTTTTACTGTGCATTGACAGGATAAAATCAGATGCTTCAAAATCAGATTACTGGAATTGGAATGGATCAAGAAACGGAACTTTCTCGACCAAGGATGCATACATTGGCTCGTGCGAGGAAGAAGAAGACCATGAAGACCATACTGCTGGAATGACGTTCAAATCCTTGTGGGACAATTTTGCTCCACGTAGAGTCCAATCCATTATGTGGAAAATTCTCAAGCAAAGGCTACCAATCAAAGACAATCTCTCTAAGAGGAATATCATCCCGGCGGACGGTGATCTTTCTTGCATCATGTGTGGTTCGGTTTGGTGCGAGAATCATTAAACAAAGCTTTCTTTTTGATAAAATTGTTCTTGTTGATAAAATCTCTTTGGGTTTAAAGCATTTCAAGATTGATACTATAACCATGGCTAAAGTCGTGGAAGATATAAATGCTTCTCAGGTACGATTTCCTTGATAATTAATTTCTTTATTATAAAATGATCATTCACTTAGTTTTAAATAATTTATTTTCTTTGAAGGAAAATGATAATGATAAACTTACTTCACGTCGAAGATTGAGTTTTGAATCTGAGAGCCCCTCAACATACGATTGTCATGAAGAGACCAATGAAGGAAGGGATGAAGAGATTGATGAGTTGGATGAAAGACAGAAATCCGTGAATGATAGGCGCATCCCAAAAGTTGGTATGGAGTTCGACAGTGAAGAAGTTGCTTATCAATTTTAGAATGAATATTCAAGTACAATTGGTTTTAGCATTAGAAGGCACACATTTCACAGAAATAAAAATGGAGATATTGTCGATCGAGTATTTTGTTTCTCACGTCAAGGTAAAAGAGAAAAGGACAAACGAGATATGAGTGTAAAATTACATTGACCAGAAACAAGATGTGGTTGTGGTGCATTAATGAAAATCAGTGGTCGTTGCCAAGCAAATAAATTTCGAGTTGTTAAGTTTATTTCTGCACACAATGGAAATGAATTGGTGAGTCCAATTAAAAGTCATCTTCTTAATTCCCACAGGACTATAACAACGTCTCAAGTAATTCAAATTGACAATATAGATAAGTCTGGGATACCAACTAAGGCTGGTTTGAGCTATATGGCTAATCAGGTTGTAGGTCGTGAGAATATTGGATTCACAATATAGGTTATAGAAACTACTTGCGGTCAAAGAGAACAACAGAAGTGAAAAGGGGAGATACCAGAGGAGTACTTGAATATTTGTAGCATAAACAATTTGAAGACCCAAATTTCTTCTATGCAATCCAAGTTGATAGAGACGACTTGATTACAAATGTTTTTTGGGCAGATGGGCAAATGATGATTGACTAAGTCTATTTTGGAGATGTGGTGTCTTTCAATACTACATATAGGAAAAATAAAGAAGGAAGACCATTTGCACTTTTTATTGGTGTAAACCACCATAAGCAAACTATTGTTTTCGGTGCTGCATTATTATATGATGAAACTGCTGAAACTTTTATGTGGTTATTTGATACTTTTGCAAGGGCAATGTTAGGAAAAAAAACCATTAACTATTCTTACGGATCAAGAAGCGGCAATGTCAAAAGCTTTAGCTGAGAAATGGCCTGAAACATGTCACCGTTTATGCATTTGGCACATATACCAAAATGCAGCGATCCACCTTAGCAACGTTTTCTCAAACTTTAAAGAGTTTTCAAAGGACTTCAGTTCATGTGTATATGATTGGGAAGATGAAGAAGATTTCCTAAAGGCGTGGCAACAATTGTTGGAAAAATATGATCTTCAAGATAATCGGTGGTTGCAGAAGATGTTCAAGAAAAGAGAAAAGTGGGCGCTTGTATATGGACGACAAACATTTTGTGCAGATATGATTTCTACTCAAAGAAGCGAAAGCATGAACAGTGTTTTGAGGAGGTATGTGAATTACAAGTACAATTTGTAGCAATTTTTTCAGCATTTTAGTCGATTGATTGACGATCGTCATCACCAAGAGATGAAAGCAGATGTAAGAACTTCTCTATATAATCCAACACCCTCATTTCCTGTTGAAATTTTTAAGCATGCAGCTGTAGTTTACACATATGAGATATTTCGGTTATTTCAGAATGAGTTATGTAAAGCTCATGATTCTAAGATCGAAGTATTCTCAGAGTTGGGAACAATAGTTGAATATAAGATCACACCATTCAAGAAGCATCATAAGCACACCGTTACATATGACTCTTTGAAAGTTAGTGTATCATGTAGTTGCAAAAAATTTGAGTTCGCCGGAATATCGTGTTCTCATGCTTTGAAAGTTCTTACTTTAAAAAATCATGTTAGTATTCCGCATGCTTATATAAAAAAAGATGGACAAGGCAAGCAAGAAAAGGAATAGCAGAAGTATTCCCATCTTTATTTGAGAAGAGAGATATATCTAGTGAACTGTAGGAGCAACATGAAAAGATGAAGTTTGCGATGCGCCATAAAGAGCTTTCTAGATTGTTTAGCCAATTTGCCTCAAAGGCTGCATTGCATGAAGTGACATATGCAAGTGTGAAGCATGCTTTGGTTGATCTTATTGAGAAAGTTGATATAGATATAAAAGGTAAAGCCTCCCAAAAATCAACTATTTCACAAGGATCAGTTGGTACTGCAACAGATGGAGGAATTGATGCAATAAATCATGACATTGAAAATGATGGAGAAAATGCTGCTGAGGGGATCACGATTAAAGGGAGGAAAAACAAGCAACCTTCTAAGCCAAAATCTGGAAAAAGGCCCAAAAGTGGATTGGAGAAGGCAACAAAAAAGAAGAGATCAAAGCATACTAATGTAAATGAAGCAAATGGTCTGGTAACAGGTTTCAACATTTGAGTGAATTAGTTTATGCCTTCAAAATTCATTGCTACGATTCTTTTTATATATTGCAGAATCAAAATATGGCACAAAGTAATCAAGCTGTGCATACCTTTCGGCACTCAACACCATTTCCTCCTTTTCCTAATTCATTGCACTTGAACAACGTCAAGGTTTTAGGAAACTCCTTATTAATTATCCGTATATACAAAAGTTTAATTTATGATGTTCTCATTAATTTTTCTTGTTGCTTGGAATAACATAGGATTACGGAGCTCATATGTATGGATTAAATATGTGTCATCCAATTGAAAATTCTCCATTTTCATATATGCCACCACCTGAACTAAGAGAACATGTGTGTTTGAAAATTCTACAAGTTTTCTATTTATTTATTTGTGGTAATTAAGATTAATTTATTGATTCAATGATTAGTAATTTCCAAATAATTTGTCAATTCAGGCAGGTTACCAACTTGGCAACATGAATTTGACTGAGCTACTGAAGGTTGTTGTGCACTAAAATATGAGGATTATGGGATAAGATGTGGCTTAGTGATCTTTAGTGACGCAAACAATAAATGTCTAAAGTGGATTGTATTTAAGTTATATGATTGTTTGAGAGAATAAGAGTTTGAGCAATAAATTTGCAAGAGGTTTGGTAAGGTATTTTTTTCTCCTCTTTCTTGGTCATAAATGACCCCTATTTATAAGGTTTGGGAGAGTGGAGCTCACTCTCCCGATTTACAAGGACAACTAGCCGGAAATAGCTCTGCAAAACATTAAATGTTACATGATTGATGTGACCCAGGTCGGAGGTCGCTGGGAGGTCGCTCGAGGGATCAAGAGCTCGCTCTCCTCGCTGGGACGTCGCCCGAGGCAAATCCGGATTTGCAGGGATTTAACCGTCTAACTACTCCTAGCTACTTATCATTACCGTCCTTTACTGACACATCTCTGATTGAGGTCATTCTTAGGTAAGGCTCCTGGCGCTGCTCGTCTGCCACGGGTCCCATCTCAATTAATGCTCCGTACTTGTGTCAGTGCACGATCAGCGAGGTGCATCAAGGTTGCATGCTCGTGCTTGAGGTGCCTTTGCTTCTGCCTTTCTGGCGAGGTGTTATACTTGCGCAAAATGTGGTCTGATCCTCCTCTGTTTCTTTCCAGGTCGGGCCCGACTTCGCGCCATATGCCCACAACAATAGCCCCTAGCTTGTCTCTCTCTCAGGCTCGCAGGGGGACGAGGTAAATTTTTTTGTCCTCACCTCAGGTGTGATGTGCGAGGTTCAGAAACTTCTCGAAGCACGCATGAGCAGGTCTTCGAAATCAAGGTGATGACGACAAATTCCGACCGTCATCGCCCATCGAGGATAGGTGATGATGGCGCTTGGGTTCCACGCGCGGGACACGGAAGGTCGTGGGCCGGACCACGCGCCCTAAACTCCTCTTATAAATGCACCTTTCTCCTCTCATTTTCCATTTTCCACTGCAAACTTCTCGAACACTACCTTCTGTCAGCTCGATTCTTCCCTCAATTCCCGATTCCTATTGTTGTTGTGCTCGGTACATATCTCTATTCTTCTTCCTTTCTTCTTATCCTCGATTTGGTGAACAATGTCCGCCTCGAATCGGAGGCTCGGGGAGAGACCGGAGTTCCCTTCGATTCTGACGATTAGCCGATCGCGTGGCCATGGCGGGTCTGAAACCGCGATAGTGGAAGTCTTCCTGAGGCGGTGAAATTTTCGTGGTTGCCAGGGTGAGGTCACATCAACAAAAAGTCGCCTACGGCCGCGAGGGACTCCAGTGAGGTTCTTCGCCCCGTCGCGCCAACCTTCGGGTTTGGAGATGGTGGGGGAAGGAGATGAGCTGGTTAGATCGATTGATCGGTAAGTTTGACTTCTTTTGACGAGGTCATACCCGGACGATGCTAGTGATGATGGCGACGATTGACGACGTTGATCGCAGTTGCGGATAGGATAGAGTAGTATGTCTCATCCTCGGCGAATTGATCCCCGACCAACCCGAACTTCGTCGCGACACCCGATTTTTGTCTTGGTGAGGTAACTATTCGAAACGAGGCGAGCTTTTTCTATGGAGAGAATTTTTCAAATCCCCGGCGTCCAATTTGGGTTCCCTTATAAGATCGATTAGTCGACCCGGGTCCCCTCGATGGGTGTGTGGCAATGAACTATGACACAATGAAGGCTATGTCTCCGTTTTCCGCTTCATCCTATTATTACTTCACTGCTATGGTTTTGGGGCCTAGCTCAAACAAAATCACTCCCAATGGGTGGAGCACCATCTTCGGATCTTTTCTCTGTTCGGCCAAGTCCAACTCCCATGCGTTCCTTCCTGTCAAGGAAATGAATCTTCTCATCTCATTTGGCGAAGTGGGGTAAAGACCCCGGTATTACTATGTGAAAGTCCGCCCTCATATGAAAATAGTTGAGGACCTCCCAAGAAGGTCCAAGATTGGAAAAAAAAAGGTGGTTGGTGGGGAGCTGGCGAGTCCGCTTTTTGCCTAGGAGCCACCTGGATATCGCGAGATTCCTCGTGACTATCGCGATTCTTAAAAGTAAGCTTTTTTGCTTTTCCTTTCCCATAATCTTGATTTAACTTCTTCTCCTATCAGGCCCCCCGAAATCCAAGGCATCCGAACTCTTCCCTTCTTGGTCCGACCGTTCAGAGTATGCTTAATCGATCCCGAGAGGTCGCCGATCATCCTCCAACGGTTGAAGTGTCCGGAATTTGCGGGCTAATCGTTTCCACCTTCGCCGTCATTTGGACGCCGACCTTCCCTAGCTTTCGGATTTTACCGCTTGGACCGACTTCTTTTGGTTATTCTCCTCGTCGCTTTCCTCGATCTTCTTCTTGTCTTCGCTCATTATCGAGCTGTATCTGCTTTACATCCTCCAAAGTTACCAATGAGATGCAAAAACTTGAACGCCGGCGAGATGCGCAAAAAAAGTTTTCGCTTTGGCTCGGCCAGTGCAAAGCGGCGAGCTATACTTATCGCCGCCCGACCGAGGTCTCGAAAAGGGCTCTTGCCGTCAAGAAGCAACCGGCGGGAGCTCTAAACACATCCGGACGTCCGTGGATACGGATGTGCTCGACTCCCCGAGCGGGAAGGTGTTGGTCTCGGGTTTCGCGGGGACCCACGATCTTATTGTCGAGCTCACACAACGCGTCGGACTCACGATCCCGATGATCGCACTTTCCTTGGGTGGAACCCGGATTTCCACCAACGGTATACCTCGTTTACTTATGACTTCATTTCTATATTTTATTTCGAAGTGTACCATGTTTATGTCCGGTTGCCTTGCGGATACAAACCGGATGATGGAGTATTTCGAGAGTCGACCCATGACTACTCAATGGTCGCGAGCTCTCTGCGGCCAATAACACCCACCCTTCCTACCTCTGGCGATATAGTGAAGATGCTCCGAGGTCTTGGACTCGGATCTCCACGGAAGCTCATACACATCAACTCTCCGAGAATCGACCTCGGGGATTTCTCACGTGTCGTTCCTTGCCTTCTTTGAACGGAGCCAGGAAGCGGTATGGTCGGAGCAAAGATCCGGGCCCGAAAAGTGAAGTGCATTGCTCGTTGATGAAGGTGGACTTGGCGGTGTCATCGAAAAGAATGAGGTCGCAATCAATGCAAAAAGTCGCGGTAGGGAGAAATTGAAAAAATGTGACTTCGGGAGCGGGATGAGTCGAGAAGAAAAAAATCTCCCAGATGGCGAAGGATCTCGAGCTCCGAGATCAAAAGGTGAAAGAGAGCATGGACAGATCTAGCTGAGGTGGAGGCTCGGTGTCGCTTTTGCCAAGTCGAGGTCCATGACTTTCCGACACCGTGAAATTGGAGCGCCATCATGCCTCCAACCCCGCCTATATCCACTCATTTTCTAACGATGTTCGGGTTAAGATTACATCGAGCCGGGCGACCTTGATGGAGCAAAGTCGCCGATGTCCGAGTCGCCACGGATACACGCGTAATAACCCCGTTTCGGAGGATGATCTTCCCATCAAAGACCTTCTTTGCCTTTTGGCGTGGACTTGATTTCCTACCCCGGTGCTAATCTTTATGATCCCGGGAGTTTCTCGCCGTTGAATGAAGAAAACCGGATGATGGTCATGATGGCGATGGTAGGGAGGTTGTTGGTGGTGATGATGGTGGAAATGGTGAAGGAATCGGGTTGGCGTCGAGATTCCCCGGGTTGAGCAAAACACTGACGAAACCTGTTGAGGGACCTCGGATCTTGTGCGTGGTGATTCTAGGATGGTTTTTCTTGGCGGTATGCGAAATGCCTTGGCACCCTTTGTATGTCGCCGCCGGGGTTTTCTTATCGGTAGTTAGGTTGCCGCCGGGGTGTGTAAGTGTTTGCCCAAGGCGTGGGACTTCATTTGCCTTGGCGTTTATTAATGAAATCCACGGTTCCTTTTCATTTCTATCTTTCTCGACTTCTGGTTTGAATGCTTGTTTGTTTTTTCCAATACTTTGTCGCCGGTGAATCCGTATATTTTGTCTTCCTGAGAGCCTGGGTAATAAACAATAATGATAAAAGATCTGTTAATTGATAGCGACTTGATTGTCGGCTTAGATAGGGTATGCGACCGAGGTCAGCTTAGACTGGGTATGCGACCGAGGTTGGCTTAGACTGGGTATGCGACATACTAGCCTTCATGTGTTCTTGGCTTAGCCGACTTAGACTGGGTATGTGACCGAGGTAGGCTTAGACTGGGTATGCGACATACTAGCCTTCATGTGTTCTTGGTTTAGCCGACTTAGACTGGGTTTGCGACCGAGGTCGACTTAGACTGGGTATGCGACATACTAGTCTTCATGTGTTCTTGGCTTAGCCGAATTAGACTGGGTATGCGACCGAGGTCGGCTTAGACTGGGTATGCGACATACTAGCCTTCATGTGTTCTTGGCTTAAATAGACTTAGATTTTTTTTTTATTTGCGAATCTATTTACGGATCGAACTTCGTGAGAGGTCGGGGACCGATCCCCAAGTTAAGAAATGTAAAAAGATGGAGCAAGCCTGTGTTATAAGTCGTAACTCATAGAGAAATATACAACCGATCTGGATTTTACTACTCATAGTTATTGGTAGAACTTCTTCAGGTAGGTCGCATTCCACGGATACATAGCGGGAATGCCCTTCAAGTCTTCGAGCTGGTAAGCCCCATTCGGCAGACATTTCGAAATCTTCATGGGTCCCTCCCAGGTTGGACCAAAAACTCCTTTCTGGACACCGAGGATTCTTTTCAGAACGAGGTCGCCGACCTTGAACGAGGATTCTTTGAATTTTCGCTTTTGAGTTGTAATATTTCTCCGACTTTTGTTTGTAGTTTGTGTTTCTTAAGTTGGCTTCCAATCTTTTTTCTTTGAGGAGGTCGAGGCTGAGAGATATGGCTTGATCGTTGTCCTCTGTGACTGCTTGCGACGTTCGATGGCTTCTGATCACGACCTCGGCTGGTATGACTGCCTCCATCCCAAAATCCAAAGCAAAAGGTGTTTCTCCTGTTGAATTTCGGGATGTGGTTCTGTATGACCATAAGATGCTCGGAAGTTTGAAAGCCCATAATCCCTTTGACGCGATGAGTTGAGTTTTTAGGGTGTGTTTGATTATCTTGTTCACAGCTTCAACTTGCCCATTGGACTGGGGGTGATAGGGGGTGGAGAACAACTTTGCGATTTTCCACTTGGCGAAAAAGGCATCGATCTCGAAACCATCGAATTGCTTTCCATTGTCTGTAACGATCGCTTGCGGGAGGCCAAAACAACAAATGATGTTTTTCCAGATGAATCGTATGATTTTCTTCTGGGTGATGGTCACTAAAGGTTCTGCTTCCGCCCATTTGGTGAAGTAATCTACCGCGACCACCGCGAATTTTGAACTGCCCGGAGCTTTTGGGAAAGGACCAATCAGGTCAATCCCCCACTTCGTGAACGGCCATGGGCTGTATATGTTGGGATTATACTGGAAAGTATGTTTTTTACTTTGTATAATCGAAACCAATTTCGCACTTATTTATCAAATAAATTGTTTATCATTTGATGCTTTAAATACCATTGAATGTTACATATATTTATTTGCATAACTGCTTCAATAATTAAATGCGTGTTACATTGTAGTTAATTTAGTGATACCGATCACGTAAGATTAAATTAACAATCCTTTGTAACTAAAAAGTACGTCATTCACGACCTAGATGGAAATGAACAACCCATCGCGAAAGGTTGAGGTGTAAGGCTCGAGATTAGTTTGTCTTGACCAAGAGATTACACTAGTGCATGATGATGACTGAATAGGACCTTCTGGGAGGATAAATTCTTGAATCCCACAAGGAAGAATTAGACCTCGGTGGTTCGTTGTTTCTTAATCTTAAATCCTTAAATAGGATCACGTGGGATTGGTAACTATTGCTTTGACTTATCATGGGTAATAAATCAAAGAGATTCAATACTTTTTATCTTGAAGGCAATATTATTAGTCACATGTGGTTGCTAAGATTTGATCTGAAGAATCGTGTGCAAAATCTGCTTGTTTGATTTGCCCTTGGGAGGTTCATAAGGTTTATCATACCAAATCTTGCAAGTGGAATTAGTTTCCTGATGGATAATAATGTTGAACCGCTTCCTTGACCAAGGATAAAAGATATTAATTAATGGAAAGCTATTTCAAATGGCTTGAATTAATTAATGGACTAGATAATCTTAAACACGGAAATAATGACCGGAGCCATATTGATCGTAATATGGGTTAAGATGGATAGTCTGATATTAATTATGTAGTGGGATTAATTAATATTTATGGGCTTGAATTATATTGTGGCTCAATATTAGATATTCAAGGTCCATTAGAAGATCCAATATTAATTCTCCTAAAGGCCCCCTGAGTAGCCCAACATATAGTCCATTAACTGAAAAGGTGATTAAAATAAAATAAATATTGTTGCTTATTTTTCCTAAATATTTCAAAATTTATGGATAAAAGAGGGAGAAAGATTTTCTTTGAATTTTGTTATGGAATGAAGATATGTATTCTTGGAATACAAGATCATCTCATTAAATTCAAGAAATCTCCCACTTGGTTATCTATATGGAATTTTCGAAATTTTTGAATATAATGGGCAAGAAAGATTTTCTTGATTTTCTTGAAAAGATATTATGGAAGATATGTATTTCTTGAAATACAAGAATATCTCATAAATTCAAGAAGATCCAAATCTTGGATTCTTGCTTCATTTTTTCGAAAATAATCCATAATTGAGGAGGTGAGATTTTTGTGGAATATTTTAATTATGGGAAAAAGAATATAGGAGATATATTCAAGATTTCTTGGTGATCAAGAAAAGTCTTTTCCCACATTGATTTTCTACTGAAAAATTCGACCACCTCCCTCCTATAAATAGGGGAAGATTGTTTCATTCCCAAGTACAATTCCATGTCTTTGGAAAAATTAGCAAATCCACATAAGTTGGTGCAACAAAGTTTATTTTTTCCTTTTTGTTAATTGTTAAACAAGTGTCCTTCCACCTGGATAGTTGAAGCGAGGGTTAAGGAATACTTGGGAAGTCCTTTTGGTTAGTCCGTCCGGCCGAAGTCACCTTGCCATCCCGAGAGGGTACATTCACGTAAACCCGTAGATTCCGCGTCGTAGGGTTTACGTGGCTTTTTATATGCATGATATGTTTTTGCAATTATTATTTGAATTAATATAGGATTAATTCATGCTAGTAATAATTAAAGAATTAAATTTGTATTTAAATATTCACCACGAATAGATCTGTGCAACTCATTCCCCAACAGTATATCGACGTGAGCTCCTCCGAAGCTCGCTTAATCGTTGGAGCGAAAAACTGGCATTGCTGACATTTCTTCGCGTACGCTATTGCATCTTTCCTTAGGGTTAACCGATACTAGCCTTGTTTGATCGTCTTGTAGACGAGGGACTGACCTGCGGTATGATTTCCACAATCTCCTTCGTGGATTTCTTTCAGGATCACTTGGCCTTCTTCCGGGGTGACGCATTTCAAAAGTGGCAAAGAGAAACTTTGTTTATAAAGTTGTTTGTTGATGACGGTGTACCTCGCTGCTCTTAGTTGTAATCGGCGAGCGGCGACCTTATCCTCTGGCAGTATCCCTTTCTTGATGTAGTCTCTGACTTCGGTCATCCAATTGTTTTCTTGGGTCGCGATCTGAAGGACTTCCCTATGAATGTTTGATGGACTCGCTTGGTTCGTCCAAGTTATATCCTTTATGTCGATGATGACGCGACCTACTGAGGGAGTTTTGAGTTTAGTAACTGCTATGTTGTCTATATCGTGGCGCTTCCGAACGCGTGTCCAAAGAGCTAGTGCATCGGGCTGTGTATTTTACGCTTTCGAGGTATCAACTCTATTTGCACCTCCTCAAACTTTTCGAGGAGGCTCTTTGCTATCTGCTGGTATTTCATCATTTGTTCACCCCGCTTCAGATTCTCCCCGACATCCGCATACGACCAACCGGGAATCGCCAGAAACTTTCAACTTTCGCACACCAATGGCCATCACCATTTCGAGGCCATTTATCAAGGCCTCATACTCTGCTTCGTTGTTGGTGGCATGAAAATCAAAACTCACAGCCGTGGTGAAGGATTGTTGTTAAAGGATCGACAGGACCACTCCACCCTGCCTCGGTGCTCGTTGAAGAGCCGTCGGCGTCTGCAATGTCCATGGGATGTCGGCCGCCTCCGGTGTTTTTTTCGGAAAAGTGAGCTTTCGGAGAAAGTTGGTGAGGACTCGAGCCTTGATCGCAGTTCGAGTGCGAAGGTGATCCCGAACCGCCCTAACTCAATGGACCATTTTAACAATCTTCCGGCTGTATCAGGTCGGTGCAAAACCTGTCTCAGTGGCATGGTAGTTAGGACTTCTATTTGGTGATCAAAAAAAATATTGTCGAAGCTTCCGGACGCTCATAATCAAAGCATAGGTGAGCTTCTCGAGCGGCGGGTACTTGAGCTCGACATCATTCAAAGTCTTTCTGATGAAGTATATAGCAAAATGGTATCGACCTTCCGTCTTCAAGATTAATATCAAGACCGAGAGCGAAATTCGAGGTCATGGGTATAGAAATAACTTCTCTACCGGTATGGGTTTTGCGCAAGATTTGGGGTTCGGAGAGGTACACTTTTGAGCTTCTTTAAATACTGACAAATTGCGGGGTCCATGAGAACTTTCCTTTTTCATGGCTTCTAAAAAGGCTTGCACTTGTCCCCCATTCCGATACATCTGTTGAGAGTCATGAGACAAACCCATTAATCTTTGGATTTCTTTCACGCTATGAGGTGGTTTCATGTCCATGATGGCTTTGATCTTTATAGTTTTAGCCCGATACCTCATTGATCGATGATATGGCCCGAAACTTTCCCCGAACCAACTCCAAAACGCATTTCTTGGGATTCGGTGCATGTTGTATTTTCTCAAGATGTCAAAGGTCCGGGCGAGGGGCACGATGGTCCTCCTTCTTCTCACTTTTCACCACAATGTCGCCGATGTATACCTCCATGGTCTTTCCAATATCGCTTGGTGAACATTCGATTTACTAAACGCTGGTAGGTTGCCCCTACGTTCTTCAGACCAAATGGCATCCTCTTCCAACAATACACGTTTTTCTCTGTCAGAAAAGATGTGTGTTGCTGATCATTTTTCTCCATGGTGATCTGGTGATACCCGAAGAACGCATCCATGAATGTCATCATCTCGTGCCCAGTGGTGCTATCTACGAGGTGATCGATGTGCGGCATTGGAAAATAATCCTTCGGGCAGGCCTCATTGAGGTCGGTGAAGTCGATATATACGCCCGAGAGTTGTTTGCTTTTTTACTAAAGATCGCATTGGCCACCCATCGCGGTGGGTCCTTTTTCGATCAACTTGTTATCTAGCAGTTTCTTTACTTCCTCGGCCAGGGTTGCGTACTTTTCCAGACCGAACTTCCTTCTTTTCTGGGACACTGGCCTTTTCGTCGGATCGGTGTTCAATTTGTGGCATGCGACCTCGGGGTCGATGCCGACCATGTCCTCATGTGACCATGCGAATACGTCTAGATTCTGCTTGAGGAAATCTATCAATTGATCTCGCAGGTCGCTGGGAATTCACGTTTCGATGGTCACGCTTAGTTCCGGTCGATCGAGGTCGACCGGGATTGTTTCGAGCTCTTCGATTGGGGTTGCTCGTTGATCATTTATTTCCGTTCTTGGATCAAGGTTGGACTCTCATTTGTTTGAGTCGACCTCCATTGGTTTCAAAACTGGCGCGAGGTTCCAACTGTAAATCTCGTGAAGGCTTCTCTCTAGCTGTGATGTCAACTTCCATCGGTGTTACATTCGTTTCTTCCACACTGTCTATCTTCATTTTATCACTTTCTTTCTCTCTCCGAGGTGGAGTTCGCCTGCATAACTTAGCCCCCCACCCCTGGATTTTCTACCAAAATAAAAAATGAATTTAAATTGACACAGTGTAAGTTAAACATTTTCTTGCCTCAATCTGGTCACCTTTGATGGTGTCAATCTTCCCGTCAGATCCGGGAAACTTAATACAATAAAAGTAAGATGAGGAGGCAGCCCCGAACTCATGTTCGAAAGGCCTGCCGAAGAAAGCATTGAAATTTGATGGAGCATCGATGATAACAAAGTCCACCGCCTCGTTGCCTTCACGTCCATGTCCAAGGTTGATGTGATCTCGACAGATAGCGCGGATCATCCCATAGGCCTCAACAGTTGGTTCCCCGAAACCCGACCGACCTCACAAGGCTCGACGTAGGAGTGGAAATCGCCACGAAAGGTCGAGTCTTTTTTTGAAAAGGATGTTGGAGAAAGCCCCATTATCGATCATGACGCGATGAACTAGAGCCCCATTATTCTCGCCGAGATCACGAGCGGGTCCCGGTTGGAAACACCACACCATCTCTCCCTCCTCCTGAAAGTGTGTTACTTCACTTGGGGGCGATGGTGTTGATTGGAAGGCAACTCAAAGACCGCGGCATTGTCGAGTAGCTCGCGATCGGCTTTCCCCGGGCGCTCTGGTTACACAGAGGTCGTCGGGAGGAATCCCCTGCGGTCCCCTCGCTGTTCTCCGCTCCCCGGGATCTGCGGACCTTGCTTTCCTTGGTCGGGCCGGTTTCTGGCGGTGGTATGCCGGGTCGCGATTTTGTCGGCCGCTCGCCTTGGCTTAACAAACCTTTCCAACTTCCTTCTTCATACTGACTTCAAGAGCTCCTTTGGAGGTCGCGACAATGCTCAGTGTTATGCCCAATGGAGTTGTGGTAGTCACAAAACTTCTTCGGGTTGAGTTTGGAGGTGTCCTGGTACATTTCCTGGACCGGGGGAATCTGTTGTCTGCCCCTGATCGCCTGATAGATTTGAGCTGCATTCATGGTCAGTTTTTCCAGGAGTTTTACCTCCAGAGGGTTATCAACTGGCTTGAAAGTCCCCGGAGTTCGTTAGTGCGTGGATCTGGGCCTCCTGTACGGTTTCTCGGGTTTTGGATCAGGCTTCTTGACTTCGATCTTCACCTCGCTTGGTCGCTGCTCGCCCAATATTGATGCCAGTATCTCGACATTGGTGATCATAACCCCTGCCCGGTATCGGAAATTGGCATAGCTCGATGGATAATCCTTGTTCATCATTTTCCAGAGTTTCGTTCCCTTCTTCAACCCATGCACTATTCCCAACACCTTAGCTTCGTCGCCCAGCGGCTCGCCTCCATAATGAGCTGGTCTATTCGATCAATATATGCCCGGTCCGACTCGCCGCGAACCGATAGATGTTTGCCAAACGCTTTGTTCCCCTTATCGGGGTCACGAGGTGAAGTGAGCGAGAACAATTGAGCCGTCGGTGGAAAGACTACATGGAGGTCGGGGTAAGGAGTTGAACCATCGGTAAGCTTGGTCGCCAGAGTGAGCGGAAAAGCGGCATTGAGTGGCATCAGTCGCGCCACGGAGTTCATGTAGGACGGTATTTGCTCACGTGATTTATCCGTTCGGTCTTCCGCCAGTATTGGGTGATGGAGTTGACACCGATCTTGATTTGTCTGAGCGAGGATGACCGTGGGTGATAATGACAAAATGGGTATTTTTTGGTGGTGAGGCACTCCCTTTGCTCGCCCATTTGCTCTTGGAGGTCCTTGATGTTACGAAGGATGGCGGTCATCGTGGAGAAATGTTTACATCCGGCGACCTCGCCAGGGATGACAGCGAGTGGAGAATTTCTTTCGGGCCCGGGTGATGGGGTTCGATGACGTCTGCAATGTGAAGGGGTTCTTTCCACCCTGCGAGGTGAAGGACTTCGTTCGAGCCGATCTTTCGCCGATACTCGTTGTCTGGGTCCGCCTTGGGCTACCGATCCTGAACACGAACTTTCAAGTTCGGCATAGTTGCATTTCGTCGGCGGTGATCCTCGGCCGGCCTTGGTGCGGGCCGCTATTGAAACCTTCTGAGAATAGAAGTTTGTGAATGGGATTAGGCCCTCCGTTCGGATTCTGCCGATATCTTTGAGTGCGTTAGTCCCTCGAGTTGGGTTCCTCCTTTTCCCTTGTCAGAGGTCCATCTGGCGAGGTTCCCTGCAACAGGTTCTTCTTGGCGAGGCCCTTCGTAGTTGGCTCTATCCTTGTAAGACTCTTCGCGGCGGGACTCCTCGCTCCCTTGGCCTTTGCCCTTACTTTGGGCCTTCCGGTTCAGGTTGTGGCGTAGGTCGACGTCTGGGATCGACTTGACCGCTTTGGTACAGAACTCTGCGATGGCTTCATCGATTTCTTTCGGAGTACGGATCTGCTCGAGCTTTTGAGCAATCCCCGTGGTGGGTCCCCACCTTGCGATTGCTAATGGTAAGACGTTAGCCCCTACTCACGGAGAGACATGAAACCGGTTTTTTTTCTCTTGGTGATGAGAGTTGCTTGAGACATGGTTGAGTGGTTTTTTTGGGAGATTTGGGTGTATGAGATGGATTTGTATCGAAGATTCGTGAGGAATACTCCAATGAGAAAACACTAAGTATTTAGCTCGAGATTTCTTAAAGAGTACCATCCATCTAGCGCCAATTGTTGTGTACTAAAATATGAGGATTATGGGATATGATGTGGCTTAGTGATCTTTAGTGACACAAACAATAAATGTGTAAAGTGGATTGTATTTAAGTTATATGATTGTTTGAGAGAATAAGAGTTTGAACAATAAATTTGCAAGAGGTTTGGTAAGGTATTTTTTTTCTCCTCTTTCTTGGTCATAAATAACCCCTATTTATAAGGTTTGGGAGAGTGGAGCTCACTCTCTCGATTTACAAGGACAAGTAGCCGGAAATAGCTCTGCAAAACATTAAATGCTACATGATTGATGTGACCCAGGTCGGAGGTCACTGGGAGGTCGCTCGAGGATCAAGAGCTCGCGCTCCTCGCTGGGACGTCGCCTGAGGCAAATCCGGATTTGCAGGGATTTAGTCGTCTAACTACTCCTAGCTACTCATCATTACCGTCCTTTACTGACACATCTCTGATTGAGGCCATTCTTAGGTAAGGCTCCTGGCGCTGCTCGGCTGCCACGGGTCTCATCTCAATTAATGCTCCGTACTTGTGTCAGTGCGCGATCAACGAGGTGCATCAAGGTTGCATGCTCGTGCCTGAGGTGCCTTTGCTTCTGTCTTTCTGGCGAGGTGTTATATTTGCGCAAAATGTGGTCTGGTCCTCATCTGTTTCTTTCCAGGCCGGGCCCGACCTCGCGCCATATGCCCACAACAAAGGTAATTTTTATTGTTACATATTTTTGTTGAATTTACTTTAATAGCTTAAAAGAATACTGATTTAAATACTAATGAAGTACAGGTCCAAGATTTGCAGCCACAACATTATGAAAGAATGTCAGTGAACCATGTTTCTGCACATGAGAACTATATTTGTTCTGAGCATTTCCATAATACATAATAAACCAAGTTTTATCTTGTAAAATTCTAATTAAATATTTCGGGCCATGAATATCTTAGGATTATTTACTATTTTATATGTTGATCACCTATTTTATTTTATCTGTAAAAGACGAGAGATACTATCTTATTATGAGACTGTCTTTGAGACTATTCTATTAGTGATTTGTGCTTTGCAGGTTTCACTTGCAGCTAAGAGTGTGAGCCAATAAGAAATTCAAATAAACAATTTTGATCGCCATATTTGTAGACATACATACTAATATAGTAACAACTAAAATATTATTAAAAATATTTAAATATTATTTTCACTGATTAGTAATTACTATAGAAAAAGAATTTTAAAAATAAATTTAAGATATATGTCAAATATATGAAATTAAATAATTATGAAATATAACTTTTTTTTTACATGTTGGAATAGAGCAGAGAAGAAGGTGGAGGTTTGGGGATGAGACTCATGAGAGAAATTCACGTCATTTGGAAGCCGTTTGCTAGTTTTAATTATATTTTAAATAATTAAAGTATCAGACAAGTGTCAAATTGAGAGGATATAAAAAAGGAGTGTAATACAATATTTTGGCGCAGAGAAATCTAAGCGCTTTTGAGGTTCAACGTTCAACGTTGTATTAAAAAAAAGTTGGTTATGATTTGAAGTCAATGTGCAATATATGAAAAGTTTTAAGTTAAAATCTGAAATTGTAAATTAATTTCTAATTTTTTTAATTGAGCATGAAATATATTTTTGGTCAAAGGCCATTTGGACAAATTTTTATGCTAATAAGGCTACTACAACTAATTTCCCTACACTATTTTATGTTGCTAAATGTCTTTTTTACCCTTAATGAAAAAGACTCTCTCTTTCTCTTTATCCGTATGTTAAATTTCATCCCACCTACATTTTCTCCTTCTAATCTAAATCTAATAAATAAAAAGAATTATTCATCTTCTTCCTCAAGAAGCTTCCTCTGAAATCATCTCTACATTCATCCGTGTTTCCCAGTTTCAACTGAGAAATTGATTCTAAAATTTGTTCCCGAATTCAACCCCAAATTTTATTTTTAGAAAAAAAAAACTTAAATGAATCAACATATAAAAACAAAGCCATCCCCAAATTCTAAAATTCTTTGCGATCAGAGATGCAAGAGAAATAAAAAAATCGAGCAACAATAGGATGAATACCTGACGATTAAGGCATGACTGGATAAAGGGTAGTGTAGATTAGGATTCCTTCAACACGACTACACCATCACAAAGTCTGAGAAGCAGTAGGAAGGGGGGAGGGAGGGGGAAGAAATAAACTTGGTGGGTGAATTTTCTTCATTAATTCGCACTCTCGTTAGGGAATAAATATTTAAATGGAAGATTTTTAACTATAATTGAGTTGCAAAATTTTGGGAAGAAGATGAACAACGGGAGTTGGGGAGTGGTCGCGAGGGGACGTGGGAGGAGGGTTGGGCCTCTTTAGTTAGATCAGTATCACAAAAATAATTTGCATATATATTTTAAAACTTAATAGTATTATTTTAAATTATTAATTCTCAAAATTAACTTAAAAAAAAAGAAGAAAAAGACACGCTGTGTAAGATTCTGAGTATTTATTTATTTTTAATCAAGAAAAAGACTGTAAGAAATGGGAGAGTTTTTTTTTTGGCCTATTTTCATCAAAAAATGGAGTTAAATTTCATCAAGGATACAAAAAATTTTTGGGGGAAAAACTTTAAGGTACAAAGTGTAAAAACAAAAAACTCTAAGGTCCAAATAAAACTTTTTGGTACAAAGTGTAGTTTTTTTTTCAAACAAAGTACAATTTTTTTTGTACCTTATATAAATAAAAATTGCATTTGTACCTTAGAGTTATTACTTCCTATTTTTTGTACCTTAGAGTCATTATCTCTAGATTTTTTACTCTATAAATTGATAGAATATTTTGTCACCCCAAGTGAATCACCCCATATAACATCGTCCCATATAAATTTTTATCATATTCATTTGAATTTTGGAGGTAGAAATAACCCTGCCTTGGTTTCAACTATTTTATTTGGATCTAATTCAAGAAAAACATAATTCTGAAGGGAAAAAAAAAAACATAACCACATTTTATAAATCAAAAAGTTTTGTATCTATCCCCTTTAATAAATAAGATTTCTATTCATTTCTTAATGAAAATACACATATACTCTTATTAGAAAAAATAAATTATACCCACATTTTTACCCACCCCACCTTCCATGCCAACAACCTCCCCCAATTTGGTAAATATTTTGCTAAAGGTAATCATTAAAGATTTAATTAATAAAAATATGAATTTAATTTTGTAATTTGGATAAAGTATTTGTAATTTACTCATATATCATAAAATTTGTTTGATAATTATATAAGTTTAGATATAATTATACTACATTCAAATCAATATTTAAATTTAAATAATTAAAATGAGAAGTATTTAAAGATAAAAATAAAGTTTTATAAATAAAATAAAATATTCAAATTAAATTATAAATATATTAACCGTTTAAAGTCAAATAATAATGTATGCTTCGTTTCTTTTAATTAAAGAGGGAGAAAGTAATAATTTTAATTAATTAAGGAACCGGAACCGCCGGTTCCACGGTTCCGGAACCAAACCGAAATCGTAATATATACGGTTCGGTTCCGATTCCGGTTCCATCATTTTTAGAACTGTGAACCATCGATTCCACGGTTCCGGAATCGAACCAAATCAGAAGATATATAGTTCTTGCTTTGGTTCATCATTTCTAGAATAAATAAACATTGGTTAGGTTCGTCGAACTGTTCGTTTTTTTTTCGTTTTTTTTTTAATAATTTCAATGGTTTAAATCTCCTTTAACTCAATCTAATGGCTATAATCATCTATAGTGCACTACTAGTCTACTACTAGTTTTACTAATTTACTATTGTTGCATTTTAATATTGTACTAATGTAGTAATGTTTGATGATGTATCAATTAGACAATTATCATGTATTTATAATTGTCTAATTATAAAATTATGCATGTTTTAATTATTGTAATCTTCCATTTAGATTCCCATAACAATAATTTGTCATCGTCATGTACATTTCTTTAAAATTTAGATAAAAAAACTAAGAAAAAAAAATTAAAAAAAAAAGAGGAACAGGAACCGCTGGTTCGGGAACCGAACCGAAATCGTTTGGACCGCGGTTCGGTTCCGATTCCACCTTCAAAAATTTTGAAACTGACAGTTCGGAACCGGAACCGTGAGCATCTCTAAGTGGGGTGTAGGAGAGTAGGAGTTAACCGATGGGTGGACATGGGAGGTGGATTAATGGAACCCATTTTCACTATTGAATGATATTTTTGAATGAAAAGTGAGTAATGTGTATAAATCTTTTTTTATTATAAAAATTGATATATATTTTTTTCATATTTTTCTCTTTCTTCGCGACTGTGAATGGAAAATTACTAGCCCATTGGACCGAAACCTTTCTGGAACAGTTCCACAATGAAAAGAATAAACTCACAATCGGAAGCGGTTAGTCAGCCAATCCTCGGTCGACTTTCCACTTCAACGTTTCTCGAGATAACTACATTATGAAGGTCGATGCAGCCTATAACGAATCATCCAAGGCCTTCACAGTGGGCTTCTTCATACTCGACAAGAATCGGAAGCCACATGCAGCCGGATTCCATAAGATCAACCCCCCGGGCCCAGTTCTTGTTGCCGAAATTACTGCCATTATGGACGGAATCTCCCATTGGAACACAATCTCACGGGAGCCCATCACAATCCTTTCGGACTCTAAAGAAGCTATTAGTGCCATCTCCACTAATAGCCCCTTCAAAAACTATGAAGAAAGCCTTATCCTTGCGGCCCGGAACCTTTTTCTGAATTCCCCAGTGACGGGAATTAGTTACTGCCCGCGCAACCACAGTACTGAAGCTCATATTCTGGCTAAGATGACAACTAAATCTCTCCTCCCTCAAGCTTGGGTGAGAGATGATATCCCTCGACATATTATGCCTCTAGTTCAGGAATACCACTATCTTTAATTCTTTACCCTTGAGCTCTCAAAAAAAAAAAGAGTAATGAGCCCCAAATAAAATCGATTTTTGTGGGCCGAAGAATCATATTATTATTATTTAATAATAACCTGTCGGTGCGCATTCGGGCGGGCTTGAATTCAAATTTGAAAGCAAGCAAGTCATTCAAAAACGGCAAGACACAGATCCCATCTCCAACTCCAATCAATCAAATCAATCGATGGAGAAATACGAAAAGCTAGAAAAAGTCGGCGAAGGCACGTACGGCAAGGTTTACAAAGCGAAAGAGAAAGCCACCGGGCAAGTGGTGGCGCTGAAGAAAACCCGCCTGGAAATGGACGAAGAAGGCGTTCCTCCGACGGCGCTCCGGGAGGTCTCTCTCCTCCAAATGCTTTCCCAATCTCTCTACATCGTCCGATTGCTCTGCGTCGAACACGTCGATAATAAGAACGGCAAGCCCCTGCTCTACCTAGTTTTCGAGTATCTGGACACCGATCTCAAAAAAATCATCGATTCCCACGGCAAGGGCCCAAACCCTAGGCCCCTGCCGCCGCACCAGATCCAGAGCTTCCTGTACCAGTTGTGCAAGGGCGTCGCCCACTGCCACAGTCACGGCGTGCTTCACCGCGATCTCAAGCCACAAAATCTGTTGCTTGATAAGGACAAGGGGATTCTCAAAATTGCCGATCTAGGGCTCGGCAGGGCCTTCACTGTTCCTCTCAAGAGCTACACGCACGAGGTATTATTATTATTATTTATAGATTATAGATTTATATCTTCTGTGTAATATGTTGTTGTAATCGAAATTCGCAGATCGTTACTCTGTGGTACAGAGCTCCTGAGGTGCTTCTCGGATCCACTCATTACTCTACTGCTGTTGATATGTACTCTGTTGGTTGTATTTTTGGTGCGAACTTTGTCCACTTTTCCTCATTTATTTGAACAATTGTTTAATTTGGTTAAATTTTTTGAGTTAGTTTTCTACTCTTGCAGCGGAGATGGTGAGAAGGCAAGCTTTGTTTCCTGGAGACTCCGAATTTCAACAGCTTCTACATATTTTTAGGTGCGATTTATATTACCTTTCTACTTATGATTGTGATTCTTTACTCAAATGTTGGTATTGTTCAGTGTTTCTTCCTGATCTATTTGCTGCAATCAAGATATTTCTGTATACATTAGAAGTTGGATTATAATGGTGGGTTTTTATTTGCTGAAAAAGCTATGGTGAAGCACGTCTTATAATAAGTAATACTTCAAAGATACTTACCTGGAATGTCATGAAGATTTCTCAATTTCATTTGCATAAGTTTCTTGTGAATATGGGAGAGAGAAGACATACACAATTTCTCTTTCCGTGTCATCCTCTCTTCAAATTTATAAGATATTTACAAAAGAAAAGTGCAAGTTTGTTCCAAATGTCAACATTTCTCTCTTGCTAATCCATTATTGTGTAAGTAAAGATTAGTGAAAACTGTGAATTTAGGTTTTAAAATATGGTGGATCGACTATGATAAAGTTGTTTCTTTAATTGACTTCTTTGTTCTACTCTAGCCTTTTCTTTTTTGCTTTCAAGAGTTTATCGTAATGATTTCAGGTGCAACCTCATGTTAGTAAAAGTGTAATAATAAGAAAAATATATATTTGACATCTAGTTGGATCAGAAGATTTTCAAATTTTCAGTCAGACAATGTTTTAGTATATAAGATGGTCCATGTAATTGAGTTAATTAGTGTGTAATAAATAGGTTGCTAGGAACACCAACTGAGAAGGATTGGCCTGGAGTTAGCTCACTGAGGGATTGGCATGTGTATCCCCAGTGGGAGTCTCAGAACTTGGCCCGTGCTGTTCCATCTTTGGGACCTGATGGCCTTGACCTTCTAACGGTACTCATTCTCTTATCTTGCTTGTTTATTCATTGGTGTCTGCAAACTCTAATCTTTCGAATCTATCATTCTATCTCTACTTTTATTATCCATGTTCAAGGATCATGAAAATGATTAATGTCAACCTTCCTTGTCGTTCCTTCCATATCTTGATTGATTATGTCATTTGGAAATAGAAATGGTCTCCAAATGTTGAATTTTAAGGTCTTTATATTATTAATTGTTGATGTGAAAGATTTGAGGCTCCATTTGGATGGATGAATTTAAAATCCATGGATTTCACATACAAATCACCCTCTTTTCAATGGATTTACAAATACTTAGAATTGAGAGTCTAGTTTAAAATGAAGATATTTCAAATTCTCATCAATACCTAGTCATTTGAAATCCCCTCCTCTCTATCTCTTCCCCCTCTCTCTCCCTCCTTCACCCTCTACCCTTCTCTCTCATCTCTTCACAATTCATGATTTGAAATTTATGCATTTTTATCTTTATAATTTTTCAAATCCATTCATTTCAAATCCCCTAATCCAAATGGAGCCTTAATATATTTTGAGTTTTAAAAATCCAAAGAGAATTGAAAATTGGTTGTTCTAGTTTTTATTTAACTACCATTACCTCTAAAGCATCAACCATTGGTGCACATGGTTCACTAAACGTAGAAATTTCTTGCAACCGTGTTATCAATTATGAATATTTTATTGACTCTTGCATTAAATACAAAATATTGTAGGACTCTTTTTCAAATGAAAGTTAATATTTCAAGGACTTAAAAATTGCATATTACAATGTTTATGTGAGGTCATTGTTCTTTCTTGGTTTATGCAGAAAATGCTTAAATATGATCCAGCAGATAGAATTTCAGCAAAAGCAGCAATGGACCATCCCTACTTCGATACATTGGATAAATGCCAGTTCTGATATCGTTGGAATTATGTCATCGTCTTGGTGATTTCAACCTTGTTCATTTGGCGTTATCATTTATCCAGTTCTTTATCATATGTTCAATCTTCTGTCAGAACATATAAATACGGTGTCTTAATAGTTTACTACATGTGTCGCCACTTATTTGAATTAAATCTAAAGTCTATTATGTTCGTTTCTCAATTTAATACCAGCAAAACACCAAACTTCAATTGATCATTTTTTATAGTTTTTTTTTTTTTTTTTTTAGGGTTAATATCAATTTGCAAACCTGTTTTTGCAGCCTGTACTATATAAAATTTGACCAATTCCAACCTAAACTCAATTCTTGTGCTATTTTTTGACAAGGCTATATTTGTTTAAGGTTATGTATGTCCTTTCAATTTATTATTTGTTTTTTAATAAACCTTTAATATCTGAAAAAGTCGTAAATTCAGAACACCTCTAATTTCAGAGACCGCCGCTGCCTATTGAATTTCTTCATGGAGAAAATTAGTGTTTTAGGCATGTTTCACTTGGGGGTGACTCTGCCGCACAAGCTACTCTTGATTAGAATGTTTCCATGACAGACCGGTTTATACATTGGTGAAGGAGAATGGATGATTGAAACTCATTTGAAGGACTTGTCGTTGCTCACTGCATAGGGGTATTATAGAAGTTGTGGAACGTCCAACTTCTCCTGAAACGTTCAACTGGTTTACACAACAATGTTCAACTTGTTCAATTTGTTTACACTGAAATGTTCAACTTGTTTAGTGTAAAACAAGTTAAACGTTTTTATAAGTTGAATGTTTCAAGAAAGCAAATTATACATTTAAAAAATAAACGTGAATTGCACGGTGCACCTGGTGCATAAAAGACACATTCTAAGAAATTTGTGAAAAAATTGGGGCAAGTTTCAGTTGATAACCTCCACCGAAAAATTGCACAAGAATTGAGCATAGGTTGAAAACAATAAAATTTATATGAGCGGGTCTCATGTGCATTTAGGTGAACCGTGTAATCATAGTGCATTTTAGAATCATGCAACTTGTTATACTGAAAGAATGCAACTTGTTTACACTGAATCATGCAACTATTTTTTCATATTAATAGTTGCACGGTTTAGTGTAAATAAGTTGCATCTTTCAGTGTAACAAGTTGCATGATTTTAAAATGCACTATGAGTGCACGGTGCACGTAGATGCATACAAGACGTAGTGAATCTATATATTACATGTTGCAAACTAATAGAAACATTAGATACAAATCACATTAAAAATAGTACTAAAAACTCATTTGATAATGTTAATTGAATCCGGATATAGATTGAATTGGATTGTGTGTGATTTAGGGGTGTTTGGTTGATGACTTTGAAGTTGAGGAATAAAAATGGAATGAAAGTTGGGTGTTTGATTGAGGAGAATTAGATCTCAACTATTACTTTGAGATCCTAAAAATATTGAATGAAAGGTATAGATTCATTCCTCACCATTTTGAGAGGAATGAAAGTGGAATCCCTCTAAAGTTATTATTTAATTATTAAAAATTATTTTTGTGTTTAAATTATTTATAATACTTTTATATATTATTATTATATGATATAATTTTTTTAATTAGGTAAAAATAAATTATATTATCAATATTTTTTATTAAATTAATCACTTTTTATAGGGTAATGATAGTCATTCTTATATACAAATCAAACAACCTAATAATTAGTATTATACCCATTATCATTCCTCACTACTATCAAACCCTTTCCAATTTCTATTCCTTTTGACAAACAAAACTATAAAGAAGATAATTACACTGAATTAGATGATTTTATTATGCAGAGGGAATAGTCAATATATACAAGTACAACACTTCTATCTAAGGAATGAAATCAATCTTGACTAATTACAATAATTACGCTCAAGAATATTCTAGAAGAATTATTCCTTAATACGCCCCCGCAAAATTAACGTTCCATCGGCAACAAAAATTTTGGAATGAAGAAGTTGAAACAGTGTTGGGATAGTGGTTTTGTCAAAAGGTCAGCAAGCTGGTCAAGAGTATTTACATGAGCTGCGATGAAGATGCCTTTTGAAGAGAGGTCTCGAACAAAATGAAGATCTAAGGCAATGTGTTTCATCCGTGAGTGCATGATGGGATGTAAAGAAAGTCGTGTAGCTCCTAGATTGTCACACAATAGTTTCAGTGCCTTGGATAGTGAGACACCAAGTTCTCGGAACAACTGAAATATCCAACAAACTTCTGCAGCTGTTGAGGCAAGGGCCCGATATTATGCCTCAATAGATGATCTTGCAACCCCCTTTTGCTTACGAGATCTCCAGGATATTGGGTTTGGTCCAAGAAAGACAACGTACGCAAAAGTAGATTTTCCATTACTCATATTTCCACCAAAGTCAGAATCTGAATAAGCCGTGAGATCGAGAGTGGATGGTGGTCGTAGTAGTAGGCCATGATTAATAGACCCTTTTAAGTAACGGAAAAGTCGCTTAACAACAAGCCAATCATTATGTGTCGGAGAAGACATCGCCTGTGTTAGACAATTCACGGAGAATGATATATCTGATCTCGTGATGGTTAGGTATTGCAACCCTCCAATAGCGCTACGATAATCTGTGGGATCTACTGAGCCCGAAACAGTGAGAGCCGACGAAGTAGACATTGGAGTACTAACAGGTTTCGATCCATCCATGTTGAAGTGATGAAGAGGATCCACCATATATTTGTGTTGGGATAGAAGTAATCCTTCTCGTCATCGTATCATTTCCACTCCCAAAAAATAGGTTAGTGCGCCAAGATCTTTAACTGCAAACTGGTTCTTCAGGTGAGACGTTAACTTTTCAAGGAGTATCGAACTTGTGCCTGTCAAAATCATATCATCGACATATACAAGAATAATCATATAATCATGCAAATGACGATAGATAAAAAAAGGATGTGTCTGCTCTAGACTAAATGAAACCAAAGGATAATAGTGCTGCACTCAATGCCTGAAACCAAGCTCGAGGAGCCTGACATAGGCCGTATAGTGACTTCCGTAAGAGACAAACATGATCAGGATTAGATCTATCAACGAACCTCGGAGGTTGTACCATATAGACCGGAGTAGTGAGAGTCCCATGTAGAAAAGCATTGCTTATATCAAGTTGGCGCAACTCCCATTTTTGATGAAGTGCTAGCATGAGGACTATACGGATTGTGACCAGCTTAACCATATGATTGAATGTCTCGTGATAATCCAATCCGGGTTGTTGGTGGAACCCCTTTGCAACTAATCGTGCCTTGTACCTATCAATCGAACCATCCAGACGCCTCTTGATAACAAATACCCATTTGCATCCAATAACATTGGAGTGTGGAGGTGGTTTCACTAGTTCCCAAGTTCCATGTCGAGATAGGGCAGTGAATTCCTCGGACATGGCGTCTCACCAACGAGAATCCCGTAACTCCTGTGAAACACAAGTTGGAGCAACCTCACTATCAATAGGGTGTTTCGTAGAGGAGAATGCCTTTGGCCGAAAAATATTATTTTGGCTTCATGTAGTCATTCCATGTGTGCGAGTTATTTCAGAAGATTTTTCATGGGCTGAGGTACCGTCGGTTGAGAAGAAGATATTAGTGTCGACCCTTGTGCAGGTGAATTAAGGGCCGAAGGTTGATCTTTTGGCACACTAGATGGGGAGTCATGAATGGGAACTTCTGGAACTGGAGGGAGAGTTACCACTTGACTTGAATGTATAATATCCACAGAATTTATAGTGAAAGGGGCCGAAGGAGGGGATGAACCTGTACTTGCTTTATCATTAAATGCAGGAAAATAATTTTCTTTGAACTGAACATGACGAGAAACATAAATACGACCTGTTGTAGTATCCAAACACTTGTAAGCATTCAGTGTCATGGAATATCCAACAAAAATGCATGTTTTAGAGTGTGGCTCCACTTTACTTGATGTGTAAGGTCGTAACCATGGATAACAAACACACCCAAAAACTTGAAGCTTCAAATAATCAGGTTTTTGTGTAAAAAGTGATTCAAATGGGCTTTTGTTTTGCATAACAGATGAAGACATTCTATTAATTAGATAGACCGCAGTTTGAAATGCATAGGACCAAAAATCGAGAGGAAGTTTGACATAGTGAATTAATGCCTTACCCGTTCAACAATATGTAGATGATGACGTTCAACTAATCCATTTTTCTCAGGAGTATGCGGTGCAGTTGTTAACCAGTTTATCCCATGAGTAGAAAAATAAGAACGTAATGCAGTGAATTCACCACCATTATCACTGTAAAAGTTTTTCATAAAGTGACCAAACTAGCGCTCAACAAGTGGACAAAATCGTTCAATAATTCCACGCACCTGCGACTTGCAATTCATGGGAAAAATCCAACAATATTTCGAGAAAGCATCGACAAGCAATAGGTAATATTTATAACCATCAAATGAAATTAAAGTTGGTCCCCATACATCTGCATAAATATATTCCAACGTGAAGGTCGTTTCGAAGGACTTCTCGTTGGCTTCTATGGCAATGAATATCGCCGCGACTAGAGAGTTCACAAGGCTTGACTCTATGAAGCCTCCTTGACAGGTTTGTTGCTGTTTTTGTTCACCCTTTTGGGTGTTTTTCTGCCTTCACTTTTCTTGTTAAGACTGGGTCCCTTTATTTGGGACCTGCGCGTCCTCTATTGCTTGTTTTGGGGTTGTTTTGTTGTGGTTTCTCTTGGGTTTATTTGGTTGCGATGTGGAGAGCGTGATTGTAGCGGGTTTGTGGTTGAGTAGACAGGTATGACTTACGAGGATTGCATTTGGATGCAACGGCTTTATGTTGTCATATTGGCCCATTTTGAGCGGTTGTTTTGTTATATGCTTGTTGATCTTTTTTAGGCTGGCCTTTATATTGGGCTGCAGCTTCTTTGCTCTTTAACCTTGGGCCAGGTTGTGGCCCCTCCTTTATTTTTTCTTTTCTTCTTAATAAGATCTTGATTTTAGTAATATAATGTAACAGATGTAATGCAACCAAAGACGAAGTACCAAATGGCAATCTGTGTGATTTACAGCAAAGACATGAATCACATCTAAATTTCGACACACCGGATTTATTTGATAAAGGAAGTTTATAACTTGCAATAACTGTAGTACTAGTTCGATGAGATGGATGACCCAATCATGCATGCCACGTTTGAATATCCGTACACAAACCAAGCATAGAAAAATTAACAAAAGACTTCAAATAAGGTTGTGGAGGTCGAAGATGATAAACACCATTACTGCATTGGCCTTGAGCCAAAGGCACCCCCGTAATTCGATCCTTCACAACAAAGGAAGAAGGAAAGAACTCCACATATACATTATTTGATCGAGTAAATTGGTAAACAGATAAAAGATTCTGTTGAGCTTTCGGCACACATAACACATTATCCAATTTAAAAGCACGCTTGGGAAAATTGATAAATGATTGTTGAATTATTCCTTAATACAAACACCCCTTAGTTTGCATAAATTTAATATCTCTGCAAATTTGTATTATTGAGTACAATAATATTCTCTCCTTTATACTAGTTATACACAAGAAAGATCAGATTTGAAGCGATAATCTATAACTACATAAAAGTAGAAATAAGTAGAGAAATGACAATCTTTGTTTGAGCAAGTGCAACTTCACTTACTTTGTGGTGTAATGGTGAGTCTCACTCTCTATCAAAGAGAGTGATTTTGCTTTATCAATCATTATTTTTCCTTTTTTTTTTCTTACTTTTCACTATCAATTTTAAAATTCTATTATCAACACATTATATATCAAATTAATTTTAATTTAAAATTCTTTAATTTAACATTTATATTACACACATAAAAATAAAATTCAGGCCAAAAAATCTATTTTATAATTATTGATATTTTATGTGAGTTGAATTTAAATATTTTTATTTTAAATTATATAAGTTTTATTGAATTTTAATATAAGCATATAATAACATATTATATAATTAATTAAATGAATTGTGAGTTATTCATAAATATATTTATTCTTCATATATTTATAAAAAGTAATTAATAAAGGTTAATTGGTAGGTGAAAAAAATTCTATTATAATTCATATCTCATATTACGCTATTTTACATTAAAAATTATAATATTTAAATTTGTGCATAGCACGGGAGAATTACTAGTAATCATGTAAAATGTCAAGCCATACTTGCAAGATAATCTTGGAATTAACAATAAGAGTCAGTTTTCAATAAATTTTATTTATAATATAACATTAATATTATTATACTTAAAAATTAATATCATAACGTTTATTAATTGATAGTGTTACATTTATAAATGAATACTATAACACTTATTAACTTATATCATCACACTTATAAAGCAACACCATAGCATTTATGTGCATGTAATTACCATGTTAATATTTTATAAGAATAACGGTATCTGTGAATGAGTGTTGTGCTATTAGTATGGATACAATTGTATTTGGTGAGCAAGTTTCACATGAGAGTTTGTCTAACTATATTAAACAGTAAGATCAATACTACAGTAATACAATGAAACAAAGAAAATTAAGACAATCTTGTATGCACTGTGCAATTCAAATGTATTTTTAAATGGTATTAGTTGTTTTTATTAAATAATGTTAGTTTTTTTTATTGAACTATATTAATTGTGCATCAAACACTGTTCGATATAGTTTAAAAATATATTTGAAATGCACGATGCAATATTTGTTGTACAAAATACTTAAGAGCTGTTTTTAAACCCAAATAAATAAGGGAGAAATACTGTTTTTTAGAACTTGGTGAGAAAAAACACTTCCTGTGTTTGAGTAGAACAGCTACTTAGTCAAAGGAAAAGTAGAGACGGCTTATGTGTGCTCTTCAAGTATTATGGCGAATAAAAAAATAACTGATTGCAACTTAGGGTCCACTTGGTATGACTAGGAATGATAATGGTAATGAATATCATTGAAAGGTTAATCATCAAGGGATATTGATTATATTGTTATTGCTTGGTTAGAATATCAACAATGAATATTATGTGAGGTGGGTTGAGTGGGAGGGGTAATCAATTGCTTACTTCTATTCTCATTACTTGTTTATCAAAACTATCAAACAACATCAATAGAAATGCTTTACATTACCTACTTCCATTACCCCAATCAAACGGACCCTTAATCTATAAAATAATTTCAAAAAAGTTGACCTTTTTCTTTAGAAGTAAATTTCTTTTTGTTAGAAGTAATTTATTTTTGTCGGCACGACTTATTCATTTCTACTTGGTCCCCAAGGCAACTTGCCCCCCAAGTTTTACAAGTCTAAACGTTTTCTTGCGTGAACTCTATAAATATACCTCCAATTTTATTATCATATTTATCATCCACATATATTCTCTCAGTTCGATCTCCGCTTTTTCTCTAAAGTAAAATCTCTTTGTTATTCTCAAGTTTTATTTAGCTTATGCAGAAATTTGTAGCTCTCTATTTTGTCATCTTCAAATCTACCACGTGATAGATTACGGTCATCATTGAATTAGTAAAATATCATTTAAATTTGTAACAATTTTTATTTTTTCCATGGAAAAAAATTTAGGCATTTTATATACCAGGTGCATCGTGCACTTGATAATATATTTTTAAAATATATATACAATTTGTTACACTGAAACATTCCACTAATTTCACGAATACAAATTGCACGTTTCAATTAAATAAGTTGTATATTTTAAAAATACACTATGAAACTCACCTTAAAAAAAGTTTGTAAATCTGAATTTGAGAAAGTGTATTAATTGATGTTTCCTAGAGGCTAAGTCTTGTATGCATCCAAGTGGACTATGCACTCATAGTGCATTTTAGAACAGTGCAACTTATTATACTGAAAGGTGCAACTTGTTTATACTGAACCGTGCAACTACTAATATGAAAAAATAGTTGCACGATTCAGTATAAATAAGTTGCATGATTCTAAAATGTACTATGAGTGACACAGTGAGATCCACTTTTTCCTAGATTGTGTTTTTCCAAATAGAATTCAATTTATATAGTATATCTTGGCTTTTTCAGTAAAACTAATTAAGCGTATGTAAGTTTAAGTTGGAAGCATACATTGTTAACTGCAGGCATCTAAAAAATGGGGAAAGAGAAGACACACATCAACATCGTGGTGATCGGACACGTGGACTCAGGGAAGTCAACGACGACGGGTCACCTGATCTACAAGCTTGGCGGTATCGACAAGCGCGTGATCGAGAGGTTCGATAAGGAGGCGGCGGAGATGAACAAGAGGTCGTTCAAATACGCGTGGGTTCTGGATAAGCTGAAAGCCGAGCGGGAGCGTGGTATCACTATTGATATCGCGCTATGGAAGTTCGAGACCACTAAATTCATGTGCACCGTCATTGATGCTCCTGGCCACCGCGACTTTATTAAGAACATGATTACGGGTACTTCTCAGGCCGACTGTGCACTTCTTATTATCGATTCGACAACCGGCGGTTTCGAGGCTGGAATCTCCAAGGATGGCCAAACACGTGAGCATGCTCTTTTGGCTTTCACTCTTGGAGTTAGACAGATGATATGCTGCTGTAACAAGGTACATTATAACCTCTTTGAGTTACTACTACCTAAACTAATAAACTCTGGTTTGGTCCTTGTTTGAGCCACTAAAAATTAATCTTCAATTTCAATAGATATAAGATAGTGTATTTTTCGAGTAAAATTCATTATTGGTCGCACCTCAAGATTTTGATCCCAATACTCATCACTGGTCCCGTAAGAATTTTTTCATACAGTTTTGGTCATTTTGTTATGGAATTCATTAAGTTCTAATGCACTTTTGGTCCCAAATTTTGTCCTGTGTGACCAAAAATAAAGTGGTGGGTGTTACGACCAAAATCGTGAGCTGTAATGTCCTGTGGGACCAAAAATGAATTTTACGTACTATTGAAATCATAAATTTGTACAAGGTTTATTGTACCGTTCTTTTATATGTATGCTACCACTTGACCATATGCTGAAATGTTTTTGGACATTGTGTTGAAATTAATCCCTTATGTGTTATTAAAATTAGATGGATGCAACGACTCCCAAGTACTCCAAGGCAAGGTACGACGAAATCGTGAAGGAAGTTTGTTCGTACCTGAAGAAGGTAGGCTACAACCCCGAGAAGATTCCTTTCGTGCCCATCTCGGGATTCGAGAGTGACAACATGATCGAACGGTCAACCAACCTCGATTGGTACAAGGGCCCCACCCTCCTGGAGGCCCTCGACCAGGTCCAGGAGCCGAAGAGGCCTTCAGACAAGCCTCTTCGCCTCCCGCTCCAGGACGTCTACAAAATTGGCGGCATCGGCACTGTCCCTGTCGGAAGAGTCGAAACTGGCGTCCTCAAACCCGGCACCGTTGTCACCTTCGCCCCGTCCGGGCTCACCACGGAGGTCAAGTCTGTCGAGATGCACCACGAGGCTCTTCTAGAAGCTCTCCCCGGCGACAATGTCGGTTTCAACGTCAAGAATGTTGCTGTGAAAGATCTGAAGCGCGGGTACGTGGCTTCCAATTCTAGAGACAATCCGGCTAAGGAGGCCGCCAGTTTCACATCTCAGGTGATCATCATGAACCACCCTGGTCAGATCGGCAACGGCTACGCCCCGATTCTTGATTGCCACACCTCCCACATTGCTGTCAAGTTTGCTGAGCTGGTCACAAAGATCGATAGAAGGTCCGGTAAGGAGATTGAGAGGGAGCCTAAGTTTTTGAAGAACGGTGATGCCGGGATAGTGAAGATGATCCCGACCAAGCCTATGGTTGTGGAGACTTTCTCAGAGTTCCCGCCACTTGGGAGGTTTGCCGTGAGGGACATGCGTCAAACTGTTGCTGTTGGTGTTATTAAGGGCGTCGAGAAAAAAGATCCAACTGGGGCTAAAGTCACCAAGGCAGCAGCAAAGAAAGGTGCCAAATGAATCGAGATTTACTTTGTGGATGTTTTCAATCTTTATTGTTGTCGTTGTCATACGTTTTCGAGTCGTGGGTTTAGTTTGATTTTGTGTTGTATTCTGTCTTCGTCGTGCAGATCTGGCTCCCAGAGTTGGGTGCTGGATCGACGGTGGCATGTTTCATGTTTTCTTGTGTGATTTATGTGCCCTTGTTACGTTAGGGGAGTTCATGGTAAGGTTTCAAGTTTAATTTTCTTCGATTGTATAATTTGTTTAAAGAGTTGAATTTAATAATAAATAAATGTTGAGTGATTTTTTCATACTTCATTGGATTCTTTTCTCTTTTTCATTATTTATAATATGACCTATTATACGTTCATACATCTATGGATAATAAGTTGTACACAAAAACTTCTGCAAACACAAATTTACATGAACTCTCTTATTCAAAGTATCACTTTTTAGTATACAAAGCGCCTATTTTGAAACTCAACTAGAACAGTTAGAAACACTTTTCTTTAAAGTTGGTGAGACCAACTTAAAAAAAAAAAGTGATTCTTGTGTGGATGCAATGTTTCAAAATACCACCAAAGTGCCACTATTTATTAATTTCAGAAGAACAATATATAAACTCGAGCATTTTTTAAACATTGATACTTCATGTGCTAAACAATGATACTTCATGTCAAAAAAAAAAAAAAAACAATGATACTTGATATATTAAACAATAATACTTGAAAAAAATATTCACAAGAATCGGGAACCACAAGGAACCTACTCTTAATTAATTATGATAAAGTACGTCTAATCTCTTTATGGGGTTTATTAATTTGCTTTAGTTGTGGTGTATTCATTTTTGTCTATTTTCTCGTGGAACGTTCATGATTTAATACGTAGGTGCAGAGACATGCCTATTTTACCGGGGGAGCACGTGCTCCCACTAAAAAAAAAAGTTTACTATATTTTTATTATATATTTATTATATTAAATATAGACCCACAAGCCCACAAGTGACAAGCCCACAAGTGACAAGCCCACCAACCCACCAGCACCAGCCCACGCCTCCCAAGTCCCACCCCACCCTCAATTCTCAAATCAATTACCCATTCTCAATTCTAATTCCATTGGTTTTCGGTAGTCACCAGTACGGCAGATCCAACTCACACATTCATACTTCTTGAAATTTTAAATTAATTTCAACAATTTTACCTTGGTCCCTGTCCCACGGCACAGCAGCAACCCTCAATTTTCTATCTCGATCATTGATAATATCTGTCCCACTCCCACGACAACACTTAGTTTCTTCTTCAAATTTTATATTTCAGGTATTTTTTTTCTGATGTCTTTTTATAGGTTTATGAAATAAATTAGAAATAACTAAATTCAATTTAAAATTTAGTAGTGATTTTGTATCAATTCCATGTTTTATGTTTATGTATCCTTTAATTTTCTTAGAAAAATTGGAATTAGGGTTTCTATTTGCTAATGTATAAAATTGATGATAGGTGAAGAGTGCTACAAAACTTAAGTTCATAACCCACAATATGGAAAGATTTTATAAAAGAGCTTTGGATACATCATTTGCTATTGAAAATAAGGATGATAGTGCCAAGTCAAGTAGGAAAGGTTTAGATGCAAAAGAACTTCCTACAGATCCGGGGTTAAGAATTTCGATTTTGGATTATAATCCAAATATTTGAGATGAAGTTCGAAGAGCATACATATTGAGGGGCCCTTGTCAACCTTTGAATCATAATTTTCCTTTCACAAAATTTGGGAAGAAATCAAGGCGCTTCAATTCTAATTGGTTTTCTGAATATGCAAATTGGTTGGAGTATAGTATATCAAAAGATGTCGTATTTTGTCTTTGTTGTTATCTGTTTAAACCTGGAGAACAAGCAAATGGTGACTTTTTTGGTGAAGGGTTTAGAAATTGGAAAAAAGGGGAAAGATTGAAAGAACATGTCGGAGGTTCTAATAGTGTTCATATTTGAAAAATCAGAAACAACATATCCAATATGCATTTGGCAAGCAGACAGATCAAACTCGAAGAGATTATCGAATACGATTAAATGCATCAATTGATTGTGTTCGATTTCTTTTACGTCAATGGCTTGTATTTCGGGGTGATGATGAATCAAAGCGTTCAACAAATCGAGGTAATTTTCTTGAGCTTTTGAAGTTTGATGCTGATCACAATGATGATATTAAATATGTTACACTTGGTGAAAATCTCAAATTGATAGCACCTAGTATTCAAAAGGACATTGTGAATGCTGTAGCAGTAAAAACTATTAATATCATCATGGAGGAGATAGGCGGTGCATTGTTTTCTATTCTAGTTGATGAATCTCGTGATATTTCAATGAAAGAGCAAATGACAATTGTGCTACGTTTTGTGAATAAGAATGGTTGCATAGTTGAAAGATTTGTTGGTGTTGAACATGTTTCTAGCACTATTGCTCTTGCACTAAAAGAAGCAATTGATTGCTTCTTTTCTAGACATAACTTGAGCATTTCGAGGTTACGAGGTCAAGGTTATGATGGAGCTAGTAATATGCAGGGGGAGTTTAATGGTTTAAAAGCTCTTATTTTGAAGGAAAATTCATGTGCCTTTTACATGCATTGTTTCGCTCACCAACTTCAACTTGTTCTTGTGGGTATTGTGAAAAAACATGTTGTAGTCTATACACTTTTCTTTTCAGTTACAAGTGTGGTAAATGTTGTTGGGGCTTCTGCCAAAAGGTGTGACATTCTTCATCAAAAAGAAGCTAAGAGAATTTTTACTGCCCTCAACAATGGTGAACTTTCAAGTGGAAAAGGTTTAAATCAAGAAACTACTCTCAAACGCCCTGGTCATACACGATGGAGCTCTCATTATGATACTTTGATTAGTTTGATCACGTTATTTTCTTCTACGATTGAGGTTCTTGAGATAATTGTGGAAGACGGGTTAAGTTCTGAGCAGAAGCGTGAGACACACAATTTAGTGGGAGTGATGAAGTCATTTGATTTTGTTTTTACTTACATTTGATGAAAGTCAATTTAGGTATTACAAATGATCAAAGGCATTGCAAAGAAAAGATCAAGATATTGTCAATGCCATGACGCTAGTGAAAATAGCCAAGCAACAACTACAAGTGATGAGGGATGAAGGATGAGACTTGTTTTATGATCATGTTTCTTCCTTTTGTAAGAAAGAAGACATTGATATCCCGAATATGAGTGATAAATATGTAGCTGGATGCAGGTCAAAGCGTAATGCATCTGAAGCTACAATTTTTCATCATTATCGATATGATGTGTTCTATTCTATCATAGATAAGCAGCTCGCGGAGTTAAATGATCGTTTCACTTAGGCGAATACAAAATTATTACTTTGTGTAGCATGTTTATGTCAAGATGATTCATTCTTGGCTTTTGATAAGATAGATTGATCAATCTTGCTAGATTTTACCCTCAAGATTTCTCTATAAATCAGATTGAGGCACTTGATAATCAACTTGAAACTTATATCCTATATATGCGGTCTACTGATGCGTTTGGAGGACTAAAAGGTGTTGGAGCTCTTGCACAGAAGATGGTAGAGAAGAAGAGGCATGAGGTATATCGATTGGTTTATTTGCTTATAACACTTGCATTAATTCTTCCCGTTGCCATTGCTACAGTTGAAAGAGCATTTTCTATAATGAATATAATAAAGAATCGTATGCGCAATCGGATGGAGAAGTCAAAGGCAAGGAAGTTGGCTGCAAGTGCTGGGACATCAAAACCTGAACCAGCCACTCAAGCTAAGAGAGTCACGAGGAGCACAACAAGCCAGATACAGGCTGATAAGGAACTGGCAGAGAAACTCTCTAAGGAGCAGATTGCTGAAGAAGCTCGTATAAGTGAAGAAGAGAGGAGAACATAAAAATTATCCGAGGCAGAAAGTCTTAGAAAGAAATACAGATCAAGGGCAAAGAAAGGTCAAGTCGGAAAATCTGGGGCAGAACCTCAGTTGCCAGCAAAGGTTGATGACATCATTCCAAAAATTGCTGCTCATGCTGATAAATTTGAAGAATGGAATAAGATCAGAGGAGAATGACTCCTGGATGCATTTGTTCTGGACCTTGTGCCAAAAGAACAATCACCAGATGAGAAATTTCTCAACTGGTTGGAAAACAAGCATCCGGACTTTCTGAAGTATCTGGAGAATGAGGCCAAGAAGATAAATGTGAGAATATCCTATCAAGAGTATGATGTGATGGAATACACGAAGAAGGCAGATGGCTCATTTGACAGACTGACATTTCAAAGGTTCTATTTTGACATCCTGAGCAAATCTCGCATAACTGATCCACAGCAGATCAATGATGTCAAATGGAAATTATACCGGATATTCAACGTTCCACAAGATCAACGTGAAATGCCAGAGGGATATGTTCCAAGAGTTTGAAGATCAGAAGACTGTTTAGGATCAGCTGAACTTTAAATCTAAATTTTTTAGATGAAACATGTAATCGACAAATCAGTTAAATGAAAAGTTTATTTTTACTGATCCTAAGACAAACTCTCATTGTCTTCTGATTATTTGCTCTTTAATGGTCTATTTGTATCAACTGTTGTTGGTTTCTCAAGTGTTTTGGTTTCATCAAAAAGGGGGAAATTGTTGGGATATTTAGAGTTTTGATGAAAGTTCCAAAACATATGTAATAGGACCAGTCAGACCTGTTAGCTGACTGATGTTTTAATTACCAGTCTAAGATGACCAGTTGATAATTATTGTATAGAACAACTGATGTATAAGATAGGTCAAATATTGAGGGGGAACTCAATATGTATAGGTCAGGTCAGACAAGTCAGATCAGAAGACCTGTTGCGGACAGAAGATCCAGACGATCAGACAATCATATGATCAGGTGAAGATTTAAAACACAAGTTCAGAAGACCTAAAGATCAGAAGATTACCAGATGATCAAGACCAGAAGAACTACATCAGCCGAGTCTGCTAGTTGAGCTAAGACAACTGGCACCAGAAGACTCTATCAGGTAGACTAGTCATACGTTGTTGATCTGAACAAGAAGAATGTCAACTTTAGTTGGTAGAACAAACACTAAAAAGTGTACTTGTTAACCAATGAGAACAAGACACGTATGCACGGAGCTGACAATGCGGGATTTGGCACTGCATAGTTAAACGGCTAGAAAAGACAACTATTCACGCTTTCGGCCATGCTGTTCCTGAAGCATGTCACATCAATCCTGCAACCTACCAAAAATAGCCTGAAATTCAAATTGCTCTCCAACGGCTCTTTGATTTCGAGGTCTATAAATATGGGATTGCTCTTTAAAATGAAGACACGGAAATTATCATCAAGCTCAAACTATAGCAAAATTTCCGCACGAAGAACACAAACTCAAGTTTATTTTACATGTGTTCATCCCATTTGTTATTAGCATAGAAATCTCATCCTCTAGCTTTAGGCTATATAAACACTAGGATAGATTTCCAGTTGGAACCACAACAAATCTTTACCCAAACCAAAAGTTAGGTTAAGTTTGTTTAGCAAAATTTCACACTAGGGTTTCTAGTTCTGGTTTCTGGGATCCGATTGAGTGAGAACTCTATAAATATCTGTTGGTTGTACTGTGCTGGACTAACACAATAAACTAAGTCCAGTTGGTGCCCCTTGTAATAGGGAAGAGTGGACGTAGGACTGGTTGTCCGAACCACTATAAAAGCCTTGTGTGTATTTACTTGCTCTTAACTGCTTTATACTATTGCACACAACTGAGCTTAAAATTACATCTATATTCTGAGTTAGAATCAGTTTGCACCAAGCAACTGATCTGATCAGTTTGACACTTAAGTCATCTGATTGAAAACAGACTGCAGAATCTGATCTTGTAAAACTGATTTTTCACACGGGTTAAAACTAGCTTCCGCACATCAGTTAAACTGATAGACACCGAACTGATCAGCCTTCAGGCGATCAGTAAGTTGGATATCAGTCCAAACTGATTCACTCGCACTCTGATCATTCAACTTGCCATCACACCTGATCTTGCACGAAAAGTTTTCAGAAGTCTATTCACCCCTCCCCTCTAGACTTCTGCCCTCACGATACCCGTTCGGGACCTACAAGTGGTATCAGAGCAGTGGTTCTACGAACCACTGGCTTTGAATATCATCGGTTCTTGAGGTAGAACCTTTGTGGTCACTTGAACTGATCTTGAAAAACCTTTTTCAAAACTTCATCTGTTTTCAAAACTCACTAAGCATGGATAATACATCCGGAATGTATCATGATCTACCCATGTTTGGTATTGATGAGTATGCAGATTGGGTCATACTCATGAGCAACCATCTGGGAGCGATAAGCAGCAGGATGATGGAAGTTCTGGAACAAGGACCTATCATCATCTATCATAACAATCCAGCTGATGGAGGCGATCCAGATTTTCCAGTTGGCTCTCGAATCAGAAAGAGTCCAGCTCTGATGGATGCTGAAGAAAGAAAGCTGTCAAATCTGGATACGGTTGCAAGACATATCATCATGAAGACGATGGATAAGATCACGAGATAGAAGATCAAGTATCTCAAAACAACCAAACAGATGTGGGACACACTTGCTGAGATGTGCGAAGGAAACAATTTGATTAAAGACATCAGATTGCAAGCCGAACTGGTAAAGTTTGAGAAACTTAAGATGCTGCCAAACGAAACCATAAATCAGCTCGATGGAAGACTCACCATGTCTATCACCAAGCTACGGGAACTGGGACGAGAAATGTCAGACAAAGACATCAACTACAAGATATTGAGATCTCTGACAAAGAAATGGGATATGAAAGTGATTGTGATTAAGGATTGTCAAGATATTGCAAAGATGAAGCCAAGCAACTTGTTTCTGAGCCTCAAAGCCCATGAGTTTGATCTAATTGAATGAGGGCAAGAAGAAGATGATGAGTTGCCTGCCGAAGTCACATTTGCCACATCAAAAGCTGTTGCATTCAAAGCAGCCGACAACAGCTCAAAGTCTACTGAACCGATTGGGAACATCATAAGTCAGACATAACAGATTGCTTTGCTGACCAGAAAACTTGAAAGATCCAACATTCAACTGGGTAAATATCGAAAATTCTATAGAGATTATCAGAACAACAGAGGAAGAGATAGAAGGTCAACTGACAGATCACAAGAAAGGAATATATTTGATGAAAGAAGAGATGATCATAGGGGGGGGGTCGCAGAGAGGATAGGAAAAGAGATGATCGTTCTGACGAAAGAAGAGATAACATATCAGAAAGGAGGAATTCTGATCACATGCAAACAGGAAAGTCACCTGACAGATTCTACAGACGAAATGACTCACCTGGCAGAAGAAGTTCCGTGGACCGTGGAGTGTGTTTCAACTGTCAGAAACCAGGTCACTACAGTGCAGACTGTCCTGACCTGACTCCAAAAGAAAGAGAAGACAAGCAGAACAGAAGAGAGCAAAGATACAGAGACAGAAAGGCCATGGTTGCTGATACGCCTGGGATTGATGATTCTTATCTGCCTTCAGAGGACTCTGGTTACTCATCTGTAGAAGATTTCTGCCTTATGAGCAATGCTGATGATTTCAACGACCTTGATGATCTGATGTTCTCATCTGATCATCACATCTGTTTTATGGCCAAAGAAGAAAACCAATCTGAGGTATCTTCTAAACCTTCTATGTTTTCTGTTTCCACACCTGTTGTGCTGAGCACACCTGCTGGAGAGATTGACCTGCAGCTCTACAATGAGCAATTGCTTGATGATCTCTCTAATGTAGTAGACACTTATACGATAGTGGAAGCTGAGAACGATAAGCTGAGGTCAGAGAACATTCAGCTTGTTAAAGAAAATGCTGCACGTAAGGCTGCTGAACTGAAATCAGATGAAACTGTTCAGAAGATGACTACAGAACTGGAGGTTCTGAAAGTCCGTTCTTCTGATAAGATTAACTGATTAAGGAACAGCTAGCTACTAACAAACAACAAGTTGATGACCTCAAAATCCTCCAAGCAAAGTTTGATGAACTCTTCCGACTGCATGAGAATCTGAAAATTACTGAGGATAGTTTACGTAAGAAAATAGAGGTTTTTACAAAATCATCTAAAACTGTTCAAGATCTGAATAACTATTTTCGTACGTCAACTAATAAGAAGGGAATTGGGTATGTAAACCCTTCTACATCCTCAAAAGCCCCGTCTGGTTCACTTCAGAAAAGTGTAATCAAGCGAGTTTCTGAAAAGGACACAATTAAAGTAAAATCTGTATCGGATAAGGGACAAGGATCAGCTGACCAGGTAAGGCGAGTGTCTGATCAGAAAGGGAACAGAAATGGACCCCAACTGATCAAGCATCAGCCGAGGAATCATCAGAAGAATCCTGTTCTTCTGAAGAGAACTCAACCTGATCAGCAGATTAGGAATCAGAAAAGACAACCTCTCAAAGGGAAATCTGATCTGAAACATAATCAGATCCAGCTGCCTAACAAGCAAGCTAAGGGTAAACTGCTGAGACCAGATATGCAAAAAAGATATGAATCTTTGAATGGTAGCAGTCGTACCTACCCTTATAATCAGAAACCTAGGGCTGCTGCACCTGTGCCCCACTGGATTAAAAGAAGACAAATATCAATGAAAAATCCCAAGTCTTCTGAGTCATCCAAAGCTCACACTAATAATCATACGAATTAGATTGCATATGAAGAAACGTATGATTATGTTGATGTTTATGGGAGACATACCAAGCCTTCTGTGTTCAACAAAGGTGCAAGATATGTTTGGATCCCGAAAGGTACATCTAACCCCACAGGACCCGATTCTACTGGGGTACCTAAAGCCTGATATGATTGCAGGTTCGCGTGGGTTTGGTCAACAAAGGAGGTGTACAAGCAACTATCTGGTACATCGATAGTGGATGCTCAAGGCACATGACTGGAAGCAAACATCTCCTTAGCCCTTACACAGAACAAGAAGGCCCACGTGTACTCTTTGGTGATGACAACTTTGGTTTTACCAGAGGATTCGGAACCCTAGAGAATGATGATGTACAAGTTACTGGAGTCTCGTATGTCGAAGGTTCAAAGCACAACCTGTTATCAGTTTCACAATTCTGCGACAACAGATTCAGTGTTGAGTTCTCGACTGATCAATGCACCATCAAGAATCGAGCTACTCAACAGATTTTGTTAACTGGTTCGAGGAAAGGAACAATATATACTGCAGATTGGAACAATTGACCAAGAAATGCATGCCTGATTATTAAGAGTTCCAAAAGCAGCAGTTGGCTCTGGCACAAGAGAATGAGCCATCTGAACTTTAAAACTCTTAACAAGATAGCAAGGATGTCTTTGGTTGAGGGTCTTCCGAATGAGGTATTCTCTAAAGATCAGACATGTGTCGCATGTCAGAAGGGAAAACGGGTAAAAGCCTCATTCAAGGGAATCCCAGGACCAGCATCTAGCAGAGTATTACAACTGCTCCATATGGATTTATTTGGACCAGTTACACCAGTCAGTCTCAGCGGACGCAAGTACACCCTGGTGATCGTGGATGATTATTCCAAGTTTAATTGAGTGGTATTCTTATATAAGAAGAATGAGACAACAACCAAGATACCCGAGCTGCTCAAGAAACTTCAAAATGAGAAGGGTGTCTGTATTGTAAAAATCAGATCCGATAAAGGTACATAGTTTCTGAACTCCTTTATAACTGATTTTTGCACTAAGTTTGGAATACAACATGAAACATCAGCTGCAAGAACACAACAACAGAATGGAGTAGCAGAACGGAGAAACAGAACACTCAAAGAAGCTGCTCGAACTATGTTAGCTGAACATGCAACTCCAAGCCGTTTTTAGGCAGAAGCCATCAACACTGCATGCCACACTCAGAACATATGTTCTCTGACTAAGGCTCACTTCAAAACACCATATGAACTGTGGAAGGGCAGAAAACCTCGTGTTTCTTACTTCCATGTTTTTTGGTGCAAGTGCTTCATACACAATAATGGGAAGAGCCAGTTGAAAACCTTTGAGGCCAAGTCAGATGAGGGTATATTCTTAGGATATTCCTCTACCAGCAAGGCTTTCAGGGTATTCAACAGGCGAACCCTAGTTGTGGAAGAAACACCTCATATGGTCTTTGATGAGACATCTTCTGAACAAGAGAAATCTGCCTCAGAACAAGCAGTACCAGATCAATCGGTACCTAATGCATAGAAAATGGATCAGTTAAGTATCAAGGAAAAAGGATCAGATCATGTAACAGTGTATGTTCCAAACCTTGATCTTGCTGATTCACCAGGTCAATCAGACCCAAAGGTACGTACAACTGTCAATGAAGAAACTGGTACAGTTGAGACAGTAACAACTGAACCATCTAGTTCAGGGGGAACACCTGATGTTCCTACGGACAGACATCAGCACATGATGATTCCAACATCAGCTGAGACTTGTCCATGTCAAGTGGATCATATGTCTGCACCACTCCCAATCTCTAGTGATGATTTACTATCAGAAGATGATGATGTTCTCCAAACTGATGAAAATCAGAAAAGAAGGACCTGAATAACCAGTCATCCAACTGATCTGATCATCGGAGACCCATCTGATATAGTTAAAATTAGATATCAGATTGGTGAAAGTGCCATGTATTGTTGTTATCTGTCTTTGAAGGAACCAACCAAGATTGAAGAAGCTCTACAGGATGCTAACTGGATTCTAGCCATGCAAGAAGAGTTAGAGCAGTTTGAAAGGAATTAGGTTTGAAAACTGGTGGACAGACCAACCCATAGAGATGTGATTGGTACAAAGTGGGTATTGAAGAACAAGAAAGATGAGAATAATGTCATAATCAAAAATAAGGCAAGACTTGTTGCTCAGGGGTATTCACAATCAGAAGGAATTGATTATGATGAGACCTTTGCACCAGTCGCTCGCCTGGAAGCCATTCGGCTGTTTCTGGCTTATGCTGCCCACAGAGGGTTTATTGTGTATCAAATGGATGTAAAGAGTGCATTCTTAAATGGGGTACTAGCTGAGGAAGTTTATGTTGAACAACCTCCTGGCTTTGACAGAGGCAACCAGGTGTACCGTTTAAGAAAAGCTATTTGTGGCCTGAAACAAGCTCCTAGAGCCTGGTATGATACACTATCTCAGTTCTTGATAGACAACGGATTCACTAAAGGAACAGTGGATAGAACCTTATTCAGAATAGAAGATGGAGAAGATATTCTGATGGTTCAGATTTATGTGGATGATATCATTTTCGGATCTCCCAACAAGAGTTTATGTGATAAATTTAGCAAGCTGATGCAAGGGAAGTTCAAAATGTCCATGATGGGTCAGATGAATTACTTTATGGGTCTACAAGTTAGACAATGTACAGAAGGAATTTTCTTCTTCCAGGCTAAGTACACTAGGAATTTGTTGGCTAAGTTTGGAGTTCAAAACTGTAAAGAAGCCAGAATTCCTATGATGACTGGATTCAAGATGGATCCAGATGAGAATGGTCAGAAAACTAATCAGAAAGAATACAGGGCTCTCATTGGATCTCTACTATACCTGACTGCCAACAGACCAGATATAACTTTTGTAGTAGGTGTATGTGCCAGATTTCAAGCAAATCCAATGCAAAGCCACCTGGAAGCAGCTAAGCGGATTCTTAAGTAACTGAAGGAAAAGTAAACCTTGGTTTATTCTACCCATCAGATGATAATCTAGAGCTTAGTGGGTATTCTGATTCTGATTATGGAGGTTGCAGAATAAACAGAAAATCAACCTCAGGTACATGTCAGTTTTTAGGTAGTAAACTGATCTCTTGGTTTTCAAAGAAGCATACATCAGTTGCAACATCTACTACTGAAGCAGAATATATGGGTGCAGGAAGCTGTTGTTCCCAACTGCTCTGGCTTAGTCAGCAGCTGAGGGATTATAACATTGTAGCTACAAACGTACCTATATTCTGTGACAGTAATAGTGCTATTGCAATTACTCAGAATCCTGTTCTACATACAAGATGCAAACATGTGGATGTCAGACATCATTTATAAGAGATCATGTTGAAAAGAAGAATATCAGAATGGAAAAGATCCATACTGATAAGCAGAAAGCTGATATTCTAACCAAGCCTCTAGCTGAAGTCAGATTCAGAGAATTATGCAATGAGCTAGGGCTTCTGGACCTTGGAGAAAGTGCACCAGAAATGTTTGGTGGACTAGTCTCCAAGACAAGTTGGTTAAGAGACTGACCAGATAGAAAGAATCAGTTGAGAAAGGTATCTCAACTGATCAGAAAAGAAATATCAGATTAAGGGGGAACTGATCAGATTAACAAAGCTGCAAAAAAAAAAAAATTGAGACAAGAACAAGGCAATTTTTCGCATCATGTAATGAAATCAAGACAACAATGGAATAAAAGAGCTTTTCATTGATAAAGACCCGGAAGTCGAAATTACAATAGACTTCATTACAACAGACCCGGAGGTCTGAAGATAAACCCTAAACCCTAAACCCTAAGCTCGATGAGTCTTCCCGCTTTAAATGAACACTGAGTGACATATAAAGGATTGTATTGTAAGGCATTATTGCCTGATCAAGATCGTATATACAATACTAAATCCATATTACATGTCAGAAGTCACTCATCGCTGTAATATATTTGTCAGAAGTCACTCATCATCGTTAACCATGTCATCTCATTCGGCACCAGAGGCACAGACGGCCACCTTCATGTTGCCGATGGCAGATCCGCCACCCCAGTGGCAGTGAAGCTTGGCAATATAAGTATGGTTGTTCTCCGATGAAGACGAGATCAGATACAAGGGAAGAACAGGGTTGGACTGAGAATCGGAAGTCAATTGTGTTGAATAGAAGAAGCCTTTTGCCGGAGGATTCGTCAAATGTAAGGACTCGCCGGATTTTCTCATATACAAGCTTGAATATTGAGGGTTGTTTTGTTTAAGTACAATGGGTTGAAGGTATTAAGCCTCGTTCTATTTATAGAAGAAAAGTAGGGGTACAAATGCTAATTTTATTTACTCAAGACCCTTCAGTGAAATTGGCGTCGCAAGGTCATCATTACGAGAATGTCACATAACGCCGACTTAGGGAATCGAGGTGACCATTCAACTCCCCGAGGATTAAGTTTTGGCGGGAGCACACTTCCCAAAACTTGACTTGATCAGAGTGGATTAGATTGGATCAACAATAATCTGATCAAATAAGAGACTAATCAGATAAGGATGATCAGTTGAATATGGTGCCTTAACTGATCAGAAAGATCAGTCAAAGAATTGATCAGAGATAATAATTGAAGGAGGAATGTCAACTGATCTGACAGGATTAGAAGGAGAATAATCAGATATGTGGGACATTGTTGGGAAATACAAAGGGTTAGAGAGAAACTAAGATCAACAGATATCAGTCAGATCTTTTGCTAAAAGTGGTATTGACTGATTACAACATCAGTCAACCAGATACACATTTCTGTTTCTTTGTTACTTATCTGAAATTATCTGATAATATTTACTTTTACTGTGCACATACTTTTATGACGCATGTCCTGCAAAACATTTAATGCGGACGTGGGATATATATATTAATTGATATTAAATATGTTTTTAAAATCCAAAAAGTAATCATGCGTGCATACCTTGACCACACGATCAAAACCGCTCAATCTGAGTCGTTTATTCTCTTCAAACGCTTGATTTTCCAATCTCAATTTTCCCTCCTTCCTTTTATAAGCTTCATCAAAACCCTTCCAAAGTACACTTCTCAAAATTCCTGTGATTTACATTCTACAAATTCATAATTACCTTTCTGCAATTCAAAGCGTTTCTTGCGATTCAACTTATTTCAAAATCGAAAAGCAGAATCTGGTAATTCATTTCTTTTATTTTGACGAATTAGTTTCCTAAATCCATTGGTCATATAGATTACGAATGTGTATTGATATCCTGTGTTGTACCTTCTCAAATGTTTGGTATCTGTATGATATAAATCAAATCGATTATTTGTCTGGATAATCAAATATGAGATATGTTTATGATTATGCACAAATCTTAATCGAGTCTATTTTGTTGTAGATGGCCACTCACGGATTGGGCAAAATTATGTGTAATTATGCGATTTTGGCACACCAGATTGTGGAAGACAAATATGTAATGCTTGGTGTTACACGGGATGCGGAATCAATGGAGGTGGAACAAATTTTGAAGAAGTGCGGTCTTGAAAAGTACTATGCTGCTCACTGTAATCCAGTAATGCAGTATGAGGCACTGGAATTCTTGAGGAATTTGAAGGTGGAGACTCCTGGAGATGAACTGGTGTCATCGGTCAATGGAGAGGAGATCAGACTTACAAATGCTGATATCTCTCGTCTGTTCAACCTGTCCAAAGGAAAGATCTCTCCTGCTCACTACAGAGAAAATGAAGATGAACTGATTAGGAGTGAACTCTTCAGAGAGGCTGACAAACACCAGACCGCAAACTTTATCAGACCGATGTTGAAAAGGAAATACCGATTGTTGTTTGACATTCTGTCAAAAACAATTATGGGTATATCTTTCAACCCAGACGGATTGACGGCTGTGAAGATGCATAGCTTGGCTGCTATTATCGATGGAGCCAAGAATATTAACTGGGCTGGGTTTCTGAAGGCTATTCTGCTCTAAGAACATGAAAAATTTGGAGTTAGTGAACAGAGACAAGTTTTTCTGAAGAAGAGAATCAACAATCTCAACAAGGTTGCAGTCATTCTGACAGACAAAATGCCCAATGCTGAATGGGATCAGAATGGACTGAAGTCTTACAAGGCTTTTCTCTCAACCACATCTGCCATCTATGGTCCGACAGATGATGATCTGCGACCCACTCCTCCGAAGAGAGTGAAAAGCAAGGAGGCTGCTACTTCTGCAACTGAAGTTCCTCAAAAGAAGAAGAGAAAACTGGTGAAAGATCAGGAGAAGAGGCCAAAGAAAGTGAAACATGCCCCCATGACTCTTTTCTTGGATGAGGATGTAGAAGAAAAAGAGGCGGCAGATCAGCCTGATTCGCAGAGGAAATCAACTGATAAATCAAAAAGGCAGGCATCTCAAGTTGGGAGCTCGCCAGAGCAATCTGAGGGGGAAGCAAGGAACGAAAGATCTCCATCACCCCAATCTCGCGCCCATTCACCTCTCAGAATTCTATCTGCTGAGCATATTACTCCTTCTCCTTCTCCTATTCGCAAACCTGAAAGATCACCTGTTGTAGAACCTGCTGCGAACCCTGCTGCAGAACCTGTTCCAGATCCGATTACAGAACCTCTACAGATTCAGCCAATCAGTCAGCATCCCGCTACTCAGCCTCCACCAGAAACCTCTACAACTCACCAACCTGAACCTGAACCTGATCGATCTGAACATTTGATTCCTGATTCAAGATCATCCAAGACCATCACTGGTAAGATGGCCCGAATGAGAATCAAACAAGAGATCGATGAGTTGTACCCGGAGTTGGAAGCCCATCCAAATGTTAGGGAAGATGTGTTGGAGATCCTGACTTGGAGAGATCTTCGTTTAAATAACTTCTCGGACTTCATGATTATCATTGAGCAGATGGGGGGAGCTGATGAGTTTGCGGATTACGACTTCGATATGAAGAAATCTGCGCAGGTTGGATCACCAGCTGAACTGGTAACTGCTAAAGCAGTCAAAGCCATGATCAATAGGAAGTTAGGACTATTTGAAAGAATTGAGTTGGAGACTGTTGAGGAAACTCCAAAGGAAGATGAGCCCATGAAGGATGCAGGAGCTGCCAATGAAGGTGAGCCTGGTACTGCAGTTCATGACCAGCCACTGGAGGCACAAACAACTGAAGCTGATCAGGTGGTACAAAGCATTCCTGCTACACACATAACCACTGATCAACTTCGGGAGATCAGATCATGTTTCAAAGATCTTCTGAAAGAAGAAGTTGAGGGTGTGCTGGTTAATGAAGTTAGCAACACAATAGCTGATCAGAGGAAGGCTGGCCTCAAGGAAATAACGGAACAATGGAAATTTGCTATTTCCCAGATTGAAACAATCAAAGATCAGTTTTCTCAAGCTGTGACCAACCTGACTACTAAGTTTAAAAAGACTGTTGATGAAAAGTTAGTCCAGGTTGATCAACATCAAGTTTCTCTTCTGATGATCACTGAAAAACTTGACAAGCTCATCCTTACCCTCTCAACTGCCGTCTATTATGCCAAATCCGAGCTAATCTCAAAGATTCAAGATCTAACTACTCAAGCTCTAGGATTAACTGCTGCCGATCTGAACAAAGCCATATCAGTCAGCTTTGGCTCCCTCACTTCCCACCTTAATGCTCTTTTTGATCAAACCAAAAAGGGGAAATGACAGGTTGAGAAACCAACTGACTTCATCAAAACGACAGAAGAGCTGATTTAGACAGTTGAAACCTATGGCCAAGGACTAGACCATCTTGATCTGTTTGCAAATGAAGTTTCTGAAAAGATGGAGAAGTCAAAGGCAAGGAAGTTGGCTGCAGGTGCTGGGACATCAAAACCTGAACCAGCCACTCAAGCTAAGAGAGTCACGAGGAGCACAACAAGCCATATACAGGCTGATAAGGAACTGACAGAGAAACTCTCTAAGGAGCAAATTGCTGAAGAAGCTCGTATAAGTGAAGAAGAGAGGAGAACAGAAAAATTGGCCGAGGTAGAAAGTCTTAGAAAGAAACACAGATCAAGGGCAAAGAAAGGTCAAGTCGGAAAATCTGGAGCAGAACCTCAGTTGCCAGCAAAGGTTGATGACATCATTCCAAAAATTGCTGCTCATGCTGATAAATTTGAAAAATGGAATAAGATCAGAGGAGAATGGCTCCTGGATGCATTTGTTCTGGACCTTGTGCCAAAAGAAGAATCACCATATGAGGAATTTCTCAACTGGTTGGAAAACAAGCATCCGGACTTTCTGAAGTATCTGGAGAATGAGGCCAAGAAGATAAATGTGAGAATATCCTATCAAGAGTATGATGTAATGGAATACACGAAGAAGGCAGATGGCTCATTTGACAGACTGGCATTTCAAAGGTTCTATTTTGACATCCTGAGCAAATCTCGCATAACTGATCCACAGCAGATCAATGATGTCAAATGGAAATTATACCGGATATTCAACATTCCACAAGATCAACGTGAAATGCCAGAGGGATATGTTCCAAGAGTTTGAAGATCAGAAGACTGTTTAGGATCAGCTGAACTTTAAATCTAAACTTTTCAGATGTAACATGTAATCGACAAATCAGTTAAATGAAAAGTTTATTTTTACTGATCCTAAGACAAACTCTCATTGTCTTCTGATTATTTGCTCTTTACTGGTCAATTTGTATCAACTGTTGTTGGTTTCTCAAGTGTTTTGGTTTCATCAAAAAGGGGAAAATTGTTGGGAAATTTAGAGTTTTGATGAAAGTTCCAAAACATATGTAAAAGGACCAGTCAGACCTGTTAGCTGACTAATGTTTTAATTACCAGTTGATAATTATTGTATAGAACAACTGATGTATAAGATAGGTCACATATTGAGGGGGAACTCAATATGTATAGGTCAGGTCAGACAAGTCAGATCAGAAGACCTGTTACAGAAGATCCAGACGATCAGACAGTCATATGATCAGGTGAAGATTTAAAACACAAGTTCAGAAGACCTGAAGATCAGAAGATTACCAGATGATCAAGACCAGAAGACCTACATCAGCCGAGTCTGCTAGTTGAGCTAAGACAACTGGCACCAGAAGACTCTATCAGGTAGACTGATCAGTTTTATCTTATCAGGTCATCTCACACCAGGTGTCAACTGATGTTACACTAGTCATACATTGTTGATCTGAACAAGAAGAATGTCAACTTTAGTTGGTAGAACAAACACTGAAAAGTGTACTTGTTAACCAATGAGAACAAGACACGTATGCACGGAGCTGACAATGCGGGATTCGGCACTGCATAGTCAAAAGGCTAGAAAAGACAACTATTCACGATTTCGGCCATGCCGTTCCTGAAGCACGTCACATCAATCCTGCAACCTACCAAAAATAGCTTGAAATTGAAATTGCTCTCCAACGGCTCTTTGATTTTGAGGTCTATAAATATGGGATTGCTCTTCAGAATGAAGACACAAAAATTATCATCAAGCTCAAACTATAACAAAATTTCCGCGCGAAGAACACAAACTCAAGTTTATTTTACAAGTGTTCATCCCATTTGTTCTTAGCATAGAAATCTCATCCTCTAGCTTTAGGCTATATAAACACTAGGATAGATTTCCAGTTGGAACCACAACAAATCTTTACCCAAACCAAAAGTTAGGTTAAATTTGTTTAGCAAGATTTTAGACTAGGGTTTCTAGTTCTGATTTCTGGGATCGAATTGAGTGAGAACTCTATAAACATCTGTTGCTTGTACTGTGTTGGACTACACAATAAACTAAGTCCAGTTGGTTAAGTTTGTGCCCCTTGTGATAGGGAAGAGTGGACGTAGGACTGGTTGTCCGAACCACTATAAAAACCTTGTGTGTATTTACTTGCTCTTAACTGCTTTACACTATTGCACACAACTGAGCTTAAAATTACATACATATTCTGAGTTAGGATTAGTTTGCACCAAACAACTGATCTAATCAGTTTGAAACTTAAGTCATCTGATTGAAAACAGACTGCAGAATCTGATCTTGTAAAACTGGTCTTAGTATCAGATCAGATCAGTTGATTTTGAAATAAGTAGCTTTCGGGCGATCAGTAAGTTGGATATCAGTCCAAACTGATTCACTCACACTCTGATCAGGCAACTTGCCATCACACCTGATCTTGCACGAAAAAGTTTTCAGAAGTCTATTCACCCCTCCCTCTAGACTTCTGCCCTCACGATACCCGTTCGAGACCTACAATTTAAACTGATATACACCGAACTGATCTGCCATTATGCAATAAGTAAGTTGGATATCAGTCCAAACTGATTCACACGCACTCTGATCAGGCAACCTGCCATCACACCTGATCTTGCACGAAAAGTTTTCATAAGTCTATTTACCCCTCCCCTCTAGACTTCTGCCCTCACGAAACCCGTTCGGGACCTAAAAGTGGTATTAGAGCAGTGGTTCTACGGACCACTGGCTTTGAGTATCATCGGTTCTTAAGGAAGAACCATTGTGGTCACTTGAACAGATCTTGAAAAACCGTTTTTAAAACTTCATATGTTTTCAAAACTCACTAAGCATGGATAATATATCTGGTATGTATCATGATCTACCCAAGTTTTCTATTGATGAGTATGCAGATTGGGTCATACTTATGAGCAATCATTTAGGAGCTATAAGCAGTAGAATGATGGAAGTTCTTGAACAAGGACCTATCATTATCTACTACAACAATCCAGGTGAAGGAGGTGATCCAGAATTTCCAGTTGGAGCCAGAATCAGAAAGAGTCCTTCTCTGATGGATGCTGAGGAAAGGAAATTGTCCAATCTAGATACTGTGGCCAGACACATCATTATGAAGACGATGGACAAGATAACCAGAGAAAAGATCAAGTACCTCAAGACTGCGAAGCAGATGTGGGATACTCTAGCTAAGATATGCGAGGGGAATGACCAGATAAAGGACGACAGATTACAGGCCGAACTGGTTAAGTTCGAGAAACTCAAGATGCTGCCCAATGAGACGATCAAAATTACCATGTCTATCAACAAGCTCAGAGAATTAGGACGTGAAATGACCGACAAGGACAATAACTACAAGATCCTGAGATCTTTAACGAAGAAATGGGATATAAAGGTTACGGTGATCAAGGACTGCTAGGATATAACGAAGATGAAGCCAAGCAGTTTGTTCTTAAATCTGAAAGCCCATGAATTCGACCTGATTGAGAGAGGGCAAGAGGAAGATGATGAATTATCTGCCAAAATTACACCTGCAACAACAAAAGCAGTAACATTCAAAGCAGGCGGCAGCTACTCAAAATCTTCTGAGCCTATTGGAAATATTGTTAGTCAAGCTGAACAGATTGCTCTACTCACCAGAAAGCTTGAAAGATCAAACATCCAATTGGGAAAGTATAGAAGATTCTACAAAGACTATCAGAATAGTAGAGGAAGAGAAAGAAGATCGTCTGACATATCGCAGGAAAGAAACAGATCTGATGACAGAAGAGACGACCAAAGAGAAAAGAAAAGAGACGATCGTGCTGAAGATCACAAATCAGAAAGGAGAAATTCAGATCAAAGGCAAATCGGGAAGTCACCTGACAGATCATACAGAAGGTATGACTCACCTACCAGAAGAAGTTCAGTGGAGAGAGGAGTCTGCTTCAACTGCCAAAAACCAGGTCACTACAGTGCAGAATGCCCTGACCAGACGCCCAGAGAAAGAGAAGATAAGAGGAACAGGAGAGAGCAACGATACATAGATAGGAAAGCTATGGTTGCTGGCACTACTGGAATAGACGACTCTTATCTGCCATAAGAAGATTCTGGTTACTCATCTGTGGAAGACTTCTGCCTGATGAACAATGCTGATGACTTCAACGACTTTGATGATCTGATGTTCTCATCTGATGATGACATCTGTCTCATGGCCAAGGAAGAAGATCAATCTGAGGTATCTTCTAAACCATCTGTGTTTTCTGTTTCCACACCAGCTGTGCTGAGCACACATTCTGGAGAGATTAACCTGCAGCTCTACAGTGAGCAATTGCTTGATGATCTCTCCAATGCAGTAGACACTTATACTATAGTGGAAGCTGAGAACGATAAGCTAATGATAGAGAACATTCAGCTTGTTAAAGAAAATGCTGCAAGAAAAGCTACTGACCTGAAATCATTTGAGACTGTTCAGAAAATGACTGCAGGACTGGAGCTTTTGAAAGTAAGTTCTCCTGATCAGGATAAACTGATTAAGGAACAACTAGCCATAAACTGATTAAGGAACAACTAGCCATTAACAAACAGCAAGCTGATGACCTCAAAATACTTCAAGCTAAGTTTGATGAACTCTTCTGACTACATGAGAGTCTAAAAACAACTGAGGATAGTTTGCGTAAGAAAATAGAGGTCTTCATGAAATCTTCTAAGACTGTTCAAGACCTGAACAACTATTTTTGTACGTCAACTAATAAGAAGAGAATTGGGTATGAACACCCTTCTGCATCCTCGAAATCCCCGTCTGGTTCACTTCAGAAAAGTGTAATCAAACGAGTTTTTGATCAAGATACACGAAAATCAAAATCTGTATCAGATAAGGGAAACAGACCTGCTGAACAAGTAAGGCAAGTGTCTGATCAGAAAGGGAACAAAAATGGACCCCAACTGATCAAACATGAGCCGAAGAATCAACAGAAGAACCCTATTCTTCTGAAGAAACCTCAACCTGGTCAGCAGATTGGGAATCAGAAAAGACTACCTCTCAAGGGAAAATCTAATCTGAAACCTAATCAGGTCAAGCTGCCTAACAAGCAAGCTAAGGGTAAACTGCTAAGACCATCTATGCCAAAAAGATATGAATATTTTAATGGTAGCAGTCGTACCTACCCTTATAATCAGAAACCTAGGGCTGCTGCACCTGAGCCCCACTGGATTAAAAGAAGACAAATATCAATGAAAATTCCCAAGTCTTCTGATTCATCCAAGGCTCACACTAATAATCATACTGACCAAATTGCATATGAAGAGACGTATGATTATGTAGATGTTTATGGGAGACAAATCAAACCTTCTGTTTTCAACAAAGGTGCCAGATATGTTTGGATTCCGAAAGGTACTTCTAACCCCCCAGGACCCGATTCTACTGGGGTACCTAAAGCTTGATCTAATTGCAGGTTCACGTGGGTTTGACCAATAAAGGAGGTGTACAAGCAACTATCTGGTACATCGATAGTGGATACTCAAGGCACATGACTGGAAACAAACATCTCCTCAATTCATATACAGAACAAGAAGGCCCACGTGTACTCTTTGGTGATGATAACTTTGGTTTTACCAGAGGATTCAGAACCTTAGAGAATGATGATGTACACGTTACTGGAATCTCGTATGTCGATGGTTTGAAGCATAACTTGTTATCGGTTTCACAATTCTGCGACAACGGATTCAGTGTTGAGTTCTCGACTGATCAGTACACTATCAAGAATCGAGCTACTCAACAGATTTTGTTAACTGGTTCGAGAAAAGGAACGATTTATACTGCAGATTGGAACAGTTGCCCAAGAAATGCATGCCTGATTGTTAAGTTCCAAAAGTAGCAGTTGGTTATGGCATAAGAGAATGAGTCATTTGAATTTTAAAACTCTTAACAAGATAACAAGGATGTCTTTGGTTGAGGGTCTTCCGGATGAGGTATTCTCTAAGGATCAGACATGTGTCGCATGTCAGAAGGGAAAATAAGTTAAAGCCCCATTCAAGGGAATCCCAGGACCAGCATCCAGCAGAGTATTGCAACTGCTCCATATGGATTTATTTGGACCAGTTACGCCACTCAGTCTCAGCGAATGCAAATACACTTTGGTAATCGTGGATGATTATTCCAAGTTTACCTGGGTGGTATTCTTGTATAAGAAGAATGAGACTACAACAAAGATACCCGAGCTACTCAAGAAATTGCAAAATGAGAAGGGTGTCAGTATTGTGAAAATCAGATCCGATAAAGGTACAAAATTTCTGAACTCCTTTATTACTGACTTTTGCACTAAGTTTGGAATACAACATGAAACATCAGCTGCAAGAACACCACAACAGAATGGAGTAGCAGAACGGAGAAACAGAACACTCAAAGAAGCTGCTCGAACTATGTTAGCTGAACATGCAACTCCAAACCGCTTCTGGCCAGAAGCTATCAACACTGCATGCCACACTCAGAACAGATGTTCTCTGACAAATATTCACTTCAAAACACCCTATGAACTGTGGAAGGGCAGAAAACCTCGTGTTTCTTACTTCCATATTTTTGGGTGCAAGTGTTTCATACTCAATAATGGGAAGAGCCAGTTGAAAACCTTTGAGGCCAAGTCAGATGAGGGAATATTCTTAGGATATTCCTCTACCAGCAAGGCTTTTAGGGTGTTCAACAGACGAACCTTAGTTGAGGAAGAAACACCTCATGTGGCCTTTGATGAGACATCTTCTGAACAAGAGAAATCTGCCTCAGAACAAGCAGTACCAGATCAACCGTTACTTGATGCACAGAAAATGGATCAGTTAAGTATCAAGGAAAAAGGATCAGATCATGTAACAGTGTATGTTCCAAAACTTGATTTAACTGATTCACCAGGTCAATCAAACCCAAAGGTACGTACAACTGTCAATGAAGAAGCTGGTATAGCTGAGACAGTATCAACTGAACCATCTGGTTCAGGGGGAACACCTGATGTTCCTATGGGCAGACATCAGCATATGATGATTCCAACATCAGCTGAGACTTGTCCATGTCAAGTGGATCCTATTTCTTCACCACTCCCAATCTCTAGTGATGAATTACTATCAGAAGAGGATGATGTTCTCCAAACTGATGCAAATCAGAAAAGAAGGACCTGGATAACCGGTCATCCAACTGATCTGATCATTGGAGACCCATCTGATAGAGTTAAAACTAGACATCAGATTGGTGAAAGTGCCATGTATTGTTGCTATCTGTCTTTGAAGGAACCAACCAAAATAGAAGAAGCTCTACAGGATGCTAACTGGATTCTACCTATGCAAGAAGAATTGGAGCAGTTTGAAAGGAATCAAGTTTGGAAACTGGTGGACAGACCAACTCATCAAGATGTGATAGACACCAAGTGGGTATTCAAGAACAAGAAAGATGAGAACAGTGTCATAACCAGAAATAAGGCAAGACTTGTTGCTAAGGGGTATTCACAATCAGAAGGAATTGATTATGACGAGACCTTCGCACCAGTCGCTCGCCTGGAAGCCATTCAGCTGTTTCTGGCATATGCTGCCCACAGAGGTTTTATTGTGTATCAGATGGATGTAAAGAGTGCTTTCTTAAACGGGATACTAGCTGAGGAAGTTTATGTTGAACAACCTCCTGGCTTTGAAAAAGGCAACCAGGTGTACCGTTTAAGAAAAGCTCTTTATGGCCTAAAACAAGCTCCTCGAGCTTGGTATGATACACTATCTCAGTTCTTGATAGATAGTGGATTCACTAAAGGAACAGTGGATATAACCTTATTTAGAATAGAAGATGGTGAAGATATTCTGATGGTTCAGATTTATGTGGACGATATCATTTTCGGATCTCCCAACAAGACCTTATGTGAAAAATTCAGCAAGCTAATGCAAGGGAAGTTCGAAATGTCCATGATGGATCAGATGAATTACTTTATGGGTCTACAAGTTAAGCAAAGTACAGAAGAGATATTCATCTGTTAGGCGAAGTACACTAGGAATTTGTTGGCTAAGTTTGGAATTCAGAATAGTAAGGAAGCCAAATTCCTATGATGACTGGATTCTAGATGGATCCAGATGAAAATGGTCAAAAAACTAATCAGAAAGAATATAGGGCTCTCATTGGATCTTTACTATACCTGACTGCCAACAGACCAGATATAACTTTTGCAGTAGGTGTATGTGCCAGATTTCAGGCAAATCCAATGCAAAGCCAACTGGAAGAAGCTAAGTGGATTCTTAAGTATCTGAAGGGTACAGTAAACCTTGGTTTATTCTACCCATCAGATGATAATCTAGAGCTTAGTGGGTATTCTGATTCTGATTATGGAGGTTGCAGAATAGACAGAAAATCAACCTCAGGTACATGTCAGTTCTTAGGAAGCAAACTGATCTCTTGGTTTTCAAAGAAGCAGACATCCGTTGCCACATCTACTACTGAAGTAGAATATATGGCTGCAGGAAGCTGTTGTTCCCAACTGCTCTGGCTTAGTCAACAGCTGAGGGATTATAACATTATAGTTACGAATGTACCTATATTCTGTGACAGTAATAGTGCTATTGCAATCACCCAGAATCCTGTATTGCATACAAGATGCAAACATGTGGATGTCAGACATCATTTTATAAGAGATCATGTGGAAAAGAAGAATATCAGAATGGAAAAGATCCATACTGATAAGCAGAGATCTGATATCTTAACAAAACCACTAGCTGAAGTCAGATTCAGAGAACTATGCAATGAACTAGGGCTTCTGGACTTAGGAGAAAGTGCACCAGAAATTTTTGGTGGACTAGTCTCCAGGACCAGTTGGTTAAGAGACTGACCAGGTAAGGAAGATCAGTTGAGTAATGGTACCTCAACTGATCAGAAAGATCAGTCAAGGATTGATCAGAAAAAGGATATCAGTTGAAGGGGGAATGTCAACTGATCAGGTAGGATCAGAAGAAACCTGATCAGATAAGTGGGACATTGTTGGGAAATACTAAGGATTATGCTACCATCAGTAAGGTCAACAGTAATAAGGTGAACCAGATCAGAACACAGTGGTAACTGACTGATTACAACATCAGTCAGTCAGATACGTTTTCTGATTTCTCTTTATGCCTACTCTATGTTAGCTTTTACTGTTCCCATTACTTTATGACGTCACGCCTGCAAGCATTAAATGCGGACGCGGGATTTTTGTATTAAATGCATTTATTCAGAGTTTTTAAGTCCAAAAGTTTGTCGATTTAAATCCTTCACCGCACGATTCAATTACTTTTCAAACACTTAATCCTGACAGATCGATTAAAAAAGGACACTCAAGTATCTTAAAAAATAATCGTGCAAAATGTTTTTCCCTCCCATCCTTTTAAAACCCTAAATATCCTTTCTCTAAAAACCTTTCGCATTTCTACCTTTACACTGCAAATTACTCTAAAAAATCTCTAACACTAAAATATTCAAGTGATTAATTCTTCATTTCACAATCTACAGATCGCTTCTCTGGTAATTTGCATACCTTTTATGTGAAATAACATATCTAGTTCATACTAGGGTTACTGATTATGTGTTTATGGTAGTTCTTATGCGTATGTTCATATCGTGTTCATAACTAAGTCTCTGCACTGATGCATATTTTTAGGGATCGTAATTATGAACACACAACACACTTTCTAAAGCATGTTGCACGATTTAACACGAAAATAGGATTTGAAAAAAAAAATTCTAACTTATTGTGCATATGCTTATGCTTTACAGATACATACAAATGGCAACATCGATAGTCTCTGAGGAAAGTTGTGATTATGCCTCAATGATCAAGAATGTGATTGATGAAAAGTATGTATTCTTCCATATCACCAATGATCCAGAATCAAAGGAGATATTGGAATGTCTAAAAGCCTGTGGACTCGAGCAATTCTGCTATCGCCATTTGAGTAGTGTCAACATCATTGAATCCCTCGAGTTCTTGAGGAAATTAAAGGAGACCAACAATAAGGAGTTATACTCATTCGTCGGTGGGAACAAAATCGATGTCACAAACGATGATCTCGGAAGGATCTTTGGTCTTTCGATGGGCAAAAACTACCCTGATGAGTTTACCGCAGGAATGTCCGATAAAGAGTATCTGCAGAAAGTGCTGTTGAGGCCTGGGAACATCTCAAACATTACAAATGTCAAGGTTCCCTACCTCCGAAGGAAGTATAGGCTGCTTTTCGAGATTGTCTCGAAGGTCATTCTGGGGATTGCTTTTAGCCCAGATGCTCTAACCCAGCAAAAGCAGCATGTGATGACTGCCATTATTGAGAAGGCCCCAGACATGAATTGGATGGGGTTATTCAAGCATCGACTGCTACATGAATCTGCCAAATTCGTTGTCACTGAGAAGAATCAGGTCGTGCTGACCAAAAACATCTGCAACATTCATAACGTCTCCATGATCCTCACCGACAAGATTCCCAACTATCCTTGGTCTGATGTTGGACGGAAGCCATACTTGGAAAAATTCAAGGCTTTGCTTTACAAGGATGAAGAGCTGCCAGGACAAAGCGACGATGATCCTGCTCCTTATGTGCCAAAATAAAAAAGAACCAAGGATCAGGCACCATCTGTGCAATCTGAAGCGCAGAAAAGGGCTGTCAAGAGAAAACAACCGGCCATGAAGCTAGCCAGACAAGCTGAGGAGACAAATGAGAAAAGGCAGAAGAAACTCCCCTCCATGCTTCAGAAGATTACCGGAATGCCTTCTGAAGGTCTTCGGGATGAAGACAACGGTGTGGAGGTCCTGGAGTTGAGTGAGGATCAACCTGCTGAACGGTTGCTGGAACTGACTGCTGTGAGCTCAGAACACACTGTCAGCACTGATGGAGCTGCTTGCTGCAGAAGGCGAAGGTGGTGCGGAGGAGGAGGAACTGATGGAGGAAGCACAGGATGAGTCAGAACCCTCAGACTCTGCTCACCTGAGTCTCCTGTTCAAAGGAAGAGAGGCAAGCCATTTTCCCAGATCCCCTACACCAATATCCAAAACACCATCTCCCACACCCCAGAAAATACCCTCACCCGAACCACAGCCCCCGAAACCCACAGCCAGTAAACCACATACTTCCCAACCCTCTCCTGCTCAGAAAACCTTGCCAGAAGAGCCTATTGCAGATGAGGCTAAGGATTTGTTTGTGTCCATTTCCCATAATCCATTCAATAAGAGGACTCTCCTCGAATCGCCTGAACCTGAACATTCCACATTATATTTCCTGAGAAGACAGGTGAATGCTTTCTGAACCAACATTTCCCAGAGCTCATCAATCATCCTGGGAACAGGAAACAAATGGAAGAGATTGTCTTCTGTAGGGACATCAGACTCAAGGACATTGAAGATTTTCTTATATTGATAGAAGCCTTAGAGTCTGATTACTTCGTCGACTTGGAGAAAAGGGCAAAATAGAATGCCGGTGTAGCCAGTGCAGCGGAATTAGCCTCGGATGATGATATCAGATGGCTGGTGCACCAGAAGCTGGGCATTTCTGAGAAAGAAGAAGATACTGCCTATACTTACGATGAGTATGAGCGAGCTGCCGATGAACCAGTCAAGGGTGCTGTAGATGAGACCCTACATGGCGAGGCATCAACATCTGGTCAGGTTGTGACTCTCTCTACTGATGCCCTAGAGATGCTGACAAAGTCTATTCAAGATGGGGTCAAGGCATCTGTCGATCAGCAATTCAACAAGCTGACTAAGACTCTGATGGACAGATTTCGAGAAGAGCAACAAGCCTTGATTGACAACGAAAGACAACTGACAATAGAGAAGCTGCTACACATGCATGATAAGATTTCTGAGAACGTCATGACTCGTATAAACCCTCTTTCAGATAAGCTCTCCACGGAGGTTTCTCTTCTGTCTGATATATGCACTCTTCTAGAAAGTATCTACTTATCCCTGGGAAAGACAGACACTAGTCTCGATGCTGTTTGGAGAAGACTAGAGGGATCCATCAGCAAAGCACAAAAAACTTTAGAGTCTGTTCTGAACCGGGTCATGGGACCGCCGCCCACTGCTTCAACTGTCCAGATCACCCCTCTTGCCGTCGAGGAACTGAAAGAAGAGATGCTACGGGAATTCAATGCCCTGAACATCAGACTTACGAACCTTTTTGCTGCAACCATAAAGGGGGAAAAGGGGAAATCATCAGAAAAATAGGAGTCAGAAACTCATGCTGAGTCATCTGAACAAGATCTAACACTTGCTGCACCGATAAAGTCAACTGCTGAGGTTCCAGAGACAGAGCTGTTAGAAATGTTTCAATCAGTTGAAGAACACAGCAGATTGGTAACAGATCAAGAAAAGGCCATTTCTGAACAAAATTCTTCCCTTGGTGAACTGATAACAAGGGTTGACAAGATTGAAGACTTCTCGTCAACTGTTCAGAAACGATTTGATTAGGAGGATCAGGCTAAAAGTCTTGAACTGGCCAAGAAATTGCAAGAAGAAGAAGAATCTGCAGAATCAGGAGAGAAGGAAAGGAAGCTGCAGAAAACAAAGCCAGTAAAGAAGCAAGTCAAGAAGCCAATCGTGACCCATTCTCAATCGCAGGTAACAGCTGCAGAAAAAGAAGAACATAAAATGAGACAAGGGGTCATCGAAGCGGCGATCAAGAAAAAGAAGCTTGCTGAAGCTGCCGGACTTAACCGAACCTATGTCAGACGACAAAATAAGATGGCAGCTGCAGCAAAAGAAATGGACTGGGAAGAAAGGGCGTTTCCTGAAGAAGTCGAAGGAATTCTGGTAGCTCGATAGGGCTTGATTCCTGAGTGGACAAGAATCAAGGTCGACTGGCTCAGCGATGTCTACATCTTACAGAAGATACCAGAGCATTCAGATCAAGGAATATTCGACGCGGAGTTTCTAAACTGGTTGGAAGTCAAGTATGAAAAATTCTGCAAGGTGGTAATCCAGGAAGGAAAAATTATGTCTTTAATTCCTAGCTGATAAATCTCTTGACCTAGTCAGATTCAAGAAACTATTCTATGATTTTGCCAGAAGAGGAGACATAATCGAAAGAGAAAGACTGGAGGCCTTGCTGCAGAGAATGTACAAGATTTTCAATATTCCAGCAGATCTTCAGAGATTCTCATTTTGAAGAAATCAGAAGATGTCTTTTCTTTAGATGAGATGATAGGTAATTCTTGTACTTGTAATCGTCAACTCCTATATATAAAACAAGTTACCTTTCTGATCTTAAGATAACAACTCATTGTCTTCTGATTTCTGTTGTTTAGTTCTTACTTTCTGCACATTTATCTGTTTTTCTGATTATTTGTTTTGGTTCCATCAAAAAGGGAGAAATTGTTGGGAAATTTGTATTTAGTTTTGATGGAAGTTCCAAAACAGATTGTAATAGGACCAGTCAGACCTGTTAGCTGACTGATGATTTAGAATCAGGATAGGATGACCAGCTGAGTTGTAGAGACAGCTGATGTATAAGATAGGTCACATATTGAGGGTGAACTCAATATGTATAGGTCAGGTCAGAAGACCCGAGTCAGAAGATAAGATAAAGTCAGAAGACCAGACGAGTCAGAAGACAAGACAAGGTCAGAAGATCAGACAAGCCAGTTAGTCAGATGATCAGGTGAAGACATGAAGCTAAAATTCAGAAGACCTGAAGATCAGATGACTACCAGAAGATCAAGACCAGAAGACCTACATCAGTCGAGTCTGCTAAGTTGAGCTAAGACAACTTGCATCAGAAGACTCTAGTAGGAAGACTGATCAGTTTTATCTGATCAGGTCAGCTCACACCAGGTGTCAACCAATGTTGCACCAAGTCATACGTTGTTGATCTGAACAAGAAGAATGTCAACCTTAGTTGGTAGAACAAACACTGAAAAGTGTACTTGTTGACCAATGAGATCGAGACACGTATGTACGGAGCTGACAATGCGGGATTCGGAGCTGCATAAGTCAAACGGCTAGAAAGGACAAACATACACGCTTTCGGCCATGCCATTCCTGAAGCACGTCACATCAAGCCTGCAACCTACCAAAAATAGCCTAAAATTCAAATTGCTCTCCAACGGCTCTTTGATTTCAAGGTCTATAAATATGGGATCATCCTTCATAGTGAAGACACGAAAATTATCATCAAGCTCAAGCTATAGCAAGATTTCCGCACGAAGAACACAAATTCAAGATTATTTTCTAAGTGTTCATCCCATTAGTTCTTAGCATAGAATTCTCATCCTCTAGCTTAAGGCTACCTTAAAACTAGGATAGAATTCCAGTTGGAACAAACAACAAATCTTTACCCAAACTCAAAAGTTAGGTTATGTTTGTTTAGCAAGATTTCAGACTAGGGTTTCTAGTTCTGATTTCTGGGATCGGATAGAGTGAGAACTCTTGAAATATCTGTTGGTTGTAATGTGTTGAACTAACACAATAAACTAAGTCCAGTTGGTTAAGTTGGTACCCCTTGTGATAGGGAAGAGTGGACGTAGGACTGGTTGTCCGAACCACTATAAAAAATCTTGTGTGAATTTACTTGTTCTTAACTGCTTTACACAACTGCACACAAACTGAGTTTCAACTGCATACATATTCTGAGTTAGGATCAGTCTTGCATCAAGCAACTGATCTGATCAGTTTGACACTTTAGTCATCTGATTGAAAACAGACTGCAGAATCTGATCTTTTAAAACTGGTTTTTCACACGGGTTAAAACTAGCTTCCGCACATCAGTTAAACTGATAGACACCAAACTGATCTGCCATCAGGCAATCAGTAAGTTGGATATCAGTCCAAATTGTTTCACACGCACTCTGATCAGGAAACTTGCCATCACACCTTATCTTGCACGAAAAGTTTTCAGAAGTCTATTCACCCCTTCCCTCTAGACTTCTGCCCTCACGAAACCCGTTCGGGACCTACACTGACTACAAGCCAATATAAAAATGATATAAAAATGTGATAATTCATCCAAATTGACCTCAAGATGACACATCATCAAAATTAACCACAAGACGACACATCGTTCAAATGAACCCTCTATTAGTAATATAGGCGATGAGACTAAGAGTGCCTATTGATTTTTTTTTGGAAATTATATCCAAATACATTGATTTGGGAAGGAAGAAAATGCATGGAATACATTAATTTCAGAAGAAATAAAACACATGAAGAGGGAGAAATTGAGAGAGAGACAATAATAATAATTGGAAAAAATGGGAGGCAGGGAAATAAAATGGGAAAACAGTGCGGCAGGAAAAATACATACTTGAAAGAGAGATGAAGATTAGCAATAGGCAGAACCGATCCTAGGAATTATAGAGCCTGAGTCGAGTACAAGAATTGGGCCACTCATAACATAAAATTTTATATAACATGACATTAAATATTGTACAATACTAAAAGAAAGTCACTTAAATATGAAAAATATTAAAACAATCAATTAAATACGTCATGTCTTTTAGTTTTAGAGAAAAAAATCATTAATTACATCTGCATAATCAATTTGTTCAGTCAAGTCCTTCTCAATTGATAACATAGCTAATCCATTCAATCTATCTTGAGACATTGTAGATTGAAGAAAAGTCTTGATGAGCTTTAACTTTGAGAAGCTTCTTTCTGCACTTGCTACTGTAATTGGTATTATCAACAATATCTTATAAGCAATATAAGCATTGGGATAACAATCACGTATTTCCTTCAAATAGTTCATCACTTCAATTGCGGATTTTGTTTCTTTAGGTAAAGCTCACTTCAAGCGATCAACTCAGAACACAAATCATCTCCACCAATATCAGAACAATCATTATGTGTATAAGAACTCTGAAGATTCCTGCAAGACCTCAACAAACTTTTATCATCAATATCCCATACCTTCACCAAATTTAGCAAAAATTCAAAATTCTCTTCATACTTTTTAAAATGTGTAAATCGTGTGTCTATAGAGGAATAAACTTGATCAACTATAAACAAAAAATAATTAACTCTGAAAGATTCCTCAGTTGACTGTGTTACCGCTTCACTGCTGCTTTCATCAAATTGTTTCTTTCTTCGAACAATGAGTTTTTCTCGAAATATAGCTTCAATGTCCATCTAGCTAGCCATTTATTTAGCTTCACACATGGCTTTATCAAAACCATGTTCTCGATAGTCTTCAAGAAATGAAATGATTCCTTTCAAGAGTGAGATAGTAACATCAATATCCATGTTTTCAGATTGAAGAAATTTACTCACAGTATTGATGGCATGAAACAACCTGTACCAAATTACCACACCAAGAAAAAATTCAAAAATCTCAAATTCGTATAAAACCAAGAATTCAACCTCACTCTTTGTCTTCGGATCTTCAGTATCTTTTGTCAAGTCAAGTAAAGCTTATTTGATTTCCACAATTTGCTCTTTGATAGCTTTTACACTTTCAATGTGACTCTCCCAACGTGTTTGCGACAATGGTTTAACTGTTAAACCTTTCACACGATTTTTAAATATCTTCCACCGTTTGGTTGAAGACGAGAATAATGTATAAATGCTTTGAATCACTCCAAAAAAGATATAACTAGGACAAGAATTTACCATATCACACAACACCAGATTAAGACTATGACAATCACAAGGAATAAAAAAGGCTCTGGGATTTACTTCGAGTAGCCTATTTTGTACACCTTTGTGTCTTCCCTTCATATTAGATCCATTGTCATATCCTTGACCTCTTATATTTGATATAATCAATATCAAGCACAAGAGTGATCAAAGTAACTTCGAAGGTGTGTAAAAAGTCCTAACTCTGAAGTGTCATCCACTTCTAAAAAAATTACCCAATATTTTTCAATTCTTGTAGAGCTTTGTGAATCATACAAACAACGTATAATAAGAGACATTTGTTCTTTGTGGCTAACATCTGGAGTACAATCTAGGATGACAGAAAAATATTTTGCACACTTCACTTTTGCAGTTATCTTTTTTCTTACTTCATCTGCTAAGATCTGTATCAACTCATTTTGAATCATACTTCAGAGATACGTAACAAATGTCTCGCGATCTTAAATACGCCGAATATGCTCTTTCATTATTGGATAAAACTCAACAACCATTTCAATCATTTGCAAGAAAATATCATTATTTTCTACATGAAGCTTTTCAAAACTTCCTCGAAATGCTAAGTTATTTTTTGCCAATCTTTGCACAATGAAAATTATCCATTGCAAGACTTGCTTCCAATGCTCTTTTTCTTTGTTGAGTTGAACTTGCATGCTTGTATCAACTGTCTTGCTTTTTGTTAACCTTCATTCCAATTCAAGCCATTCAGTCATACATTCCATGTATTCCTTACTACTTTCATGACCTCTCAAACAACGATTTAGATTATGCCAAGCATTGAAGCCTTCATTAGCTAACAAACTGAATTTTGACTTTGTTTTTTTCTTGAACAACGTACAACAAAAGTAGAAAATCTTATCCAAAGAAACTGAGTATAAAAACCACCTTCTATCTATTTCTTCACCGTTAGGCAAAGTCCTTTTATAATGTGATGCATCAAAATGCCTTTTGACATTATCTTTAGGATATAAGCTACATGAATCTCTCTTGGGATCCCTTTCCACTAAAAAATCCCAAACTTTGTGATCAATAATATTATTCCACTTTCCTGGATCATCAAGGTTCGTCTCTTGATTTGCATATTCATTCTCATGTGAACAATATCAACATCTTTCTCATCTTCAATATCATTTAATATGCATTTGTATCACAAGTTTCAGTCACTTCTTCAAAATCAAGTCCATTATCGTCTTCCAAATTTTCTTCTTCCAATTTTTTATCTTCTTCTTTATCCAACCAATTCTCAGCTTCATTATTTTTCTCTAAGGTTACTTGCTTATTTGAACTAAAATATTTATTGATATCACCGGCTTGACTTTTAGTTAAATATTCAATCCTTGCTTTTTTTTCCTCTTTTGATATCCAGATGTATATTTAGGAGGCATGACACTAGTAAAATAATTTAAAATTAACAACTAAATAAATAAATAAAAATTAATAATTACTTTTAATCAACAAAAAATATAAAATCCAATATATTTTATAACTTTCAATCATATTATACAAGCAAAAGAACAAAAAGGGTAAATTATAAACTCATAAAAATAAAATACCTAATGGATTGAGTTCTTAAATCTTCTCTCGTTCGCACTTATCGCCATTCCGACATTACGGTTTTGAAGGGAAAGAAATTTACACTGAATCGGTGAATTCATATGTGTCTAATGTTTGATAGAGGGGGTCATCATAGATGATTAATTAATGTAAAGGGCGGCATAAATTTTAAATCCTTAATTAATGTAAAGGGCCACCACTATTTGGGCCATTATTTTTTTAAGTTTCAGTAATAAAAAATCATAATATTTGTTGAGGCCTCATGAGCGATAAAGACGCCAACCTCGTAGAAAATTTCATGGAACTTCAACCGCTTGAGCTAAACAAATACAATGTTATATATATATATATATATATATATATATATATATATATATATTCACAAAATTTCTGAGCCTAAGTCGGTCGACTCGTTCTCCTCATTGAAAGAGCGACCCTGACAATAGGGTGAGAAATTGGAAAGGAAAATGGGGGAAGTTAGGAAGGGAAGAAAAAGGGGGAAGTGGGAGGAAAAAATCCGCTTATTTAAAAAAAAGAGGGGTGAGAGTAAACTTGGTAAATATATTTTCTTGGCTAAATAAGAGTAAAATTAGAACTCTTGACAAAAAAGAACTTCTGTAAAAAAATTGGCTAAACATATGGGTTTTCTCTAAATAATTTATTTTTATGAAATAAATGAAAAACACAATTTGTTGGTCTAGTTTGTTAAAATGACTACGTATGAGAGCGATACAAAATTAAGAGATTTTCCCTTTTGTGTGTCCAACTCCTTTAACTTACAAGTGAAGGTGACATACAAGTTATTTATAGGAAATTTAAAACATATAATCATAAATAAGAATTAAGAGAAAAATGAAGAGGTCATGCTACTTGCGCGTAACTCCCATGTAATTTCTTGTAACACCAAAGGATATTCAAAATGTTTTATAATGGGACACTTTGATGTCTGTCATTATGCCTCGTAAAAAACCTTGCTAGAAAAAAATCCAGTGGGACAAAACCTTAATGAAGGATCACTTAGTGTATTAATTCGCCCTCTAATTCGAACATCATTTGAGATCCTTTAATTGACGTCCAATTTACTTTAAAAATTCTAATTTTGCAGTCTGTTATGCCTTAATAGATAAATCTTTTATATTATCACTTGATCATATCTATTGCACATCAACCTCACAGTTCTTTCGTAATTCATGAGTTAAGAAGAATTTCAGTGAATATGTTTGGTTTAGTACAATTAGCAAGGTACATTAGTACACCAATTGTATTGAAATATGGTAGTTCATCAAATATCACTTCACCTTTCTTTCGCAGTCTAAACTGATCCTTATTAGTATCAAACAACCGGGTGACCATTGGGGTACTCAACATATATGCATTTTCCTATAAATTGTTTTAATGACTTCTAGGTATAAACAGTTTGGTAAATAAACATTTGTAATTCAAGATAGAATTTTGTCTTTCAAAATCTTTGATCTCAAATCCTTTAAATATACAACCATAGAGGCGGATTGGGTATATGTGTATAATTATAATAATATGTGCATTTATGCTTCTTGTTTAACTATATATATATATATATATATATATTTGTAAGTATCACTATATAAGTGTTGGACCTAATAGTTAGACTTAAAATACGTGTTCTTTTGTGCTCTCGCCCCTGCAAGAATTATATTCTAGATCGCCGCTTTTACAAGCTCTCCTGGAGTCCCAATCTAATTAAGGTCGTAAACATTGCATTTATTACCAAAGTTGACTCATTTTCTTTGTGAAATACATGGACATATTGGGTCATAGATATAACATTCTTTAACTAGGCTTGCAGTAAGGTGACTATTCACGTGCACCCTTATTGTTTGAGCTCATACAATAAGCTCCTCTTGAATTTGATTTACATGCTTTAGGCATGCTAAAATTTTCACGGATTCTCATATAAATATTGACATCCAATGACCTGTATAAATATGTAGATAAAATATTATAACTTATAAACTTATATATACTGCTAGCTAGAGATATTAAGTGATAGAACTTTATTACATACATAATAAGATAATAAATTAATATTGGGTCTCTACAAAAACTTTTGAGCTACTAATCTCGCATTGTATTTTATCACCCATTATTTTTTTTTCGTACAAATACACACTTTCAGGTGTACCGTGTACGTACAATAGAGTAAAAATAAAATAAAATTGTTTAGCCAGTCTAGCTTTATAACAATTGCTTTTTTATATTTATCCAGCTGGAGCGCTTCCCACACTTGGTGACTTAAATACTGAATCCAGATTTTTGTTCGCGATAGTAAGGATAAATATGACGAAACATATGTGGTCAACAACAATGGTATTTCTCCTATATTTATAAATTTAATATCAACTAGATCCTCATCATTTCTCAAAATATTTTGATATACTCGTTCTACAAATCCTATTACTTTTATTATTTTGTGCATATGCATTGTTACTAGGATTTCGTCTTTAGGGCGTGTCTCTTCGGGATATTACGAGAGTGACTGAATATTTTATCTACCTTTAGTTTACCGAGGATTTTTTTTGTGTTAAGAGGTCCTTCACGCTTCTGGCGTGTATGCATATCAATATATATACATGATTCCGTTGGGACCTCTACAATTTGTGAAGCCTGTACATCAAACATATGTGATTTAGTCATTCTTTTAGTAAATGCATTTGACGGATACTTGTTAATTGCAAGTTCATTGTCATTTGAAGTTTTAGTTCAGTCTGACTAATGTGAAGTATAAATATTGAAGATCTTTTCCATTCAGGGAAATCCTCGGTGTTCATTAAATTTTGTATTCTTATTTATTTTAATGCCAGGAAATGATCTTTATCAAATGTGCAGTTAGTTAATCTAGGTTGTTAGGTTCTTTGTGGTGTTGATTCATGTACTGCACAACCAAATATTTGCAGAACATAAATGTTTTGTTTCTTCCCACACAGTAGTTGTAAATGGGACATCAATCTTAACCGGAACATATATGCAGAGATATCGATTTATTAACTCTTTTGAAGTCATTAAAATAATTGGGACTAGTAGACTTTCGGTCTACTGGATGATGATTTTCAGTTGTATTTATTTTCATATCAGAAGATAGTCAACATAGCTTATCTAACACACACTTTTTTCTAGAACTGATTTTGTAATCAATAATAAGTCAATATTTTCTCATTTACAGTTTCGATATGATACCGTAGATATCTTTAAAAACCCAATGAGCTTCTCAAGACTTGTGAGATAATAGTACATTTTTTATAACGATTTTAGTTTATTTTGAGAAAAATATAGTAGCTCTTCTGGAGCCTCCAATCAAATTTGCACTACCATTTATAACATTAACATTTGTATAACTCTCTTCCAAGTGAGAAAAATATTTTCTATAACTAAGTATGGTGGTGTGTATAGTGTGTGTGTGTGTGAATAACATATATATAAAATGGAAGACAAACAACATGAGAAACATCATGGGAATAAACCCATCAAATGCCTAAAGAGCCAGAGAAGATATAAATATACTTTTAAATGGTTCAGATGTGATCCAATACTTGAAAACTATGAGTACAAATGTACATAAATAAATAATTAAGTAATCATAATGGTTTAATTAAATTGCGGAATATTTTTTATCCTTTGGCAATTAACATTTGAATGTTCCATAATTGATATATTATCCATACAAAGATAGAAGTTTCCTAAACATGCCAAATAAAATCCAAAATTCTCAATTATTGACTAATAAATTAATAATTTGGCACTCAATGAACATATTTCAGAAGTATCTCAATTGAAGCCCATAATCCAAGAATTATTCCAAGAAATTAGCAAAGATATGATCATTCCAAATATTGCCTAGTTCTACTTGAATATATTTTCTCGAGGAAACAACAAACCAATCGAAATTCATATTACATAAACCGTATGTCTCTTCTATAAAGTTCAAACGATTTTGCGAAGAAATTCGAAAAGAAGTCCAGTGAAATTCTAAAACCTAATGAGGTAGAACAATCAACCATCACTGCTCCATCAATGTCTCACGTGGCTAAAGACTCCTCCAAGGTAACAAGCGGAGGGCGTGCGGGAAGTAGGATGACGATGGAAAATCAGAAGAAGGCACAGGTAAATGACAAGGATGAGGCGACCATTGGCGAGCGGACATTAACCGGTCGTCCAGCAGGGACTGACACCGACTCCAACACCTCGCAAGGTTTATGAGTTTTGGGTTGTGGCCATTTTTTATAGCAGGTGGTGTACATAAGTCTGAATGCTCTGGCCACTTTCATTTTGCGTGTTTATGATTTTGCTTCCCAGTATTTTTGTATAGTCGTTAGGTTTGTTTTGGTGTGGTAGTGGGGTTATTGGTTTGAGTTGTTACTTTTTTTGCAGGTGCAGATGTGTGTGAGTGTACCTAGTGTGGGATAGGGCTTGCACATTGCGTCTTAGTTGAGGGTGTCTTGGTGTGGGTCACTCGTTCTTGCTCGACGGTGGTCTGTTTACGTCCTAGTGTGTGACTCATCTTCAGTCCATGTTTCTCTATCCATGCCCTCACAATTTGGTAGGTTCGGAGGTTTTAGTTCTTTAGTAGGAGTTGTTTTTTTGGTTCACGTTGTTAAATCTAATCGGTTGTATCTATTGGCAAGGTGTAATTCTCCTTTAAAAAAGTATTAACAAGGGTTAAGTGCAAGAAACCTCCGAAATTTATGTCAAATTTCTCTACGACTAAGTTTGTTTTGGGACTCAGACATAATTGAATAAGTCGAGTTAGATTTTAGAATGCTTGAGCTTTATTTATGTTTATTATTGAGTCGAATACGAGATTAATTATCGAATATTAACGACCTTCTTCGATATTATTGCTAATTGAGTCGAATTCTTGGGTTTTCGAGTGCTTCAACTTGCAATAATAAGTTTGAGCTCTTGAGTTGCTACAAATTTCCCGTGACCTTCAATGTAGAGGGTCACTAGTATTTATAGGCAATCACCAAGGTCACTCTTGAAAAACTATCCGTTGAAAGAGATAGCTTCATGAGTTTCCTTTTATGGTGTGTGATGAACGGCTATATTTAGGGTTTGAAACTCCCTTGCATGTTTTAGGCAATATGCTTTTCATGCAGCCACTCCCACTTTTTTTGATCGGAACATAGTACTCTTGACATGCTTGATGACTGTCCGCTTTCGAAGTCGATGAAAGCACGTGTTGTCTTCCTCTGATTGGCTCTTGTCTTCAGTAAATGTAGACAAACATAACGGCTCTTTTTGGTCAATATCTCTGAGTGATATAACCTTAACAACACTTAGTTTTAGTTCCTTTTGTTTGCATGAGAATGTCTTGGGCAATATCTATTTTTCTGAGTAACGCGTTTTTCTCAGTATTGTATCCTTCAGATAGATATTATTCAGTGCCTCGGAACATTCGAGTTATCTTGAGCATTGATGGATTTACGAGTCTTGATAACTCTTGTGTCTTGATATCTTACATCTTCGATCTTGATCTTACGAGTCTTGATTCTTACGAGTCTTGATGTCTTCGAGTCTTCCGCGATATATCTTGGTGATATCTACCGAGTCTTGATTTCTCGATTTCATCTTGAGTCTTTAGTTTCTCGATTTCATCTTGAGTCTTGATTTCTCGATTTCATCTTTGAGTCTTGATTTCTCGATCTCATCTTTGAAACTTGGTTTCATCGGTTTCATCTTGAAACTTGAAACTTGAAACTTCTTCGAGTCTTGAAATCTTGAGAATCTATCCCCATCTATATCTGCGACTATACATACATGCGATAACATCCCCAACACTCTAAAACCTAATCTCGACTCAACTATCAAGATTATCCTGAACATGTCATACTCAGGGGTTTTGGGATCTAATCAAAATCTTCTTAATTAAATTCATCTCCCAACAATTTCCCCCTTTTTGATGATGCCAAAACTATCTTGTTACAAAAACACTTAACCTATACTCAGGTTTCAGTTTTTCCTATTACAATCCAAGAATGGCAAATCTCCCAACAATTCTCACAATAATTTCATCACAATGGCATATCAAAACATAAAGACATGTAAAAAGATAATGAGATATTATCTTTGAGCATACAGATAAAGTTTCATTGATTGTAGAATAAAAGTTACAGATTATAATGAACTTATCAGAAACATAAGATAAAAACAAAAGAATTACAAAGAGTCTTCAGTCTTTGGTCTTCAGTCTTCTTCAATCTTCAACTTGAGCTCTTCAGTCCTCTTCAACCTCATCCTCAGGTACCTCCAGATTGAACATCTCATAATACCTCTTCTTCAATGCATCTCTTTCCTTGATGATATCTGGGTTGTTTCCTGTCAGTCCCAATTGGATGGCATACTGAGCAATTTCCTGAGATATGGTTGTCTCATTCACCAAACCATTTTCTAGTCTAGGAGCAGGGTATGTGTATGGGCCGGGGGCAACAATCTGTGTATTACCTTCATCTGCAAGATTGATCCAACTCTGCAAGTACTTTGGATAGAAGGTTAATAGATAATCAATGAAGGCTTCATTTGGATCTGAGCTTGTCCCCCTCCATTCCCTCAGAACTTCATAATAGAAGAAGAAGGTTCTCTTTATCTCTTCCCATGCATCATTGAATTGGATAGGCATCCATTTATCAATGTGCGGCCACTTCTGAGTTTTAGCTGTACCCCTCCTTTTGCTCAGGAACTTTTTGAAACCACTTCTGCGCTTCTGCTCTTCTTCTTTCTTCTTCCTTATCAAAGGAACTCCTGAAACTGAAGCAGCAGTTTTCTTCGCTTGTTCCACCTGAAGTGATCTCAGAGCTCTCCTAGTGTTGAAGACTTCCTTTTCTGCTTCCTCTTCAGACTCTTCAAAGTCCATGATCAGCTTTCTTTGTGTAGCTTTAGAAGATTTAGCTCTTTTGCTCTCAGGTTCAACAAACGCCACATCCTTTCTCTTGATTGGTTGTTCAGCACCGGCTTGGCTTATTTCTACCCTTCTTCTACCACTCAGTTTTTCAGCAATGACTTCCTGCATTGTCTCCTCAGTAACATGAGTGTAGATTGGCTCTTCCACTTGCTTGGACTTGAGCTTTTCAGTGGCTTCAACTTCCTTTAAGGCTTCAGCAAGATTTTTCTTTTCTGCTTCCTTGTCTGCCTTTCTCTTCAAGGTGTGTGCCAATAATACCTTCAGCTCAGCTCCAGGTCTTTCCCCCTTCTTGGCACCATACCTTGGAAGAAGTTGAGACAATGCGGTGTCCATGTGATATTGTTCTTTGCTGACACTCTGCACTTCTCTAGCCAACTGGTCATGCTCTTCCTCCAGCCTCATCAAGTGGTTTTTAGCCACAGAGAACTCTTCAAACAACGGTGCAAACTGGTTGGAGAGTACATCTTTCAGCATTTCTGTCATCTTGGTCATGAGCAGGGAGCCCATTTCCTCAACAGCTCCTTTAATCAGTTGATCATTCTTCTCCACCAGCTTGGCTTCAAGAAATGAAGTCCTCTCCTGATACATCTGCTTCATCTCTGTACTCAGTTCAGCCTTGACTCCATCTACCTTCCCTTCAATGGCAGTCATTTTGTCATTCAGAGATGTCTGAAGCTGCATCAGGTCTGAAGTAGAACTCAGATTCTCTATCTTCTGGGACTGGTTGGCCAATGCTTCTTCAATCTGAGCAACTTTATCTACAATTGGCACAACTTTGTCCAGCTTGTCCACAATGGACTGAAATCAATCTCTGGAGCATATATGATTTGTTGCTTCTCCTGAGTTGGTTGCTCCGCCTGAGCCTCAGTCTCCACCTGGGCTTCAGTCTCCACCTGAGCCTCAGTCTGAACATCAGACATAACATAATTAAAGATAGAAACTTCAGTAGCCTTGGCATAATGTTTAGTAGTGCCAAAAGTTACCTGAAGAGTACTAACTTCAGTCTGAGGATGTGAGATGTCAGGCTGTCCAGCATCAGTACTTTCCTTCTCCAATTGAGATTGATTCTCAGTATTCCCTTGTTGATCCCCTTCATGATCTTTATATTTTGAGCTCGGGGCACCAACATCAGCTTCTTTCCTTTCAGCCAGCTTCTTCCTGACCAGCTCATCAAAATCTGAGACTTTCATTCTGAGCTTGGTCTTTCTGAACCCAGAGAACTCAGTTAACACTGCAGTCTCTTCATTCCACCAGTCCTCTCCTCTGAATGAGGCAATGTTGAGCATATCAGGCAATGTCTGGTTCAGAATGTAGACTGTGGTTCTCAGTCTAAAGAAGAGATCCTGAAGGTCAGGATATGAGCTCAGCTTAGGGTACCTGTCCAATATGAACCGTTCCCCCTTGCTTCGCCACTCAGTCTCTTCTGCTTCGCCCTTCTTCAGCTTCGGGCTCTCAGGTTCAGTAGGAATGGCTTCAGGTGCTGAGGGATCAAAGAATGGATCACTCAGGAGCTCATCAAGATTCAGCAGCTCCTGAGGCTCAGCTTGATCTGAGGTCTGAGCAGGCATTTCCTCAGTAGAAACTTGAGCTTGATCTGAGGTCTGAGGTCCCTTGAATATCTCTTGAGAAAATTTGTCTATGCTCAGTGATGTTTCAAGAACCTCAGAGAACACCTGTTCCTCAGTTTGCTCTTCTGCGGTAGACACAACCTGAGCCAGTACTTGTAATGGCGATTTCTGACCTTGCTGGCCCTCAGGTTGTACTTCCTCAGGTTCACTCACCTCCTCCTCAGTGGAAATATGAACCCTTCTGCACTTAGGAGCAAGGGCTTTCTTCTTCAGAGCTTCTCCCTTCTCCCTCTTCACCTCCATCAAAGCCTTCCCCCTGGCTTGATGGGCTTCTTCAGCAGCTCCTCCTGCAGCAGTTTCCACTTTCTTCTCTTTCTTTCCCTTCAAAGTCATCCTTGTAGCAGTTGGCTTGAATAGGATTTTAGACATTGGGAAGGGTGAGGAGTTGGCAAAAATGTCTTCTTCCTCCCTGCACATCTCCAAAATGAAGGCTATTTTGGTTGCATGAAGAATTTTGCCTTTGATCACAACAGAACCATCCTCCTTCTTGATTTGATTCGCCTGGTCACTCACCACTCTGATCAAATACCGCAACCAATTGAAGTCAGTGGTGGGTGAGTCTTCTATAGCCGCAATCAATCTAAGCTTCGGCGTGCTGATTTGCTCAAAACTGCCGGATCGACTCATAATACATTTGCTAACTATATCCAGCAAAACTCTGTATTTCGGCTTCAAATGCCTTTTATTTAGTGTAGCCTCAAACTTAATAGGATGCTCTGTTATCCTATCATGGTATTCCTGTTCCCTACCCATCATATACGTCGTAGGGTCTTCTCCTCTATTACATAACTCATATACATCATTTAAATTCTTAGGGATTATGTACAACTCCCTCACAAAATCTATGTATTTAGAGCTATGTTCCATGTGAGAAACTGTAATCTGGGACTCAATACAGTCCTCCTCGTCTATTTTCAGATTTAAGATAAATTCAATTACCTCCTTAGAATATTCCGCCTCCGGTTGGCTTGCAACCAGGTTTGTAAGCTTCGCGACCCGTATCATATGTAACGCCTCTTCTTCATGGGTTGCGTTCGACGAGCTTTCAAGCGACACAACATATTCGTACCACGGCTTGTTCGAGATAGCGAGTTTATCATAAATGGAGAAAGTCATTTTGAAGGATTTTGAGTGTAGGGTTTGAGAACGATGAGGTTTTCTGGGCAAAAGATAGGTTTTTAGCTGTAGAGAATTTTTGAGACGAAGGTTTATGAAATGGGGCTTCGAATGAATTCTCAAAGAATATATAGAATGGATTCGTGGGAAATCGTATCGATTGAATAGATCAACGGTTGAGATTAAACATCGACTAATCGGGTATATGAAAGGACGATTTCACGAATAATACACCGCCAATTTAACCTTATTGGTGATTAATTGAACAGTGCAATTAATTACTGTTCCTGCAGACCATTGACCTCCTTCGGGTATTTCAAAGATCCCGCCCAAATATTCCCTTCAGGTGTTTTGATATTAATTGCCAATGATTTCTGAGATTCAGTTAAGCAATAAATGAGTTGGATGAGTCATTACTTCTTCAGACTAATTTCCCTCTATCAGTCTTACTGAGTTTTGACCTTGATAAAATGTCAGTATAATACTGAGTACAGAACGGGTCAGTATGATACTGAGTACTGAGCCAGATCAGTATAATACTGAGTACTGATCTTTAATATATCTGAGTTTCTCAAGACTCAGATTTCAGTACTTCCAATTTTATCCTGAGTTTCTCAGTAGAATCCTGAGAAAACTTCATGCATCTGAAAACCTTCAATTTTTCAGATTTACTCTATACACATGGATCCAACATCCCTAATTCAACTGATAGTTCCTGAAATCTTGATTCAGCCAAAGGTTTAGTCAAGATATCAACTCTCTGTTTATCAGTATGAATCGTCTCCATCCTGATGTCTTTCTTCTCAACATGATCTCTGATGAAGTGATGTCTGATATCCACATGCTTACATCTGGTGTGCAATACCGGATTTTGTGAAATAGCAATAGCACTATTATTATCACAAAATATGGGTACTTCATTGGCTATAATCTTATAATCCCTCAATTGTTGTCTGAGCCAAAGAATCTGTGCACAACAGCTTCATGGCAGCCATGTATTCAGCTTCAGTAGTACTGGTTGCTACTGAGGTCTGTTTCTTTGAAAACCAGGATATCAGCTTACTTCCAAGAAATTGACAAGTTCCTGTGGTGGACTTCCTGTCAATTCTACATCCTCCATAATCAGCATCTGAATAACCAGTTAACTCAAGGTTATCATCAGCTTGATACCACAATCCTCTATTCACAGTGCCCTTAAGATATTTCAGTATCTTTTTGGCAGCCTCCATGTGACTAGCCTTAGGATTAGCTTGGTATCTTGCACATATCCCAACAGCAAATGTTATATCAGGCCTACTTGCTGTGAGATATAGCAGTGGTCCAATGATCCCTCTATAATCAGTGTGACTTACTGATTTGCCTTCAGGATCAGGATCCATCTTGTATTTAGTATTCATGGGAATTCTAACTGCATTGCAATTCTGTACACCATACTTTGCAATCAGATCTCTGGTGTACTTTGCTTGGTTGATGAAGATTCCTTCTTTAGTCTGTTTCACATGAAGTCCAAGAACGAAATTCATCTCCCCCATCATTGACATCTCAAACTTTCCTTTCATCAGTGTAGAAAACCTTTCACACAACTGATGATTTGGAGATCCAAATATGATGTCATCTACATAAATCTGAACTAGTAAGATATCTTTCCCATCTTCTATCCTGAACAAAGTCCTATCAACAATTCCTTTGATAAAACCATGGTCAGTAAGAAACTGAGAAAGAATATCATACCATGCTCTGGGTGCTTGCTTAAGACCATACAAGGCTTTTCTGAGCCTGTAAACTTGTTCATTCTGTCTGAAACCAGGAGGTTGTTCCACATAAACCTCTTCCTTAAGCACACCATTCAGAAATGCACTTTTCACATCCATATGATAGACTGTGAATTTCATGTGGGCAGTATATGCAAGAAACAACCTGATGGCTTCTAGTCTTGCAACAGGTGCAAAGGTTTCATCATAATCCAAGCCTTCTTCTTGGGAATAACCTTGTGCAACTAGCCTTGCCTTGTTTCTTACAATGTTGTTGTTCTCATCTCTTTTATTCTTGAACATCCACTTGGTTCCAATCACATTGTGCCTCTTAGGTCTATCCACTAGCTCCCATACTTCATTCCTTGAGAATTGATTCAGCTCTTCTTGCATAGCAGTAATCCAAAATGAATCTTGTAGAGCTTCTTCAATCTCAGTAGGTTCTTTCTCAGATAGGAAGCTGCAGAATAATGCACTTTCACCATGGAACCTTCTTGTTTTGACACCATCAGTTAGATCACCCACAATCTGACTTGTAGGATGACTATCTAACCATCTTCTTCTGGTTGTTCCCCCTTCAATAGTATCCTCAACATTAGAAATATTAGGTTCAGGCAGTTCATTAAATTCAGGGAATAACAGAAAAGGAGAAAGAGAATCATCTTCCTCAGGGGAAATTCCATTCAGAACATTGTCAGAGACATTTGTTCCCCTTTGGTTGATAGATTCAGAGATTGCCTCAGCTGTGACCACATCTTCATTGGCATCACATACCTGAGTCTGAACTGGTGTCTGTTCAGATTGGTCAGCTTTAATGTGTTGGCTTTCCTTCAGTGGAGAATTTCCATCTTGAGTCTCACCATCCTGAGTTTGTTCATCCTGAACTTCTCTGTCTGAGTCTGATTCACTCCATTCATAGAAAGTGACTGACTTCTTCTTTTCAGGTTCAGAGGATATTTCATCATTCTTTTTCAGGCTAAGTCTGGTGATTCTCTTGGTCAGTTCTCCTGAATCATGTTCCTGTATCTTCTGAACACAAGTAGATTCATCAAAAACAACATGAGGTGTTTCTTCCACAATAAGAGTCCTACAGTTGTAAACTCTGAAGGCTTTACTGACTTCAGAATATCCCTTCATCAACTTTGCTATCAAAAGTTTTCAACTGATCTTTACCATTATTGTGTATGAAACACTTGCAACCAAACACACGAAAGTAAGAAACAAGAGGCTTCCTTTTATTCCACAACTCATATGGAATTTTTCCTTGATTCTTGGTCAGCTTGGATCTGTTCTGAGAGTAGCATGCAGTGTTGGTAGCTTCAGCCCAAAATCTCTTAGGAATATCAGCTTCAACAATCATTGTTCTTGCAGCTTCTTTCATAGTCCTATTTCTTCTTTCAGCAACACCATCCTGTTGTGGGGTCCTTGCAGCTGATGTTTCATGGGTTATACCATTTGTTGCACAATAATCAGATATGATATGATTGATAAACTCAGTTCCTTTATCTGATCTGAGCTTGACTACACTCAGATTCTTTTCAGTACTGAGTCTTTTCTGTATTTCTGGCAGTTTTGTCTGAGTCTCCTTCTTACTAAGTAAGAATATGACCCATGTGTATCTAGAGTAGTCATCAACTACCACAAGTGTATATTTCCTGCCATATGTGCTTACAGGTGTTACTGGACCAAAGAGATCCATATGTAACAAATTGCGATGATTCTCGTTAAAGAAACATCTACTTTGATTTTGAAAGATGCTCTGATTTATTTTCCTTTCTGACAGGCATCACAAACATGATCTTTACTGAACACTTCATTTGGTAACCCCCTCACAAGTGCTAATCTTGCAAGTTTGTTCAGGGTTTTAAAGTTTAAGTGATTCAGGTCTTTTTGTGCCAAACCAACTGGGTATCGATGAAACTTTTTTCAACCAAACATGTATCTTTAGGAGATAATTTCCAATCAGCGAGATACACATTTCCTTTTCTAGTACCAGTCAGTAAAATTTTCTGTGAAGTATTACCTTTCACATAACATAAGTTCTTTGAGAACTCAACACTGAATCCTTTGTCACATAATTGACTGATAGAAATCAAGTTATGCTTTAAACCAGACACATATGAAACACTATGGATATGAACAGAATCAACTTCAAGAGTTCGATATCCCTCAATTTGTCATTTTGAGTTGTCTCCAAATGTGATCTGAGGGCCTTTTTGATCAACATAGTTAGTGAGTGGTTGCTTATATCCTGTCATATGTCTTGAACATCCACCGGCCCGTGATACCATACAAAGAAAAGCAATTCATTTCCACTCATCGGTCTTTATGTTGTATTCATTCAAATTCGATTCTTTTTTTCCTTTACCTAAAAAAAGTCAGATCGCTTTTTTAGGTACCCATTTGTGTAGGGTCCTACCAGTTTAGTTTTGTACCTTTTGGAACCCAAATGCTCGATAACTCTAATTACTTTAGAGTGGCTGATTTGTCTCCCATAAACATCTACATACACATTCACTACCCTAGATGCCTTTGCAGTACCTTGTGTATGAGTTCCAGCCTTAGCATGAACATGAGTCTTAGAGTTCTTCTTGGGTTCAGGTTTTTTGTTCAAGTGCCTTAGCTTTGGTGCAGTTGGTCTCTGTCTCACGACTTAGGTTCGTGAAACCTTTATCCTTAGACAAGTGGGGTTTAGGATGCCCTGCATCAAATTGGGGTCTTTTAGTAATGTCGAGGACTTGGTCTTTTTCAACAGAATATCTCTGTTTGAGTGTTTCTCTTCCGAAAATTCCTCTGATGGTTCAAAGGCAGATCTCTTCGGGTTGGTATTCTTAGCCCGAGTCTTTGAAGTACTGGCCTGAAAATTTCCTCTAACTGAGTGTTCAGGTTTTCTAGTCTTTTCCTGAGGTTTGGGCTTTCTTCCCTGAACCTTTAGTTTTTCTCGAAACCATAGGTCCTTTACCCGCTTTTAAAAATGGGTTGTTCTTCAATGAAGAAGATTAGATGTCACCGGTTTAACAAAGATAGGTCTTGGTGCTACTAGAAGCGAAAGATTCAAGACCTTGTGAGGTTCCCCCGAATGTATCCTAATCCAAATTTTTATAGTTGCGTTCTTTGATAACTCGATTTCATCTATTACTTTAGATCGTAATTCAATAGAGCTAACTTTCTCTCTCACAAGACTATCCTCACATTTCTTTAGAGTTTCATGCTTCTCAAAGAGATCATTGAACTTCGCCTCGATAAAATTTGAATCTCTTTAGTTGATTTCTCTAATTTTTCATTCAGATATCTATCACCTTCTTTTTTTTACGAGAGTTGTACTTTCGAACATCCATTCATCAAGAGTTCCCATCAATTGAGAAGTGATCTCAAAGATTTTTAGAGTCTTTCCACTTCGATTCTCGGCCATTCCGGTTCACGGTTCTCGCTCTTGAGTTTCAAAGAGTAGTTCTTGTAACCGCGTAATAGTCCTTCATAAGATTCTCAAACAAATCCATCGGTCAAAGTTATTTTTTTCTAAATTGAACTTGAGAACTCATGTTCTTGTGTAGGAGCAACAACAAATATAGAAGAATTTACCTCCTCCACAGCCATAAGACAGACATCATCACTGTCACTGTCTGAGAAAATCTGATCTGAGGAACTGGAACCTTCTTCAGAATGTTCTTCCTCTTCTGCAATCATAGCTTTCTTGTTGGAGATCTTCCTGTCTCTCTTGGCTTGTCTCTCCTTTCTTTCTTTAGCACTCAGCTCAGGATAGTCATATTGAAAGTGACATTTTTTCTGACAGTTGTAGCATCTGTTGGTATCATCATCATGATCACTTTCCTCCTTGGTCTTGGAGTCCTTCTTCTTGGATGAGGATCCTTCAGCTTTCTGGTCCTTCTTTTTCTCAGTGAATCTGTCCTCAACTTCTAAGTTTCTCTTGTACCTGTGATTCCTGTAGTATTTCTTATATTTTCCATATCTGCTATTGAGTCTTTCAAACCTCCTTGCCATCAGTACTAGCTTATCCTCTTGCTCATCCTGATCTCTGCCAAGTGAGTTTTCAGACTCTCTAGCTTTATAGGTTTTCTCTTTGGCTTTAAAAGCCACATTCTTGCTAGATGAAGAATCATCTTTGCTGTCAGATTTCTTAGTTTTCTTGTCAATCACAAACTCATAAGCTTTCAGTTCAAGGAAAACTTGTTGGTATGGCATGGAATCAATTTTTTTGGTGTTTTCAATCACCACAGCATGTATATCCCATTTCTTAGACAATCCTCTAAGAATTTTTAGTGCCACTTCTCTCTTTGGGTATCTTTTCCCAAGAACACTCAGATCATTCATGATGCTAGTGAATCTGACCTCAAGTTTGTCAATGGACTCACCATCATCCATTTCAAAGCCATCAAACTTTCCAATAGCAACAGAAAGTTTGTTTTCCTTAATATGATCTGTGCCTTGACACATAACAACAAGTGTGTCCCATATTTTTTTTTGCAATTTCACTGTGAGAAATCATCCCCATAACACCATCATCAATAGTGCTATACAAAGTATCTTTAGCAATGTAGTCCAGATTGACTAACTTTCTCTCATCAGGAGTCAGTTGGTCATCAGGTTTAGGAAATTCATCCCTGGGATCATTTCTCTCAGTATCAGTGATTCTGGGATTTACAACAGTAAATTTGAATGGTCCTTAAGAAACCACTCTCCACATTCTTTCATGTTTTGAATACAGAAGAGCATGCATTCTTAGTCTCCATAGATCGTAGCTCTCAACAGAGAACATAGGAAGTTTTTTAGAAGGCATGATGACTGAGCCTTGTAAGATATCAGCAAATAGATCTATTCAGTAGACCACCAAAGTCTTTCAGCAAATAGACTATGGCCACCAAAGCAAGTGGTCAAAATGAACCACAGCTCTGATACCACTTGTTGGTCCTAGTGCTAATGAGTCTCACACGTGTATGGGGGGGGAATACACTTGTTCAGTTATTTGAAAAACTTTTCTTTCACTGAGGTCAGATGAGTCAGGTTATTCTGATAATTTTGCCCTGAGAAGCACAGATTGCCCTGAGTCAAAGTCTACTGAGACAATGATCCTGAGCTGCTTTCAGAAGCTTCAAATTAGCCCAACTGATTCTGAATTTATCAGAGATCCTGAGGAGCTTGGATCAGATAATTATCTTACTGAACACTAAGTAGAGTTAGTTCAGTTTGGTAACTATCTGTTCTAGCTACTCAAGTGTGCGGAATGGTTTGTCTTAAGTTTATACTCGTTTTAGCTTTGCTGAAAATCTTCCCTTCAATAAAAACAAAGATTAAGGTCAGATCATCAATTTGATGCAAGTTCAATTGGATTTGTTCCAACCTAATATCGATGAAATATGCTTTCAAAGGAAAAACAAGCAATGAGATAAAGTCAAGATAAAAAAAAGCAAACAACACAGCAATTATAGTGGTTTAGAGACTCAAGCTCATACGTCCACTCTCTCTGATCTTCAGAGAAATTCCTTAACCACTTCCTATAGCTTTCAGGCTAACTCACTGTAGCTTACTCACTTTTCTACCTTGAGTTTTCTGGCTAACTCACTGCAGCTTACTAACTCAAACACACACAAGTGTTCAGACTACCACAAGTAGCTTACTAACTTCTTCTCTAGAGTTTTTTGGCTAACTCACTGTAACTTACTCACTCTTTACAACTCTAACTCACCAACAAAACACACACAAACTACCTTAACAAAGGGTTTGGGTTTTGGGTTGGTTTCCAACTAAGGTGAGATATCCTTTACAATAAGAACTAATGCAAAGGCTAGGATATCTCTTCTAAGCTTTGGATATATCTATCACTCTAGGCTTAGAATAGTAAGCTCTCTCCAATGTGAAACACTTGGGAAATTCTAGGGTTTTCGAGTGCTTCAATTTGCAATAATACGAATGAGCTCTTTAGTTGCTTTGAAATTTCCCGTGCCCTCTCAATGTAAAGGGTCACCGGGTATTTTATAAACAACTTCACCAAGGTCACTCTTTGAAAACTATCCGTTGGAAGAGATAGCTTTATGAGTTTCCTCTTCAGGTGTTTGATGAACAACTATTTTTAGGGTTTGAACACTCCCTTGCATGTTTTAGGAAATATGCAGTCATGTAGCCAATCACCAATTTTTGCAGACTGGAACTTAGTACAACTGACATAGGGTCCTGTCGCTTTCAGTGTCAGTGAAGTACAGTGTTGTCTTCCTCTGATTGGTTCTTGTCTTCAGTGAATGTAGACAAACAAAATGGCTCTTTTTGGTCAATCTCTCTGAATGAGACAACCTTAAACAACACTTAGACTTAGTTCCTTTTGTTCTGCACTAGAATGTTTTGGGTAATATCTATTTTTCTGAACATGTGCATTTTACTCAGTTTTGTAGTCTTCAGATAGATATTATTCAGTGCCTCTGTGACATTCAAAGTTATCTTTGATATTGAGTATCTTCATGATCTTCTTGAAGTCTTCATGTCTTGACAACTTTCTTGAGTCTTGATGTCTTGACAACTTCATCGAGTCTTGATGTCTTCAAAGAACTTCTTGAGTCTTGATGTCTTTCAAAGAACTTCATCGAGTCTTGATGTCTTGACAATTTCGAGTCTTGAGTCTTGACAACTTTGTCTTCAAAGAATCTCATCGAGTCTTTAGTGTCTTGACAACTTCTTCGAGTCTTCAGTGTCTTTAGTAACTTCTTCGTCTTGATGTCTTTAGTAACTTCATCGTCTTCGGTGTCTTGACAACTTCTTGATTGTTCGGTGTCTTGAAGAACTCATGAGTCTTGATGTCTTGAAAGAACTTATCGAGTCTTGATGTCTTCATCATTTAACCTGATCTATATCTGCTAACTATACTTTGTGCAGATATCTTCCTGAATCAATCTATGCTGAAAACCTGACTCACACTATAAAGATTATCCTGAACATGTCATACTTGAGGTTTTTGGGATCTAATCAAAACTTCTTTATTAAATTCATCTCCCAACAGGGTGGGTTTGGTTAGTGGACGAATGCAGAAGAAGAAATTGGTTTGGGGTATCTGGTTTGCAGCAGCAACGGGTAAAAGAGAATTAGGAAAAAGAAAAAGAAGAAAGATAAAGTTGAAATAGGGTAATTTAGGAAATATCCAAGGACGTGTATTAATTTGATGGGGGTGTTTTGATCCAGACGGTGCATTTACTAAAATGGGTGGTGCTAATCTGAGAATGAGCCGCATCAAAACATTGGGCCTCGATCCCGATCTCATCGTCATTGCCATTAAGATCAAAAGGATGAGGGCCCTTTGTGATAGACTTAGAGTGCACCTGGGCCAACTTATCATTTTGTATATGGGCGGAAGTGAAATCAGTGGCTCGTGAATCCATCTCATTAACATGGCCGCTAAAATTGCAGTTGGAAATCTCCTTAATAGATGGACCCACGTATCTAGGAATATCCCCAGGTTGCTCACATGCATTAGAAGAACCATCAATTGCATCGTCCTCACATGTATCAACAGAAATTACTCTTTTATTTGGCCGCTCAATTAAAGATATATGACAACTATTGATCCCCATGTGTGACAGACGACTCTTCGGTTGCTTCTGACTCAATTTTGCCATCGTCGACCCTCTCCTCCCTGGGGTCAGAAACCAGGTCTTCATCTTGACTCCATGAATCTTCCTCCTCATCGGAATCACGTATGTCATCAGAGGGCCAATCCTCCATGTCCTGATCATCGACTTCTTCTTTAACCCTAATAAAGAAAACTCTCTCAACGACTGACACTTCAAAAGGGGTACGAGGGGTTTCTGGATATAAAGTTCTAATGAGGATTCTTGCCCTTTTGAGAACACATTTATCTTTAGTATCATCATCCATTCTTAACATGGTATCAAATCTGGATGAAACTGTATTGAAAAACTTAGGGTTCCAGGCATGAAGTGGTATGACATACCATTTCATCCAAATAACTCGTCTATTGTTCACGTCCTCCAGCTTCCAAGGTCTTATGAGATCGAACCATTCCACCATATTCTCCAGCTTCTTTGCATATAAATCAATTTCATTGATTGGTTGAAATATGACTTGATCACTTCTGACATAGTTTACCCTCGCAAAGTCTCCAGATCTATCTTTAATATCATTCCCCACGTCAATGCAAAGGTATAACTCTCTAAGAATCCCTGTGAAGCATCTCCCCAAATATTTCTTATCTTCATCTCAAGAGGAATACTGAATTCCCTTGCATTGTCATTGGGGTACTTAACAATGCTAGTTCCTTTCTGAATTCCTCCCACCGCTTCCATGTAAGAGATATAGTCTTTCCTCAGTGCCTGATGATGATTTGACAAACGAACGTTAGGACGAAGTGATTTTGCAAATTCCACTCTTAGTTTCCAATTTTCAGAATGACGAGCATACTTAGACAAATTAGCCCTTAGCTTGAAGATCCAAACCAAATTTCATTAAGATTTTTCTTGAATATATTTACTCCAGCTCCAAACCTAACAAAGACGTATCTAGCTCCATTTTTATCTAACTTATTTGAAATAAAAAGATCACACACTTTTTTTGACTTCGTTGAACTTTTTGAACAGTTTCTCCCAAGAGCAAGATTTAGGGAAGTTTCTGAAGAAAAACGTAACACATCCCTTATCGGAGTCCCAAAATCTAATCGAGTCATTCCTTCCTCATGCCAATCCATTGCTGATTATAGGGTTAAGGTTCCTACGGTTTCTTTTCTGCCTCATCGGTTGCCACTCAGAAGAAGGGTCACTACCCACTCCGCCCACACTTTTTCTCTCACTAGCTCTCATCTTTTCGTATTTATGTGAATCATATATTTATTTTCAGTTATAAGAGAACATTATACTCCAATATAGAGATGGATTGCATGTACCTAATCTTGACAAGACTCGAGAAGATGATATGAAAGAGGCGCATTCGACACCATATTCAGTACATCAGGGAGATACTAACATGTACAGGGACTTATAATTTCATTACTGGTGGTCAGTTATGAAGAATGATATTTCCCAATATGTAGTACAATGCTTAACATGTTAGCAAATCAAGGCCGAACATTAGAGACCAGCGGTAACCTTACAACTATGGGAGAATATAACTATATATGGACTTTGTCACAGAAGACAATTAAGATTCATGAAGCGATCTGGCTTATTGTGGACCGATTGACTAAATCAGCTCATTTTCTTCCGATTTGTACCACATATTCTATGGACCGCTATGCTCAATTATATATATAGGAGATTGTCAAACTCTATAGTGTATCGAGTACTATTGTTTCAAACAGAGATTCCAGATTTTTATCTAACTTCTGAAAGAGCTTATATAGAGCATTGGGGTCCCAATTATCCTTTAGTACCGCATTTCATCCACAGATAGATGGGTAATCAGAGCGAACGATACAAATTCTAGAACATGTGTGTTGGGATATTTTAGTTTTGATGAATTATGTCAAAACATTATCAACTTGTATTATTTAAGTTAAATCTACAGATAACAAGTTAAGGAGGAACGAGAGAACAAGTTAAGGGGGAACTGATGAAATCAGACGAAGATGATCGAGATCAGACGAGGCTGCAGACAAGGCTGATCGAGATCAGATGAGAAGGATGAGTTCCGAGTTAACTAACGTGCAGAAACTGAGTTTCTCGTGCAGTTTACTGTAGCAGCTGATTACTGTAGCAGTTTACTGTAGCAGCTGATTACTAGAGCAGTTTTTTGATGCAGTTTGCTGATGCAGTCCAGATGCAGTGCGAACCTGATCTGCTGTGCTGATCTGATTAAGTGAGATGATTAGATCAGGCGACCAGAAATCAGCAAGATGAACAGTGAAATTAGCAAGATGAACAGTGAAATCAGCACAGATGAACAGTAATCAGGCGAGCTGATCAGATCCGTCAGACACACAAAAAGCTGTTCAATGAGAAGATGACAACACATATATGGATGTGACATAAAGCTGTAAACAACAGTGCAAAAGGACAGAGAAAAGCTGGAAGACTATTAGTATGGATTTGAATTTACTCTCCAACGGTAATATTCAAATCCACACTATAAATACATTGCACTATCTTCAAAAGAAAATATAGACGATGCTGCAAAGTGAAGATTAAAGTCAAATATTCAAGCATCTCCATTCAAGAACACAGAGAATTAAATATCCAAATTTACCCAAGAGTGTTCTTCATTATATCTAAGAAAAAATACCATATCATAAGCTTAGAGAGATTTTCCCAACCTTAGCATTGAAGCTAAACAAATGTAAGGGAAAATCTCAACCTAGTTGGAAACCAAACAAACCTTACCCAAATCAGTTTGATAGGTTAAGTTTGTAGGTGAGTGAGAACTCGTTAAACATCTATAGGTTATCCCGTAAGGTTGATAAGTCCCGATTGAGTGAGAGCTCGTTAAACATCTGTTGGGTGTTGGACTAACACGTTAAACTAAGTCCAGTTGGTTAAGTTGGTGCCCCATGAAGGGAAGATTGGATGTAGGACGAGTTGTCCGAACCACTATAAAAATACGTGTGTTCTTAATTGCTTTCATATTAACTGTCATACATACTTTAGCAAATCTGCATAACATATTTGAAAAAAAAATTTTAGTCACCTCCCATTGAGATTTTACGAGTTTTAAATCGGGTTTTTCGGGAACAACAAGTGGTATCAAAGCAGGGGTTCAAAAGTTCACTAGCTTTTAATGTGACCACCTGAACTGATCTTTTTTGTTAAAACCCATTTAGTTTAAAATGCATAAATTTTATAAAATTCATGGAGGTTGATAATAATCTTATCATCATTTTTTTTTAAATGCATACAACATTCTTCATCATTTCACTTGTTTAACTAACACAGTTTTTCTCGTATATATTTTTTTATTGTTAGTTAGTTCTGGCATCATTATCAAAAAGGGGGAAATTGTTGGGTTATTTTAGTTTTGATGAATTATGCCAAAACATTATCAACTTGTGTTATTTAAGTTAAATCTACAGATAACAAGTTGAGGAGGAACGAGAGAACAAGTTAAGAGGGACCTCATGAAATCAGACGAAGATGATCGAGATCAGACGAGGCTGATCGAGATCAGATGAGAAGGATGAGTTCCGAGTTAACTGACGTGCATAAACTGAGTTTCTCGTGCAGTTTACTGTAGCAGCTGATTACTGTAGCAGTTTACTGTAGCAGCTGATTACTAGAGCAGTTTTTTGATGCAGTTTGCTGATGCAGTCCAGATGCAGTGCGAACCTGATCTGCTGTGCTGATCTGATCAAGTGAGATGATTAGATCAGGCGACCAGAAATCAGCAAGATGAACAGTGAAATCAGCAAGATGAACAGTGAAATCAGCACAGATGAACAGTAATCAGGCGAGCTGATCAGATCCGTTAGACACACAAAAAGCTGTCCAATGAGAAGATGACAACACATATATGGATGTGACATAAAGCTGTAAACAACAGTGCAAAAGGACAGAGAAAAGCTGGAAGACTATTAGTATGGATTTGAATTTACTCTCCAACGGTAATATTCAAATCCACACTATAAATACATTGCACTATCTTCAAAAGAAAATATAGACGATGCTGCAAAGTGAAGATTAAAGTCAAATATTCAAGCATCTCCATTCAAGAACACAGAGAATTAAATATCCAAATTTACCCAAGAGTGTTCTTCATTATATCTAAGCAAAAATGCCATATCATAAGCTTACAGAGATTTTTCCAACCTTAGCATTGAGGCTAAACAAATGTAAGGGAAAATCTCAACCTTGTTGGAAACCAAACAAATCTTACCCAAATCAGTTTGATAGGTTAAGTTTGTAGGTGAGTGGGAACTCGTTAAATATCTATAGGCAATCCCGTAAGGGTGATAAGTTCCGATTGAGTGAGAGCTCGTTAAACATCTGTTGGGTGTTGGACTAACACGTTAAACTAAGTCCAGTTGGTTAAGTTGGTGCCCCATGAAGGGAAGAGTGGATGTAGGACGAGTTGTCCGAACCACTATAAAAATATGTGTATTCTTATTTGCTTTCATATTAACTGTCATACATACTTTAGCAAATCTGCATAACACATTTGAAAAAAAAAATTTGTCACCTCCCATTGAGATTTTACGAGTTTTAAATCGGGTTTTCCGGGACCAACAATGTGCTCAGTGCTTGTGTGTTAGATTTCTTGGGCCAGTTGAGTAAATTTTTGGCATTGATAAAATTTTCTTATAATAACAATTATTAGTCTACTATCCGAATGGCTCCGTGTGAAGCACTCTATGGTAGAAAATGTTGATCTCCAGAGAATTGGGATGAAGTGGGCGAAAGAAATTTTTTGAGTCCGGATATGACTCGAGAGATGAGTGAAGTAGTGGAACAGATTTGAGAAAGAATGAAGACTGCTCAAAGTCGACAAAAGAGTTAGTAGATAGAAGAAGAAGAAAGCTAGAATTTGAAATAGGTGATAAAGTGTTTTTGGAAGTTTCTCCAATAAAACATATAATGTGGTTCGGAAGGAAAGGGAAGCTTAGTCCACAATATATTGGTCAGTTTCCATTTCCAATCACTGAAAGAATTTGTGATGTTGTTTATGTTGGGAAATAGGGTGCTCGAATCTATTCGAGATGCAATTTAAATACAAATTTAAATTAATTTAAATATCACTAGCATGAATTAATCCTATATTAATTCAAATAATAATTAAATCACAACAACATATCGTGCGTACAAAATTGCCACGTAAATCCTACACATGCGGAATTCTAAGAGTTACGTACGACGTTCCTTTTGGCGGATTAAATGCGGAGAAGATGAGTACCCATTTAGCGAATAAACCCAAAGTCCTTCTTTAGTATTCCCACGTCCTTGTCCGGTAATCCGGTGGTAGGATGCTCACGACTAATTAACAAAAGGAAAAAGAAAAATTATGTTGCACCACCTTTGTGGATTTCTAATTTTTCCAACACATGAAATTATGTTGGGGATGAAAAATTCATCCCCTATATATAGTGGCTAGGGGGGCGAAAATTTTGTGGCATATTAGGGTTAGGAAATTTCTTTGTATCTTCCCAAGATACAATCTTGAATATATCTCATATATTCTATTTCCATAATATTCACAAAATATTTTTTCTTCCCCTTTCTATACAAAATTTTAAAAAATTTCACACAAATAACGAAGAATAAGATCTTTATCTTTTCTTGAATTTATGGGATAAACTTGTACTCCAAGAATACTTATTCCATAAAATCTTTGAAGAAAATCTTTTCTCTCTCCTCCTTATTATTTTCGAATAAATAGGAAATAAATTAGGCAACAATATTTCTTTTATTTTAAACACCTAGATTTTGGACTTTATCTTTGGGCTACTAAAGCAGCCTTTAGGAGAATTAAGATTGGACCTTCCAATGGACCTTGAATTATCAATATTGAGCTACAATATTATTCAAGCCCATTAACATTAATTAATCCAACTACATAATTAATATTGCACTATCCATCTTAACTCATATTACTGTAATATGGCTCCCGGTTATTATTTCTCGTGTTTAAGATTATCTAGTCCATTAATTAATTCAAGCCACTGAAAAACTTTATATTAATTAATATATTTTTCTTGGAGTAAGAACAACTCAACATTATTATCCATACCGGAAACAAATTCCACTTGCAAGATTTGATATGATAAAACTTCTGAGCCCACCAAGGGGACAAATCACGCAAGACTTTCCAAGCACACGATTCTCTGTATTAATTTAGCAATCGTCATGTAATTAATATTATTGCCCAAGATATAAGGTATCGAAGTCTTAATGATTCTCTTCCCAGCATAAGTCAAAGCAATAATTATTAATCACACACAATCCTTATTAAGTGACAGAGATTAAGAAATCAACAACCACTGAGGTCTAACTCTTCATCCCATAAGTCAGTACAGAAGAGTTTATCCACTCTGTAGGTCCTATTCAGAGCATCAGAATGCGCTAGTGTAATCTCTTGGTCAAGACAATCGAATCTGAGCCTTACACTTCAACCTTTCACGATGGGTTGTTCATTTCCATCTAGGTTGTGAATTTGTACTTGTTTACAAGGAGTTGTTAACGTGATCTTCTGTGATTTGGTATCACCACATTAACTACAATGTAATATGTACTATGTATGGAACAATTGTGCAGTAAATATAACATTCAATCATATATAAAACAACAGTGATAAATAATTTAATTTCAATAAATAAGACAGAAATTCAGTTTGGTTATACAAATTAAAAAAACATATTTTCCAGTATAATCCCAACAGTTTATAAACTCGATTTACCTGCATCAATGTCTCAAATACACAATGTGTTTCATGTGTCTACACTAAGAAAGTGCATCGCAACCCCATCAAATGTTTTAAACACTGAACCCGTAACGAAGAGCTGAAAGCATATTTGAGTTATGAAGAAGTGTCAGTGGAAAAATTCTACTAGGGGAAGTAAAATAACTTAGAAACAAAAAATTTCCTTAAGTCAAGGTGTTATGGCGAAACAAGCTAGTAGAAGAAGCCACTTGAGAACGAGAAGATGAGATGCGATATAAATATCTAGAACTCTCCAGGCATGTGAACTTTCATGGATGAAATTTTCATAAGGAGGGGAGGGTGTGATATCCGAGCTTCTCTCTTCTCATTGACCAATATACTTCATGGTTTTATGCATCTCATAGTGTTTATGCGCTACTTGTGATATGCATTATTTTATCTTATTTTTAGATTGCTTTTAAATATTAATTTATTATTATGTTTCTACTTGTTGAATGCCGTGAAAACCTTATTATGCTTTCGTGGGCTTTATTAAAATTTAGGTGACTCATTATTAATTTAGTGATTAATTGTCTTTTTTTTTTAAAGTAAGGATGAAATATATATAACTGAGCACAAGGGGTGCTCAAATCCCTGAAAAATACAACCAGTCAACTCAACAGTAAAGCAACATCACAACTTACTAAGAAGACATACTAGTGGCTTACACTCCCAGTCATGGTGAGCAACAGAAAAAGACATCGGATAATGAGATCGAATTCATTTCCATGAGCTAAACTTGATTCCATCAATGAGCCTATCCAAAGTATACATACTATCTTTGAAAATTATATCATTCCTAAACGTACAAAGTTTCCATACTGAGCATTGCCAAATGAGACTCATCACTTTCCTCTGCAGGCCACAACCTCCAAACTCAACAAATTCCATGAAATGAGACTTGACCAAAGTTGAGTAGAGAGGCCCTCTACCAAACTACTTTGAAATCTCACTCCAAACTGAAATAGCTACTGTACACGAAATTAGCAAATGAAAAGGGCTTTCAAAAGCAGCAATACCGGACACAGGCCGCTACCACTATCAATAGAAATGTCTCGTCTCCATAAATTGTTCTTGGTTGGAATTCTCTCATGGACAGCCTTCCACGCAAACGCTGAAATTTTGGATGGGATCACTTTCCACCATAGTTTTAGCCACAGAAAGTCACCGAGGTTCCCCACTTCCATCGCACCCTCAAGCAAATCATACATCTCTCTTGTTTTGAAGATGCCATAAATAGAGATGTTCCAACGCCATGAATCTGGTACATCAGCTACAATTTTGTACCTGCACACACACTTCCACAACTCCAAAAATTCAAGAATTTTAACCATATTGAAGAATCCTTCCCATTTAAAAACCCAAGATAACACATCCCTCAACACACACTCACTCACCTATCATTCTTTTGAGAAGAGAGGTTAAACAGATTTGGGAACCTCTCTTTTAAACATACTTTACTATCCACCCACGGGTCAAACCAGAAAAAAGTAGACGAACCATTACCAATGAAAACATAAGATTGTTTTTAAACACGACACCAACATGACTCGACCATAATCCAACTAAATCTCTCCACCAAAGTGACTGATTATTTGACACCGAACTTCCCAGAACTTTAAAATAGTGATTAATTGTGTTAGTTACAATAGTTCTTTACTAATAAATAATAAATGCATTAAGAATGAAACAGTGCTTTGTTATATGAGAATTTACGTATGTATGTGTATATATGATTTTATCTATTAAATTTTTTTTTTTTAGCGCAATCTATTAAATAATATTAACAACTAAGCATATAAATATGTGGTGCTTGTTACAATTACGTGTGTGTATATATCCACTTTTACTTGATGAATGACTAATAGTGATAAGTAGGGTAATAAAATTAAATAAATAAAAAGCTTAATAATGAAGTAAATAGAGGCGGTGGTAACAAGATATTATTCCATTTATGGAAACTTATATTGGCTGCTGAAATTTGTTTTCCAAATCTGGATACTAATTAAAATCTGATTTAAAAAACTGAAAACAATTTAAAGACCTAATTATGCTAACCATTTCATCTCCCCATCATCAAAGAACTATATTTGTGGAATTATGTTTTTGAGTTTGTTAATCGGCATACTGATTTCATACTTTAGTAATTTTTTTATCATATTTCTTAATATATAATGCCTAAATGTTACAGGAAACTAATAAGAGCCACTTCAAACCTCTTGATCATGAAGCACACATTCCAAGCTGGCCGCTTCAAGTTGATTTTGATGCCTTGTCTCTCGTAACACCGCACAACTCAAAGTTTTAGTGCCCAAGTAGTCTTTGATGGATATAGGTCCTTGATCAAACTTCAAAGGGGTGATATTGTATTTTGAAATAGTGATGATCAATTTGTGGCTAGATGTTGGGAGTTGTTAGCGTGAAAGATTGAAATATTTATTTCTGGTACATTTGGTTGGTTATTGAATGTTTAATGCCCAAATTAACATAGGGTAGTGGGCGCAATTTGTTAATACATGATAGTGGGGAGTAACTGTGTTTTTTTTTTTTTTTGCGTTTGCATCATTTTTTTTATATGATTTCAGATTGTATAATTGAAAAGCCAAGTGTTATTGAGTCATTTTTTATTTGTTGATGGGGAGATGGAATGGTTAATATAATTAGGTCTTTAATTTTTGTGTTGATCTATTATTATTTGTTATGTGTCATTTATTATTTAATGAGAATGAGAAAGCTTAGCAGGTGTTTAATTATTTGTTGCAGTTTCAAATAGCATAAATGAAAAGTCAATTGTTATGCATCACATTTTTTGTGGCTTATGTCTTTAACTATTTAACCAAATCTTTATTTATGTAAAAGAATCTAAACTAAGGCTTACAAAATATCATGTTAATTTGTTTGGTTTCAAAATCTTTTTTCCATTGTTGCTTATAATTTTTATGTTTATACAAAGTTTGAGAATTCACGCAACTATCCCCAGTAGACAAATTCATAGTTTCAAGCCACTACTGAACGAAGGACAACTTATTGCAATAAAAAACTTTGTTGTTTACACCAACATGATGCCTTTCAAAACAACAAATAACAAGTTCAAAATGCTTTTCTTCAAAAAGACTCCTGTTTTTAAGTTTTTTTATCATTCTTTTCCTTTATTAATGTACGCCTTCCATCAGTTTTCTGTGTTTAGAGAACCTGACAATTTGGATCAACCTCAGTTTTTTGGTAAACTATTGCAATTTTATCATTTAAATTTCCCTTCATCTCCCCCCCCCCCCAACACACACACACACACCAACATTATTTAATAAATACTATATTGGGCAACTAATTAAATTCAGCACTCTTTAAACATACTTTATTGGAAAACTCACTGATCCGGCTAGCACAAAAATTGTCCAATCCAATGGAAGGGACATAAAAATACGGGACATCACTATAGAGGACAACGAGTATTATGTTTAGATGTCTCACAATTTTTTTTAATGATTATAAAATCTTATAATCCTTATAATTTGAACAACAAAAACGTGCAGAAAAAATCAGTTGAAATGCACTTTATGGGGAGAATATGTAGACATGTTTAGCAATCTCCTTAAGGAGGACGTCTCACGACCTCAGATCTTGATTCTACAGTTGTTTCAAGGAAAACCGTACAGAGGTATTGTCATTACAAATTATAACTTTACCATCAATAATCCATCTTAGCTTAGCACTTAAATATTTCTTTTCAATGCGATACTAGATACTGTAAATCTTTGCAATGCATATGATATTTCTAAGATGATACTTAATGAAGATATTCTTGAAATCAACGAGTTCAGAAACAAGTAAGCAACCATCCTTACATTTTTTTGAAAAAAGTTATCTACACTTTTTGCCCAACAATTTTAGTTTATTCAGGCTAAGTGACGATGATGACGATAAAAATTACAATGAGAATTCATTATTAGGAGATCGAATGAGAAAGAGCTAATAAGAACAATTAAGGAGTTGATTAAAAACATAGAGGTGTCTTTTGTAAAACATTGTAGAGAAAATTAGTACCTTTTTACCTAACAAAAAAAAAAAAAATGCAGATTGGATTTTTTTTTGGTATTTGGAGAAATAGTGGATATTGAAACCATTGGATCTTGGTCTTACCTCTCTTGTAAACATTGTCTAAAAAAAACAGCCCTTGTGGAGATGGTTTTTAGTGTGAGAAATGTAAACAAACAGTCAAGGCGGGCAACCAAAGGTTCTACGTCATATAATTATAATGTAAACTTAATTTTACCAAAATAGTTTAAATTTGATTCGATTAATGGTCTGTTTTTGTTTTTAGGTACAAGATTTGAGTTCGTTTGGTGGATGTTGGTCCCGGTGCAAACGAGTCTTACACGTGTATGGGGGCGGGGAATACACTTGTTCAGTAATTTTTAAAACTTTTTTTTTTACTGAGATCAGTAGGGCCAGGATGTCCTGAGAATTTGCCCTGAGAAGCACAAATTGCCCTGAGTCAAAGTCTCATCGAGACAAGTGTTCTGAAAGCGCTTTTCAAGAGCTTCAAGTAGCCTAACCGATTAAATTTTCTTTTTAAAACACAGAGTCCAAATAAGTTTGGAGTAGATAATAATCTTACTAATTACTCAGGAGAGTTGATCAGTTTGACAACTATCTATACTAGCTTATCTAGAGTGCGGAAAGTGTAGGCCCTAAGGTTATACTCGTTTTACTTGCTGAAAATCCTTTTGACTTAAGCAGATCAGTGGTTACGGCTGTGATTCAGTTAATGCACATTCAGTGGATTGATTCCAACTGAGTATCAGAAATTTCAGTATGCTTTCAGTAAAATATGCAACAGTTAATATGCAGAAAAGAAAGCAAACAACACAGCAAGTTATAGTGGTTCAGAGGCAAAGCTCCTACGTCCACTCTCTCTGATCTTCAAAGAAATTCCTCAACACACCTACTTATACTTCCTAAACCTTTCAGACTGAACTCAGCATCTTACTAACTTCTTCTACACTGAGTTTTCTGGCTGACTACTGCAACTTACTAACTCAACACACACAAGCTTTCAGAATGTCTCAAACAACTTACTAACTTCTTCTCTAGAGATTTCTAGCTGAACTCAACTGCAGCTTACTCACTCTTTCAGACTGAACTCGACTGTTTCAAGCTTTCTCTCCAACAAACACACACTCAAACTACCTAACAATAGGGTTTGGGTTTTGGTTGGTTTCCAACTAGGGTGAGATATCATTTGACAATAAGAACAGATTCAAAGGCTAGGATATCTCTTACTAAGCTTTGGATATATAACAATGCTAGGCTTAGTAACTGAGCTCTCTTCAATGTGAAACACTTGGGAAATGTTAGGTTTTTCGAGTGCTTCAATTTGCAAGAATACAAATGAGCTCTGGAGTTGCTTTGATTTCCCGTAACCTTGCAATGGTGAAGATCACTTGGTATTTATAGGCAACTTACCAAGATCACTCTTGAAAAACTATCCGTTGGAAGAGATAGCATCAAGGGTTTCCTTATATGGTTAGTGATGAACGGCTATTTTAGGGTTTGAACAAGTCATTGCATGGTTTGGGTAACAAGTAACCAATGCAGCCAATCACCAAGTTTTGCAGTCTGAAACTTAGTACTACTGACATATTCAGTGCCCTGTCGCTTTCAGTGTCAGTAAAGTACAATGTTGTCTTTCTCTGATTGGTTCTTTGTCTTCAGTGAATGTAGACAAATAAAATGACTCTTTTTAGGTTAATGCCTCTGAATGAGACAACAACACTTAGTTTTGGTTCCTTTTGTCTGCACTTTGAATATTTGAGCAATATTTATTTCATATAAATGTGCGTCTTAGTTTTTGTATGTCCTCAGGTAGATATTCTTCAAAGTCCCTCTGAGTTATTCAGTGACAACTGAATCTTCAGTGTCTTCTGAGTCTTCAGTATCTTCTGAGTCTTCAGTATCTTCTGAGTCTTCAGTGTCTTCTGAGTCTTCAGTATCTTCTGAGTCTTCAATGTCTTCTGAGTCTTTAGTATCTTCTGAGTCTTTAGTATCTTCTGATAATATCTATTTCTAATATTAGTCCTGAGTAATATCTGCTGACTATACATGGTGCATATATCTCCTGAATTATTCTATACTGAAGCCTGACACTTAGACTATCAAGTTTATCCTAAACATGTCATACTCAGGGGTTTCGAGATCTAATCAAAATCTTTATTCTTTATTTAAATTCATCTCCCAACAATTTCCCCCTTTTAGATGATGTCAAAACCATCTATTACAATTTCAAGAAAACCTTACCTACCTCAGGTTTCAGTTTGTCTTAGCCTAATTCGTCCATCATCAGATTAGTATGACACAACAATTTATAAAGAAGATAATGAGATATTATCTTTGATCAACCCACAAAATAGATATTTCATTGTTAATGGATAGTGAATTACAAATTACAATGAGATATGACAGACTTTAGATAAACAACCAGTCTTCAATTTTCTTCGATTTAATCCTCCGGGACTTCCAGATTGAACATCCCATACCTCTTTTCAGTTCATCCCTGGTCTTGATAATTTCAGGGTTGTTTCTAGTCAGTCCAAGCTGCATGGCATAACCAACAATTTCCTGAGAAATGGCAGCCTCATTTACAAAGTCATTCTCAAACCTAGGAGCTGGATACATGTATGGCCCTGGAGCAACAATCTGAACATTGTTCTCATCCGCAATGTTTATCCACTTCTGTAGATACTCAGGGAAGAAAGTCAGAAGATATTCCTGGAAGGCTTCATTCTTATCTGAATTGTTTCCTCTACATTCTCTCAGATTCTCATAATAGAACCAGAATGTCCTCTTGATTTCTTCCCAAGCATCATTCATCTGAATGGGGATCCATTTATCCATGTGTGGCCATTTCCGAACTCTTTCAGTCCCTCTCCTCTTGTTGATAAACTTCTTGAAAACTCCCCTTCTTTTCAGCTCTTCTTCTTTCTTCTTTTTTATCAAGGGAGCTCCTGAGACAGAAGCAACAGTTTTCTTCTATTTCTCAATCTGAAGGGCTCTGAGAGTCTTCTTTGTATCGAATTCCCATGGCTGAGTTCTCTGTTCTGTTTCAGTAGCTTTTTCAGCCTCAGGTTCCTCTTCAGATTCCTCAAACTCCATTATCAGCTTTCTCTGAGTTGGCTTAGCAACCTTCTTTCTCTACACTTCAGTTTCTATGAAAGCAACAACTTTTCTTTTCTCAGGTATGGCATGAGCTTCACCTGTCTTGCTTGTTTCAATTTTCCTTCTTTTTAGCATTTTGTCATCCAAAATTTCTTGAAGAACTTGCTCATCCTTCTGAACATACTCAGGTTCTTCAGTTTCTTTGAACTTCAACTTCTCAGTTGCTTCAACTTCTTCCAGAGCCATCAGGATTTTCTTAGATTCATTCTCCTCCTGAGCCATTTTCTCTAGTGTTTTCTTGATGAATTTGTCCAACTCACCTTTTGAAGAGTGAGATGTCCTTTCCCCCTTTTTGACATCATAGGCTGGGAGAATCTGAGATAGGGCCGCATCCATGTGAAACTGTTCCTTTCCAAAGGCTCTGATTTCTCCTGCCAATTGATCTTGTTCATCCTCCAATCTGTGTAGATAATTCCTTGCAACAGAGACATCTTCAGCAACAGGTGCAAATTGAGTAGAGAAGGTTTGATGCATTAATCATGAGATTTTGCTCATGAGTATATAACTTATTTCTTGAGCAGCTGTTTGAATCATTTCCTGATTCTTCTCAGTAAGCTTTGCCTCCAGATAGTTCGTCCTGTCTTGGTATTTCTTCTCCATTTGTGCCGCAAGCTCTTTTCCCATATCACTCATTTTGCCATCAAGAACAACTATTTTCTCTTCCAGTGCTGTCTGAGTTGTTTGAATATCAACGGATGAGCTCAGGCGTTCCATTTTCTTAGATTGCTCAGTCAATGCATTCTCTATCCGAGTCATCTTTTCCACCAATGGCTCAACAACTTTGAATTTATCCAGGATTGGTGTGAAATCAATCTCTGGTGTTATATGCTCCAATTGAGCCTCAGCCTGTATATCATATCCAACATATTTAAAGATAGATTCTTCAGTAACTCCAAAAGATACCTGAAGAGTCCTAGCTTCAGTCTGAGGTTGTATGATATCAGTCTCAGTGGCCTAGTTTGGCTCAACTTCTTTTCCTGGTTCAGTTTATTCCTGAGTGTCTTTCTTTGAGTCAGGTCCTTTTTCTTTATCTCATTCTTCTCCTTGGTCTCCTTTTCCTTCTTGACTTGGGTCACCAGCCTCAGCAATCTTCCTTTCAGCAATTTTCTTCTTAACAAGTTCATCAAACCTAGCAACTTTGATTCTGAGTTTTGTTTTTCTGAACCATGAGAAGTCAGTTAGAACTGCGGTCTCAGCACTCCACCAGTCTTCCCCTCTGAATGATGCTATGTTCAGCATGTCTGGAAGAGTCTGGTTTAGGATATAGACAGTTGTTCTTAATCTGATGAACATGTCCTGAAGGTCAGGGTAGTTTGCAAGTTCAGGATATCGGTCAAGAATGAATCGTTCCCCCTTACTTCTCCACTCAGCTTCCTCAGCTTCTCCCTTCTTCAGTGTCAGACTCTCAGATATGTTCAGATCAATCTGAACAGCATGTAGATCTGAGGGGTCCAGGAATGGTTCATTCAGGAGAGCATCTAGATTCAGGAGTTCTTGAGTTTCTGTTTGATCTGAGGTCTAAGCAGTTGTGGCCTGAGGTTGCCTTAATTCAGAATCTGTCTGAGGGCCCTTGAAGATTTCCTGAGAGATCTTATCGGTTCCGATAGAGGTTTCCAAGACTTCTGAGAACACATTTTCCTCTGCCTCATTTTCACCGATATTTTTGACCACTTGTGCAAGCACCCGAAGAGGTGATTTCAGTCCAGCCTATGCCTCAGCCTGAGCTTCCTCGGACTCAGCTTCATCGGCCTCTTTCTCAGCAATTGTTTGCAGTCTCTTCCTTTTCTGAGGTGCTAAAGCCTTCCTCTTTAATATTTCACTTGTCTCCCTTTTGATTTTCAGAAGGGTTTTCCCCTGGCTTTCTTAACCTCTTCCTCGAATGGCTCAGTGGATTTTTGAGTGTCTTACCTAGTCTCCCTTACAGGCTCAGCCACTGGAGCATCCTCCTCAGCCTCTTCCTCTGTAGTCTCCTCTTGAGACTCAGTAGGCTTTTCTTTCCTGCCCCTTAGTGTCTTCTTGGTTGATCTAAACATAATCTTGCACACCGGGAAGGCTTTTGAATTAGCAAATATGCCAACTTCTTCCCTGCAGGTTTCCAAGATGAAGGCGATCTTGGTTGCATGTAAAATTTTCTCTTTAATTACCACCGCATCATTCTCATTTTTAGCATGCTTGACTTGATCACTGATCACCTTTATCAAGTATTGTAACCAATTAAATGCTCTTGAAGGAGAGTCTTCAATGGCTGCCATCAACCTCAGCTTCGGCTTACTGATTTGCTCAAAGCTCCCAGACCAACTCATGAGGCATTTACTCACAATGTCAAGAAGCACACGATATTTCAATTTCAAATGCTTCTTGTTCAATGTGGCCTTGAACTTGACAGGGGTTTCAGCAATTTTGTCCAAGTACTCTTGCTCCCTACCCACCATATACATAGTAGGATCCTCCCCTCTATCATTCAATTCATATATTGTTGTAGGGGGAAATAACCCGACTTGGTGGACGCCGGGAGTTGGACCAACTTATGGTTAACACTTCATCCGACTTTGTCCAGCTGGAGCAAGACTTGAGCGACTTCAGAAGGTTGGTAAGGCGCTGGAAGTTTGTGGAGCCGTGAAGGTCGCGAGGCGACTTGGTAGAATCCAGAAGTCAGGGCCGACTATGTCCCGAGCTTAGTTGAAGATAAATATGGAAGAGATTTGGGTGGTTAAGGAGGCGGATTTCTCGGGATATAACCGGGGAATGTGGATCTGTAAGCGCGACTTGCGGACCAAGAAAGAAAACCCTAGGTTGGTCCACGGGATGAGGCCCACGAAGACTGTAACCCTAGATCTATGTCTATAAATATAAGTTGTAATGTACTTTGTAAAGGATCAAAATCTTAGCATCCTAGGCAGAAAACATACAGTAAAATATCCTGGCTTGGTGCCCCCAGACGTAGTCTATTTACGGACGAACTGGGTAATCAAATCGCGTGTCTTTCATTTGCTTTCGCCATTACGATTGATCGGGTTTTATCATTTTAACTGTTTGTGCGTCGGTAATCAAACCGGGTTCAACATATACGGCATTCAAAATTTTCGGGATAATAAAGAGCTCTCTAACAAAATCCACATACTTTTCACCATGAACCAAATTAGAGACGGTAATCTTAGAATCTATGCGGTTATCTTCATCAATTTGCATATTAGGACGATTTGCGACCAGACATGTGAGTTTTGCCAAACGGAGCATATGCAGTGCCTCCTCTTCGTGTGCCGCATTCATTGTACCTTCCAGAGAAACAACATTCTCGTACCATGGCTTGTTGGTAACAACAAGTTTATCAAAGAGGGTGAACATCATTTTGATAATTTGTGAAGGGTTTTGAAATAGCAGAGAATTCTGGGTAATCGGAAATTTTTGGAAAGTAGAGTATTGTGAAGACATTTTTGAAATAGAGTGTTTGATAATGCACGAAATAGGTTTTTATCTTGGAGAGGTTTTGATTTATGGGAATTCGTGTAGATTAGTGATCAACGGCCAAGATTTTAAAAGGACAACTAGCGAGTACTAGCCGCCAATTTTTATCCTTATTGATGATTATTGAACAGTTCTATTTCTTCAGACTGTTGACTTTTTCCGAGAATTTCAAACGTCCCGCCCATTTATTTCCTCAGGTGTTTTATCATTTACGTCCAATGATTTCTGAGAATCAGCTAGACAATAAATGAGGTGCATGAGTCATTTAACTTTTTTCAGACTAATTTTGACCATCAGTCGTATTGAGTTTTGACCTTGATAAAAAGTCAGTGTATTTTTTATAACTGAAATAAGATTACTGAGTTTCCCAAGACTCAGTGATGAAAACCTTATTTTATCCTGAGTTTTTCAGTGAATCCTGAAAAACTTCATGCATCTGAAAATCATCAAATTTTCAGATTACTTATTAACCTGGATCCAACATACCTAATTCAATTGATAGCTTATGAAATCTTGATTCAGCCAAAGGTTTAGTCAAGATGTCAGCTCTCTGTTTATCAGTATGAATTTTCTCCATTCTGATATCCTTCTTCTCAACATGATCTCTAATGAAATGATGTCTGATATCAACATGCTTACATCTGGTGTGCAATACTGGATTTTGTGTAATAACAATTGCACTACTATTGTCACAAAATATAGGTACTTCATTGGCTACAACCTTATAATCTCCCAATTGTTGTCTAAGCCAAAGAATTTGTGCACAACAGTTTCCTGCAACCATGTATTCAACTTCAGTAGTACTGGTTGCTACTGAGGTCTGTTTCTTTGAAAACCATGATATCAGTTTGCTTCCAAGAAATTGGCAAGTTCCAGTAGTAGACTTCCTGTCAATTCTACAACCACCATAATCAGCATCTGAATAATCAGTTAATTCAAAGTTATCATCAGTTGGATACCATAATCCTCTATTCACAATGCCTTTAAGATATTTCAAATTTTTTTTTTGGCAGCATCCATGTGACTAGCCTTAGGATTAACTTGGTATCTTGCACATATCCCAACAACAAAGGTAATATCAGGTCTGCTTGCTATGAGATATAGAAGTGATCCAATGATCTCTCTATAATCAATATGATTCACTGACTTGCCTTCAGGATCAGGATCCATTTTGTAATTAGTATTTATAGGAATTCTAACCGCATTGCAACTCTGTACACCATACTTAGCAATCAGATCTCTGGTGTACTTTGCCTGATTGATGAATATTCCTTCCTTAGTTTGTTTCACCTGAAGTCCTAGAAAGAAATTCATCTCCCCCATTATAGACATCTCAAACTTTCCTTTCATCAGAGCAGAAAACTTCTCACATCTGATGATTAGGAGATCCAAAAATGATGTCATCCACATAAATCTGAACTAGTAATATATCCTTCCCATCTTCTATATTGAACAAGGTTCTATCAACAGTTCCTTTGGTAAAACCATGGTCAGTAAGAAATTGAGAAAGTGTATCGTACTATGCTCTGGGTGCTTGTTTCAGACCATACAAGGCTTTCCTGAACCTGTAAACTTGGTCATTTCTACAAAAGCCAGGAGGTTGTTCCACATAAACCTCTTCCTTAAGCACACCATTCAAAAATGTACTCTTCACATCTATCTGATAGACTGTGAATTTCATATGAGCAGCATATGCAAGAAACAATCTGATGGCTTCTAGTCTTGCAACAGGTGCAAAGGTTTCATCATAGTCCAAGCCTTCTTCTTGGGAATAACCTTGGGCAACTAGTCTTGCCTTGTTTCTTACAATGTTGTTGTTTTCATCTCTTTTGTTCTTGAACACCCATTTAGTTCCAATCACATTGTGCCTCTTAGGTCTTTCCACTAGCTCCCAAACTTCATTTCTTGTGAATTGATTCAACTCCTCTTGCATAGCAGTAATCCAGAATGAATCCTGAAGAGCTTCTTCAATCTCAGTAGGTTCTTTTTCAAATAGGAAGCAGCAAAATAAAGCACTTTCACCATGGAACCTTCTTGTTTTAACACCTTCTGATAGATCACCCACAATCTGACTTGAGGGATGACTATCTAACCACCTTCTACTTGATGTTCCCCCTTCAGTAGTATCCTCAATATCAGAAATGTTAGGTTCAGGTAATTCATCAAACTCAGGGAACAACAGAAAAGGAGAGAGTGAATCATCTTCCTCAGGGGAAATTCCATTCAGAACATTGTCAATGACATTTGTTCCCCCTTGGTTGATAGATCCAGAATTTGCCTCAGCTGTGACCACATCTTCATCGGCATTACATACCTGAGTCTGAACTAGTGTATGTTCAGATTGGTTAGCTTCAGTGTGTTGGCTTTCCTTCAAAGGAGAACTATTGTCATGAGTTTCACCATCCTGAGTATTTCCATCCTGAGCTTCTTTGTCTGAGTCTGATTCACTCCATTCATAGAAAGTGATTGACCTCTTCTTTTCAGGCTCATAGGATGTTTTATCATTCTTCTTCAGGCTAAGTCTGGTGATTCTCTTGGTCAGATCTCCTGAGTCATGTTCCTGTTTCTTCTTAATACAAGTAGATTCATAAAAAATAACATGAGGTATTTCTTCCACAATAAGGGTCCTACAGTTGTAAACTCTGAAGGCTTTGCTGACTTCAGAATATCCTAAGAATATTCCTTCATCGACTTTGCTATCAAAAGTTTTCAACTGATATTTACCATTATTGTGTATGAAACACTTACAACCAAACACAAGAAAGAAAGAAACAAGAGGCTTCCTTTCATTCCACAGCTCATAAGGTGTTTTGCCTTGATTCTTTGTTAGCATGGATCTGTTCTGAGAGTAGCATGCAGTGTTGATAGCTTCAGCCCAAAATCTTTTAGGGATGTCAGCTTCAGCAATCATTGTTCTTGCAGCTTCTTTCAGAGTCTTGTTTCTTCTCTCAGCAACACCATTTTGTTGTGGGGTCCTTGCAGCTGATGTTTCATGAGCTATTCCATTTGCTACACAATAATCAGATATGACATGGTTTATAAATTCAGTTCCCTTGTCTGATCTGATTTTGACCACACTCAGATTCTTTTCAATACTGAGTCTTTTCAGTAATTCAGGTAGTTTTGTCTGAGTCTCTTTCTTACTGGGTAAGAATATGACCCAAGTATATCTAGAGTTGTCATCAACTACCACAAGTGTATATTTCTTGCCATTTGTGCTAACTGGTGTTACTGAACCAAAGAGATCCATATGTAACAGTTGTAGTATTCTGTCAGTAGAAACTTCTACTTTACTTTTGAATGATGCTCTGATTTGTTTTCCTTTCTGACAAGCATCACATATATGATCTTTACTGAACACTTCATTGGGTAACCCCCTTACAAGTGCTAATCTTGCAAGTTTGTTCAGGGTTTTGAAGTTTAAGTGATTCAGCCTTTTGTGCCACAACCAACTAGTGTCAGTCGAACTTTTTGCAACCAAACATGTATCTTTAGGAGTTGATCTCCAATCAGCAAGATACACATTTCCTTTTCTAGTATCAATCAGTAATATTTGTTGTGAAACATTTTCTTTCACATGACATAAGTTCTTTGAGAACTCAACACTGAATCCTTTGTCACAGAATTGACTGGTAGAAAGCAAATTATACTTTAAACCAGAAACATATGATACGCCATGGATATGAACAGAATCCACTTCTAGAGTTCCATATCCTTCAGTCTGTCCTTTGGAGTTATCTCCAAAAGTAATCTGAGGGCCTTTTTGCTCAACATAGTTAGTGAGTAATTGTTTATATCCTGTCATGTGTCTTGAACATCCACTGTCCAGATACCATGCAACAGGAGCTACCTCACTTCCACTCATCAGGGCTATGTTGTCTTCATTCAGTTCAGTGCCCTTTTCCTTTACCTGAAAAACAGATCAGGTCTTAGGTACCCATTTGGTGTAGGGTCCTACCGGGTTAGCTGTACCTTTTGGAACCAAAATCTGCCTGATAACTCTAATTACTTTAGAGTGGTTGATTTGTCTCCCATAAACATCTACATACACATCCACCACCCTAGGTGCCTTGGCAGTACCCTGTGTATGAGTGACAGCCTTTGCATGAACATGAGCCTTAGAATTCTTCTTTGGTTCAGGCCTCTTGTTCCAATGCTTTGGCCTTGGTGCAGCTGGTTTATGTCTTTGCTGACTTGGGTTTAGGAAACCTTTACCCTTAGACAAGTGGGGTTTAGGTTGTCTGTACTGAAATTGTGGTCTTTCAGTATCCTGAGGACTTGGTCTCTTCAGTTGAGAATATCTCTGCTGAGTATTTCTCTTCTGAAGATTCCTCTGATGGTTCAGTGAAGATTTCTTCAGGTTGGTATTCTTAGCCTGAGGCTTTGAAGTACTAGCCTGAAGATTTCCTACTGAGTGTTCATATTTTCTAGCCTTTTCCTGAGGTTTGGGCTTTCTTTCCTGAACCTTCAGTTTTTCTGAAATCATAGTTCCTTTACCCTTGTCTAAAACACGAGGTTGCTCTTCTTTAAGAAGATCAGTACAAACCACCAGTTTAACAAAGACAGTCTTAGTGCTACTATAAGAAGCAGCATTCAGAAGACCTTGTGAGGTTCCCCCTGGATTATATCCCAATCCAGCCTTTCTAGTTAAAGGACTTTGGTAACTCTGAATTTCATCTATTGCTTTAGATGCAGAATTCAATAGAGATATCTTTCTCCGCAAGCTATCCTCACTTTTCTTTAGAGTTTCATGTTTCTCAAAGAGGTCATTGAATTCAGTCCTGATAAGTTGATTTTCCTCAGTGGATTTCTCTAACTTTCCTGTCAGGGCCTCTATCACTTTCTCCTTTTCTGAGAGTTATACTTTCAGAACATCCAGTTCATCAGTAGTTCCCATTAATTGAGAAGTGATCTCAGCAGCATTAGAGTTTTTCCACTTCATATTTTCAGCAATCAGTTCCTTATTCTGCTCTTGAGTTTCTATGAACAGTTCTTGTAACACAGAATAGTCCTTCATGAGATTCTCAAATGAATCCATCAGGTCAAAATTACTGGTTACAGATGAACTTGATAACTCAGGTGCTTGTGTAGGCGCAACAACAGAGATAGAAGAATTTACCTCCTCAATGGCAACAAGGTAGACATCATCACTGTCACGATCTAAGAACATCTCTTCTGAAGAGCTGGATCCTTCTTCAGATTGTTCTTCTTTTTCAGCAACCATAGCCTTCCTGCTTGAGTTCTTCCTGTCTCTTTTGGCTTGCCTTTCCTTTCTTTCTTTGACACTCAGCTCAGGACAATCATACTGGAAGTGACCTTTCTTTTTGCAGTTGTAACATATGTTGGTATCATCATCCTGATCACTTTCCTCCTTGGTCTTGGATTCCCTTTTTCTGGATGAGGATCCTTCAGCTTTGTGGTCCTTCCTTTTCTTAGTGGACTTGTCCTCAGCTTCTGAGTTATTCCTGTTCTTGTACCTGTTATTCTTGTAGTACTTCTTGTACTTTCCATATCTGCTATTGAGTCTTTCAAACCTCCTTGCCAGCAGTACTAGCTTATCCTCTTGCTCATCCTGATTTTTGGCAGGTGAGTTATCAAACTCTTTAGCTTTACAGGATTTTTCTTTGGCTTTGAATGCCACATTTTTGCTAGATGAATATTCATCTTTGTTATCAGATTTCTTTGTTTTCTTATCAATCACAAATTCATAAGCTTTCAGTTCAGAGAAAACTTGTTGGTATGACATAGAATCAATATTTTGGTGTTTTCAATCACCACAACATGTATATCCCATTTCTTAGACAATCCTCTAAGAATTTTCAGTGTCACTTCTCTTTTTGGGTATCTTTTCCCAAGAGCATTCAGATCATTCATGATACTAGTGAATCTGGCTTCCAGTTTATCAATGGATTCACCATCTTCCATTTCAAAATTGTCAAACTTTGCAATGACAACATATAGTTTATTTTATTTGATATGATTTGTGCCTTGACACATGATAGCAAGTGTGTCCCATATATCTTTAGCAGTTTCACAATGAGAAATCATCCCCATAACACCATCATCAATAGTGCTGTATAGAGTATCTTTAACAATGCAGTCTAAGTTGACTGACCTCCTCTCATCAGGAGTAAGTTGGTCATCAGGCTTAGGAAATTCATCTCTGGGATCATCTTTCTCAGCATCAGTGATTCTGGGATTTACAATAGTGTACATAAATGGTCCTTGAGAGACTACTCTCCACATTCTTTCATGCATAGAATACAGATGTGCCTTCATTCTCAATCTCCATAGGTCATAGCTCTGAACAGAGAACATAGGAAGTTTCTTAGAAGGCATGATGAATGAGCCTTGTAAGATATCAGCAGTAAGATCTATTCAGTAGACCAACAAAGTCTTTCAACAAATAGACTATGGCTGCCAAAGTAAGTGGTCAAAATGAACCACTGCTCTGATACCTCTTGTTGGTCCTGGTGCAAACGAGTCATACACGTGTATGCGGGGGAATACACGTGTTCAGTAATTTTTAAAACTTTTCTTTTACTGAGATCAGTAGGGTCAGGTTGTCCTGAGAATTTGCCCTGAGAAGCACAAATTGCCCTAAGTCAAAATCTACTGAGACAGTGATCCTGAGCAGCTTTCAGTAGCTTCAGTTTAGCCCAACTGATTCTGAATTTTCTTTTAAAACGCAGAGTCCAAATAAGCTTGGAGTAGATAATAATCTTACTGATTACTCAGGAGAGTTGATCAGTGTGACAACTATCTATACTAGCTTATCTAGAATGCGGAAAGTGTAGGCACTAAGTTTATACTCATTTTACTTACTGAAAATCCTTTTGACTTAAGCAAATCAGTGCTTACGGTTGTGATTCAGTTAATGCACATTCAGTGGATTGATTCCAACTGAGTATCAGAAATCTCAGTATGCTTTCAGTAAAATATGCAACAGTTAACATGCAGAAAAGAAAGCAAACAACACAGCAAGTTATAGTGGTTCAGAGGCAAAGCTCCTACATCCACTCTCTCTGATCTTTAGAGAAATTCCTTAACATACCTACTTCTACTTCCTAAAGATTTCAGACTGAACTCAGCAGCTTACTAACTTCTTCTACATTGAGTTTTCTGGCTGACTACTGCAGCTCACTAACTCAACACACACAAGCTTTCAGACTGTCTCAAACAACTTACTAACTTTTTCTCTAGAGTTTTCTGGCTGAACTCAACTGCAGCTTACTCACTCTTTACAACTCTTTCTCTCCAACAAACACACACTCAAACTACCTAACAATAGGGTTTGGGTTTTGGTTGGTTTCCAACTAGGGTGAGATATCCTTTGACAATAAGAACAAATTTAAAGGCTAGGATATCTCTTACTAAACTTTGGATATATATAACAATGCTAGGCTTAGTAAATGAACTCTCTTCAATGTGAAACACTTGCGAAATCTTAGGTTTTTCGAGTGCTTCAATTTGCAAGAATACGAATGAGCTCTGGAGTTGCTTTGATTTCCCGTAACCTTGCAATGGTGAAGGTCACTTGCTCTGATTGGTTCTTTGTCTTCAGTGAATGTAGACAAACAAAACGGCTCTTTTTAGGTCAATGCCTCTTAATGAGACAACAACACTTAGTTCTGGTTCCTTTTGTGTGTACTTTGAATATTTGAGCAATGTTTATTTCATATAAATGTGCGTCTTAGTTTTTGTATGTCCTCGGGTAGATATTCTTCAGAGTCCCTCTGAGTTATTCAGTGACAACTGAATCTTCAGTGTCTTCTGAATCTTCATGTCTTCTGAGTCTTCAGTATCTTCTGAGTTTTCAATGTCTTCTGAGTCTTCAGTATCTTCTGAGTCTTCAGTGTCTTCTGAGTCTTCAGTATCTTCTGAGTCTTTAGTATCTTCTGATAATATCTGTTTCTAATATTAGTCATGAGTAATATCTGCTGACTATACATGATGCAGATATCTCCTGTACTATTCTATATTGAAACCTGACACTTAGACTATCAAATTTATCCTAAACATGTCATACTCAGGGATTTTGAGATCTAATTAAAATCTTTATTTTTATTTAAATTCATCTCCCAACAGTGGACGACACAGGAACTGCTCTTTTTATTCTATGGGATCGAGAATGTGTCGACTTAATTGGAAAAACATCAATTGAGCATATTGTTCTAGAGAGAAGAGACATGAAACAACTGATGAGTCTTTACCTAATGAAATTGAGGCGTTGATTGAGAAGAAACTTTATTTCAAGGTGCAAGTAAAGGAAGATCAAGTTGGCAATTATAATTGCTACAGTGTGGTGAAAGTTTCAACAGAGGCTAATTTTATTTCTATCGAAGAAGTGTCTTCGAGCCAAATAGCGGACTCTGAAGAGTAGGAATAAACGGGCACATCAAGAAGGCAAAAAAAGAACACTTAATTTTTACAACGTGAAGCGTTGCCCTTCTTGCAAGTTTTTTTTTTTAATGCAGCAACATGTTATAAGCGGGGCTTAAAGTTTTAACAAAATCACCTTTCAATAATTGTTAAGTTTGGAAATGGCTTTTGTTTTTTTCCCTTGATAGAATTAAGAAGTTCAGTTAATATTAACTCACATATTTGATCAGTGTCTCCAACAAAAAAATCATAAAATATAAAAGAATAAAATAAGCACAGATTCACAAAAAAAGAAACAAACACCTTTCGAACATTTAAAAGTGCGCACACACAAAAAATATACCTTCTAAACAATTAGAAAAACCTGGATGTTCGAGGAACTGGGTTTTGTTGTTGGAGATAATGCCGCTCTAAAAATGACATTTTTTATTGAAGTTAGCTGAACGGACAGCTCCCAACGAACAATTCCCAACATCTTATTAATCTGGGATCAATATTTTGCCCTATAAATATTAGTTTATCAGCTAAAGAAAAGGATACCTAAATGAAGAAAAACAAACGATTACCACGAACCAAAACACATTCAATATAACTCATAAACAAGAAAATGAGTTTGGCGATCTTCCTTATCAAATGTTTTGTCAATAAACTTCCTTAAAAAAAAGACTTATGCAGCCTTTATGATTGAAATGGATTCTGAAGACATTATGAAGAGCAAATAAGTTTCAAATTTGACTATCTTTGATATTGTTGTCGAGTTTAAATTAAAAATTGAATTAGTCATAACTATGACCTTTGTATATAGCAAAAAATATTAAAACACTAATTAAAACAATATTTATAATAGTAACTGAAGCAAAAAAATTTAAAAATCAAATCAATTTTCATTTGTTCTGAAATTATTCGCTGCCACAAAAAAGAAGACTTACAAGTGGAAAACATTCAAAAAATTAAATTAGTATGAGAAAAGAACTTGGAGGAAGAAACCGAAAGACTACTTAAAAAAAAAAACAAGTTTTTGACATTAATGATCAGAACAAAAAAAGGTCAAAACAATTGAACTTTGATATCATTAAAGTATTAAAACACAATTAAATCAGTTATTAAGATAGTAACTGAAGCAAAAATTAAAAGAAAGAAAATCAATTTACATTTGTTTTCAAATTAGTCTATATCACAAAAAAAGTTTTACAAGGGGAGAACAGACAAAATTTAAAATTGTATGACAAAAGATTTTGAAGAAAGCAGTCGAAGGGTTAAAGACTAACAACTAGAAGATCAATATGAGGAAGACAAAGTCCCACAAAAAGCGTCAAAAAATTCAGACCACTGATGAAGGTATGTATACACATAATCTAATTTACAATAATCTGTACAGGGTGGATTATCATAACAATCGAATTAGCATTTCGTAAAAACAATGTATTAAGCTTATATCCACATCATGATTGCATGCCTCTAAGATCCCCAAGCTCTTACTTTTCATGTGGATTTAGATTGCACAGTGAATACCACTTGAAAGGGTTATTCAACAAGTTTGATTGTTTCAGTTCTTTCTTATTTCTGTATCTTCCCATGCCAATATGTCATATGTATGCTATTTCAATTAATATCATGCTCCCTAAATGATGCAAACCATTATTTTCTATAATCAAATGTAGTTTTTGTTTGTCCCGTGAAAAATCCATGAAATGTGTAAAAATCATGTAATGCATATAAAACAGGGGTGAGGAAACAGTGCATGATACCAATTTTTTTTTTTAAACCATGTGTTTTGCTTATAATCAAATGCATATGACAAGTAAGAACATAAAACAGTAAAGAACACACGATTTTATAGTGGTTCGGAGTCCAACTCCTACATCCACTCTTCCCTATCAGCAGGGGCACCCACTTAACCAACTGGACTTAGTTTAACGTGTTAGTCCAACACCTTACAGATATTTATAGAGCTCTCACTCAACGAGACTTATCACCCTCTACGGGATCGCCTACCCTCCCTTTCAGAATTGCTTAGATGTTTAACGAGTTCACACTCGCACCCAGAAAGTAAGCTAGTCCAACTAACTTACAATCCTTGCTTAACAAACTCAACCTAACTTTTGGGTTTGGGTATAAGATTGTTTGGTGTCCAACTAGGGTGAGATTTTCCTTTACATTTGTTTAGCCTCGATGCTAAGGATGGGAAAATCCCTCTAGGCTTAGGATATTACATTTGTGCTTAGATCTAGGGTAGAACACTTTTTGAATATATGCGGGTATTTATTGCTCAGTGTTTTATGGTGGAAATGCTAGATGATTTGGCTCTGTAGCTTCAATGGTGTTTTCACGCATTTCACACGCTAAACAATGAAGAAAGATCTTGTATTTATAGTGTGGATTTGAATGTTACCGTTGGATGGAGTTACATTCAAATCCATATTATTCTTAGTTTTTGCAGTTTTTCCAGGTCGGTTGTCTTGCCCTCATTGGTCCACGTCAGCTGAATCTAACGGCAATAATCTTCAGGATCTTCTGGGTCTTCAGGATTCTTATGAGTCTTCAGGTTCATCTGATCCTCTTCTTCTTCGAACTCAGGCTTCCTTGGACTCAGGATTCTTGACTCAGCAGACTTCTCTTTAGTGGACCTTACTGATCAGGCATACTGACACTCAGGATTCTTGAGTTCAGCTCTTCTGACTTCAGACATCCTGACCCTCAGGTCACTTGACTCAGGTTATCTGATCATCAGTAACGTTTTGGTTCTCAGTGAACATGTCTTCAGGTGAGTTGTCTTCTGAGGACATCAGATCAGGTGACTTTTTCCCATCAGTCTTGTTCTGATCTTTATTCAACCTTATCTGATATTGATCACGTCTGATCTTGATCAGTCTCATCTGCTCCTCTTCTGATCGACAACGTCTTCTTCTGATCAGGTCTTCTGGTCTCTTATCTGATCTACCTGATCTAGTCTGCAGATTTTTGATTTCTTTTCACCTGATCAGATCATCATATTATCAGGTCAGCATATCAACAGTATCAGGTCATCTTGTCTGTTTTGGTCATCTGATCAGGTGACTCTTTTCTTCTGATTTTACTGGCTTAGCTTTTCTTCTCTTTTGATTTTGCTCAGCTCATCAGTTAACTCGGAACTCATCCTACTCATCTGATCTCGATCAGCCTCGTCTGCAGCCTCGTCCGATCTCGATCATCTTCATCTGATTTCATGAGTTCCCACTTAACTTGTTCTCTCGTTCCCCTTGAACTTGTTATCTATAGATTAACTTAAATAACACAAGTTGATAATGTTTTGGCATAATTCATCAAAACTAAAATATCAAAACAATTTCCCCCTTTTTGATAATGACGCCAAAATATTAAAATATATGCATTTTTACAGAAAGCGGGTTTTTCAAAAAGATCAGTTCAGATGATCACTTTGAAAACAGTGAACTTTTGAACTCCCGCTCTGATACCACTTGTAGGTCCCGAACGGGTTTCGTGAGGGCAGAAGTCTAGAGGGAAGGGGTGAATAGACTTCTGAAAACTTTTTGGGCAAGATCAGGTGTGGTGGAAGGTTGCATGACCAGAGTGCATGTGGATCAATTTGGACTGATATCCAATTTACTGATTGCCTGATGGCAGATCAGTTCGGTGTCTATCAGTTTAACTGATGTGCGGAAGCTAGTTTCTAACCCGTGTGAAAAACAAGTTTTATAAGATTAGATTCTACAGTCTGTTTTCAACCAGATGACTAAAGTGTCAAACTGATAAGATCAGTTGCTTGATGCTGACTGATCCTAGCTCAGAATATGTATGCAGTTTAAACTCAGGTTGTGTGCAGAAGTGTAAAGCAGATAAGAATAAGTAAATGCACACACGATTTTTATAGTGGTTCGGAGTCCAACTCCTACATCCACTCGTCCCTATCAGCAGGGGCACCCACTTAACCAACTGGACTTAGTTTAACGTGTTAGTCCAACATCTTACAGATATTTATAGAGCTCTCACTCAACGAGACTTATCACCCTCTACGGGATCGCCTACCCTCCCTTTCAGAATTGCTTAGATGTTTAACGAGTTCACACTCGCACCCAGAAAGTAAGCTAGTCCAACTAACTTACAATCCTTGCTTAACAAACTCAACCTAACTTTTGGGTTTGGGTATAAGATTGTTTGGTGTCCAACTAGGGTGAGATTTTCCTTTACATTTGTTTAGCCTCGATGCTAAGGATGGGAAAATCCCTCTAGGCTTAGGATATTACATTTGTGCTTAGATCTAGGGTAGAACACTTTTTGAATATATGCGGGTATTTATTGCTCAGTGTTTTATGGTGGAAATGCTAGATGATTTGGCTCTGTAGCTTCAATGGTGTTTTCACGCATTTCACACGCTAAACAATGAAGAAAGATCTTGTATTTATAGTGTGGATTTGAATGTTACCGTTGGATGGAGTTACATTCAAATCCATATTATTCTTAGTTTTTGCAGTTTTTCCAGGTCGGTTGTCTTGCCCTCATTGGTCCACGTCAGCTGAATCTAACGGCAATAATCTTCAGGATCTTCTGGGTCTTCAGGATTCTTATGAGTCTTCAGGTTCATCTGATCCTCTTCTTCTTCGAACTCAGGCTTCCTTGGACTCAGGATTCTTGACTCAGCAGACTTCTCTTTAGTGGACCTTGCTGATCAGGCATACTGACACTCAGGATTCTTGAGTTCAGCTCTTCTGACTTCAGACATCCTGACCCTCAGGTCACTTGACTCAGGTTATCTGATCATCAGTAACGTTTTGGTTCTCAGTGAACATGTCTTCAGGTGAGTTGTCTTCTGAGGACATCAGATCAGGTGACTTTTTCCCATCAGTCTTGTTCTGATCTTTATTCAACCTTATCTGATATTGATCACGTCTGATCTTGATCAGTCTCATCTGCTCCTCTTCTGATCGACAACGTCTTCTTCTGATCAGGTCTTCTGGTCTCTTATCTGATCTACCTGATCTAGTCTGCAGATTTTTGATTTCTTTTCACCTGATCAGATCATCATATTATCAGGTCAGCATATCAACAGTATCAGGTCATCTTGTCTGTTTTGGTCATCTGATCAGGTGACTCTTTTCTTCTGATTTTACTGGCTTAGCTTTTCTTCTCTTTTGATTTTGCTCAGCTCATCAGTTAACTCGGAACTCATCCTACTCATCTGATCTCGATCAGCCTCGTCTGCAGCCTCGTCCGATCTCGATCATCTTCATCTGATTTCATGAGTTCCCACTTAACTTGTTCTCTCGTTCCCCCTGAACTTGTTATCTATAGATTAACTTAAATAACACAAGTTGATAATGTTTTGGCATAATTCATCAAAACTAAAATATCAAAACAATTTCCCCCTTTTTGATAATGACGCCAAAATATTAAAATATATGCATTTTTACAGAAAGCGGGTTTTTCAAAAAGATCAGTTCAGATGATCACTTTGAAAACAGTGAACTTTTGAACTCCCGCTCTGATACCACTTGTAGGTCCCGAACGGGTTTCGTGAGGGCAGAAGTCTAGAGGGGAGGGGTGAATAGACTTCTGAAAATTTTTTGGGCAAGATCAGGTGTGGTGGAAGGTTGCATGACCAGAGTGCATGTGGATCAATTTGGACTGATATCCAATTTACTGATTGCCTGATGGCAGATCAGTTCGGTGTCTATCAGTTTAACTGATGTGCGGAAGCTAGTTTCTAACCCGTGTGAAAAACAAGTTTTATAAGATTAGATTCTACAGTCTGTTTTCAACCAGATGACTAAAGTGTCAAACTGATAAGATCAGTTGCTTGATGCTGACTGATCCTAACTCAGAATATGTATGCAGTTTAAACTCAGGTTGTGTGCAGAAGTGTAAAGCAGATAAGAATAAGTAAATGCACACACGATTTTTATAGTGGTTCGGAGTCCAACTCCTACATCCACTCGTCCCTATCAGCAGGGGCACCCACTTAACCAACTGGACTTAGTTTAACGTGTTAGTCCAACATCTTACAGATATTTATAGAGCTTTCACTCAACAGGACTTATCACCCTCTACGGGATCGCCTACCCTCCCTTTCGGGATTGCTTAGATGTTTAACGAGTTCACACTCGCACCCAGAAAGTAAGCTAGTCCAACTAACTTACAATCCTTGCTTAACAAACTCAACCTAACTTTTGGGTTTGGGTATAAGATTGTTTGGTGTCCAACTAGGGTGAGATTTTCCTTTACATTTGTTTAGCCTCGATGCTAAGGATGGGAAAATCCCTCTAGGCTTAGGATATTACATTTGTGCTTAGATCTAGGGTAGAACACTTTTTGAATATATGCGGGTATTTATTGCTCAGTGTTTTATGGTGGAAATGCTAGATGATTTGGCTCTGTAGCTTCAATGGTGTTTTCACGCATTTCACACGCTAAACAATGAAGAAAGATCTTGTATTTATAGTGTGGATTTGAATGTTACCGTTGGATGGAGTTACATTCAAATCCATATTATTCTTAGTTTTTGCAGTTTTTCCAGGTCGGTTGTCTTGCCCTCATTGGTCCACGTCAGCTGAATCTAACGGCAATAATCTTCAGGATCTTCTGGGTCTTCAGGATTCTTATGAGTCTTCAGGTTCATCTGATCCTCTTCTTCTTCGAACTCAGGCTTCCTTGGACTCAGGATTCTTGACTCAGCAGACTTCTCTTTAGTGGACCTTGCTGATCAGGCATACTGACACTCAGGATTCTTGAGTTCAGCTCTTCTGACTTCAGACATCCTGACCCTCAGGTCACTTGACTCAGGTTATCTGATCATCAGTAACGTTTTGGTTCTCAGTGAACATGTCTTCAGGTGAGTTGTCTTCTGAGGACATCAGATCAGGTGACTTTTTCCCATCAGTCTTGTTCTGATCTTTATTCAACCTTATCTGATATTGATCACGTCTGATCTTGATCAGTCTCATCTGCTCCTCTTCTGATCGACAACGTCTTCTTCTGATCAGGTCTTCTGGTCTCTTATCTGATCTACCTGATCTAGTCTGCAGATTTTTGATTTCTTTTCACCTGATCAGATCATCATATTATCAGGTCAGCATATCAACAGTATCAGGTCATCTTGTCTGTTTTGGTCATCTGATCAGGTGACTCTTTTCTTCTGATTTTACTGGCTTAGCTTTTCTTCTCTTTTGATTTTGCTCAGCTCATCAGTTAACTCGGAACTCATCCTACTCATCTGATCTCGATCAGCCTCGTCTGCAGCCTCGTCCGATCTCGATCATCTTCATCTGATTTCATGAGTTCCCACTTAACTTGTTCTCTCGTTCCCCCTGAACTTGTTATCTATAGATTAACTTAAATAACACAAGTTGATAATGTTTTGGCATAATTCATCAAAACTAAAATATCAAAACAATTTCCCCCTTTTTGATAATGACGCCAAAATATTAAAATATATGCATTTTTACAGAAAGCGGGTTTTTCAAAAAGATCAGTTCAGATGATCACTTTGAAAACAGTGAACTTTTGAACTCCCGCTCTGATACCACTTGTAGGTCCCGAACGGGTTTCGTGAGGGCAGAAGTCTAGAGGGGAGGGGTGAATAGACTTCTGAAAATTTTTTGGGCAAGATCAGGTGTGGTGGAAGGTTGCATGACCAGAGTGCATGTGGATCAATTTGGACTGATATCCAATTTACTGATTGCCTGATGGCAGATCAGTTCGGTGTCTATCAGTTTAACTGATGTGCGGAAGCTAGTTTCTAACCCGTGTGAAAAACAAGTTTTATAAGATTAGATTCTACAGTCTGTTTTCAACCAGATGACTAAAGTGTCAAACTGATAAGATCAGTTGCTTGATGCTGACTGATCCTAACTCAGAATATGTATGCAGTTTAAACTCAGGTTGTGTGCAGAAGTGTAAAGCAGATAAGAATAAGTAAATGCACACACGATTTTTATAGTGGTTCGGAGTCCAACTCCTACATCCACTCGTCCCTATCAGCAGGGGCACCCACTTAACCAACTGGACTTAGTTTAACGTGTTAGTCCAACATCTTACAGATATTTATAGAGCTTTCACTCAACAGGACTTATCACCCTCTACGGGATCGCCTACCCTCCCTTTCGGGATTGCTTAGATGTTTAACGAGTTCACACTCGCACCCAGAAAGTAAGCTAGTCCAACTAACTTACAATCCTTGCTTAACAAACTCAACCTAAATTTTGGGTTTGTGTATAAGATTGTTTGGTGTCCAACTAGGGTGAGATTTTCCTTTACATTTGTTTAGCCTCGATGCTAAGGATGGGAAAATTTCTTGTTGGTCCCGGTGGGAAAACCCATTTTGCATGTGCGGAAGCAAAACATTTTGTTGCGGTGCATATAAAAACAGGGGTGAAGGAATGGTGATTCCAGATTTTTCTCTTTTAAGCTCATGTGTTGTGTTTTGCTTATGATCGAATGCATATGACAAGATAAGAACGTAAAGCAGTAAATAACACAACAATGTATAGTGGTTCGGAGACTCAAGCTCCTACATCCACTCTCCATGTTTCTATGGAAATTCCTTCAAACACTTCCTAAGGTTTTCTGACTACCTCTGTAGTTTACTAACCTTTCTACTTTGAGCTTTCTGACTACCTCTGTAGTTTACTAACTCAAAGCCTCTGGACTTATCACCCTCTCGGGCTCGCCTCTAGATGTTTAACGAGTTCACACTCCAATCGGGACTTATCACCCTCACTTGGGATCGCCTAATAACTACCTCACTTCACCACTCGTTATCTCTTACGAGAATGGGTTTGGGTTTGGTGTTGTCTCCAACTATGGTGAGATTTTCCCTTACAATGGTTTAGCCTCAATGCTAAGGTTGGGAAAATCTCTCTAAGCTTAGGATACATCGTGGGTTGCTTAGGTTGGGTTCTAGAACACTCTTGAACATATTTGTATATCTACAGACTTGTGTTCTAGGGTGGGAATGCTTTGACTATAACGCTCTTGGCTCTGTAGCATTTTGTGCATAATCTCCACACTTAATTTGATGGAAGATCTTGTATTTATAGTGTGGATTTGAATGTTACCGTTGGAGAGAATCACATTCAAATCCATACTATTCTCTGTAAGTTCTGCAGCTTTTCCAGGCTGGTTGTCTTCCTCTCGTTGGTCCACGTCAGCTGGATTCCAACGGCTATATTCCTCAGCTTCAGTGCCTCGGAACATTCAGGATATACTGAGCTTTCAGTATATTACTGAGTCTTCAGTAATTACTGTGCCTTCAGTATTCTCTGAGTCTTCAAGTTTCTCTGAGCCTTCAGGTTCTCAGTTTCATACTGAGTCTTCAGATTCTAACCTGTTCTATATCTGCCGACTATACACGGTGCAGATATTATCCTGAACACTCTAAAACTGAATCCTGACTCATCTATCAAGATTATCCTGAACATGTCATACTCAGGGGTTTTGGGATCTAATCAAAATCCTCTTTATTAAATTCATTTCCCAACAATTTCCCCCTTTTTGATGATGCCAAAATCATCTTGTTAAAATACACTTAACCTATACTCAGGTTTCAGTTTTTCCTATTACAAGAATGGTATATCTCTTAACAATCAATTCAGCAATGAATTTCCCAACAATTTCATCACTAAACAACAATAATCAGGCATATCAAATATAAAGACATGTAAAAAAAAAGATAATGAGGTATTATCTTTGAGCATAAAGATAAAGTTTCATTGATGTATGATAGACTATTACAGATTACAATGAACTTTTCAAAAGATAAAGACAAAAACATAAAGAATTACAAGTCTCCAGTCTTGGTCTTCAGTCTTCTTGATCTTCAGCTCGACTCTTCATTCCTCTTCTATGGACTTTATCTGATCAGGCATACTATACTGACACTCATGCTGACTGAGTTCAGTTCTTCTGACTTCAAACATCCTGATCCTCAGGTCTCTTTTACTTACTGAGTCTCATATCAGTTTTCTTTACTGAATCTCAGATCAGTTTTACTTACTGAGTCAGATTACTTTTACACAGGCTATCTAATTTTTTCTTTGGATATATCTTCAGATCAATATATCAGAATAACATCTGGTAAGTACATCATATCAGGTTAGCATATCAGGTTTATCATATCTGATCTCGATCACGTCTGATCTCGATCACGTCTGATCTCGATCACGTCTGATCTCGATCAGTCTCATCTGCTCATCTTCATATCTGATCTCGATCACGTCTGATCTCGATCAGTCCTTTATGCTCATCTTCTTATTTGCAACCTTCTCTTCTGATTTGCTGGCTTTAGCTTTTCTTCTCTTCTGAATTTTGCACAGCTCATCAGTTTAACTCCGGAACTCATCTAACTCATTTGATCTCGACCAGTCTTGTCTGCAGCCGCATCTGATCTCGATCATTTACTTTTGATTCCATGAGTTCCCCCTCAATTTGTTCTTTCTTCCCCCCTCAACTTGTTATCTGTAAATTTCCTTGAATAACACAAGTTGATAATGTTTTGGCATAGAACTAAAATATCCCAACAATTTCTCAATTGATAATGTCGCCAAAACATCAGAATATATGCCTTTTTAAAGAAACTGGTTTTTCTTTAAAATGATCTGTTCAGGTGTTCACTTTGAAGTTAGTGAACTTTTTGAACTCCCGCTCTGATACCACTTGTTGGTCCCGGTGGGAAAACCCATTTTGCGCGTGCGGAAGCAAAACATTTTGTTGGGTGTATATAAAAATAGGGGTGAAGGAATGGTGATTCTAGATTTTTCTCTTTTAAGCTCATGTGTTGTGTTTTGCTTATGATCGAATGCATATGACAAGATAAGAACGTAAAGCAGTAAATAACACAACAATGTATAGTGGTTCGGAGACTCAAGCTCCTACATCCACTCTCCATGTTTCTATGGAAATTCCTTCAAACACTTCCTAAGGTTTTCTGACTACCTCTGTAGTTTACTAACCTTTCTACTTTGAGCTTTCTGACTACCTCTGTAGTTTACTAACTCAAAGCCTCTGGACTTATCACCCTCTCGGGCTCGCCTCTAGATGTTTAACGAGTTCACACTCCAATCGGGACTTATCACCCTCACTCGGGATCGCCTAACAACTACCTCACTTCACCACTCGTTATCTCTTACGAGAATGGGTTTGGGTTTGGTGTTGTCTCCAACTATCGTGAGATTTTCCCTTAAAATGGTTTAGCCTCAATGCTAAGGTTGGGAAAATCTCTCTAAGCTTAGGATACATCGTGGGTTGCTTAGGTTGGGTTCTAGAACACTCTTGAACATATTTGTATATCTACAGACTTGTGTACTAGGGTGGGAATGCTTTGACTATAACGCTCTTGGCTCTGTAGCATTTTGTGCATAATCTCCACACTTAATTTGATGGAAGATCTTGTATTTATAGTGTGGATTTGAATGTTACCGTTGGAGAGAATCACATTCAAATCCATACTATTCTCTGTAAGTTCTGCAGCTTTTCCAGGCTGGTTGTCTTCCTCTCGTTGGTCCACGTCAGCTGGATTCCAACGGCTATATTCCTCAGCTTCAGTGCCTCGGAACATTCAGGATATACTGAGCTTTCAGTATATTACTGAGTCTTCAGTAATTACTGTGCCTTCAGTATTCTCTGAGTCTTCAGGTTTCTCTGAGCCTTCAGGTTCTCAGTTTCATACTGAGTCTTCAGATTCTAACCTGTTCTATATCTGCCGACTATACACGGTGCAGATATTATCCTGAACACTCTAAAACTGAATCCTGACTCATCTATCAAGATTATCCTGAACATGTCATACTCAGGGGTTTTGGGATCTAATTAAAATCCTCTTTATTAAATTCATTTCCCAGCATCTCTCTAAGCTTAGGATATTACATTTGTGCTTAGATCTAGGCTAGAACACTTTTTTAATATATGCGTGTATTTCTTGCTCAGTGTTCTATGGTGGAAATGCTAGATGATTTGGCTCTGTAGCTTCAATGGTGTTTTCACGCATTTCACACGCTTAATAATGAAGGAAGATCTTGTATTTATAATGTGGATTTGAATGTTACCGTTGGATGGAGTCACATTCAAATCTATACTATTCTGTAGCTTTTACAGCTTTTCCAGGTTGGTTGTCTTCCTCTCATTGGTCCACGTCAGCTGAATCTAACGGCAATAATCTTCAGGGTCTTCAGGATTATTCTGAGTTTTCAGGATTCTTCCGAGTCTTCAGGTTCATCTGATCCTCAGCTTCTTCGAACTCAGGCTTCCTTGGATTCAGGATTCTTGACTCAGCAGACTTCTCTTCAGTGGACGTTGTCTGATCAGGCATACTGACACTCAGGATTCTTGAGTTCAGCTCTTCTGACTTCAGACATCCTGACCCTCAGGTCACTTGACTCAGGTTATCTGATCATCAGTAACGTTTTGGTTCTTAGTGAACATGTCTTCAGGTGACTTGTCTTCTGAGGACATTAGATCAGGTGACTTCTTCCCATCAGTCTTGTTCTGATCTTTGTTCAACCTTATCTGATCTTGATCACGTCTGATCTCGATCAGTCTCATTTGCTCCTCTTCTGATCAACAACCTCTTCTTCTGATCAGGTCTTCTGGTCATCTGATCAGGTATGCATATTTTCTGATCAGGTCTTCTGGTCTCTTATCTGATCTGCCTGATCTGGTCTGCAGATTTCAGATTTCTTTTCGCCTGATTTGATCAGCTTGCCTGATCAGATCAGCACATTATCAGGTCAGCATATCAGCAGCATCATGTCAGCTTGTCTGTTTTGGTCATCTGATCAGGTGACTCTTTTCTTCTGATTTTAGTGGCTTAGCTTTTCTTCTCTTCTGATTTTGCTCAGCACATCAGTTTACTCGGAACTCATCCTACGCATCTGATCTTGATTAGCCTCGTCTGCAGCCTCGTCCGATCTCGATCAACTTCATCTGATTTCATGAGGTCACCCTTAACTTGTTCTCTCGTCCCCCCTCAACTTGTTATCTGTAAATTAGCTTAAATAACACAAGTTGATAATGTTTTGGCATAATTCATCAAAACTAAAATATCCCAACAGTTTTCTATACAATACCAAAAAATAAGGGAGAAAATATAGAAGAGCAATATTTGTGGGAAAGATTGATATTATTCACAGGGTAATCACCCTTATATATACAAATACATCAGCAACAATAAAGGAAAGAAGTATGCAATTAATATATACAAATCAATCTGCGCTACTAATTTGCTGAGAATATTCTAGATGATATATACTCTTTAATATGCCCCCGCAAAATTGAAGTGCCATCAACCACAGAATTTTTTGGTCGAAGAAGTAGAAATTGTGTCTGTGCCAGTGGTTTAGTTAAAACATCTGCAAGCTGGTCTATAGTATTTACATAAGCAACGGAGAACATCCCTTTCGACGATAAGTCCCATACAAAGTGAAGATCCAAGGCAATATGTTTCATACGAGAGTGCATGATTGGATGTAAAGCTAATCGGGTAGCTCCAAGGTTGTCACATAGCAGCTGCGGTGGTGAAGGCAGTGATAATCCAAGTTATTTGAACAAGTGGGAAATCCAACAAACTTTGGCTGCTGTGGATGCAAGTGCTCTATACTCTGCTTTTGTAGACGATCGTGAAACACCTTTCTGCTTGCGAGACCTCCAAGATATCGGATTTGGTCCAAGATATATGACATAGGCAGAGGTTGACTTTCCATCAGTGAGTACACCTCCGAAATTCGAATAAGCAGTGAGTGTAAGTGAGAAAGGGCGTCGAAGTAATAGACCATGATGAAGTGATCCCTTCAGGTAACGAAAGAGTCATTTGACGGCTAGCCAATCATCAAACGTAGGAGAGTTCATTGATTGTGCTAAATGGTTCACTCTACAAGAAATATCTGGATGGGTGATGGTTACATATTGAAGTCCGCCAATCGCACTTTTGTACTCAGATGGATCAATTTTTCCCGAGACTGGGAGTGAGGTGAAATCAGACATAGAAGTAGAAACAAGTTTAGCTACGTCATGTTAAATCGAGTCAATAAATCAACCATATATTTTTGTTGAGAGAGTAGTAAGTCATCACGACAACGAACAATCTCAACGCCTAAGAAGTAAGTGAGTGTGCCCAGATCCTTTACCGCAAACTGCCCTTTGAGATGTGAAACCAGACCCTCAAGAAGGGTCGTGTTGGAGCCTGTTAAAATCATATCATCAACATAAAAAAGTACCAGTAGATAATCATGAAAGTGACAATAAATAAATAGAGAAGTGTCGGCAACTGATTGAGTAAAACCAAAAGAAAATATAGTTGCACTCAATGTCTAGTACCAAGAAAGAGGAGCCTGACTCAAACAGTACAATGATTTAAATAGGTGACACACGTGATCAGGTGAAGTTTGATCAACAAAACCAGGTGGTTGATCCATGAAGACCACAGTGGTGAGGTGGTCATGCAAAAAGGCGTTACTAATATCTAGTTGTCTAAGATCCCATCGATTGTACAATGCCAAAGTCATAACTGTTCTAATTGTTACTAGTTTGACAGCAGGACTGAATGTCTTTTGATAATGTACTCCTAGACGTTGATAAAATCCTTTTGCAACTAGTCGTGTCCTGAACCAATCAATAAAGCTACTCGGTCGACATTTAATAGTGAATACCCATTTATATCCGATAACGTTAGAACCACATGGAGGAGCCACAAGTTCCCATGTTCCATGTTTGGACAATGTTGTATATTCCTCTGTAATCGTATTTCTCCAACAAGGATCTTTGAGTGCTTGAGAGAAGGAAGTGGGAGCAACTTTCGTATCCAACGAATGCTTGATCGATTTGTAGACTTTGGGTTTTAAAATATTATTCTGACTTCTTGTTGTCATCCCATTCGTACGAGTGGGTGGCGGAGGAAATGATGCCGGCTGGACCGAACTTGGTTGACTTGAGTTCGACGAGGATTGTGGGTTGGAGCCACTAGTTTGATCATGAGATAATGTCCCTGAGGCTGAAGTTTGGACAGTTGGCACGGTAGTGGGAGTGGCATCGGTCGGCCACTGATGAGATACTGAGCATGTCCAGAAATGACACTCGATCAAGACTCAAAACCCCTTTGATTCGGCATTTCTTCGAAGGTATTCTTCGTTCAACTCTTGCAGATTCAAAAGGATTCTTGAAAATATGAAGAAGCTTCAAAGGCGTTCTTCGTGCAAATCTTCCAGAAACGACTCCCGATCCAAGATTAAGGCTCAAAACCCCTTCGATCGACGCGTCTCTTTGAAGGCGTTCTTCAAGATTTAAAGGTGTTCTTCATTAAATTCAAAGGCGTTCATCCCAAAAAATCTCCAGAAATAACGTTTGGTCCAAAATAAGATATCAAATTCTTAGACTAATGTTACAAACCCCAAAATTTCAATGCTAGATAAGATCAAAACGATAATTTCTCCATAAAGTCATCTAAGTCAAAGTCTACATTCGAAGAGAAAAATCAGAAGAGTTAAATAGAGATCGTACCCATAAACTTTCCACATTTCAATTCAAGAAAATTAACTTGTAAAATATTTTTGTGTTTGCAAATTCAATTCATGAGATTTGTTGTTAAACTTGTCACTTATGAAGGTCCAAACATACTAATTTTCAAACCCAATATCATGATCTAACAAAGTTAGAAACTACTTTTAAGTATATGTAGTTTCATTCTCCATTATTCATAGGCAATTGAGAGCATATTGTTATTAGGACTAAACCCAATTGCAGTTAATAATTGACCACCTTGATGCCCCTTCAGTAAACAACCATCCACCCCAATAACTTTCCTACAACCTTTAAACCCCTGTTTGCATGCCTCAAAACATATATACAACCTAAGAAACTGAGGTTCACTACACCACCACTCTTAGCTAGTTTCAACAAATTAGATGATCCCAAAATAGACCTCCACAACTCTTCAATAATACTCTTCTATTTAAATAAGCTTTTCTTTCAGTGTACCCTCAATCAACTCTATTACTTTCTTCTTAGCTCTGTATGCTTGTTGTTTCGTGATATTGACTTTCAGTTTATTGCATACCACATTCCTAAACTCATGTGCTCCCAACTCGACATTATCTTTAAAAAATTCATGAAATGCCTCCCAATCCAGTCAAACTTGATACTAGATTTTTGTAATTCTATCCACAATTTGTGTTCTCTGTATTGAACTCTTTAACCTACCAACTAGAGACAGGTGTATGTTTCCCATGGTGGGGCACGTGCCCCTATACATTTTTTTTAAATACTATATATAACTTATACATATAATTGCATTGTCCCAAATCCTAATCTTAATCCCAAATTATAATTAGTACTATTATTTTTTGATAGGATTGATACTGAGTCAATCATACAAATATTTTAATATATGGAAACTTATAGATTTCAATTATAATAGACTTGAGTTAATATGTAGATATTTGGGAATTAATATAAATAAATAAATTTCAAACTTCTTTATAAGTTTGGACTTTTAGATGAAATATTTTTGTTTCATGTCATAAGAGCCATTGACACACACCCAAATGAAGATTTTCTGCTCACGAGTGAAGGGGAGTGAATTAATATTATCTTATCTTATCTTATATTATATTATAAAAGGAGGATTGCACTCACCAAATGTTGCCAAGTGTCATATCTAATGTACTGTCAAGTGTCACCTTAAGAATAATTGTTTATACCAAATTCAATTTAGGAAAAATGTCAATTCTGAGCCTGAAATATGGTAAATCTATCAATTTAAGGCCTGACATATTTTTTCTATCGATCAAGACATGAAATATAGAAAACTATCAATCCAGGGCCTGAAAAATAGAAACTATCAATTTGAGGCTTATAAATTTTAAGACCATGTTTGACACATATATTTCATGTCCTTATTTCATGTTCTTATTTTTTTTATTTTTAAGGTTTACGGTTCAAGGTTTACGGTTCAGGGGGGTTTAGGGTTCATGGTTCAATGTTTAGGGTTCAACATTTAGGATTTAGAGTTTAATGTTCAGGATTTAAGGTTTAGTGTCAAACATGACCTAAAAATTTATAAGCCTCGAATTGATAGTTTCTATTTTTTAGGCCCTAGATTGATAGCTTTCTATCTTTCAGGCCTTGAATCGATAGAAAAAATCATTCAGACCTTAAATTGATATATTTACCATCTTTCAGGCCCTGGATTGATAAAACTCCTTTAATTTAGGAAAAATGTCAATTCAGGACCTGAAATATGGTAAATCTATCAATTTAAGGTCTGAAATATTTTTTCTATCGATTCAAGACCTGAGTGTTTTATCTATTTAATTAGTTTATCAATAAAATAGTGTCACCGCCGTTTTTGAAATAATTATATACTTTGAAATTAATATATTTAATATGTTTAATACCGACTATGGCAAAATAAGAACAATAAGTGTTTATTGTTTTTTAAAATTTATAAGTAGTTTCAAATAAAGAAGTTTAAAATGTGTTTGCAGCAAAATGTTTACCGTATACACAATAATAATTACACTACAGACATAATAAAATAAAAAATAAAATAAAATTGAAGACATTTAAATTAATTAAAATAATAAAAACAATAAAAATCTAATTCCATTATATAAACTATTCAAATATATATATATATATATATATGTACTTATACTTTCATTTTCAACTTACATATCACATCAGCATAATCATTTCACATCCAATCACACACATTTTTCATAACTATTCATTCAAAAACTCTTTTTTCATAAAAATGAAAAATAGAAGAGAAGAATCACATCCAAGGTTAATTTTTTTCGTAGGTCCGCCTCTTCCTCTACTTTTTTGAATATTAACATTATTAATATAAAACGAATGAAGTAAATGAGCCGATTGAAGAGTTGGAGGAGGCGAAGATGCGTCCCAAAGAAACCAGTCCGAAGGAATTCATTGTTTAGTGCAGTTTCTTATAATGGTTCACAATTATGGCGCTTCAAATCTTCAAATAGCGACTGACGTGGTAGAGCAATGGAACCGCAATTTCGAACGACATTGTGCATAGGGAGCGGCGTAGTGACTCGGCTTTTGAACTTGGGATCGTATTGTTGGGGTTATACGTGAAAATATGTTTTTATGTAATAATAGACTAATGTACTCTTATTTACTGAATATAAATTATTTTATCACTGTTGCTTTAAATATGAATGAGTGTTATTTATTTACTGCAAACCATTCAATATTAATACATATTATTTTATTGGAAAGATTTTTATGGAAAAAATATAAGTATTCTTGGAATACAAGATTATCCCATAAAATTCAAGAAATCAAATCTTGTTGCAATATTTTATTTTTTCTCCTTTGTTATAATATTTCGTGAGAATCCTTACACCGGATTACGGACGAGGATGTAGGTGTTTTGGGTTGATCCATCTGCTCAACAGTTGTCACTCCAAGAGGTATGTTTCGCGTAACTCCTAGATTCCGCATGTATAGGATTTACGTGAAATTAATTGTACGCATGATGTTGTTGGTATTTAATTGTTATTTGAATTAATATATGATTAATTCATACTAGTAATAATTAATTAATTTAAATATGTATTTAATTGCAACTCGAATATATCCGGGCACTCTATTTCCCAACAACTGGTATCAGAGCCTCGGTTTCGAGCTCTGTGATTTAAATTCTTATTTATATTTGTTGGTGCATTAAATTTTATTGAAAATTGGATAGTATAATTGTTAGATATTTTTGCAAGTATGCAATTGTCATGGTATTTAATGTTTTACTTTTCATGCATATGAATTGTTTTTAATTCGACTAGTTCGGATTTGTTTTTTCGTGAGAAAATCCACGAGTATATTAGACTATTTTGATTTGTTCAATGTAAGAGACTAGTCTAGATTTAAATTTTATTTATTTTATGTTAAATAAATTGTAACTAAATCGAAGACGAAGACGAGGAATTGAAGACGGATCCGGAATCTGGCGCAGGTAGCATGTATCGCGGGAAACCTGCCAAGGGAGACACGCACGCTACATGGACGCCGACAGACGCTCACGGGCGCGGGGCACGGCCGAGTGGCCGAGCACCGTGCGGGATCGGGGAGGTGTAACATGCGCTGGGCACGCGATTATGTGGCACGGGTGAGCGCGATTGCGCATGCAGAGACGTGCTAGGCAAGCAGGTGGGCGAATGCGCACGATGCTAGGCGTGCGCGCACGGACGCTGTCGACTCGGTCGGCTGGGATGCGGGGGGCCATCCTGGATGCGTATTGTTCGATATGGCCAAACGACGGGCATGGCACGTCGTGGCGAAACGAGACAAATTTTTTTTAGATGAACGAGTGGGAGAAATTTAAGACGTTATATGTTCAAGATCAAGAAGAGTAAATTAAACCATGATAGTTGGATAACTGGTGCCCAATATGTTTAATTTTTTGTTTTGTTTTGATGTGGTTTTTTTATCTTATGCTTCTGTTTAATTTGTTTAATGTGTTTGCATGAGAAATTAAAATGTCAACCTCAAAATTACTATGTATGTTTTAAATAATGAATTTATTTTTTTAAAATCAAATTAATTTTGACCTCGATTTATTTATTTGTGAAATCTTTTGGAGAAATTTCCACCACGGAGCGTTCAAAAGATAGCTATCACATAAATAAATTCCTAACGGATGATTGTGAATTATTATTAGTGGCGACAATGACCCTCCCCTCGAGGTTTTTTCAAAACGAAGTAATAATTTTGTATTTAATCATGGTTATTACTTAGATATAAACCTGATATGCATATACTTCTCCGAAGTCCCTGTCAATTTTATATGGTCAAGTGGGAGCCAACTATTAATTTTGAATTAAAGTTTTGTAACTGTCATTGTTTGTAACCTGCTTAAATGTGTTTAAATAGACAGTTCACCCCACGTGACTGTTGGGATATTTTAGTTTTGATGAATTATACCAAAACATTATCAACTTGTGTTATTTAAGCTTATCTACAGATTTCAAGTTGAGAGGTAACAAGAGAACAAGTTAAGGGGGGAACCCATGAAATCAGACGAAGATGATCGAGATCAGATGAGGCTGCAGACGAGGTTGATCGAGATCAGATGAGTAAGATGAGTTCCATGAAAGCTGATGAGCTGGATAAGAAGAAGCATGTTGATTTGTGAAGAAGATGTGATGATGCAGTCTGATCAGGCGAGGTGACAGAAATCACAGATGATCAGAAATCAGGCGACCATAAACAGGCGACCTGAAATCAGACGACCAAAAACAGGCGACCTAAAATTAGACGACCTGAAATCGGACGACCAGAAACAGGCAACCTAAAATCAGACGACCTGAAATCAGGCGACCAGAATTAGGCGACCAAGATCAGGCAGACCAGATCAACAGACCAGATCAGATGTCCAGAAGAGCAGACAAGCTGATCAGAAGAGGAGCAGATGAGACTGATCGAGATCAGACGTGATTGAGATCAGATGAGGTTGAACATAAATCAGGCGACAAAAAATCAGAAGAGGAAATCATAAAACAGGTGTGCTGAACTGATCCGTTAGACACACAAAAAGCTGGCCAATGAGAAGATGACAACACATATATGGATGTGACATAAAGCTGCAAGCAATAGCGCAAAAGGATAAATAAAAGCTGGAAGACTATTAGTATGGATTTGAATTTACTTTCCAACGGTAATATTCAAATCCACACTATAAATACATTGCACTATCTTTAAAAGAAGATAATGGAGGATGCTGCAAAGTGAAGATTAAAGCCAAATATTCAAGCATCTCCATTCAAGAACAAAGAACATTAAATATCCAAATTTACCCAAGAGTGTCTTCATTGTATCTAAGCACAAATGCCATATCATAAGCTTAGAGATATTTTCCCAACCTTAGCTTAAAGGCTAAAACAATGTAAGGGAAAATCTCACCTAGTTGGAAATAACACCAAACCTAAACCCTTGAATTAGTGGTTAAGTGAGGTAGTTAAGTAGCAATCACGTAAGGGAGGGTAGGCAATCCCCTGAGGGAGATAAGTCCCGAGAGAGTGAGAACTCATTAAAAATTTATAGGCGATCCCGTGAGGGAGATAAGCCACAATAGAGTGAGAACTCATTTTTCATCTGTTGTATTGTGTTGGACTAACACATTAATCTAAGTCCAGTTGGTTTAGTTGGTGCCCCTGCTGATAGGGAAGAGTGGATGTAGGAGTTGGACTCCGAACCACTATAAAATCGTGTGTTCTTTACTGCTTTATGTTCTTACTTGCCATATGCATTTGGTTATAAGCAAAACACATCGAAAAAAAAAATTAGAATCATTATTCCGTCACCCCTGTTTTATATGCATTACATGGTTTTTCATGGGACCAACAGTGACCTATTTAAAACTATTTTAAAGATGTTAGTTGATACATGTTCATATTCTTTTTTAGATTTTGATATGCTACATGTGATCGAAATATGTGATAAATTTTGTGTTTAATCTGAATATTAACACAGAAATATATGTTTATTTTCAGTTCAGCCTGTTGCAACCTTTTAATCCACTGTTTACTATACTAAAAGATCGTCAATTGACTGGTAAAAACTTTGTCGATTGGAATCGAAAATTATCTATTATCCTAACTGCACAACAACACAAGTGGGTTCTTGTAGTACCTAAACCCGAAAAGCCTACTGATGACTCTAGTAAGACGAATAAGAAAGAGTATAATGACTGGGAGCGTTCCAATGAGATGGCTAAGTGCACCATCCTGGTAAGGGAGCGTTCCAATGAGATGGCTAAGTGCACCATCCTGACTTCAATGTCGGATGTGTTACAGCACCAACACTAGAACTTTGAAACTGCTGCGGAAATTATGCAAAGTCTTAAAGCAGTGTTCCAACATCAGAACCATACAGCTAGGCAGATCACCATGCGAGATATGTTGTCATTGAAAATGGTGGAGGGAATGCCCGTGAGGGATCACGTTCTCCAGATGATGGCTCACCTTAACAAGCTTGAGGTTCTAGGCGCTGAATATGATATCGAAACCCAAATCGATTTCATACTCCATTCTCTATCGAAAAGCTTTGAGCAGTTTCAACTGAATTATCAGGTGAATAATCAGAAGTTCACACTTCTTGACCTGCTTCAAGCTCTAATTTCGGCTGAGATGCTAATGGGGCGCCAGAATCAAACCTTGGTGGCAACCGGTCGTTCTACTTCTTCTAGGTCAAATGGTGGTAAGAAGAAGAAGAAGTCAAGAGGCCAGAACCAAGTCAAATCAAGCGTTGCCAAGGGAAAAGCAAAGGTGAACCAAGGATAAGGTGTCAAGAAAGCTGCTAAGGGGAAGTGTTTTAACTGCGGTGAGAATGGATATTGGAGGTCAGCAGAATTTGTCATAAAATGCTATATTCTTAACTAGCAGTTACCCCACAAGAGTATGGGATCACTGTAGCAAGGGTAAGTATTTAGACCAAGTAGTATCGAACCCAAAGGATGTTTCGTATGCGTGTAAATCCCTGGAAATCTATGCTTTGTAACTAATATGGGTGCAATTTGATAGTTTTATTTCACTACTATTGAATTAACAGAAAATCAGCAAATGACATAGATTACTCTAACTTCAGATGAAGTGCAAATATTGGAGAATATTGCTTTGGATAGGAATCCCTACGTATACTATTGGAATTGGTTTGGCGACAAAGACTATCTTGGTGTACAAAAGAATAACCCTAAGTGTACTGAAACTAGGCAATCAACTTCCCTAATACCGCACTAAATAAGATACAGCAAAAGCTCGCTTTTTATTCCCGACTACTCAACTAATACTCTCTTTACCTCACTCACTAAATAACCAAGTTATTATGATTGTGCTTAACTGCTAAAGCCCTTATTCAAGTTGGGCGATTCGACCGTCCTCCCTAAATGAACCGGTATATTACCAACCCTATCACAAACCCTCTCCTCAAGCCTATTCATTGGAAAAAAGTGATTTGGTTCGTCCTCTCTTTAACAACTTTGGTACTCAATTCAATGGTTTTTATTGGATTGGTTATTCCACTTAGCAGTTTAAGAAGATTATTCAATTTACACCTCGAATCATCCTAATCGCCTAACCAATTCACTATTTATACACGATCATCTTATCCAAAGCAATCAAAAGTTTAGCCTAACATCTTGATCATCAAATCACAAATAACCAACGAAATCATAGAACTCATTAAGAAAGAATGCATAATCCAAATCAACAATGGATAATCAATTGAATTCAAGTAGCACAAAGAGTATTGGATAGGAAATTCAAATAAACCCTAAATTGTTCTTCAAAAGTAAAAACTGAGAAATTAAACAAAACAAAATCAGGAAAATTAGAATGTTAAACCAGTAAATTTGTGAATCGAATTGTGTTACTCGTGGATGAATTCCTCTCCTTCTTCCCTGAACCCTAGGTATTTTTTTTCTCCTTTCCTCTATCTAATTTTCGTCCTCTTCCCCTGAAAAAAAATGTCCTCCTCTTATTTTTCCCATCTACCTTATATATCCCGCTCTCAGACCTCTCGATAATAGCACTTGGTCGAGCAGTATCGCTCGACCACTTAGTTTGGTCGAGCGCTTCTACATTGCTGGATTCCCTTGCACTCGAGCACCTTCCTTGGTCGAGCGGTTTCGCTCGACCACACCTGGTCGAGCGCCGATTGCTCCTTGCACTTGTGCCCGCTCAAACGCATTGGTCGAGCTCTAGGTGCTCGACCTCATCCTTCTATCACCTTTCTTCACTCGAACTAATACTTTTCAGTATTTCTTTCATATCTTTTCAACCGGGAGTCCGATTCATGCACCGCGAAGTCTCACGAGCTCCATTTTCAGTCTTATTTCCTCTTATACAAACCAAAGAAGCAAATTAGTGATTTTATACAGATTATGCTCAATCACCACAAGAATATCACTAAAAACACTCAAAACATGGCTAAAACTCGCTCGTAACTCACTCAATTTCACCTATAATCATCAGCCTATTCCAAACCCAAGAGGGATGGAAAGAAAGGTAATTCTCATGTACTAGTTGTTGAAACTTGTTTATCGGCGTATGCTTCCCATTCGTGGGTAGTGGATACAGGAGCCACTGACCATGTTTGTTTAACTTTACAGGGGTTCCAGCTAACCCGACAACTTAGTGGGAGTGAGATCCTCATCACACTGGGCGATGCTACGAGAGTGGCAGCTGAAGTAGTGGGAGAAGTGAAGCTATCTTTTGAAGATAGAGTTTTAGTTTTGAGAGATGTTCTTTACGTACCTAGTTTTAGAAAGAATCTTATTTCGGTTTCTAAAATTTTTATGGATGGATATTCAGTTTCTTTTTCTAAGCATGTTACTATTTTTCAATATGATCTGTTTATCTATCATGGAATATTGTCGAACAATCTCTACACTATTAACTATTCACACCACTCACAAAATGCATCCTATAACACATCGACTGTTTCGCATAAAAGAAAGTGTTCTTCAGACATGAACAAAATATTTCTGTGGCATCTAAGATTTGGTAATATTAATATAAAATGGATTCAAAGGTTGGTACAAGATGGGTTGAACCGTTTCCAACTTATGAATCTTGTTTAGAGGGTAAGATGACCAAGAGGGCATTTGGAGCCAAGGTGAATAGAGCCACTAAAGTGTTAGAAATCGTTCATACTGATGTGTGTGGTCCTATGACAATCAAAGAAAGGGGATTTTATGAGTATTTCATTACGTTTATCGATCATTACTCAAGATATATATACATTTTCCTCATGAAGCATAAGTCCAAAACCTTTGATAAGTTCGAAGCGTTTAAGGCTGAAGAAAAAAAAACATAGGGAAAAGAGTATCAAGTTTCTATGATCTGATCGTGGAGGCGAATACCTCAGCGATGATTTTCTGAACTACTTATCAGAAGGGATTGTATCCCAGTTAACTGCTCCCGGAACCCCTCAACAAAACGAAGTAGCAGAACAAAGAAATAAAACTCTTTTAGAAATGGTCAGATCAATGATGAGTTATTCGGATCTTCCCAAGTAGTTTTGGGGGCATGCCTTGGAAACAACACTTACATTCTAAATTTGGTACCATCCAATTCGGTTCCTAAAACCCCAAAGGAACTGTGGACTGGGCGCAAGCCCTGTCTAAGACACGTGAGAATTTGGGATTGTCCGGCTTACATGTTGGACAAGGAAGCTGGTATGTTGGACCCACGTTCAGAATTAAGGATGTTCATAGGGTAGCCCGAGGGAACAAAAGGGTGTATGTTCTATGGTCCCGATGATCAAAAGGTTGTAATAAGTACACACTTTAGATTTTTGGAAGAAGACTATATGAATAATAGGAAGCCCAACAGTGAGATTACCTTAGACAAAATAAGAGGGCCAACTCCAACACCAACTGTACAAGTTGATATACCAAACGTCACACCTACACAATCGAAACCTCGTCACAGTGGGAGGGTTGTTAGACAACCCGAGAGATTCTTAGGGATAGGAAAGTCTTCGGACTTAATCTCAGGAGAAGAATTGGACCCATGGTCTTACAATGAGGCGATCCAAGATAAGGATGCAGATTCTTGGCAAACTATAATGAAAGCCAAGATGGGTTCTATGGATCATAATCAAGTGTGGGAGCTTATCGAATCACCCAATGGGGTAAAACCCATTGGATGTAAGTGGGTTTAAAAGAGAAAAAGGGGACCAGACGGGAAGGTTGAGACCTTCAAGGCTAAGCTTGTGGCAAAAGGATACACTCAGAAAGAAGGGATCGATTATGAGAAAACCTTTTCGCCTGTAGCCATGCTGAAGTCCATCCGCATTCTCTTGTCGATAGCTGCACATCTAGATTTCGAGATCTGGCAAATAGATGTCAAGACAGCTTTCCTAAAAGAAAGTCTTGAAGATAAAATCTATATGCGCCAACCCGAATGCTTCATTGCGAAAGGCAAAGAGCATCTAGTTTGCAAGCTTAAGAAGTCCATCTACGGACTTAAGCAAGCATCCCGAGCTTGGAACCAATGTTTTGATCAAGTAATAAAATCCTACGGTTTCGATCAAAATGAGTTCGAGAGTTTTGTATACAAAAAGTGTGACGGAACAGCAATGGTATTCTTAATACTATACGTAGATGACATTCTGCTCATCGAAAATGATGTAAAGGTGTTGTCAAACGTGAGGGTGTGGCTGTCAAATTAGTTTGATATGAAGGACTTAGGAGAAGCTGGTCATATCCTAGGGATCAAGATCACTCGAGATTTTAGGAAAAGGATGATTGGCTTATCCTAAGCTTCATACATAGATATTATTTTGAAGCGATTCAGCATGCAAGATTCCAAGAAGGGTTTCTTACCCTTCAGACATGGTATCCATCTGTCAAAAGAAATGTGTCTAAAGACACAAAACGAGATAGATGACATGAGAAAAATTCCATATGTGTCGGCAGTTGGAAGCCTCATGTATGCAATGTTGTGCATGAGATCGAATATTTGCTTTGCCGTAGGAATGGTAGCAAGATATCAAAGTAATCTGGGAAAAGAACATTGGACTGCGGTTAAAAACGTTCTAAAGTATCTGAAAAGAACTCAAGATAGATTGTTGGTTTATCAGTCAGACAATCTTATCTTCATTAGATAAATGGACTCGGATTTCCAATCAGACATAGATTCTAGAAAATCTACCTCGGGTAGTGTGTTTTGTCTAGGAGGTGCCGCCATAACATGGAGAAGCGTTAAGCAAAAATGCATCGCAGATTCTACCATGGAAGCCGAATATGTAGCTGCTTGTGAAGCAGCGAAAGAAGCGGTATGGCTCAAGAACTTCTTAGTGGACTTGGACGTAGTTCCGAATTTGCCCAACACTATCACGGTTTACTGTGATAATGCCGAAGCAGTTGCAAATTCAAGGGAACCAAGAGCCCACAAAGTCAGCAAACACATTGAAAGAAAATACCATCTTATACAAGAAATCGTTAAGAGAGGAGATATAGAGGTGGCAAAGATCGCATTGGAAGATAACCTAGCAGATCTATTCACAAAAGGTCAGCCTCAGAAAACATTCGAGAGCCATGTGGAAGGAATAGGTGTTAAGTGCGTTGCTAATCTGCTTTGAGTATAAGTGAGAGAAATGTTATTAGGTTCATGTTGGTGACATTAGATGTCACGTAGAACATGAGACGTGTTGTAGTATACTTAAAAGCAGACTTTGAGTTATAAGTGGGAGATTGTTGGGGTTATACGTGAAAGTATGCTTTTACGTAATAACATACTAATGTACTCTTATGTACTGAATATAAATTGTTTTATCATTGTTGCTTTAAATATGAATGAATGTTATTTATTTACTGCAAACCATTCAATATTAGTACATATTGCATTGTAGTTAATGTGGTAATACCCATCAGAGAAGATCACATTAACAGTTTCTTGTAAATAAGTACATCTGTACAACCTAGATGGAACTGAACACTCCATTAGTAGAGGTTGAAATGTATAAGCTCAGATTGGTTTGTCTTGACCAAGAGATTGCACTAGCACATTGTGGTGTGCTGAAGAGGACCTATAGAGAGGATAAATTCTTGTTGGGATAACATATGCCAGGATCTATAGGGATGACCTCATAAACACAAATTTAAATTAACAATTATTACTAGCATGAATTTACCTAAGTGAATTGAAATAATAATCAATCCAACAACAACATGCAAATAATCTTTCACGTAAAAGATCCAAGTCCTTCTCAAGTATTCTCAAGTCCTCGTCCAACAACCCCGGTGGAAGGTTCTCCGATGAACGATTTATAAAACAAAGGAAAATAAAAAAATTGTTGCACCACCTTTGTGAATTTCTAATATTTCCAACACATGGAACACTAGTTGGGGATGAAAAATTCATCCCCTATTTATAAGTGAGGGGGGTTCGAAAATTTCAAGGCAAATTTGGGCTAGGAAAGATCTTTTCTTGATCTCCAAGAAATCTTGAATATATCTAATATATTCTTCTTTCCATGTGTATTTTTCCACAAAAATCTCACACCCTTATTTAGCCTATATTTTCGAAAATTACAAGAAAATTTGCAAGATTGGATCTTTCTTGAATTTATGAGATATTCTTGTATTCCAAGAATACATATCTTTTTCCATAAAATCTTTTCAAGAAAATCAAGAAATCTTTCTTCCATATTTCTTCACTATATTTTCGAAAATTACTTTTAAAGAAGCCAATTGGGAGTTTTCTTGAATTTATGGGATAATCTTGTATTCCAAGAATACATTATCTCCTTTCCATAAAATCTTTTCAAGAAAATTCTTCTCCCTCTTTTCTTTAATATTTTCAAAAAAAATGGAAATATTATGCAACAGTAATTTATTTTATTTTAAGTACCTTTTATTTATTGAACTTTAATTGGGCTACTTGAGGGGCCTTTAGGAGAATTAAGATGGACCTTCCAATGGGCTTCCGAATTCCAACATTGAGCCACAATGTAATTCAACCCATTAATATTGATTAATACCACTATATAATTAATATTGCACTATCCAACTTAACCCATATTACGGTAATATGGCTCCCGATCATTATTTCCCTTGTTTAAAATTATTTAGTCCATTAATTAATTAAGTCACTGAAAAGCTTTATATTAATTAATATCTTTATCCTTGGAGTAAGGACAGCCCAACTTTATTATCCATACCGGAAAATTAATTCCACTTGCAAGATTTGGTATGATAAAGGTTTCGGGCCCACTAAGGGGACCAATCAAGCAAGACATTGCAAGCACACGATTCTCTGTATTAATTTAGCAACTGTCGTACAATTAATATTATTGCCCTAGATATAGGTATCGAAGTTGCAATGATTTTCTTCCCATTTATAAGTCAAAGCAATAACTACTAATCACACACAATCCTTATTAAGTGACAGAGATTAAGAAATCAACAACCACTGAGGTCTAACTCTTCATCCCTTAAGTCAGTGCAAATGAGTTTATCCTCTCTGCAAGTCCGCTTCAGCGCAATTAATGCACTAGTGTAATCTCTTGGTCAAGACAAGTCAATCTGAGCTTTACACATCAACTTCTACCAATAGATTGTTCGGATCTATCTAAGTTGTGAAACACACACTCGTTTACAAGGCACTGTTAACGTGATCTTCTGTGATCTGGTGTCACCACGTTAACTACAATGTAATGCATGCTATGAACGGTTTGCAATAAATATATATAACATTCAATCATATTAAAAGCAACAATGATAAATAATTTATTTCAATAAATAAGTGTTTAATATATAGGTTATACAAAGTAAAAGCATACTTTCACGTATAACCCCAACAATCTCCCACTTATACTCAAAGTCTGCTTTTAAGTATACCACAACATGTCTGATGTATTATCTGGTGACATCTAATGTCACCTACATCAACCTAATAACATTTTCTCCCACTTATACTCAAAGCAGATTGGCAACGCTCTTGACACCCATTCCTTCCACATGTCTCTCGAATGTTAACTGAGGCAGACCTTTTGTGAATGGATTAGCTAGGTTGTCTTCCGACGCGATCTTTCCCACCTCTATATCTCCTCTCTTAACGATTTTTCGTATAAGATGGTATTTTCTTTTAATGTGTTTGCTGGCCTTGTGGGCTCTCGGTTCCCTTGAATTTGCAACTGCTCCGGCAATATCACAAAAGTTCGTGATGGTGCTGGGCAAATTTGAAACAACGTCCAAGTCCACTAGGAAGTTCTTGAGCCACACCGCTTGTTTCTCTGCTTCACAAGCAGCTACATATTCGACTTCCATGGTAGAATCGGCGATGCATTTCTGCTTAACACTTCTCCATGTTATAGCTCCTCCCCCTGACAAAACACATTACCCGAGGTAGATTTTCTAGAATCTAGGTCTGATTGGAAATCCGAGTCCGTGTATCCCACTAGAAATAAACCGTCTGACTGATAAACTAACAATCTATCTCGAGTTCTTTTCAGATACTTCAGAATGTTCTTAACAGCAGTCCAATGTTGATTTCCGATATTACTCTGATATCTCGCTACCATGCCTACGACATAGCAGATATCCGGTCTCGTTCACAACATTGCATACATGAGACTTCCTACAGACGACGCATAAGGAATCCCTCTCATGTCATCTATATCCCTTTGTGTCTTGGGACACATGTCTTTTGATAGATGGATTCCGTGCCTGAAAGGTACAAAACCCTTCTTGGAATCTTGCATGTTGAAATGCTTCAAAACAGTATCTATGTATGAAGTTTGCGATAAGCCGATCATTCTCCCACTTAATACTCAAAGCAGATCAACCTAATAACATTTTCTCCCACTTATACTCAAAGCAGATTGGCAACGCTCTTGACACCCATTCCTTCCACATGTCTCTCGAATGTTAACTGAGGCAGACCTTTTATGAATGGATTAGCTAGGTTGTCTTCCGATTCGATCTTTGCCACCTCTATATCTCCTCTCTTATCGATTTCTCGTATAATATGGTATTTTCTTTTAATGTGTTTGTCGGCTCGGGCTCTTTCCCTTTGAATTTGCAAAACCGCTTCCCATTATCACAAAAGATCGTGATGGTGCTGGGCAAATTCGGAACAACGTCCAAGTCCACTAGGAAGTTCTTGAGCCACACCACTTCTTTCTCTGCTTCACAAGCAGCTACATATTCGGCTTCCATGGTAGAATCGGCGATGCATTTCTGCTTAACGGTTCTCCATGTTACAGCTCCTCCCCCTGACAAAACACACTACCTGAGGTAGATTTTCTAGAATCTAGGTCTGATTGGAAATCCGAGTCCGTGTATCCCACTAGAAATAAACCGTCTGACTGATAAACCAACATTCTATCTCGAGTTCTTTTCAGATACATCAGAATGTTCTTAACAGCAGTCCAATGTTGATTTCCGGTATTACTCTGATATCTCGCTACCATGCCTACAACATAGCAGGTATCCGGTCTCGTACACAACATTGCATACATGAGATTTCCTACTGCCGACGCATAAGGAATCCCTCTCATGTCATCTATCTCCCTTTGTGTCTTGGGACACATGTCTTTTGATAGATGGATTTTGTGCCTGAAAGGTACAAAACCCTTTTTGGAATCTTGCATGTTGAAATGCTTCAAAACGGTATCTATGTATGAAGTTTGCTATAAGCCGATCATTCTCTTCTTTCGATCTCGAATGATCTTGATCCCAAGAATATGACCGGTTTCCCCTAAGTCCTTCATATCAAACTGTTTTGATAACCATACCCTTACGTCTGACAAAACCTTTACATCGTTTCCGATGAGCAGAATATCATCTACGTATAGTACTAGGAATACCAAGGCAGTTCCGTCACACTTCTTATAAATACAACTCTCGAAATCATTTTGATCAAACCCATAAGATTTGATTACATGATCAAAACATTGGTTGCAAGCCCGAGATGCTTGCTTCAGTCCATAAATGTACTTCTTGAGCTTGCACACAACGTGTTCATGGACTTTTTCGATGAAACCATCGGGCTGTTGCATATAGATTTCCTCGTCAAGACTCCCGTTAAGGAAAGCTATCTTGACATCCATTTGCTAGATCTCAAAATCTAGATGCGCAGCTATAGCCAAGAGAATACGGATGGACTTAAGCATGGCTACAGGCTAAAAGGTTTCTTCATAATCGATACGGATGGACATAATCGATACAGGCGAAAAGGTTTCTTCATAATCGATACCCTCTTTCTGAGTGTATCCCTTTGCCACAAGCCTAGCTTTGAAGGTTTCCACCTTCCCGTCCGGTCCTCTTTTCCTCTTGTAGACCCACTTGCATCCAATGGGCTTTACCCCACTGGGTGGTTCAACTAGCTCCCACACCTGATTATGATCCATTGAGCCCATCCCGACTTCCATCGCAGTTTGTCAGGATTCTGAATCCTTATCTTGGACCGCCTTCTTGTAGGACCAGAGGTCTGATTCATTTTACCTTGGGACCAAATCCGAAGATTCTCCTATCCCCATGAATCTCTCAGGTTGTCGGACAATCCTCCCACTACGACGAGGTTTCGATTGTGTCCGTGTGAGGTATATCAACCTGTACAGTTGGTATAGGAGTCTGCCCTCTTATTTCATTTAAGGTAATCTCACTTTTGGGCTTTCGATTGTTCATAAAGTCTTCTTCCAAAAATCTAAAGTGCGTACTTATTACCACCTTTTTATCTTCGGGACCATAGAACATGCACCCTTTAGTTCCCATGGGATATCCTGTAAACAACCTTAGTTCCGAACGTGCATCCAACTTATCGGCTTCCTTGTCTAGCACGTATGTCGGACACCCCCAAATCCTGAGGTATCTCAGGCTGGGCTTGCGCCCGGTCCACAACTCTTTAGGAGTTTTGGGAACCCATTTGGATGGCACTAGATTCAGAACGTAAGACGTTATTTCCAAGGCATGAACCCAAAACAATTTGGGTAGATCTGAATAACTCATCATGGATCTGACCATTTCTATGAGTGTTCTGTTTATTCGTTCTGCAACCCCATTTTGTTGAGGGGTTTCAGGTGCAGTCAACTGGGAAATAATGCCCTCGTCTGACAGATAGTTCAAAAACTCATCGCTGAGGTATTTGCCTCCACGATTAGATGGTAGAAACTTGATACTCTTTTCCCTATGATTCTCCACTTCGGCTTTGAATTCCTTTAATTTATCAAAGGTTTCCGATTTGTGTTTCAAGAGGAAAATGTACCCGAACCTTGAGTAATCATCGATGAAAGTCACAAAATACTGATAACCACCTCTAGCTTTGGTTGACATTGGACCACATACGTCAGTGTGAACGATTTGCAACACTTATGTGGCTCCATTTTCCTTGGTTCCAAATGTCCTCTTGGTCATTTTACCCTCCAAACACGATTCGCAAGTTGGAAGTGGTTCTAAATGTAGGTCCGACAGCGAACCATCTTTCACCAACCATAGAAGTGTCTCGTTCACGTTTTCTGAACATTTTCTCTTATTGCATGAAACAGTCGATGTTTTATAAGATGCATTTTGTGAGTGGTGTGCACAGTTAATAGTATAGAGATTATTCCATAAAGTTCCATGACAGATAAACACATCGTTACGGTAAACGGTAACTTGCTTAGAAAAATGAACAAAATATCCATCATTAATTAGTTTAGAAACTGAAATAAGGTTTTTGCGAAAAACTGGAACGTAAAGAACATCTCTTAAAACTAAAATCTTGTCTTCAAAAGACAGGTGCACGTCTCCCACTGCTTCAGCTGCTACTCTCGTAGCATCGCCCAGTGTGATGAGGACCTCACTTCCACTAAGTTGCCGGGTCAGTTTGAACCCCTGTAATGTGAAAAAAATATGATCAGTGGATACCGTATCCATTACCCACAAGTGGGTAGCATACGCCGCTAAACAAGTTTCAACAACTAGTGAGTGAGTATTACCTTTCTTTCCTCTCCTTTTAGGATTGGAACAGGCATCCCTCCAATGTCTTTTTTCACCACAGTTGAAACACTTCCCCTTTGGATTCCTTCTGACACCCAACCAATTGACCGTCTTTTCTCTACTTTTCTTGGTAGTGAGGTTTCCTTGACCAATCATTTTTTCATCAATCTTGCCCTCCGTTGGCCTAGATTTTGAGAAAAAACTTTTGGTCACCGCGGCTTCATCTTCTTGTCTCAAATGTTTCTCTATCATCTCCAAAGCTTCTTGAAGAGTATCCATAGTGAACATGTGATCGCTCACCACAAAACTACAGTAAAACTCATCAAAATATTTTGGAAGAGTTAGGAACAGAGAATCCACTTGAACCTCACTACTATACTCGGTACCGAGATAAGCAAGCTTGTCAAAGTGACGCTTGAACTTGAGAACATGATCCGTTACGAGTGTTCCCTCCGTCATTTTCGGCATTGTCACGCCGTCACAATTAAACTGATCGATCATGCGGTTCTTTGTTAAAAACATATCTTCGAGACTTTGCATAATTTCCTCAGCAGGTTCAACACCTTCATGAATGTATCTCAAATCCTCAGACAAAGATGTCAAGATTATATACTTCATAGGTTCATTGGCCTGCTCCCAGTCATCATAAAAATATCTCTCCGCATTAGTTGATCTTTCAGTTGGTTTGTTTGGCTTGGGCATCCCGAGAACCCAATAGTGTTTTTGTGCATTAAGGACAAATTTCATATTACGTTTCCAAACGACATAGTTATCACCAGTTAATTGATGTTCTTTGAGTGTATATTTCATTGGATTAAAAGGTTGCGACATACTTAACTGAAATAAATAATAATTTGTGTAAGCACAAAATTATCACACAATTCGATCACATTGTTCATATCAAAATCTCAAAACAATATGAACATGCATAAGACGACATCTCAAAACAGTTTAAATAGGCCACGTGGGGTGATCTGTTTATTTAAACACATTCAAGCAGGTTACAAACAAGAACAGTTACAAACTTTTAATTCAAAATTAATAGTCAGCTCCCACTTGACCAATATAAAATTGACAGGGACTTCGGGAAGTATATGCATATCAATTTTATACCTAAGTAATAACCATGATTAAATACAGAATTATTACTTCGCTTTGAACGAGCCTCGTGGGGAGGGTCATCGTCGCCACTAATAATAATTCACAATCATCCTTTTGAGAATTTATTCATGTGAAAACCATCTTTTGGCCGTTCCATGGTGAAAATTTCTCCAAAAGAATTCTCAAATAAATAAATCATGGAGGTCAATTTGACTTAATTTTATTATCCGGAATAAAATTTGTCAATAAACATACTTAGTAATTTTCGAAAGTGAGATTTTCTTTTAGGCAATTCTAAATCATGCAAACACATTTAACAAATAAAATTGCACGAATTTAAAACAAGCATCAAGACAAAATAAATCAAGTTGGGCACATATATCCAACTGTCATGGTTTAATTCCAAATCTTGATCTTGAGAAATCGTCTCTTCTTTTTGCTTTCATCGTTCATCTCAAAAGGCTCCCACTGAATCCGTAACAATTCTTCAAAAAAATGGCGATGTCAGATGGAGGATCTGGAAACGGCGATTGGGGTTTTGGCCATTGGATGGGGAAAACTATTTTAGCCATAACTTTTGACTTGGGTGTCCGTTTTCCTATTATAACCATGTTTTGGAAACGTCTTGAAGTCCTCTACATGTCTCACAGCATCGCAGTCCCTCTAAAACTGACCTACCGGATAGTATTATAATATTTTTCTCTATCGCAACCCTTGTGTTATGTTGTAATCATTTTTCCCAACAGATAATATGTGTGGGTAGTATAGGCATTTTTTTTCATAGATCACTGTAGTAGGGTTTTACTTGTTCTTATTGTAATTTTTATTGCAAGGATGAGCGATGTCGGATGGAGGATCTGTAAACGGCGATTGGGGTTTTGGCCATTGGATGGAAAAAATTGTTTTGGCCATAACTTTTGACTCGGGTGTCCGTTTTCCTATTATAACCATGTTTTGGAAACGTCTTGAAGTCCTCTACATGTCTCAAAGCTTCGTAGTCCCTATAAAGCTGACCAACCAGATAGTATTATAATATTTTTTTCTATCACAACCCTCGTGTGATGTTGTAATTGTTTTTCCCAACAGTTAATATGTGTGGGTAGTATTGATGTTTTTTTATTCATTGTTCACTGTAATAGGGTTTTCTTGTTCTTGTTGTAATTTTGATCGCAAGGATGAGCGATGTCGGATGGAGGATCTGGAAATGGCGATTGGGGTTTTGGCCATTGGATGGTGAAAATTGTTTTGGCCATAACATTTGACTCGGGTGTTCATTTTCCTATTATAACCATGTTTTGAAAACGTCTTGAAGTCCTCTACATGTCACATAGCTTTGCCGTACCTCTAAAACTGACCCACCGGATAGTATTATAATATTTTTCTCCATCGCAACCATTTTGTGATGTTGTAATCGTTTTTCCCAATAGATAATATGTGTGGGTAGTATAAGCGTTTTTTCATAGATCACTGTAATAGGGTTTTGTTGTTCTGGTTGTAATTTTGTTCGCAAGGATGAGCGATGTCAGATGGAGGATCTGGAAACGGCGATTGGGGTTTTGGTCATTAGATGGTGAAAACTGTTTTGGCCATAAGTTTTGACTCAGGTGTCCGTTTTCCTATTATAACCATCTTTCGGAAATGTCTTGAAGTTCTCTACATGTTCACAGGTTCGTGGTCCCTCTAGTACTGACCCACTATATAGTATTATAATATTTTTCTCTATCGCAACCCTTGTGTGATTTTGTAATCGTTTTTCACAATAGATAATACGTGTGGGTAGTATAGGCATTTTTTTTCATAGATCACTGTAGTAGGGTTTTGCTTGTTCTTGTTGTAATGTTGATCGCAAGGATGAACGATGTCGGATGGAGGATCTGGAAACGGCGATTGGGGTTTTGGACATTGGATGGTGAAAACTGTTTTGGCCATAACTTTTAACTAGGGTGTTTGTTTTTCTATTATAATCATGTTTCAAAAACGTATTGAAGTCCTCTACTTGTTCACAGCTTTGTCATCCCTCTAAAACTGACCCACTAGATAGTATTATAATATATTCCTCTATCGCAACCCTTGTGTGATGTTGTAAATGATTTTCCCAACAGATAAAATGTGTGGGTAGTATAGGCCTTTTTTTCTTCCATAAATCACTGTAGTAGGGTTTTGCTTGTTCTTGTTATAATTTTGTTCGCAAGGATGAGCGATGTCGGATGGAGGATCTGGAAACGGCGATTGGGGTTTTGGCCTTTGGATGGTGAAAACTGTTTTGGCCATAATTTTTGACTCGGGTGTCTATTTTCCTATTTTAACCATGTTTCGAAAATGTCTTGAAGTCCTCTACATGTCTCATAGCTTTGCCCTCACTCTAATACTGACCCACCGGATAGTATTATAATATTTTTCTCTATTGCAACCCTTGTGTGATGTTGTAATCATTTTTCCCAACAGATAATATGTGTGGGTAGTATATGCATTTTTTTTCATAGATCACTGTAATAGGGTTTTGCTTGTTCTTGTTGTAATTTTTATCGCAAGGATGAGCGATGTCGGAAACGACGATTGTGGTTTTGGCCATTGGATGGGGAAAACTATTTTGGCCATAACTTTTGACTTGGGTATCAGTTTTCCTATTATTTTGGAAACGTCTTGAAGTCCTCTACATGTCTCACAGCTTCGCAGTCCCTCTAAAACAGACCCACCGGATAGTATTATAATATTTTTCTCTATCGCAACCCTTGTGTGATGTGGTAATCATTTTTCCCAACAGATAATATGTGTAGGTCCCGAACGGGTTTTGTGAGGGTGGACGTCTAGAGGGGAGGGGTGAATAGACTTCCAAAACTTTTCGTGCGGATCAGGTGTGAACTGCAGATTTCCCGATCAGAGTGCTAGTGTATCAGTTTAGACTGATGTTCAATCTTACTGAGTGCCTGAGGGCAAATCAGTTTGATATCTGTCAGTTTAACTGAATGGTGCGGAAGCTTGTTTTTACCCGTGTGAAAAACCAGTTTTATCAATCAGATTCTTAAGTCAGTTTTCAACCAGTTGACTGAAGTGTCAATCTGATCAGATCAGTTGCTTGGTGCAGACTGAACTTAACTTTAGAATATGTATGCAGTTTAAACTCAGTTGTGTGACTTGTGTAAAGCGATAAGAAAGCAAGTAAAAGCACACGAGACGTTTTATAGTGGTTCAGACGAAATCCATCCTACGTCCACTCTTCCCTTAACACAGGGGAACCTTAACCTACTTTAACCTGCGGGATTTATATCCTTTTCAGGATGGCCGAGATGTTTACCGAGTTCCCACTCTTACATACTTAACCTGCGGGACTTATATCCTTTTCAGGATGGTCGAGATGTTTACCGAGTTCCCACTCAAGCTTAACATACGGGACTTATATCCTTTTCAGGATAGCCGAGATATTTATCGAGTTTCCACTCTACAACGTAACCAACGGGACTTATATCCTACAAAGAGGATAGCCGAGATATTTAATGAGTTCTCACTCTACAGACTTGACCTAACTTGCATTTGGGTAAAGAATGATTGGGGGTTCCAACTGGAAATCTATCCTGGTGCTTTAGATAGCCAAAATGCTAGAGGATAGGATTTCTTGCTAAGAACTATGGGATGAACACTCTAAGAATAATCTTCAGATGTGGTGTTCTTTTGAGTGGAGATTTGCTGTAGCTTCAGCTTCTTTTTCGATGTCTCCGTGTTTATTCTTGTGTTTTCACTTGTTGAACCTCTTTCTTCAAAATGAAGATCGATCCCATTTTATAGACCTCAAAATCAAAGAGCCGTTGGAGAGCAATTCGAATTTCGAGCTATATTAGGTAGGCTGTAGGATATGATTGTGACTGCTGCGATTTTCGGCGTGGCCGTAGGCATGATTAGCGCCGTTTTTGTCTGCAGCGTCGTATCCCGTATTGTCAGCTCTTTTTTGTGCACGTGTCACTTTCTCCTTGGCTTCACGAGGCGGCACTTCAGAAATTTGCCCATTAGACGATTGATATTCCTTTTGAAGAGGATTCGTCTTGTCTGGTGTATCTTTTTTATTTTCACCAGGTGTGAGCTGACTTGATCAAGTAATTGACCAGTCTACCATGTTGAGTCTTTGGTTGCACATTGTCTTAGCTTCAATATGCAGACTCTGCTGAAAGTAGGTCTTCAGGTCTTTTGATCTTCAGGTGTCTCTGAGCCTCAGTGGATTCAGTCGTACTGAGTCTTCAGGCTTGATGCTGAGTCTTCAGGTTTATCCGAGTCTTCAGGTTCATCTGAGTCTCCCGGTTCATTTGAGTCTTCAGTGTTTTCTGAGTCTTCAGGTTCATCTGAGTCTTTAGGTTCTTCTGAGTCTTCAGTGTCTTCTTGTCTTCACCTGATCTTCTGACTTCTTGTCTTCTAATTTGCGCTTAGCCTTCTGATCATCTGACCTTCTCTGGGTCATCTGATACTTCGACCTGACCTATACATACTGAGTTCCCCCTCAATATGTGACCTATCTTTTACATCAGCTATCTATACATTTCAGCTGGTCATCTTATTCTGATTCTAAGTCATCAGTCAACTAACAGGTCTGACTGGTCCTATTACAACCTGTTTTGGAACTTCCATCAAAACTAAATTACATATTTTCCAACAATTTCCCCCTTTTTGATGGAACCAAAACACTTAACCAAACTTGATCAGAAAAACAGATAGCATTAACGGAAATGTAGATAATGCAAATAGTACATACCTCAGAAAACAATGAGATGATTGTCTTAGAATTACTGGGATGGAAAGTTTTATTCAGATAGGTGTGTGCATTGTATAATATGTGTAAAGCGTACCTATCATCTGATTCCAAGTTGTCTTCTTCAGGTGTCATTGAACATTTGCAGTTCTTTGGGGATGCCAAACATCCTGTACATCCTTTCCATTAGCTTGTCCAACTCTTCTTTTCTATGGATTCCTCCTTTTTTCAGCTAGTCCACAGTAGATGTTCTTGAATTTAACGGGATCTAGCTTGTTGTCTGGACGCAAAGGTGGAAGGAGTAGTTCAAAGGGTGGAGCTTCTGGTATGAGCGACATGATCTTGCCTTCTGTCATCACTGTCTGGTAGAAGTCTGGATATTTTGTTTCTAACCAGTTCCGAAATTCATCATCATTTTCAGTCTGATCTTGATGAATTGGAATCTTCTCCAGGATGTAGACGTCACATAACCATTCTCCTCTGATCTGATCCCATTCTGGAAGCAAATCTTGTCGTGCACAAAGGATGCCTTTAACAGGTGCCGGAAGGGCATTTTTCTCCCAAGCAATCTCCTCTGCTGCAGCTTCGGTTTTCCTCTTCCTTCGGATGTAGGCAATGTTCAACCCCTTTGCCTCTGCTAACTTCTGCTTCTTGATTGCGGCCTCTCTTATTCTCTGTCTTGTTTGCTCTTGAACTTGTTCAGGAGTTATCTGGCTTTTGGTGGAGAATAACTGGCCTTGTCTCTGATCTTCCGCAGTTGCTTTCATCATCTTGCCTTTGCCTTTCTTCCTCCTCAGAGTCTGCTCAGGTTCATCTTGTTCTTCTTCTTCAGCTAATTTCTTAGCGAGTTCAAGGCTCTTGGCCTGATCATCAGCTTCCATTCTTTTTTGAACGGATGAAGAGAAGTCTTCAATTTTGTCGACTATGGCAGTAATCTCTGAAAGAGTACTTTTTTGCTCAGCGATCTTTTTACTGTGTTGCTCCACAATTTCTTTTATTTCAGCAACGAGATCGGTAGATGGAGTGACTGACAAGTTAGATACAGTGGTTTTTGGTAGAGATGAAAATTTTACCAACTGTGTCTGAGTCTGTTTATCTTCCTTCTCTTTGTTCTTTTTTTCCTGAGTCTGTTTTTCTGTATTCTCTTTTCCTTCAGACTCTTTTCCTTCCCCCTTTGTGGTTGCATCAAAGAGGTTGGACATCTTGCGGTTCAGAGTTGTTAATTGCCGTGAGATCTCCTCTCTAAGTTCCTCGACAACAAGAGGAGTGATCTAGACGGTGGCAGAAGGTGCAGGTGTGTAGAAGCGTCTGAGAGCAGTTTTGATTTCCTGTCTTGCCTTTTCTGTAGAAGCTAGAAAATGTTTCCAACCCATATCCAAGTGATTGTTGGTTTTGTCCAAGGATGCCCAGACACTCTCCAAAATTACATGTGTCTGATTGAGCATCTTTGTCTGAACTGAGAGTTTGTCAGACTGGAGCTTGAGCTTCTCAGCAAGAGGGTATACTAGTTGCATTACTTCAGCAAGGATTGCATTGTGCATCCCAGCAGTGTGACTTCGTTCCTTGTCAACTAGTTTCGCTTGCTCATCTTCAAATCGCTTCACCAGATCTGCTGTGAGCGCTGCGAATTTGTCTTCAAATGCAGCTTGGATCCCATCCTGAATCTTCTTAGAGTGATGATCTAGGGTATCAGAGCTCATTTTAGCAGTCTGTTCAGATGTTGAAGCCTTGCCAAATTGGGTCTCATCTGCAGCACCCATTCTTGGTTCATCGGTAGCTCCCTCATGATCTGTAGGAGGTTGAACCTATTTCCTCCCTGTTATCAGCAATTCCGAACCTTTCGTGAATCAGCCATCGGATATCTTCGTCTGATGCCAATTCAACAACACTTTCAATCCCAGCATTGTGTAAACATTTCAACTCTAGATCTACAAAGAATTCTGATCCCAGAGTTGTTATTAGAATCAGAAGTTCTTCAATGCTCTTCAGTCTGATATCCCTCCAGAACACTATATCTTCTATCTGTTGCTGGATGCCAGGATGTTGATCCAATTCAGGGCATAGATCCAGCAGATACTCTTTGATATGTTGCTTCATTATTCTTACGATGGGGCTCTATGGAGTAGTTGAAGCAAGTACTGTTCTGGTGTTGAAGGGATTATGAGAGATGGACACATGTTCGTCGACTCTCTCAGGTTCTTGAGACTGGATTGGGGATTGGGATGTTTGTTGTTCAGGTTCGTTTTCAACGTGTAGAGGGTGTTCAGTTTCCTGAACGGGTTCATTGATTGGTGGTGTGGGAGATTTTGTTCTGAGAGGTGAGGGTGAGGGAGAGAAGGTTTTGTGGGGAGAGGGTGGAGGTGATGATTTCTGAGGAGAGGGTGATGGTGATTTGGAAGTGGGCGTTGGCGATCTTGCTCTCTGGAAGATCTTGGTTAGAGGCAGAGAATCAGATGGTGATTCTTCCTCAGACTGCACCACTTCTGTCCTTCTGACGGATTTCTCTCCTTCAGTTGCGATCATCTGTTCTTCGTCTGATCTTTCTTGCATCAGATCCTCTGTTCTGCTGGCTTGCTGGGCAGAACTTGGAGCAATTTTCAGAGGAGATGAGACTCTCTTCTGACGTTTCCGCTGAGCGTTTGGTTTCTTGGCCAGATCCTTCCTCTTTATCCTCTTCTCTTGAATGGCCTTTTCCTGCACTTCAAACGATGCAGTTGCCTTGTCTTTTCCTTTCTTTTCTCCCTTGGGTTTGGGCACATAAGGAGTCGGATCCTCATCAGCTTGTCCAGGTAGGGACTCATCTTTGCCCAATATGGCCTTGTGCTTTGCTTGATAGATCTTCACTCCATTGTCGTTCCATTCATAATTCTGTGGCAGCTTATCTGACAGAATGATAGAGATTTTGTGTATGAATGAGCACTGCGAAGATAAGCACACTTCATTGCTCTGGGTCAGTTCTAACTTCCCGGAGTATTTTCTAAGTCTTGCTTTGTCCATACCCAACCAATCGATGTCTGAAGCCTTCTTGATTATTGCAGCCATTACACTTATCTTGTAAGAAGTGATCGCATCAAGGCTGTAAGTCGAGCACATGATCACCTTCTGAACGATTTCAAGAAGAAGGCGATACTTTCTCTTCGGATAGGAGGCTTTGACGTTCGTCGTGTTCTCCTTGTTTGCTGGTCTCAACAGCTCGGCTTCAAAAAACTTATTTTCTCCTACAGTAGTCATGTAGATCTCTGGATTGATGCTTCCTCGAGTTAGTCCGAATATCCTCTGTAGATCGTCATTCGTCACTCGAATTTTCATTCCGCCAATGGAAGAAATCAGGTCAGCATCATTGTCTTCATTCCTCTGCAGATTGTAAAGAAACTCCAGGGCTTCATGGGTGTGAACGATGTTCTGATGAGTAGAGCAATATCGTTCCAGTCCACACGCTCTTAAGCACTCCAAAATTTCCAGCGATTCCGGATCTGAGGTGATGTTGAAGACGACGTACTTTTCATCAATGATGTCTTTCTTCATCGATGCAAAATTGCAGTACTTTTTCCCTTGTCCTGGTCTTGAAACAAGATGTGCCATTTCTGTAAGATATGCAGATTGATGTTTAGTTTGAGTAAGATATTTCAATAAATCCATCCAAACTAGCAAAATTCAGCATCAATTTAGCAAATAAGCGTTTAGATCGAATAAATTACAGAAATACAACTTGTAAACCTAGGTACCATAGAGAAATCTAGATCATGCAATTGATTTAAAATAAGAAATTATCAGTAATTGATTAGAAGGATTTTAAAAACAGAAGTGTAGAATCAAATGATTTCGAAGGTAATTCTCAGAGAATTTTAAACGAATATGATCTTTTCAGAATCTTGAGAAGACGAAGTAGTGGAAAGTGGTTTTCTGAGAAAAAATTGGATTTTGTAGAATACGAGGGAAAACCTTTTTGCACAACTTTCCAAAGTACTCAAGTATCCATGTTTTGAAATCGATGGCTGAGATTAGTCGGCCAAAAAGTATTTTGATCGCACGGTTGAGAAAAACAGTCTTCTCATTTTTTGGACTCAAAAAATCGCAATAAAATGTTTTGAAAAAGATTTTCCAGGTTCGTATTAAATGCTTTGCAGAGCATGCGTCATGAACAGTGTAAAATAAATCAATTAAAATAAATAACGCATATACAGATATTCAGAGAGAGATAAATAAGGGAGCGTATCTGACTGATTGATATTGTAATCAATCAGTTACCACGGTGATCTGATCTGGTACTTTGTTGACTTATCTGATGTTTGCCTCATGCATTTCCTAACAATATCTCACTTATCTGATCAGATTTTGTGCTTGTAACGCTTCGCCACTTATCTGATCCTCTTTTCTGAAAAACTTCATCCTTCAGTTTTTCTTCTGTAATCTCGCATTAACTGAAGTCAACTCCCGCCAAAAACTTTTATTTCGGGGAGTTCAAAAGTCGCCTCGATTCCCAAATCGGCGCAATTTGATATTCCGTAATAATGGCATTGATACGCTGTGATTTAATCATACCGTTAACTCATCCAACCATTAGCCGCGTGTTCCAAACCCGTTGTCGATGCAAATTTCTCTTAAGATCTTCTGAGACGGTAAAATTTGCATTTATACCCTTAATTTCCTTCTATAAATAGCCTGGGGTGTTAGGTGAACAACACAATCATAAACCATTTCATCTTCTTTAGCATATTCTTCATGCTTTTCGGATGAGTTCCTTATTTCCGGTGAAACTTCTGGTGGGAACCTTTAGCCCTTTTCTAATGAAATCAGCTTCTCAGATCAACCCTGTGTGTTCCTTCACACTGCTTTCGTCGTCATCTAAGATTTCACATATGATCAATGCTAAGCTTCTTTACCACCATGGAGGCGGATCTGCTAAGGCAAATGAGAAGGCACTTCTCCTAACCGTATGCACCTTGTGCGCTTATCGAGATGACGGTATTAGCATCAACAGACTTAGTCTGAAACAAAACATGGGTTTGATATACAAAATAATGTATCAAACTCAATATTTGCATGAGACACTCATGGCCATATGGTCTTTGTGACCAAACCTGTGGCACCGTGTCCCATTTAACAGCTGGAGAGCCCATTGATTTTAGGTCTAAGGGCTCCTAGCTTAAAGATCCTTCAAGGCTCGCTCTCGCTTCTCACTCCAAGATTCTAAGAGCGACTTTCAGTATTCTAGAAGTTTCTTTGCTGCCCCCTGGGTCGGAGAGTCTGAGAGCATCAGCTCTTAAAATCTCTCTCTCTCCTTCCCTGCCTAGGGTTGTCTTAGGGCTGATGGTTTATGTATCGACCTCCGGGTCTTCTTGTACTTGTAATACCACTTGAAGATAGATGTAGCATTACTAGCTAGTGATATCACTTGTAACTTGTAAATCTGACCTCCGGGTCTTTATCAATGAAAAACTCTGTTATTCCATTGCTGTGTTGTTTTCTTCTGACTTATGCGATCTGTAGCTTTACTCTTGATTTGCTTGTTGACTACAGCTTTTAATCGGCTTATAAAGTAATCTTCCAATCTGATCAGTTCCCCTTTAATCTGATATATTTTGAACTGATCTGCTCCTATCTGAACTTTAGATTGGCTCCTCGTCTGGTCGTCTGATCAGTTGAGATTCCTAACTCAACTGATTCCATTTAACCTTGGTTAGTCTTTTAACCAACTGAATCTGGAGATCAATCCTTCAGCCATATCTGGTGCATTTTCTCCAAGATCCAGAAGCCCTAGCTCATTGCATAACTCTCTGAATCTGACCTCAGCTAGTGGCTTGGTTAAGATATCAGCTTTCTGCTTGTCAGTATGGATCTTTTCCATCCTGATATTCTTCTTTTCAACATGATCTCTGATAAAATGGTGTCTGACATCCACATGCTTGCATCTTTTATGTAGAACAGGATTCTGAGTGATTGCAATAGCACTATTACTGTCACAGAATATAGGTACGTTCTTAGCTACGATGTTGTAATCCCTCAGCTGCTGACTTAGCCAGAGCAGTTGGGAACAATAGCTTCCTACAGCCATATATTCTGCTTCAGTAGTAGATGTCGCAACTGATGTCTGCTTCTTCGAAAACCAAGAGATCAGTTTATTTCCCAGAAACTGACATGAACCTGAGGTTGACTTCCTGTCGATTCTGCAACCTCCGTAGTCTGAATCAAAATACCCACTAAGCTCTAGATTGTCATCTGATGGGTAAAATAAACCAAGGTTTACAGTCCCCTTCAGATACTTGAGAATCCGCTTAGCTGCTTCTAGGTGGCTTTGCATTGGATTTGCTTGAAATCTGGCACATACACCTACTGCAAAAGTAATGTCTGGTCTTCTGGCAGTCAGGTATAGTAGACATCCAATTAGAGCTCTATACTCCTTCTGATTCATTTTTTGACCATCTTCGTCTGGATCCATCTTGAATCCGGTCATCATTGGAATTCTGGCTTTCTTGCAGTGTCGAACTCCGAACTTTGCCAGTAGATTCCTTGTGTTCTTCGCCTGGCAGATGAATATTCCTTCTGAACTCTGCTTGACTTGTAATCCCAGAAACTAATTCATCTGACCCATCATGGACATTTCGAATTTCCCTTGCATCAGCTTGCTGAACTTCTCACATAGCTTCTTGTTGGGAGATCCGAAGATGATGTCGTCCACGTTGATCTGAACCATCAGAATATCTTCTCCATCTTCTATTCTGAATAAGGTTCTGTCCACTATTCCTTTAGTGAACCCTATGTCTATCAAGAACTGAGAGAGTGTATCATACCAAGCTCGAGGAGCTTGTTTTAGACCATAAAGAGCTTTCCTTAAACGGTACACTTGGTTGCCTTTTTCAAAGCCTGGAGGTTGTTCGACATAAACTTCCTCTGCTAGTACCACGTTTAAGAGTGCACTCTTTACATCCATCTGATACACAGTGAACCCTCTGTGGGAAGCATACGCCAGAAACAGCCGAATGGCTTCTAGGCGAGTGACTGGTGCAAAGGTCTCATCATAATCAATTCCTTCTGATTGTGAATACCCCTTAGCAACAAGTCTTGTCTTATTCCTGGTTATGACATTTTTCTCATCTCTCTTGTTCTTGAATACCCACTTTGTGCCAATTACGTCTTGATGAGTTGGTCTGTCCACCAATTCCCAAACTTGATTTCTCTCAAACTGTTCCAGCTCCTCCTGCATGGCTAGAATCCAGCTTGCGTCTTGTAGAGCTTCCTCTACTGTAGTTGGTTCCTTCATAGACAGATAACAACAGTATATGACACTTTCACCAATCTGATGTCTAGTTTTGACTCTATCAGATGGGTCTCCGATAATCAGATCAGTTGGATGACTGGTAATCCAGGTCCTTCTGTTCTGATGTGCGTCTGTTTGGAGAACATCATCCATATCTGATAGTTCATTACTAGTGATTGGGAGTGGTGCGGAATTATGATCCACTTGATAAGAACATGTCTCAGCTGATGTTGGACTCATCATGTGCTGAAGTCTGTTCATAGGAACTTCAGAAGTTCCCCCTGAACCAGATGGTTCAGTTGATACTGTCTCAGCTGTAACAGCTTCTTCACTGACAGTTGAGCGTACCTTTGGGTTTGATTGACCTGTTGAATCAGCAAGATCAAGTTCTCGGATGTACACTTTTATGTGTTCAGCTTCTTTCTCCTTGATGCTTAGTTGATCCATTTTCTGCGTGTCAGGTAACGGTTGATCTGGTACCGCTTGTTCTGAGGTAGCTTTCTCTTGTTCAGATGATGTCTCATCAAAGACCACATGGGGTGTTTCTTCCACAATTAGAGTTCGTTTGTTGTAAACTCTGAAAGCCTTGCTGGATTAGGAATATCCTAAGAGTATGCCCTCATCTGACTTGGCCTCAAAAGTCTTCAACTGACTTTTCCCATTGTTGTGAATGAAACACTTGCACCCAAAAACATGGAAGTATGAAACACGAGGTTTTCTGTTTTTCCACAGTTCATAAGGTGTTTTGAAGTGAGTCTTAGTCAGAGAACATCTGTTCTGAGTATGGCATGCTGTGTTTATTACTTCTGCCCAGAAATGGCTTGGTGTGGCATGTTCAGCTAACATTGTGCAAGCAGCTTCCTTGAGAGTTCAGTTTCTCCGTTCTGCTACTCCATTTTGTTGTGGCGTTCTTGCAGCTGACGTTTCATGCTGTATACCAAACTCAGTGCAAAAATCAGTAATAAAGGAATTCAGGAACTCTGTACCTTTATCTGATATGATCTTTACTATGCTGACACCCTTCTCATTTTGTAGCTTTTTGAGCAGTTCGGGTATCTTAGTCGTTGTCTCGTTCTTCTTGTATAAGAATACAACCCAAGTAAACTTGGAATAATCATCCACAATTACAAGAGTATATTTGTGTCCACTGAGACTGACTGGTGTAACTGGTCCGAATAGATCCATATGGAGCAGTTGCAATACTCTACTGGATGCTGGTCCTGGTATTCCCTTGAATGAAGCTTTAACTTGTTTTCCCTTCTGACATGCGGCACATGTCTGATCTTTGGAGAATATCTCATTCGAAAGTCCCTCAACCAAAGACATCCTAGCGATCTTGTTAAGAGTCTTGAAGTTCAGATGACTCAATCTTTTGTGCTAGAGCCAACTGCAACTTTTAGAACTCTTAACAATTAAGCATGTATTCCTTGGGCAACTGTTCCAATCTGCTATGTAGATCGTGCCTTTTCTTGAACCAGTTAGCAAGATTTATTGAGTGGCTCGATTCCTTATCGTACACTTGTCGCTCAAGAACTCAATGCTGAATCCGTTGTCGCAGAATTGTGATACTAATAGTAGATTATGCTTCAATCCTTCGACATACGAGACTCCAGTTACTTGTACATCATCATTCTCTAAGGTTCCGAATCCCTTGGTAAAACCAAAGTTATCATCACCGAAGAGTAGACGTGGGCCTTCTTGTTCTTTGTAAGATCTAAGGAGATGTTTGCTTCCTATCATGTGCCTTGAGCATCCACTATCGATGTACCATATAGTTGCTTGTGCACCTCCTTTGTTGGCCAGTCCCACGCGAACCTGCAATCAAATCAGGCTTTAGGTACCCCTTTGGAATTGGGTCCTGGGGGGTTAGTGGTGGATTTAGGGATCCACACAAACAGAGCACTTCTATGAAAATCTGAAAGATTAGAAGGTCTGATTTGTCTCCCATACATATCAACATAATCATACTTCTCTTTATATGCTTTCTGATTAGTATGATTATTAGTGTGAGCCTTAGATGACTTAGAAGACTTGGGATTTTTCTTTATATTTTACCTTATTTTAATCCAGTGTGCAGTAGCCCTAGATCTCTGATTATAAGGGTAGGTACGACTGCTACCATCAAAAGATTCATATCTTTTTGGCATAGGTGGTCTTTGCAGTTTACCTATAGCTTGCTTATTAGGCACCTGACCTTGATTGGGTCTCAGATTAGATTTCCTTCTCATGGGTTGTCTCTTCTGATACCTATTCTGCTGATCAGGTTGAGGTCTCTTCAGAAGAACTGGGTTCTTCTGTTGATTCCTCGGCTGATGCTTTATCAGTTGGGGTCCATTTCTGTTCCCTTTCTGATTAGGCACCTGCCTTACTTGCTCAGCAGGTCTTTTTCCCTTATTAGATATAAGTTTAACTTTTAGTGTATCTTTGTCAGAGACTAGTTTGATTACACCCTTCTGAAGTGAATCAAACGGGGCTTTTGAGGATGTAGAAGGGTTCTCATACCCAATTCCCTTCTTGTTAGTCGGCGTTCGAAAATATGTGTTCATTTCTTGAACGGTTTTAGATGACTACATGAAAACCTCTATTTTCTTCCGCAGACTATCCTCAGTAGATTTAAGACTCTCATGTAGTCGGAATAGCTCATTAAATTTAGCTTGAAGGATTTTGAAATCATCAGCTTGCTGTTTGTTGATTGCTAGCTGATAGGAATCATCAATTCCAGATGTGTCAGCTACCAGGGCTTTCCTATCTCTGAGGGGTTGCTCTCTTTTGTTCCGTTTCTCTTCTCTTTCTCTGGGAGTCAGGTCAGGGTAGTCGGTGCTGTAGTGACCTGGTTTCTCACAGTTGAAGCATGATCCTCGATCTACGGAACTTCCTCTGCCAAGTGAGTCACTTCGTCTGTAGGATCTGTCAGGTGACTTCCCTTTCTGATAGTAATCAGAACTTCTTCTATCAAATCTGTTATCTCTTCTCTCATCTGTCAGATCATCTCTTTTCTTTTCTTCTCTGTGATCTCTTCGATCATCAGATCTGGTTCTTTCTCGTGACCTGTCAGTTGGCCTCCTGTTTCTATGATAGTCACTGTAGAATCTCCGATACTTACCAAGCTGAGTATTTGTTCTTTCAAGTTTCTTGGTAAGCAGAGCAATCTGTTCTGCTTGACTTATGATGTTTCCAACTGGTTCAGTGCCCTTCGATCTGCTGCTGGTTGCTTTAAACACAACTGATTTAGACGTTGAGGCTTCAGCAGGTCTCATCTTCATCTGCTTGTCCTCTTTCGATTAAGTCAAACTCGTGAGCTTTAAGGCTTAGGAACAAGCTACTCGGCTTCATTTTTGAAATGTCTTGGCAATCCTTGATTACCGTGACTTTCATGTCCCATTTCTTGGTGAGAGATCTTAAGATCTTGTAGTTGATATCTTTGTCTGACATCTCTCTACCAAGTTCTCGTAGCTTATTGACTGACATGGTCTCGTTGATGGTCTCGTTGGGCAACATCTTTAGTTTTTCGAACTTCACCAGTTCAGCTTGTAGGCGACTGTCTTTGATCTGATCATTTCCTTCGCAAATCTCAGCAAGAGTATCCCACATTGCTTTAGCGGTTTTGAGATACTTTATCTTCTCTTTGGTGATTTTATCCATTGTCTTCATGATTATATGCCTGGCGATTGTATCTAGAGTAAACAACTTTCTTTCCTCTGCATCCATCAAGGCTGGGCTTTTTCGCACAAGACTTCCCGTGGCAAAGTCTGGATCTCCTCCGACTGCTGGGTTGTCGTGGTATATGATGATGGGTCCTCGTTTGATGACTTCCATCATTCTGTTGCTTATCGATCCTAGATGGTTGCACATGTATATAGCCCAATCTGCATACTCATCAATTGAAAATCTAGGCAAATCATGATACATACCAGAGGTATTATCCATGCTAAGTAAATTTTGAAAACGAATGAGTTTTAAAAATGGTTTTTCAAGATCTGTTCAAATGACCACAAAGATTCTTCCTCAAGAATCGATGATACTCAAAGCCAGTGGTCTGTAGAACCACTGCTCTGATACCACTTGTAGGTCCCGAACGGGTTTTGTGAGGGTGGAAGTCTAGAGGGGAGGGGTGAATAGACTTCAAAAACTTTTCGTGCAGATCAGGTGTGAACTGCAGATTTCCTGATCAGAGTGCTAGTGTATCAGTTTAGACTGATGTTCAATCTTACTGAGTGCCTGAGGGCAGATCAGTTTGATATCTGTCAGTTTAACTGAATGGTGCGGAAGCTTGTTTTTACCCGTGTGAAAAACCAGTTTTATCAATCAGATTCTTAAGTCAGTTTTCAACCAGTTGACTGAAGTGTCAATCTGATCAGATCAGTTGCTTGGTGCAGACTGAACTTAACTTTAGAATATGTATGCAGTTTAAACTCAGTTGTGTGACTTGTGTAAAGCGATAAGAAAGCAAGTAAAAGCACACAAGACGTTTTATAGTGGTTCAGACGAAACCCGTCCTACGTCCACTTCTCCCTTAACACAGGGGAACCTTAACCTACTTTAACCTGCGGGACTTATATCCTTTTCAGGATGGCCGAGATGTTTACCGAGTTCCCACTCTTACAAACTTAACCTACGGGACTTATATCCTTTTCAGGATGGCCGAGATGTTTACTGAGTTCCCACTCAAGCTTACCTACGGGACTTATATCCTTTTCAGGACAGCAGAGATGTTTATCGAGTTCCCACTCTACAACGTAACCAGCGGGACTTATATCCTACAAAGAGGATAACCGAGATATTTAATGAGTTCTCACTCTACAGACTTGACCTAACTTGCGTTTGGGTAAAGAATTATTGGGGGTTCCAACTGGAAATCTATCCTGGTGCTTTAGATAGCCAAAGTGCTAGTGGATAGGATTTCTTGCTAAGAACCATGGGATGAACACTCTAAGAATAATCTTCAGATGTGGTGTTCTTTTGAGTGGAGATTTGCTGAAGCTTTAGCTTCTTTTTCGATGTCTCCGTGTTTGTTCTTGCATTTTCACTTGTTGAACCTCTTTCTTCAAAATGAAGATCGATCCCATTTTATAGACCTCGAAATCAAAGAGCCGTTGGAGAGCAATTTGAATTTCTGGCTATATTAGGTAGGCTGTAGGATATGATTGTGACGTGCTACGATTTTCGGCATGGCCGAAGGCATGATTAGCGCCATTTTTGTCTGCAGCGTCGTATCCCGTATTGTCAGCTCTTTTTTGTGCACGTGTCGCTTTCTCCTTGTCTTCACGAGGCGGCACTTCAGAAATTTGCCCGTTAGATGATTTATATTCCTTTTGAAGAGGATTCGTCTTGTCTGGTGTATCTTTTTGATTTTCACCAGGTTTGAGCTGACTTGATCAAGTAATTGATCAGTCTACCATGTTGAGTCTTTGGTTGCACATTGTCTTAGCTTCAATATCACGAGACTCTGCTTTGAAAGTAGGTCTTGGTCTTTTTGATCTTCAGTGTCTCTCTCGAGCCTCGATGGATTGATCGTCTTGAGTCTTGAGTTTCATCTTCATCCCCGAGTCTTGATGTTATCTGAGTCTTGAGTTCATCCGAGTCTTGAGTTCTTCCGAGTCTTGATGTCTTCTTGTCTTCACCTGATCTTCTGACTTCTTGTCTTCTGATTTGCGCTTAGCCTTCTGATCATTTGACCTTCTCTGGGTCATCTGATACTTCGACCTGACCTATACATACTGAGTTCCCCCTCAATATGTGATCTATCTTTTACATCAGCTATCTATACATTTCAGCTGGTCATCTTATTCTGATTCTAAGTCATCAGTCAGCTAACAGGTCTGACTGGTCCTATTACAACCTGTTTTGGAACTTCCATCAAAACTAAATTACATATTTCCCAACAATATGTGTGGGTAGTATAGGCATTTTTTTTCATAGATCACTGTAGTAGGGTTTTGCTTGTTCTTGTTGTAATTTTTATTGCAAGGATGAGCGATGTCGGATGGAGGATCTGTAAACGACAATTGGGGTTTTGGCCGAACAACTTTAGCAATAACCACATCGTCCTGATCAGAGCTCAAGTCATCCTGTTCTTCAGGTTCTTCATGAACCATCGAGCCTTGACTTCCTGAAGGAGCCGGTCTTCTCCTTTGTGGTTTTCCTTTCCTGAACATAACTCAATTCCAGGAAAATTCATCTCCAGTCATTAAGAACACGTTGTCTCTGGGAAAAGTTTCAAGCAAGAAACTGATCTTTGTTCCAAACAAGACCTTTCCACTTTTGGTGAATGCACCTTTTGCATATTTCAGCTTCTGATTTTGGTGAAGAATGCAGTCCACCAAGAATTTCAACAAGTTGAAATCCATAAAGGATGAATCTTCTATTGCAGCCATGAGCCTCAACTTATTCCTGCTCACCTGCTCCAGACTTCCAGAAGTGCTCATCAAGAATTTTGCCACAATATCAATCCGTACTCTGTATTTTGGCTTCAAACATCGTTTGTGCAGAGCTCCCTTCAACTCCACTTTTGATTCTGTAAAACGATCCAGTATTTCTTGTTCTCTTCCAGACATATACATAGCTGGATCTTCTCCGCGACTATTGAGCTCGAAAACATCATTGATGTCATCAAGAGACAATTTCACCTCTTTGGTGCAAACTACCTCTGTCTTGGATTTCGCAAACGTTCCTAAACTCAATTGTGAAACCAGTGAACCTCTTTCACCTTCTCAAAGATTTAAAACAAATTGTAACACCTCTAGTGAAAGTTCATTTTCTGGCATATTGCTTACCAAAAGAGATAACTTAGCCAGTCGTAGCATGTTGAGTGCCTGTTCCTCAACCTGGGTAGTTTTGTTCTCGATTATGGCCACCACATGCTCGAAGTATGGCTTTTCTGTTTCAGCGAGATTCTTGATCACGGCGTAACTTGGGAATTCCTTTGTTGAGATGATTTCTGGATAGTGTTTTTGAAGATTTTGGAATTTGAAGATTCGAGGTTTTAGGGTTTGGGAATTTTGATCATTTAAATGTGAGAAATAAACGATTGAAGGCTAAAATTTAGCTTATATATGATCTGTGAAATAAAGATCAATGGTTGTGATTAGTGTTTGAGATTTAATCTGGGATTTAAAGAAAATCTCGAGAAATTGGCTATTTTTGGATATTTTTCTGGACAAAAGGCAAATAGCAGTTTGTAGGTTGACAAATGGACATTTCAAGGAAATCGAGGCGACTGTTCGTCTTTTCCGGTCAAAAAAATTCCCGCTTAAAAAGTTCAGGCCTTTTGTCATTAATTTCAAATGACTACTGAGTAATCCCTGGTGTAATAAATGCTACTGATTTTAATGCATGTATCAATATAACTTCAGGATTATTTGAATACATAAACCGTACTGAATATTGATCCTTACAAGATTTCGTCCCGAGTCTCAGTTTCCATCCTGAGAAAAATTTTGTCCTGAGTTATTCCCCCTGAATAACTACATGCCCCTGAAGGACTTCTCCCATCAGTGAAATTCATTCACCTGGATCCAACATTCCCAATTCAACTGATAATTCCTGAAATCTTGATTCAACCAAAGGTTTAGTCAAGATGTCAACTCTCTGTTTATCAGTATGAATCTTCTCCATTCTGTTATCCTTCTTCTCAACATGATCTCTGATGAAGTGATGTTTGATATCAACATGCTTACATCTGGTGTGCAATACCGGATTTTGTGTAATAGCAATTGCACTATTATTGTCACAAAATATAGGTACTTCATTGGCTATAATCTTATAATCCCTTAATTGTTGCCTGAGCCAAAGAATCTGTGCACAACAGCTTCCTGCAGCCATGTATTCAGCTTCAGTAGTACTGGTTGCTAGTGAGGTCTGTTTCTTAGAATACCATGATATCAGTTTACTTCCAAGGAATTGACAAGTTCCTGTTGTTGATTTCCTGTCAATTCTACTTCCACCATAATCAACATCTGAATAACCAATTAATTCAAGGTTATCATCAGATGGATACCATAATCCTCTATTCACAGTGCTATTATGATATTTCAGAATCTTTTTGGCAGCCTCCATGTGACTAGCCTTAGTATTAGCTTGGTATCTTGCACATATTCCAACAGCAAATGTAATATCAGGCCTACTTGTTGTGAGATATAGCAATGATCCAATGATCCCTCTATAATCAGTGTGATTTAATGATTTGCCTTCAGGATCAGGATCCATCTTGTAGTTAGTATTCATATGAATTCTAACTACATTGCAATTCTGTACACCATACTTAGCAATCAGATCCCTGATGTATTTTGCTTGATTGATGAGTATTCCTTCCTTAGTTTGTTTCACCTGAAGTCCAAGAAAGAAATTCATCTCCCTCATCATAGACATTTCAAACTTTCCTTTCATCAGAGCTGAGAACTTCTCACACATCTGATGGTTTGGAGATCCAAATATGATGTCATCCACATAAATCTGAACTAGTAGGATATCCTTCCCATCTTCTATCTTGAACAGGGTTCTATCAATAGTACCTTTGATAAAGCCATGGTCAGTAAGAAACTGAGAAAGAGTATCATACCATGCTCTGGGTGCTTGCTTTAGACCATACATGGCTTTCCTGAGCCTGTAAACTTGGTCATTCTGACAAAATCGTTAAAGTTGTTCTACATAAACCTCTTCTTTAAGTACACCATTCAAAAATGCACTTTTCACATCCATTTGATAGACTGTGAATTTCATGTGGGCAGCATATGCAAGAAACAATCTGATGGCTTCTAGTCTTGCAACAGGTGCAAAGGTTTCATCATAGTCCAAAACTTCTTCTTGGGAATAACCTTGTGCAACTAGCCTTGCCTTGTTTCTTACAATGTTGTTGTTTTCATCTCTTTTGTTCTTGAACTCCCACTTGGTTCCAATCACATTGTGCCTCTTAGGTCTGTCCACCTGCTCCCAAACTTCATTTATAGTGAACTGATTCAGCTCTTCTTGCATAGCAATAATCTAGAATGAATCTTGAAGAGCTTCTTCAATCTCAGTAGGTTCTTTTTCAGATAGGAAGCAATAGAACAAAGCACTTTCTCCATGGAACCTTCTTGTTTTTACACCTTCTAATAGATCACCCACAATCTGACTTGTAGGATGACTATCCAACCATCTTCTCTTGGATGTTCCCCCTTCAGTAGTATCCATAACATCAGAAATGTTAGGTTCAGGTATTTCATCAAATTCAGGGAACAACAGAAAAGGAGAGAGGAATCATCTTCCTCAAGGGATATTCCATTCTGAACAATGTCAGTGACATTTGTTCCCCCTTGGTTGATAGATTCAGAGTTTGCCTCAGCTGTGACCACATCTTCATTGGCATTACATACCTGAGTCTGAACTGGTGTATGTTCAAATGGGTCAGCTTCAGTGTGTTGGCTTTCCTTCAGTGGAGAATTTCCATCCTGAGTCTCACCATCCTGAGTATTTCCATCCTGAGCTTCTTTATCTGAGTCTGACTCACTCCATTCATAGAAAGTGATTGACTTCTTCTTCTCAGGCTCAGAGGATGTTTTATCATTCTTTTTCAGGCTTAGTCTGGTGATTCTCTTGATCAGTTCTCCTGATTCATGTTCCTGTTTCTTCTGAACACAAGTAGATTCATCAAAAATAACATGAGGTGTTTCTTCCACAATAAGATTCCTATAGTTGTAAACTCTGAAGGCTTTACTGACTTCAGAATATCCTAAGAATATTCCTTCATCAGCTTTGCTATCAAAGGTTTTCAACTGATCTTTACCATTATTGTGTATGAAACACTTGCAACCAAACACACGAAAGAAAGAAACAAGAGGCTTCCTTTCATTCCACAACTCATAAGGTGTTTTTCCTTGATTCTTTGTCAGCATGGATCTGTTCTGAGAGTAACATGCAGTGTTGATAGCTTCAGCCCAAAATCTCTTAGGAATGTCAGCTTCAACAATCATTGTTCTTGCAGTTTCTTTCAGAGTCCTATTTCTTCTTTGAGCAACACCATTTTGTTGTGGGGTCCTTGCAGCTGATGTTTCATGAGCTATTTCATTTGCTGCACAATAACAGATATAATATGGTTGATAAATTCAGTGCCTTTATCTGATCTGATTTTGACCACACTCAGATTCTTTTCAGTACTGAGTCTTTTCAGTAGTTCTGACAGTTTTGTCTGAGTCTCTTTCTTACTGAGTAAGAATATGACTCATGTGTATCTAGAGTAGTCATCAACTACCACAAGTGTATATTTCCTGCCATTAGTGCTTACAGGTGTTACTGGAACAAAGAGATCCATATGTAACAGTTGAAGTATTCTGTCAGTAGAAACTTCTACTTTGCTTTTGAATGATGCTCTGATTTGTTTTCCTTTCTGACAAGCATCACACACATGATCTTTACTGAACACTTCATTTGGTAACCCCCTTACAAGTGCTAATCTTGCAAGTTTGTTCAGAGTTTTGAAGTTTAAGTGGTTCAGTCTTTTGTGCCACAACCAACTGGTATCAGTAGAACTTTTTGCAACCAAACATGTATCTTTAGGAGATAGTCTCCAGTCAGCAAGATACACATTTCCTTTTCTAGTACCAAACAGTAATGTTTGCTGTGAAGCATTATCTTTCACATAACATAAGTTCTTTGAGAACTCAACACTGAATCCTTTGTCACAGAATTGACTGATAGAAAGCAAGTTATTCTTTAAACCAGACACATAAGAAACACCATGGATATGAACAGAGTCCACTTCAAGAGTTCCATATCCTTCAGTCTGTCCTTTGGAATTGTCTCCAAAAGTAATCTGAGGGTCTCTCTGCTCAACATAGTCAGTGAGTATTTGCTTATATCCTGTCATATGTCTTGAACATCCACTGTCCAGATACCATGCAGCAGGAGCCAATTCATTTCCACTCATCAGGGCTATGTTGTCTTCATTCAGCTCAGTGCCCATTTCCTTTACCTGAAAAACAGATCAAGTTTTAGGTACCCATTTGGTGTAGGGTCCTACCAGGTTAGCTGTACCTTTTAGAAACCAAATCTGCCTTACAACTCTAATTACTTTAGAGTGACTGATTTGTCTTCCATAAACATCTACATACACATTTACCACCCTAGGTGCCTTGGCAGTACCCTGTGTATGAGTGCCAGCCTTAGCATGAACATGAGCCTTAGAGTTCTTCTTGGATTCAGGCCTCTTGTTCCAATGCTTTGGCCTTGGTGCAGCTGGTCTCTGTCTCTGCTGACTTGGGTTCAGGAAACCTTTACCTTTAGGCAAGTGGGGTTTAGGTTGCCTGTACTGAAATTGTGGTCTTTCAGTAATCTGTGGACTTGGTCTTTTCAGTTGAGAATATCTCTGCTGAGTGTTTCTCTTCTGAAAATTCCTCTGATGGTTCATTGCAGATTTCTTCAGGTTAGCATTCTTAGCCTGAGGCTTTGAAGTACTGGCCTGAAAATTTTATAATGAGTGTTCAGGTTTTCTAGCCTTTTCCTGAGGTTTGGGCTTTCTTTCCTGAAACTTTAGTTTTCCTGAAACCATAGGTCCTTTACCCTTGTCTAAAACACTGGGTTATTTTTCAGTAAGAAGATTGGTACATGCCACTGGTTTAACAAAGACAGTATTAGTTCTACTAGAAGCAACATTCAGAAGACCTTGTGAGGTTCCCCCTGGATTATATCCCAATCCAGCCTTTATAGTTGCAGGTCTTTGATAACTCTGAATTTCATCTATTACTTTAGATGCAAAATTCAATAGAGTTAACTTTCTCTGCGCACTATCCTCACTTTTCTTTAGAGTTTCATGCTTCTCAAAGAGGTCATTGAACTCAATTCTGATAAGCTGAATCTCCTCAGTGGATTTATCTAATTTTCCATTCAGGATCTCTATCACCTTCTCTTTTTCTGAGAGTTGTACTTTCAGAACATCTAGTTCATCAGTAGTTCCCATCAATTGAGAAGTGATTTCAACATTTTTAGAGTCTTTCCACTCCAGATTCTCAGCAGTCAGTTCCTTATTCTGCTCTTGAGTTTCTGTGAGTAGTTCTTGTAACACAGAATAGTCTTTCATAAGATTCTCAAAAAAATCCATCAGGTCAAAGTTACTGGTTACAGTTGAACTTGAAAACTCAGGTGCTTGTGTAGGAGCAACAACAGAGATAGAAGAATTTACCTCCTCCATAGCAACAAGGCAGACATCATCATTGTCACTATCTGAGAATATCTCATCTGAAGAGCTGGAACCTCCTTCAAATTGTTCTTCTTCTTCAGCAATCATAGCCTTCTTGCTGGAGATCTTCCTGTCTCTCTTGGATTGTCTCTCCTTTCTTTCTTTGGCACTTAACTCAGGACAGTCATACTGAAAGTGACCCTTCTTTTGACAGTTATAGCATCTGTTGGTATCATCATCCTGATCACTTTCCTCCTTGGTCTTGGAGTCCTTCTTCCTGGATGAAGATCCTTCAGTTTTGTGGTCCTTCTTTTTCTCAGTGGATCTGTCCTCAGCTTCTGAGTTATTCCTGTTTTTGTACCTGTGGTTCCTGTAATATTTCTTGTATTTTCCATATCTGCTACTTAGCCTTTCAAACCTCCTTGTCATCAGTACTAGCTTATCCTCCTGCTTATCCTGATTTTTGGCAAGTGAGTTTTCAGACTCTTTAGCTTTGCAGGATTTCTCTTTGGCTCTGAAAGCCACATTCTTGCTAGATGAAGAATCATCTTTGCTATCAGATTTCTTAATTTTATTGTCAATCACAAACTCATAAGCTTTCAGTTCAGAGAAAACTTGTTGGTATGGCATGGAATCAATATTTTTGGTGTTTTCAATCACCACAGCATGTATATCCCATTTCTTAGATAATCCTCTAAGAATTTTCAGTGCCACTTCTCTCTGTGGATATCTTTTCCTAAGAGCATTCAGATCATTCATAATGCTAGTGAATCTGACTTCCAGTTTGTCAATGGATTCACCATCTTCCATTTCAAAACTATCAAACTTTCCAATAGCAACAGAAAGTTTGTTCTCTTTAATATGATCTGTGCCTTGACACATAATAGCAAGTGTGTCCCATATTTCTTTGGCAGTTTCACAATGAGAGATCATCCCCTTAACACCATCATCAATAGTGCTATATAGAGTATCTTTAGCAATGTAGTCCAAATTAACTAACTTCCTCTCATCAGGAGTAAGTTGGTCATCAGGTTTTGGAAATTCATCTCTGGGATCATTCCTCTCAGTATCAGTGATTCTGGGATTTACAATAGTATATTTGAATGGTCCTTAAGAAACCACTCTCCACATTCGTTCATGCTTAGAATACAGATGTGCCTGCATTCTTAATCTCCATAGGTCATAGCTCTCAACAGAGAACATAGGTAGTTTCTTAGAAGACATGATAAATGAGCATTGTAAGATATCAGAAAAAAGATCTATTCAGTAGACCACCAAAGTCTTTCAGCAAATAGACTATGGCTACCAAAGCAAGTGGTCAAAATGAACCACTGCTCTGATACCACTTGTTGGTCCTAGTGCAAACGAGTCTCACACGTGTATGGGGGGGGGGAATACACGTGTATAGTGATTTTTTAAACTTTTTCTTACTGAGATCAGAAGAGTCAGGTTGTCCTGAGAATTTTACCCTGAGAAGCACAAATCGCCCTGAGTCAAAGTCTACTGAGACAATGATCCTGAGCTGCTTTCAGAAGCTTCAGATTAGCCCAACTGATCCTGAGTTTTATCAGAGATCCTGAGAAGCTTGGATCAGATAATTATCTTACTGAATACTCAGTAGAGTTAGTTCAGTTTGGTAACTATCTGTTCTAGCTAATCAAGAGTGCGAAATGGTTGGCCCTAAGTTTATACTCGTTTTAACTTGCTGAAAACCTTCTTCCTTTAATAAATAAGTGTTTAAGGCTGTGAACAATTTGATGCAAGTTCAGTGGATTAGTTCCAACTGAATGTCAGTGAAATATGCTTTCAGTGAAAAATATGCAACAGATATAATGCAGTACAGAAAGCAAACAACACATCAATTATAGTGATTCAGAGACTCAAGCTCCTACGTCAACTCTCTCTGATCTTCAGAGAAATTCCTTAACACACTTCCTAAATCTTTCAGGCTAACTCACTGCAGCTTACTCACTTTTCTACCTTGAGTTTTTTGGCTGACTCACTGCAGCTTACTAACTCAACACACACAAGCTTTCAGACTACCACAAGTAGCTTACTAACTTCTTCTCTAGAGTTTTCTGGTTGACTAACCTGCAGCTTACTCACTCTTTACAACTCTAACTCACCAACAAATCACACACACTCAAACTACCTTGTCAAAGGGTTTGGGTTTGGGTTGGTTTCCAACTGGGGTGAGATATCCTTTACAATAAGAACAAATGCAAAGGCTAGGATATCTCTACTAAGCTTTGGATATATCTATCAAATCTAGGCTTAGTGAATGAGCTCTCTCCAATGTGAAACACTTGGGAAATTCTATGGTTTTCGAGTGCTTCAATATGTAAGAATACGAATGAGCTCTTGAGTTGCTGTAATTTCCCGTAACCTCTCAATGGTGAAGGTTACTGGTATTTATAGGCAACTTCTTCCAAGGTCACACTTGAAAAACTATCCATTGGAAGAGATAGCATCAAGGGTTTCCTCTTCTGGTTGTTTGATGAACGATTATTTCTAGGGTTTGAACATACCCTTGAATGTATTAGGAATTATGCAGCCATGTAGCCAATTACCAATTTCTGTGAACTGGAAATTACTAGACCTGACATTTCTTCAGTGAGATGTCGCTTTCAGTGTCAGTATAGTACGTTGCTGTTGCCTCCTCATCGGTTGAAATCTTTCTTTGAACAGAGACAAACAAAACGGCTATATTAGGTTGACCTTTCTGAACTGATATGTTCCTTAATGTCCACAAATGTCTAACATTCTATTTGTTTGTACTAGGAATGAACATATCACTATTTCATTAAGATAGTGGTTCAGGATCCTTTTTGTTCAGTACAAAACAGTCTTCAAGATCTTCGGGTTCTCAGGATTCTCCTGAGTCTTCTGAGTCTTCAGTATTCTTCTGAGTCTTCAGTACATTAAACTTCCCTGATCTATATCTGCTGACTATACATGGTGCAGATAATCCTGAGTCCTGATTCTATTGAATCTTGATTCTGATCTTATACTATCAAGATGTTCTGATACATGTCATACTCAGGGGTTTTGGGATCTAATCAAAATCTTTATTAAATTCATCTCCCAACATACACTATCTCAGTTCTTGATAGACATCGGATTCACTAAAGGAACAGTAGACAGAACTTTATTCAGAATAGAAGATGGTGAAGATATTTTGATGGTTAAGATCTATGTGGACGATATTATCTTCGGATCTCCCAACAAGAGCTTATGTGATAGATTCAGAAAACTGATGCAAGGGAAATGTCCATGATGGGTCAGATGAATTACTTTCTGGGTCTTCAAGTGAAGCAAAGTACAGAAGGGATATTCATCTGTCAGGCAAAGTACACTAGGAATTTGTTGGCTAAGTTTGGAATTCAAAATAGTAAGGAAGCCAAAATTCCTATGATGACTGGATTCAAGATGGATCCAGACGAGAATGGTCAGAAAACTAATCAGAAAGAATATAGGGCTCTCATTGGATCTTTACTATACCTCACTGCCAGCAGACTAGATATAACATTTGCAGTAGGTGTATGTGCCAAATTTCAGGCAAATCCGATGCAAAGCCACCTGGAAGCAGCTAAGCGGATTCTTAAGTATCTGAAGGGGACAGTAAACCTCGGGTTATTCTACCCATCAGATGATAATCTAGAGCATAGTGGGTATTCTGATTCTGATTATGGAGTTTGCAGAATAGACAGAAAATCAATCTCAGGAACATGTCAGTTCTTAGGAAGCAAACTAATCTCTTGGTTTTCAAAGAAGCAGACATCTGTTGCTCCCAACTGCTCTGGCTTAGTCAGCAGCTGAGGGATTATAACATTGTAGTTACGAATGTGCCCATATTCTGTAACAGTAATAGTGCTATTGCAATTACTCAGAACCCAGTTCTACATATGCAAGCATGTGGATGTCAGACATCACTTTATAAGAGATCATGTTAAAAATAAGAATATCAGAATGGAAAAGATCCATACTGATAAGCAGAGATCTGATACCTTAACCAAGCCACTAGTTGAAGTCAGATTCAGAGAACTATGTAATGAGCTAGGACTTCTGGATTTAGGAGAAAGTGCACCAGAAATCTTTGGTGGACTGGTATCCAAGACCAGGTGGTTAAGAAACTGACCAGAATAAGAAAGGAACAGTTGGGCAGTGGAACCTCAACTGATCAGGTAGGATCAGTAAAGGACTAATCAGAAAAGGGATATCAGTTGAAGGGGGAACTTCAACTGATCAGATTGAATCAAAAGGAAACTGACCAGAAAAGTGGGACATTGTTGGGAAAAATCTAAGGATTAGCCTACCATCAGTAAGGTCAACAGTAATTAGGCAAACCAGATCAGTGCAAAGTGGTAACTGACTGATTACAATATCAGTCAATCAGATACGTTTTCTGATTTCTCTTTACATATATGCCTATTCTAATCTATGCTAGCGATTACTGTTCCCATTACTTTATGATGTCATGACTGCAAGCATTTAATGCGGACGTGGGGTTTTTGTATTAAATACGTTTATTGCGAGCTTTTAAGTCCAAAAGTTTGCCGGTTTAAATCCTTGATCGCACGATCTTATTACTTTCAACAGCTAAATCTTGACCGTCCAAAGACACTCAAGTGTTTTTAAAAATTTCGTGCAAATTTTTCCCTCCCACCTATTTAAAACCCTAATATCCTATTTCTAAAACCTTTCGCATTTCTATAACTCATAAACCACATCGTTTCCAGAAATCTTCTAACACTCAATATTCAAAGCGATTAATCTTAAAATCATGCTTATGCAATTCTATGAACAATATGCATATTTGGGGTCTTTACTTATGCAAATGGTCATTATATTGTCTAAATACACATAGCAAGAGTTTAATGTTTAATAGGGTTTGGACAAACCTCACTTATTATGTGTGTATTTGCAGAAATGGCAACTTCACGAGCAACCCCTGAAGTGTGCAACTATGCATCCATGGTAAAGAAGATTGTTAATGAAAAGTATGTAGATTTTACCACAACAACAGATCCTGAATCAGTGGAGATATTGGACTGTCTTCGTCAGAGTGGACTGGGGCAGTTCTGTTATAGGCATCTGGATTCCGTCTCTATAATCGAATCCTTGGAATTTCTAAGGAAATTAAAAGAGACAGACAACAAGGAGTTGTATTCATTTGTTGGAGGAACACAGATCGATGTTTCTAATGTTGATCTACAAAGTATATTTGTACTACCAGCAGGCATGAACGCCCCAGACGAGTTCACAGTTGGGATGACTGATAAAGAATATCTGTAACAAGTCCTTCTGAGACCAGCAAACAAGCACAACATCACCAATGTCAAAGCCCCATTCCTGAAGAGGAAATACAGATTGCTCTTTGAGATTGTCTCAAAGGTAATCCTTGGGATCGCCTTCCGTACTGACGCCGTAACACAACAAAAGATCAATGTTATGGCTGCCATCATCGAGAAGGCACAAGAATGAACTGGCTTGGTTTATTCAAACACCGATTGCTGCAAGAGACAGACAAGTTCGTGATTGATGAGTACAATAAGGTGGTGCTATCAAAGAAGGTCAACAACATACACAAGGTGTCCCTGATCCTTGTTGACAAAATTCCAGATTATAGATGGTCAGAGCAAGGAATGAAGCCATACCTGCCTAAGTTCAAAGCCATTCTGTGTAAGAATGAACAGTTGCCCGACCAACCAAATGATGATCTTACTCCCTATGTGCCCAAAACAAAGAAGGCCAAAGCTCAAGCCTCATTTGTGCAGTCTGAAGCACAGAAAAGGGTTGTCAAGGGAAAGCAGCCTGCCACAAAGCCAGCTAGGCAAGTTGAGGAGGCAACAGAGAAAAGGAAAAGGAAGCTGACCTCCATGCTTCAGAAGAAGACTGGAATGCCTTCTGGAGGTCTTCAGGATGAAGACAGTGATGTGGAGATCCTAGAGTCTGGTGAGGATTAGCCTGCTGAACGGTTGTTGGAGATTACTGGTGGAGAGGCTGCTGGGGCTCAACACACAGTCAGTACATACATGGAGCTGATTTCTATAGAGGGAGAAGGTGGAGATGAGGAGGAGGAGCAGATGGAGGAAGCACAGGATGAGTCAGAACCATTAGATTCTGCTCACCTGAGTTCTCTATTCAAAGGTAGAGAGGCCACCCATTTACCCAGATCACCTACCCCCATATCCAAATCACCTTCACCAACTGCCTAGAAAACACCCTCACCCGAACCACAGCCCCCACAACCCACAACTAGTAAACCGCGAACTCCCACACCCTCTCCTGCTCAGAAACCCGCTCAAGAGGAGCAAGCAGCAGATGAAAGCGAGGACATGTTTGTCTCCGTCTCTCACAATCCATTCAACAAGAAGACCCTCCTCGAATCGCCTGAACAAGAACACTCTACCGTGTATTTTCTGCAAAGACAAGTGAGTGCTTTTCTGGACCAAAACTTCCTAGAGCTAATCAATCATCTTGGGATCAGAAAGCAAATGAAAGAGATTGTCTTCTGGAGGGACATCAGACTCAAGGACATCGAAGACTTTCTGATATTGATGGAAGCCTTAGAGTCTGATTACTTCGTTGACTTGGAAAAGAGGGCGAAGCAGAATGCCGGTGTATCCAGTGCATCAGAATTAGCCTCAGACGAAGACATTAGATGGCTGGTGTTGGGGTTATACGTGAAAGTATGCTTTTATTTTGTATAACCTATGTATTAAACACTTATTTATTGAAATAAATAGTTTATCACTATTGCTTTAAATATGATTGAATGTTATATATATTTATTACAAACCGTTCGAAGCACGAGTTACATTGTAGTTAATGTGGTGATACCAGATCATAGAAGATCACGTTAACAGTTCCTTGTAAACGAGTGCGTGTTTCACAACTTAGATAGATCCGAACAATCTATTGGTAGAAGTTGATGTGTAAGGCTCAGATTGACTTGTCTTGACCAAGAGATTACACTAGTGCATTCGATGCGCTGAAGCGGACCTACAGAGAGGATAAACTCATTCACACTAACTTAATGGATAAAGAGTTAGACCTCAGTGGTTGTTGATTTCTTAATCTCTGTCACTTAATAAGGACTGTGAGTGATTAGTAGTTATTGCTTTGACTTATAAATGGGAAGAGAATCATTGCGACTTTAATACCCTATATCTTGGACAATAATATTAATTGCACGACAGTTGCTAAATTAATACAAGGAATCATGTGCTTGCAATGTCTTGATTGATTGGTCCCCTTGGTGGGCCCGGAACCTTTATCATACCAAATCTTGCAAGTGGAATTAATTTTTCGGTATGGATAATAAAGCTTGGGTGTCCTTCCTCCAAGGATAAAGATATTAATTAATATAAAGCTATTCAGTGGCTTAATTAATTAATGGACTAAATAATCATAAACACGAAAAATAATAATCTGGAGCCATATTACCGTAATATGGGTTAAGATTGGATAGTGCAATATTAATTATATAGTGGCATTAATTAATATTAATGGACCGAATTATATTGTGGCTCAATATTGGAATTCAGAAGCCCATTGGAAGGTCCATCTTAATTCTCCTAAAGGCCCTTCAAGTAGCCCAAATTATAGTCCAATAAATAAAAGGTGCTTGAAATAAAATAAATTATTGCTGCTTATATTTCCTTGTTTTTTTTTCGAAAATATTAAAGAAAAGAGGGAGAAGAATTTTTCTTGAAAAGATTTTATGGAAAAGAGATAATGTATTCTTGGAATACAAGATTATCCCATAAATTCAAGAAAACTCCCACTTGGCTTCTTTAATAGGGAATTTTCGAAAATATAGTGAATGAAAGGGAAGAAAGATTTTCTTGGAAAGATTTTATGGAAAAAGATATGTATTCTTGGAATACAAGAATATCTCATAAATTCATGAAAGATCCAATCTTGAAAATCCTCTTGTAATTTTTGAAAATATAGGCTAAAAAAGGGTGTGAGATATTTGTGGAAAAATACACATGGAAAGAAGAATATATTGGATATGTTCAAGATTTCTTGGAGATTAAGAAAAGATCTTTCCTAGCCCTAATTGTCTTGAAATTTTCGAACCCCCCTCACTTATAAATAGGGGATGAATTTTTCATCCCCAACTAGTGTTGCATGAGTTGGAAATATTAGAAATCCACAAAGGTGGTGCAACAATATTTTTATTTTCCTTTGTTTTATAAATCGTTCATCGGAGAACCTTCCACCGGGGTTATTGAACGAGGAATTGGGAATACTTGAGAAGGACTTTTGGTGGGTATCCAGATACTTGAACCTGTCTGTCTCAGATCATCTCTCCAACGGGTACTTTTACGTAAACTCCTAGAAATTCCTCATGCTAGGTTCTTTTACGTGAAATATTATTTGCATGTTGTTGTTGGATTGATTATAATTTGAATTAACTTAGGTAAATTCATGCTAGTAATAATTGTTAATTTAAATTTGTGTTTATGAGGTCATCCCGACAGATCCTAGCATATGTTATCCCAACAACTGGTATCAGAGCCCTGGTTCGGGCTCTGATCTTTTAAACTGTAATTTAAATTGTTGTTCATTAAAACTGAAATTTTAATGTCATGGTATTTTAATGTGCTTATTTACATGCAAATAAATTGTTGGTTTTTTAATTCTATTTTCGAATTCATTTTGCCTCGTTAGAAAATCCACGAGTAGATTAGAATTTATTTGATTTTTTTAATGTAATAGACTAGTCTAGATCTAGGTTTATTTATTTTACATAAATAAATTGTAACCGGATCATAAACGAAGACGGAGACGAAGAATTAAAGACGGACATCCAAGTGCCTGGACATACACGAGCCAAGACGAAGCACGCGGGCTAGGCCGAAGGCCTAGCGACCGCGCGCATCATCAAATGGTCGCGGACGGGGCTGTTGGGCGTTGGGCATGCACGGGACAGCGGGCGGGCTAAGCTAGGCGATAGGGAGCGGGACCCTGGACGCGGGCGCGTCCGGGCGAGGCCTCGTGCGCGCAAGGCCAAGGGCAACGGAGCGGGATGGCCAATTCGGACCGGGGCGTGCGCCTTGGCGCATGCGACTCGCGTTCTGGGTCGTTAGCTACTCGTTTTCCAGACGTCGTCCTAACCCGAAATGGAGGACATTTTTTGAAGAATTGTTGTGGATTCAGTGGGAGCTTTTCGAGACGAACGATGAAAGCAAAAGAAGGGACGATTTTTCAAGATCAGGATTTGGAATTTAAACCATGACAGATGGATATATGTGCCCAACGTGATTTATTTAGCCTTGATGTTTGTTTTAAATTCGTGCAATTTTATTTGTTAAATTTGTTTGCATGATTTAGAATTGTCTAAAAGAAAATCTCACTTTCGAAAATTACTAAGTATTTTTTATTGGCAAATTTTATTCCGGATAATAAAATTACGTCAATTTGACCTCCATGATTTATTTATTTGTGAATTCTTTTGGAGAAATTTCCCAAACAGAACGGCCAAAAGATGGATTTCGCATGAATAAATTCCCAAAAGGATGATTGTGAATTATTATTAGTGATGACGATGACCCTCCCAACGAGGCTCGTACAAAGCAAAGTAATAATTCTGTATTTAATCATGGTTATTACTTAGGTATAAAATTGATATGCATATACTTCTCTGAAGTCCGTGTCAATTTTATATTGGTCAAGTGGGAGCCGACTATTAATTTTGAATTAAAGGTTTGTAACTATACTTGTTTGTAACCTGCTTGAATGTGTTTAAATAGATAGTTCACCCAACGTGACCTATTTAAACTGTTTAGATGTCAGCTGATATATGTTCATATTGTTTTGAGATTTTGATATGAACTATATGATTGAATGGAGTGATAATTTTGTGCTTACACAAATTGTTATTTATTTCAGTTCAGCATGTCGCAATATTTTAATCCACTGTATTCTATACTTAAAGATCATCAATTAACTAGTGAAAACTATGTTGGTTTGAAACGTAAACTGAGTTTTGTCCTACCTGCACAAGAACACAATTGGGTTCTCGGGATGCCCAAGCTAAACAAGCCCACTGAAAGATCAACCAAAGCGGAGAGATCTTTATATAATGACTGGAAGAAGGCCAATGAACCTATGAAGTATATAATCTTGACATCTTTGTCTGAGGATTTGAGATACATTCATGAAGGTGTTGAATCTGCTGCGGAAATTATGCAAAGTCTCGAAGATAAGTTTTTAACAAAGAACCGCATCATCGATCATTTCAAAAGTGATGGCGTGATAATGCTGAAAATGACGGAGGGAACGCCCGTAAGGGATCATGTTCTCAAGGTCAAGCGTTATTTTGACAAGCTTGCTTATCTCAGTGCTGAGTATAGTAGTGAGGTTCAAGTGGATTCTTTGTTCCTAACTCTTCCAAAATGTTTTGATGAGTTTTATTGTAGTTTTGTGATGAGCGAACACATGTTCACTATGGATACTCTTCAAGAAGCTTTGGAGACGATAGAGAAACATGTGGGACAAGAAGATGAAGCCTTAGTGACCAAAAGTTTTTTCTCAAAATCTAGGTCAACGAAGGGCAAGATTGATGAAAAGATGAATGGTGGAAATCAAGGAAACCTCATTGCCAAGAAAGGTAGAGAAAAGACGGTCAAATGGTTGGGTGTCGGAAGGAATCCAAAAGGGAAGTGTTTCAATTATGGTGAAAAAGGACATTGGAGGGATGCCTGTTCCAATCCCAAAAGGAGAGGAAAGAAAGGTAATTCTCACGCACTAGTTGTTGAAACTTGTTTAGCGACGTATGCTACCCACTCATGGGTAATGGATATGGGATCCACTGACCATGTTTGTTTCACATTACAGAAGTTCAAACTAACCCGACAACTTAGTGGAAGTGAGATCCTCATCACACTGGATGATGCTACGAGAGTATCAACTGAAGCGTGGGGAGACGTGCACCTGTCTTTTGAAGACAAGCTTTTAGTTTTGAGAGATGTTCTTTACGTTCCAGTTTTTCGCAAAAACCTTATTTCAGTTTCTAAACTTATTAATGATGAATATTCTGTTCGTTTTTCTAAGCATGTTATTGTTTACCTTAACGATGTGTTTATCTGTCATGGAATTTTGTGGAACAATCTCTATACTATTAACTGTGCACACCACTCACAAAATGCATCTTATAACACATCGACTGTTTCATGCAATAAGAGAAAACGTTCAGAAAACATGAACAAGACATTTCTATTGCATCTAAGATTAGGTCATATTAATCTAAATAGGATCCAAAGGTTGGTGAAAGATGGTTCGCTGTCGGACATACAGTTAGAACCACCTCCAACCTGCGAATCATGTTTGGAGGGTAAAATGACCAAGAGGGCATTTGGAGCCAAGGGGAATAGAGCCACAGAAGTGTTGCAAACCGTTAACACTGACGTGTGTGGTCCAATGTCAACCAAAGCTAGAGGTGGCTATGAGTATTTCGTGACTTTCATTGATGATTACTCAAGGTTCGGGTACATTTTCCTCATGAAACACAAGTCGGAAACCTTTGATAAATTCAAGGAGTTCAAAGCCCAAGTGGAGAATCATCAGGAAAATATTATCAAGTTTCTACGATCTGATCGTGGAGGCGAATACCTCAGCGATGAGTTTTTGAACTACCTGTAAGACGAGAGCATTATTTCCCAGTTGACTGCACCCGGAACCCCTCAACAAAACGGGGTTGCAAAATGAAGAAACATAACACTCTTAGAAATGGTCAGATCCATGATGAGTTATTCAGATCTACCCAAGTCGTTTTGGGGTCATGCCTTGGAAATATTAGGCTTACGTTCTGAATCTGGTACCATCCAAATCGGTTCCCAAAACCCCTAAAGAGTTGCGCCCAGTCTGAGACATCTCAGGATTTGGGGGTGTCCGGCATACGTGCTAGACAAGGAAGCCGGTAAGTTGGATGCACGATCGGAACTAAGGTTGTTTATAGGTTATCCCATGGGAACGAAAGGGTGCATGTTCTATGGTCCCGAAGATCAAAAGGTGGTAATAAGTATGCACTTTAGATTTTTGGAAGAAGACTTTATGAACAATCGAAAGCCCAAAAGTGAGATTACCTTAAATGAAATAAGAGGGCAAAATCCTATACCAACTGTACTGGTTGATATACCAAGTGTCACGCCGACACTATCGAAACCTTGTCGTAGTGGGAGGGTTGTTCGACAACCTGAGAGATTCATGGGGATAGGAGAATCTTCAGATTTGGTCCCCGGGGATAGTGAATCAGACCCTTGGTCCGACAAGGAGGCGGTCCAAGATAAGGATTCAGAATTCTGGCAAAATGCGATGGAAGTCGAGATGGGCTCAATGGATCATAAGCAGGTGTGGGAGCTAGTTGAACCACCCAGTGGCGTAAAATCCATTGGATGCAAGTGGGTCTACAAGAGGAAAAGAGGACCGGATGGGAAGGTGGAAACCTATAAAGCTAGGCTTGTGGCAAAGGGATACACTAAGAAAGAGGGTATCGATTATGAAGAAACCTTTTTGCTTGTATCCATGCTTAAGTCCATCTGTATTCTCTTGGCAATAACTGCACGTCTAGATTTTGAGATCTGGCAAATGGATGTCGAGACAGCTTTCCTTAATGGGAGTCTTGACGAGGAAATCTATATGCAACATCCCGAAGGTTTCATCGAAAAAGGCCAAGAACACCTTGTGTGCAAGTAGAGGAAGTCCATTTATGGACTTAAGCAAGCATCTCGGGCTTGGAACCAATGTTTTGATTCATGTAATAAAATCTTATGGGTTTGATCAAAACGATTTCGAGAGTTGTGGTTATAAAAAGTGTGATGGAACTGCCTTGGTATTCCTAGTACTATACGTAGACAGTATTCTGCTCATCGGAAACGATGTAAAGGTTTTGTCAGACGTAAGGGTATGGCTGTAAAAACAGTTTGATATGAATGACTTAGGGGAAGCGGTCATATTCTTGGGATCAAGATCACTCGAGATCGAAAGAAAAGAATGATTGGCTTATCGCAAGCTTCATACATAGATACCGTTTTGAAGCGTTTCAACATGCAAGATTCCAAGAAGGGTTTTGTACCTTTCAGGCACGGAATCAATCTATCGAAAGACATGTGTCCCAAGACACAAAGAGAGATAGAGGACATGAGAGGGATTCCTTATGCGTCGGCAGTAGGAAGTCTCATGTATGCAATGTTGTGTACGTGACCGGATATCTGCTACGTCGTAGGCATGGTAGCAAGATATCAGAGTAATCCTGGAAATCAACATTGGACTGTTGTTAAGAACATTCTGAAGTATCTGAAAAGAACTCAAGATAGAATGCTGGTTTATCAGTCAGAGAATTCATTTCTAGTGGGATACACGGACTCGGATTTCCAATCGAACCTAGATTCCAGAAATCTACCTCGGGTAGTGTGTTTTGTCTGGAGGGGGGGAGCTATAACACGGAGAAGTGTTAAGCAGAAATGCATCGTCGATTCTACCATGGAAGCCGAATATGTAGCTACTTGTGAAGTAGCGAAAGGAGTGGTGTGGCTCAAGAACTTCCTAGTGGACTTGGAAATTATTCCGAATTTGCCCAGCACAATCACGATCTTTTGTGATAATGCCAGAGCAGTTGAAAATTCAAGGGAACCGAGAGCCCACAAGGCCAGCTGTTGGGATATTCTAGTTTTGATGAATTATGCCAAAACATTATCAACTTGTGTTTTTGAAGCTAACTTACAGATAATAGGTTGAGGGGGAACGAAAGAACAAATTGAGGGGGAACTCACGAAATCATAAGAAGATGATCAAGATCGACGAGGTCAAGAGACGAGACCGACGAGATCGATGAGTTCCGAAAGTTAATCGATGAGTCAGGCAAATCAAATATGAAGAAAAGCTAAAGCCAGCAAATCAGAAGAGAAGGTTGCAGATCAGAAGATGAGCAGATGAGACTGATCAAGATAAGACGTGATTGAGATCAGATATGATAACCTCGATATCAATTGATGTAATCGAATTGACGTTATTATCCCGAGATATTGACTGAAAGATGTGTTGATCCGATCGGTTGAGATGATCGATCGTAAGAAGAAATCGATAGCTCGAGTCAAGTGACTGAGGGTCGATGATGTCTCAATTCGTAAGAGCCAACTAAGTAAGCCCGAAAGTGTCAAGATGCCCGACGTACAAGGTCCGGCCAAGAAAAGTCTGGCTTAATCAAGAAACTCGAGGCTCGGATAACTCAAGGCTCGGAGGCTAGAAATCAAGATCCCCCGAGACTCAAAAGAAACTGAAGAATATAGTCGTTAGATTCAACTGACGTGGACCAATGAGAGGAAGACAACAACCCTGAAAAGGCTGCAAAAAGCTACAGAATAGTATGGATTTGAATGAGACTCCATCCAACGGTAACATTCAAATCCACACTATAAATTTAAATTCTTCCTTCATTATTTGGTGTGGAAGTGTGTGAAATGCATGAAAACACCATTGAGGCTACAGAGCCAAATCATCCAGCATTTCCACCATAGAACACTAAGTAAGAAATAAACGCATATATTTAAGAGTGTTCTACCCTAGATCTAAGCACAAATGTAATATCCTAAGCTTAGAGAGATTTTCTCATCCTTAGCATTGAGGCTAAACAAATGTAAGGGAAAATGTCAACCTAGTTGGAAACCAAACAAACCTTACCCAAATCAGTTTGGTAGGATAAGTTTGTAGGTTGAGTGAGACCTCGGTAAACATCTAGCAATCCCGAAAGGGAGGGTAGGCGATCCCGTGAGGGTGATAAGTCCCGTTTGAGTGTGATCTCAGTAAACATCTAGCAATCCCGAAAGGGAGGGTAGGCAATCCCGTGAGGGAGATAAGTCCAGTTTGAGTGTAAACTCGGTAAACATCTGTTGGGTGTTGGACTAACACGTTAAACTAAGTCCAGTCGGTTAAGTAGGTGCCCCTGTATTAAGGGAAGAGTGGATGTAGGACGGGTTTCGTCCGAACCACTATAAAATCTTGTGTGTTCTTTATTGCTTTATGTTCATACTTGTCATATGCATTTGATTATATGCAAAACAACTCACATGTTCTTAAAAGCAAAAAATTAGGAATCACTCTGTCCTCACCCCTGTTTTATATGCATTACACAAGTCTTCCGCGCACGCACATGGGTTTTCCTCAAAATTAGGGACCATCACCAGCAAACACATTGAAAGGAAATACCATCTTATACGAGAAATCGTTAAGAGAGGCGATATAGAGGTGGCAAAGATAGCGTCGGAAGACAACCTAGCTGATCCATTCACAAAGGGTCTGCCTCAGTTAACATTCGAGAGACATGTTGAAGGAATTGGTGTCAAGAGCGTTGCCAATCTGCTTTGAGTATAAGTGGGAGAAATGTTATTAGGTTGATGTAGGTGAAATTAGATGTCACCAGATAATACATCAGACATGTTGTGGTATACTTAAAAGCAGACTTTGAGTATAAGTGGGAGATTGTTGGGGTTATATGTGAAAGTATGCTTTTACTTTGTATAACCTATGTATTAAACACTTATTTACTGAAATAAATTATTTATCAATGTTGCTTTAAATATGATTGAATGTTATATATATTTATTGCAAACCGTTCGAAGCACGCGTTACATTGTAGTTAACGTGGTGATACCAGATCACAGAAGATCACGTTAACAATTCTTTGTAAACGAGTACGTGTTTCACAACTTAGATAGATCCGAACAATCTATTGGTAGAAGTTGATGTGTAAGGCTCAGATTGACTTTCTTGACCAAGAGATTACAATAGTGCATTCGATGCGCTGAAGCGGACCTACAGAGAGGATAAACTCATTCGCACTGACTTAAGGGATGATGAGTTAGACCTCAGTGGTTGTTGATTTCTTAATCTCTGTCACTTAATAAGGACTGTGTGTGATTAGTAGTTATTGCTTTGACTTATAAATGGGAAGAGAATCATTGCTACTTCGATACCCTATATCTTGGGCAATAATATTAATTGCACGACAGTTGCTAAATTAATACAGGGAATCCTGTGCTTGCAATGCCTTGCTTGATTGGTCCCCTTGGTGGGCCCGGAACCTTTATCATATCAAATCTTGCAAGTGGAATTAATTTTTCGGTATGGATAATAAAGCGGGGTTGTCCTTACTCCAAGGATAAAGATACTAATTAATATAAAGCTTTTTAGTGGCTTAATTAATTAATGGACTAAATAATCTTAAACACGAGAAATAATAATCGTGAGCCATATTACCGTAATATTGGTTAAGATTGGATAGTGCAATATTAATTATATAGTGGCATTAATTAATATTAATGGGCTGAATTATATTGTGGCTAAATATTGGAATTCAGAAGCCCATTGGAAGGTCCATCTTAATTCTCCTAAAGGCCCCTCAAGTAGCCCAAATTATAGTCCAATAAATAAAAGGAGCTTGAAATAAAATAAATTATTGTTGCTTATATTTCCTTTTTTTTTTTCGAAAATATTAAAGAAAAGAGGGAGAAGATTTTTTCTTGAAAAGATTTTATGGAAATGAGATAATGTATTCTTGGAATACAAGATTATCCCATAAATTCAAGAAAACTCTCACTTGGCTTCTTTAATAGGGAATTTTCGAAAATATAGTGAATGAAATGGAAGAAATATTTTCTTGATTTTCTTGGAAAGATTTTATGGAAAACGATATGTATTCTTGGAATACAAGAATATCTCATAAATTCAAGAAAGATCCAATCTTAAAAATCCTCTTGTAATTTTCGAAAATATAGGCTAAAAAAGGGTGTGAGATTTTTGTGGAAAAATACACATGGAAAGAAGAATATATTGGATATGTTCAAGATTTCTTGGAGATCAAGAAAAGATCTTTCCTAGCCTTAATTGTCTTGAAATTTTCTAACCCCCCTCACTTATAAATAGGGGATGAATTTTTCATCCCCAACTAGTGTTGCATGAGTTGGAAATATTAGAAATCCACAAAGGTGGTGCAACAATATTTTTATTTTCCTTTGTTTTATAAATCTTTCATCGGAGAACCTTCCACCGGGGTTATTGGACGAGGACTTGGGAATACTTGAGAAGGACTTTTGGTGGGTATCCAGATACTTGAACCTGTTTGTCTCAGATCGTCTCTCCAACGGGTACGTTTACGTAAACTCCTAGAAATTCTGCATGCTATGATCTTTTACATGAAATATTATTTGCATGTTGTTGTTGGATTGATTATTATTTGAATTCACTTAGGTAAATTCATGCTATTAATAATTGTTAATTTAAATTTGTGTTTATGAGGTCATCCCGATAGATCCTGGCATATGTTATCCTAACAGGCTGGTACACCAGAAGTTGGGCATAGCTGAAGAAGAGGAAGACCTTGCTCATGATTACATTGAGTATGAGCAGGCTGCCGATGAACCAGTTAAGGGTGTTGCAGATGAGACCCTAACTGGCGAGGCTTCAACATCTGGTCAGGTTGTTACCCTTTCTACCGAAACCCTAGAGCTGATTTCAAAGACTATTCAAGATGGGGTCAAGGCATTTGTCGATCAACAATTCAACACGCTGACTTAGACCCTGATGGACAGATTTAGAGAGGAGCAACGAGTCTTGGTCGAGGCAGAAAGGAAACTGACAATTGAGAAGTTATTGCATATGCATGATCAGATATCTAAGACAGTGATGAATCGCATTAATCCACTATCAGATAAGCTTACAATAGAAGTCTCCATTCTATCTGACATCGAAACCCTTCTGGAAAGCATTTACTCCTCATTGGAGAAGACAGACACAAGCCTTGATGTTGTTTGGAGAAGACTGGAAGGCTCCATCAGCAAGGCCTAGAAGGCTCTAGAGTCCGTTCTAAATCGGGTAATGGGACCACAGCCCACAGCTTCAATAGTTCAGATCACCCCTCTTTCCGTCGAAGAGCTGAAAGATGAGATGTTAAAGGAATTCAATACCTTGTACATCAGAATAACAAACCTTTTTTATGCAACCAAAAAGGGGGAAGACGGAAGATCAGAAAAATAGCAAGAGGAACCAGAAAAAACACGTTGAGTCATCTGGTCATGGTCTGACACTTGTTGTGCCAGAGAAGACAACTACTGAGGCTCCTGATACAGAGCTTGCTGAGATGTTCCAATCGATTGAAGAACACAGCAGGTTGTTAGATGTCAAGACAAGGCTATTATTGAACAGAAGTCCTCCCTTGGTGAGGTGATAACAAGGGTTGACAAGATTGAAGACTTTTCGTCGACTGTTCAGAAAAGATTTGATTAGGACGATCAGGCAAAAAGTCTTGAACTGGCAAAGAAACTACATGAAGAGGATACTGCCGAGACAGAGGCTGAGGAGAGAAAGCTGCAGAAAGCCAAGCAGGTGAAGAGGCAAATCAAGAAGCCAATCGTGACCCGTTATGTAGGTCCCGAATGGGTTTTGTGAGGGCAGAAGTCTAGAGGGGAGGGGTGAATAGACTTCTGAAAACTTTTTCGTGCAAGATCAGGTGTGATGGCAGGTTGCCTGATCAGAGTGCTAGTGAATCAGTTTGGACTGATATATAACTTACTGATCGCCTGAAGGCTGATAAGTTCGGTGTCTATCAGTTTAACTGATTGTGCGGAAGATAGTTTAACCCGTGTGAAAAACCAATTTTATCAAATCAGATTCATAAGTCTGTTTTCAGTCAGCTGACTGAAGTGTCAAACTGATCAGATCAGTTGCTTGGTGCAAACTGATCCTAACTCAGAATATGTATGCAATTTAAGCTCAGTTGTGTGCAATAGTGTAAAGCAGTTAAGAGCAGATAAATGCACACAAGATTTATAGTGGTTCAGACAACCAGTCCTACGTCCACTCTTCCCTATCAGAAGGGGCACAATTTTAACCAACTGGACTTAGTTTATTGTGTTAGTCCAACACAGTACAACCAACAGATATTTATTGAGTTCTCACTCAATCCAATCCCAGAAATCAGAACTAGAAACCATAGTCTGAAATCTTGCTAAACAAACTTAACCTAACTTTTGGTTAGGGTAAAGATGTTTTTTTGTTCCAACTGGAAATCTATCCTAGTGTTTAAGTAGCCTAACAGCTAAAGGATAAGATTTCTATGCTAAGAACTAATGGGATGAACACTTAAAAATAATCTTCAAGTTTGTGTTCTTCGTGCAGAAATTTTGCTATAGTATGAGCTTCTTGATAATTTCCGTGTTTTCACTCTGAAGAGTAATCCCATATTTATAGACCTCGAAATCAAAGAGCCGTTGGAGAGAAATTTGAATTTCCTGCTATGTTTGGTAGGTTGCAGGATTTGATGTGACGTGCTTCAGGAACGGCATGGCCGAAAGTGTGTATGTGAACTTTTCTAGCCGTTTGACTATGCAGCGCCGAAATCCTCATTGTCAGCTTAGATCATACGTGTCTTGTTCTTATTGGTTAACAAGTACAACATGTCTGAGTTTGTTCACCAACTAAAGTTGACATTCTTCTTGTTCAGATCAACAACGTATGACTTGGTGAAACATTAGTTGTCACCTGGTGTGAGCTGACCTGATCAGATAAGACTGATCAGTCTACCTGATAGAGTCTTCTGATGCCAGTTGTCTTAGCTTCAACTAGCAGACTCGGCTGATGTAGGTCTTCTGGTCTTCTAAGTTATTAACTTTATGTCTTCATCTGATCATCTGACTAACTGATCATCTGATCTTGTCTTGTCTTCTGACTCGTCTGGTCTTCTGACCTCAACTGGTTTTCTAACCTGACTTGTCTTCTGATCCGTCTGACCTGACCTATACATATTGAGTTCCCCCTAAATATGTGACCTACTCTCTACACCAGCTGTCTATACATTTCATCTTGTCATCCTAACCTGATTCTAAATCATCAGTCAGCTAACAGGTCTGACTGGTCCTATTACAAACTGTTTTGGAACTTCTATCAAAACTAAATATAAATTTCCCAACAATTTCCCCCTTTTTGATGGAACCAAAACATATAATCAGAAAAACAGATAACCATGCGAAATATAAAAACATAAACAGCAGAAATCAGAAGACAATGAGATGTTGTCTTAGGATCAGAAAGATTACTTGTTTTATATATGAGAGATGAAGATTACAAGTACAATGTTTACCTATCACCTGATCAAAGACATCTTCTGATTTCTTCAATAAGAAAACTTCTGAAGATCTGCTGGAATATTGAAAATCTTGTACATTACTTGCTGGAATATTGAGTCTTGGTCACGATTGGCTTCTTGATCTGCTTCTTTACTTGCTTACCTTTCGCTAGATTTCTTTCCTCAGCAGTGCCTTCTTCTTCCTGCAGTTTCTTTGCCAACTCAAAACTTTTCGCCTGATTCCCTGATCAAATCTTTTTTGTGCAGTTGACGAGAAGTCTTCAATCTTGTCCACCTTGGCAACAACTTCAGGCAGGTCTGTTTTCTACTCTGTGATTTCTTTTCCCTGAGCCTCGATCTCGTTGTTGTGTTGCTCCACAGTTTGTTTTAGTTTATCAGAAGAAGCAACCTCAGGAGGAGCGATTTCAGAAGGAATGACCTCAGGTATATCAGATGAGGTGGCTTTTGGTATATTTGCATCAAAGGTTACCATCTGCATCTGTTTTTCTTGATCTTGTCCTTCCCCCTTTATGGTTGAATCAAAAAGGTGTGACAACCTGAGATTTAAGGCCTGAAATTGGCGTGTCATCTCCTCCTTAACTTCTTCCACAATAAGGGGAGTAATCTGAATATTTGTATAGGTAGGTGCAGGACCCAGGAGCCTGTTTAATCCAGATTCAATAGCCTTCCTGGTCCGATCAACAGCTTGTTTAAATAATTTTCTGCTATTATCCAAGCATGTATCAGTCCTTTCCAAAGATCCCCAAACACTTTTCAAGAGAACCTGCATCTCTCCAAGCATATCAGTTTGGATCTTCAGCTTTTCAGCTAGAGGATCAACCCGTTTCATTACAGAGTTGAGAATAGAATCATGCATGTGCGTGATCTTCTCAACTGTTAGCTTCCTCTCTCTATCAGCCAGGTGTGCGATCTGGTCAACAGTGAGCTTCCTCTCGCTGTTAGCCGGGTTCCTCTGTGCTTCTTCAAATTTCTGCATCAAATTTGCCGCAAGAGTTGTAAATTGTGCATCGACAGAAGCTTTTACCCCATCTTGTATTTTTGTAAGCATAAGATCTAGGGTATCAGCACTTAGCACAAGAGTCTGACCAGATGTTGATGCCTCGCCAAGCTGGGTCTCATCTGCAGCACCCATACCTGGTTCATCGGTAGGTTGATCATGTTCTGTATAAATATAAGCAACATCCTCTTCTGCTTCTTCTTCTTCAGAAATACCCATCTTCTGGTGCACCAACCATTTGATATCAGCGTCTATAGCAAGTTCGGCTGCGCTGGATACACCGACATTCTGCTTTGCCTTCTTCTCCAGGTCAACAAAGTAATCAGAATCCAAGGCGTCCATTAAAATCAGGAAATCTTCAATGCCCTAAAGTCTGATGTTCCTCCAGAAGACGATCTCCTCCATCCGTTGTCTGATCCCAGGATGATTGATGAGATCAGGAAAGTGCTGGTCCAGATAGGCATTCACCTGTCTCCGTAGAAAAGATACCGTGGAGTGTTCCTGCACAGATGATTCAAGGAGAGTCCTCTTGTTGAAAGGGTTGTGAGAAAAGGAGACAAACATGTCTTCGCTCTCAGCAACAGCTTGCTCCTCTTGAGCGAGTTCCTGAACAAGGGGTTGAACAGGTTCCTGAATGATTTCTTGAACAGGTTGGTTTGTCTGAGAAGATTCGGGAGGAGGTGGAGGAGTTTGTGGTTTACTGGTTGAAGGTTGAGTGGGCTGTGGTTCTGGTGTAGGTGTTTTGGGTGAGGGAGTATGGGAAGGAGAAGGGGTAAATGGTTTTCTGGTTGAGGGTTCAGGTGAAGGTGATTTGGAAGAGGAGATGGGTGAAGAGGGACAGTAGGTGGTTTCGTGGCCTCTGAATAGAGAACTTATATGGGCTGAGTCAGATGGTTCAGACTCAGACTAATTCTTCTCAGGTTGTTCATCAAATCCTCTGGCTTTCACCTGAACTGGGTCTTCCACCAGCACTATTTCTCGATCTGCTGGTTGATCTTCGCCTGATTCCAGTATTTCAATATCACTTCCTTCATCGTGAAGACCTCCAGAAGGCATACCAGCCTTCTTAGGCAGCATAGTAGTGAGTTTCTTCTGATCTTCGCCTGATTCCTCTTTCTCGTTCTTGCCTTTGGTGGGGCTTTGCCTTCTGGATTGTTTAGTCTTCGGCACATATGGTGTTAGATCATCATTAGGTAGTCCAGATAGTGCCTCATCCTTATATAGCAAAGCTTTGAATTTTTCCACATATTGCTTCCTGCCAATGTGTGACCAAGGATAGTTGTTGGGAAGCTTATCAGTAAGAATTATAGAGACTTTGTGAATGTTACTAATATTCTTGGTCAGCATCACTTGATTATCTTCATCTCTGGCAAACTTAGCAGTTTCTTCCCATCCAGTTCATGTTTGGGGCCTTCTCAATGATTGTGGCCATTACATGCTGCTTTTGTTGGGTTAGAGCATCTGGGCTGAATGAGATCCCAAGAATGACTTTCGAGACAATCTCAAAAAGCAGCATATACTCTTTATCTGACATCCCAGCTGTGAACTCATCAGGGTAATTCCTGCCCATTTGAAGACCAAAAATCCTTCCAAGATCTTCATTAGAGACATCGATTCTGGTCCCACCGACGAATGAGAATAACTCCTTATTGTCCGTCTTCTTTAGTTTTCTCAGAAATTCCAGCGATTCAAATATATGGACACTTTCCAAATGGCGATAGCAGAATTGATCAAGTCCACAGGCTCTTAAACATTCCAGTACCTCCCTTGATTCTGGATCATTTGTGACAGTGAAAATAACATACTTTTCATCGATGACATTTTTGAGCATGGAAGCATAGTACAACTTTCTGATAGCACTATAGACGATTCCATTTTCTGAAATCATAAGCAATCATACAAAATGAGTGCTATGCAAAACAGCATAATCAATCACACAGAGTTATACATAAGGAAGTAATTATGTGAATCATACACATGAATATATATCCCAATATGCATATAGTTTATGATGTATATAGAAAATAACAATAACTAATTCAAGTTCCATATGATCATGATTAAGAATAATACACAGAATTTCTATAATTCGATCATGATATGCTTATTCATAAATAAAAAATAACAAGATGAGTAAGTTACCAGAAAAGCGATATGAGGGTTTTAGAAGTTAGATTAATCGCTTGAATATTTTGAGTGTTAGAGATTTTTCTGGAACTGATTTGCGGTTTAAGAAGTATGAAATGCGAAAGGTTTTCAGAGAAAAGGATATTAGGGTTTTAAAAGGATGGGAGGGAAAACATTTTGCACAATTATTTTTGAAGATAATTGAGTGTCCTTGATTTAAATGGACGATCAAGATTGAGGCGGTTGAAAAGTAATTCAATCGTGCGGTTAAGGTTTTAAATCGGCAGACTTTTGGACTTAAAAGTTCAAAATAAATGCATTTAATACACAAACCCCGCGTCCGCATTTAGTGTTTGCAGGCATGACATCATAAAGTAATGTGAACAATAATAGCTAATATAGAATAGACATAAAGATAAATCAGAAAACATATCTGACTGACTGGTATTGTAATCAGTTAGTTACCACTATTGATCTGATCTGGTTGGCCTGATTATTGTTGATATTACTGATGGTTGCCTAATCCTTAGTATTTCCCAACAATGTCCCACTTATCTGATCAGATTTTGGATGAACCAATATGATCAGGTGACGTTGCCTTTTCAATTTTTATCTCTGAACAACTCTTTGACTGATCTTTTCTGATCAGTTGGAGTACCATACTCAACTGATCTTCCTTATCTGATCAACCTCTTATCTGATCAGATTTTTTCTGATCTAATCTTATCCACTCTGATCAAGTCAAGTCTTGGAATGTGCGCTCCCACCAAAACTTAATTCTCGGGGATTCGAAGAGTTGTCTCGATTCCCTAAGTTGGCGTTATGTGACATCCCACAATGGTGGTCTGGATACTTTGTGATAACTCACGCCGTAAACTCATCCAACCATCAGTCACGTGTCTCCTACGCGTTGTCCTTTCGGTGCTAATTTCTCTTAAGGGCCTTGAGAGATTAAATTTGCACCTCTACCCCTGTTTTTCCTCTATAAAAAGATCTGGGGTTTTAGACACACAACACACCCTTTTCACCATAGGTATCATATTCAAGCTTAATAATCCATGTATTCCGGTGAACCTTTAATTTCGGTGAAACTTCCGGCAACCTCCTACAACCCTACACATAAGATTTCTGCTTCTCAGTCCATCCCTGTGTTTCCCTCATTCCTGCTTTCGTCGTCATCAAAGATTAATCATACGATTATTGCCAAGCTTCTCTACCACCGGGGTGGCGGATCTGCCATAGCAAATGAGAAGAAACTTCTCCTGACCGTATGCACCTTGTGTGCCTATCGAGATGACGAAATTAGTATCAACAGACTCAGTCTGATATGTAACATGAGTTTAGTATCCGATCTTGATCAGACAATACCCGATCAAGGTCATACTAAAACTTAATATTTATATGTGACACTTGTGTCTATATAACATTCGTGTCCATTTAATGCTAGAAGTCCCATTGATTTTAGGACTAGGGGCTTCTGGCTTAGAATCCTTCAATGTCGCTCTCGCTCCAGACTCCGAAGCTCTGAGGGTGGCTTAGGATTATTTCAAAGCCTTTCTCACCCCTTTTAGGATTGGGGTTTTAGGGGCTTCTGGCTTTAAAATCTTTAAAGCCTCTCTCACCCCTCCTAGGGTTAGGGTTTATCTTACGACCTCCGGGTCAATTGTAATGAACTTGTAATGTAAATCTGACCTCCGGGTCTTTATCAATGAAAAGTTCTTTTATTTCATTATTTTGTTGTTTCTGTTTCCTTATGCGATTTGTAGCTTTAATCTTATGCAACTCGCTTGTTGAAAATTAGCTTAATCGACTTACAAAGTATGAAACTTTCAATCTGATCAGGTCCTCGACTAAATTCTGATAAATCTTTCTCTGATCAGTTTTCCTTTAATCTGATAATTATTTTCTGATCAGATCCGATCAGTTGAGGTACCTTCCTCAACTGATTCTTTCTATCTGGTCAATCTCTTAACCAACTGGTCTTGGAAACCAGTCCACCAAACATTTCTGGTGCACTTTCTCCAAGGTCCAGAAGCCCTAGCTCATTGCATAATTCTCTGAATCTGACCTCAGCTAGTGGCTTGGTTAGAATATTAGCTTTCTGCTTATCAGTATAGATCTTTTCCATTCTGATGTTCTTCTTTTCAACATGATCTCTTATAAAATGATGTCTGACATCCACATGATTGCATCTTGTATGTAGAACTGGATTCTGAGTGATTGCAATAGCACTATTACTGTCACAGAATATAGGTACGTTCATAGCTACAATGTTATAATCCCTCAGCTGCTGACTAAGCCAGAGCAGTTGGGAACAACAGCTTCCTGCAGCCATATATTCTGCTTCAGTAGTAGATTTTGCAACTGATGTCTGCTTCTTTGAAAACCAAGAGATCTGTTTACTACCTAAAAACTGACATGTACCTGAGGTTGATTTTTTGTCAATTCTGCAACCTCCATAATCAGAATCAGAATACCCACTAAGCTCTAGATTATCATCTGATGGGTAGAATAAACCAAGGTTTACTGTCCCCTTCAGATACTTAAGAATCCGCTTAGCTGCTTCCAGGTGGCTTTGCATTGGATTTGCCTGAAATCTGGCACATACACCTACTGCAAAAGTAATATCTGGTCTGCTGGCCGTCAGGTATAGTAAAGATCCCATGAGAGCCCTATATTCTTTCTGATAGTTTTCTGACTATTCTCATCTGGATCCATCTTGAATCCAGTCATCATAGGAATTCTGGCTTCCTTACAATTTTGAACTCCAAACTTAGCCAATAAATTCCTAGTGTACTTCGCCTGGCAGATGAATATTCTTTCTGTACTTTTCCTAACTTGTAAACCCATAAAATAATTCATCTGACCCATCATGGACATTTTGAACTTCCCTTGCATCACCTTGCTGAATTTATCACATAAGCTCTTGTTGGGAGATCCAAAAATGATATCATCCACGTAAATCTGAACCATTAGAATATCTTCTCCATCTTCTATTCTGAATAAGGTTCTGTCCACATTCCTTTAGTGAATCCACTTTCTATCAAGAACTGAGAGAGTGTATCATACCAGGCCCGAGGAGCTTGTTTCAGGCCATAAAGAGCTTTTCTTAAACGGTACACCTGGTCGCCTTTTTCAAAGCCAGGAGGTTGTTCAACATAAACTTCCTCAGATAGTACCCCTTTTAAGAATGCACTCTTTACATCCATCTGATACACAATAAACCTTTTGTGGGCAGCATATGCCAGAAACAGCCGAATGGCTTCCAGGCGAGCGACTGGTGCAAAGGTCTCATCATAATCAATTCCTTCTGATTGTGATACCCCTTAGCAACAAGTCTTGCCATATTTCTAGTTATGACATTATTCTCATCTCTCTTGTTCTTGAATATCCACTTTGTGCCAATCACATCTTGATGGGTTGGTCTGTCCACCAGTTTCCAAACCTGATTCCTTTCAAACTGCTCTAACTCTTCTTGCATGGCTAGAATCCAGTTTGCATCCTGTAGAGCTTCTTCTATTTCGGTTGGTTCCTTCAAAGACAGATAACAACGATACATGGCACTTTCACCAATCTGATGTCTAGTTCTGACTCTATCAGATGGGTCTCCAATGATCAGATCAGTTGGATGACTGGTTACCCAGGTCCTTCTTTTCTGATCAGTTTGGAGAGCATCATCCTCTTCTGATAGTAGTTCATTACTAGTGATTGGGAGTAGTGCAGAATTATGATCCACTTGACATGGACAAGTCTCAGCTGATGTTGGAATCATCATGTGCTGATGTCTGTCCGTAGGAACTTCAGGTATTCCCCCTGAACCAGATGGTTCAGTTGATACTGTCTCAGCTGTACCAGCTTCTTCATTAACAGTTGTTTGTACCTTAGGGTCAGATTGACCTAGTCAATCAGTAAAGTCAAGTTCTGGGGTATACACTGTTACGTGATCTGATCCCTTTTCCTTGATACTTAGCTGATCCATTTTCTGTGCATCAGGTACCGGTTGATCTGGTACTTCTTGTTCTGAGGCAGCTGTCTCTTGTTCAGAAGATGTTTCATCAAAGACCACATCTGGTGTTTCTTCCACAACTAGGGTTCGTTTGTTGAAAACCCTGAAGGCCTTGCTGGATTAGGAATATCCTAAGAATATACCCTCATCTGACTTGGCCTCAAAAGTTTTCAACTGGCTCTTCCCATTGTTGTATATGAAACACTTGCACCCAAAAACATTGAAGTAAGAAACACGAGGTTTTCTACCCTTCCACAGTTCATATGGTGTTTTGAAGTGAGCCTTAATCAAAGAACATCTGTTCTGAGTGTGGCATGCAGTGTTGATGGCTTCTGCCCAGAAACAGCTTGGAGTTGCATGTTCAGCTAACATAGTTCGAGCAGCTTCTTTGAGTGTTCTATTTCTCCGATCTGTTACTCCATTCTGTTGTGGTGTTCTTGCAGCTGATGTTTCATGTTGTATTCCAAACTTAGTGCAAAAATCAGTAATAAAAGAGTTCATAAATTTTGTACCTTTATCGGATCTAATTTTTACAATACTGACACCCTTCTCATTTTTTAGTTTTCTGAGCATCTCTGGTATCTTTGTAGTTGTCTCATTCTTATTATACAAGAATACAACCCAAGTAAACTTGGAATGATCATCCACGATTACAAGAGTGTATTTGCGTCCCCTGAGACTGACTAGTGTAACTGGTCCAAATAAATCCATATAGAGCAGTTGTAATACTCTGCTGGATGTTGGTCCTGGAATTCTCTTGAATGAGGCTTTTACATGTTTTCCCTTCTGATATGCGACATACGTCTGATCCTTACAGAATACCTCATTCGGAAGACCCTCGACCAAAGACATCCTTGCTATCTTGTTAAGAGTTTTAAAGTTCAGATGGCTCATTCTCTTATGCTAGAGCCAACTGCTGCTTTTGGAACTCTTAACAATCAGGCATGCATTTCTTGGACAACTGTTCCAATCGGCTGTATAAATCGTACCTTTCCTTGAACCAGTTAACAAGATCTGTTGAGTAGCTCGATTCTTGATAGTGCATTAATCAGTCGAGAACTCAACATTGAATCCGTTGTCACGGAATTGTGAAACTGATAACAGATTATGCTTTAAACCTTCGACATACGAGACTCCAGTAACATGTACATCATCATTCTCTAGGGTTCCGAAACCTCTGGTAAAACCAAAGTTATCGTCACCAAAGAGTACACATGGGCCTTCTTGTTCTTTGTAAGAGCTAAGGAGATGTTTGCTTCCAGTCACGTGCCTTGAGCATCCACTATCGATGTACCAGATAGTTGCTTTTATACCTCCTTTGTTAGCCAACCCCACGAGAACCTACAATCAGATCAGGCTTTAGGTACCCCCTTAGAATCGGATCCTGGGTGGTTAGATGTACCTTTTGGGATCCAAACATATCTTGCACCTTTGTTGAAAACAGATGGCTTGATATGTCTCCAATAAACATCAACATAATCATACGTTTCTTCGTATGCAATTTGATTCGTATGATTATCAGTGTGAGCCATGGTTGACTCAAAAGACTTGGGATTTTTCATTGATACTTGTCTTCTTTTAATCCAGTGGGGCTCAGGTGCAGCAGCCCTAGGTTTCTGATTATAAGGGTAGGTACGACTGCTACCATTAAAAGATTCATATCTTTTAGGCATATCTGGTCTCAGCAGTTTACCCTTTGCTTGCTTGTTAGGTAGCTGGATCTGATTAGTTTTCAGATCAGATTTCCCTTTGTGAGGTTGTCTTTTCTGATTTTTAATCTGCTGATCAGGTTGTGGTCTCTTCAGAAGAACTGGGTTCTTCTGATGATTCCTTGGCTGATGCTTGATCAGTTGGGGACCATTTCTGTTCCCTTTCTGATTAGACATTCGCCTTACCTGGTCAGCTGATCCTTGTCCCTTAACAGATATAGATTTTTCTTTAATTGTATCCTTTTCATAAACTCGTTTGATTACACCTTTTGGAAGTGAACCAGATGGGGCTTTTGAGGATGTAGAATGGTTTACATACCCAATTCCCTTCTTATTAGTCATCGTATGAAAATAGTTGTTCAGATCTTGAATAATTTTAGATGATTTTGTAAAAACCTCTATTTTCTTACGTAGACTATCCTCAGTAGTTTTCAGACTCTCATGCAGTCGGAAGAGTTCATCGAACTTAGGTTGAAGAATCTTGAGGTCATCAGCTTGCTGTTTGTTAGTAGCTAGCTGTTCCTTAATCAGTTTATCCTGATCAGAAGAATGGACTTTCAGAACCTCCAGTTCAGTAGTCATCTTCTGAATAGTTTCATCTGATTTCAGTTCAGCAGCCTTACTTGCAGCATTCTCTTTTGCAAGTTGAATGTTCTCAGACCTCAGCTTATCGTTCTCAGCTTCCACTATCGTATAAGTGTCTACTGCATTAGAGAGATCATCAAGCAATTGCTCATTGTAGAGCTGCAGGTCAATCTCTCCAGCAGGTGTACTTAGCACAACAGGTGTGGAAACGGAAAACACAGAAGGTTTAGAAGATACCTCAGATTGGTCTTCTTCCTTAGCCATAAAGCAGATGTCATCATCAGATGAGAACATCAGATCATCAAGGTCGTTGAAATCATCGGCATTGCTCATCAGACAAAAAATTTCGACAGATGAGTAACCAGAATCCTCAGAAGGCAGATAAGAATCATCGATCCTAGATGTATCAACAACCATGGTTTTTCTGTCTCTGTACCGTTGCTCTCTTTTGTTCCGCTTGTCTTCTCTTTCTTTTGGAGTCGGGTCGGGGCAGTTTGGCTGTAATGACCTGGTTTCTGACAGTTGAAACACGATCCACGCTCCACGGAACTTCTTCTTCCAGGTGAGTCATTTCGTCTGTAGAATCTGTCTGGTGACTTTCCTGCTTGCCTGTGATCAGAATTCCTCCTTTCTAATATGTTGTCTCTATCATCAGAACAATCACCTTTCTTCTTATCTTCTCTACGGTCATTTCTGTAATCATTTCTTCTGTCATCAGAACGATTCCTTTCTTGTGACCTGTCAGTAGACCTCCTATCTCTTCCTCTGTTGTTCTGATAATCTCTGTAAAATCTTCGATATTTGCCCAGTTGTATGTTGGATCTTTCAAGTTTTCTGGTCAGCAAAGCAATCTGTTCTGTCTGACTTACAATGTTTCCAATTGGTTCAGTAGACTTTGAGTTGCTGCCGGCTGCTTTGAATGCAACTGCTTTTGATGTGGCAGGTGTAACTTCAGCAGGCAACTCATCATCTTCTTCTTGCCCTCGTTCGATCAGACCAAACTCATGAGCTTTAAGGCTCAGAAACAGGTTACTTGGCTTCATCTTGGCAATATCTTGACAACCCTTTATCACCGTCACTTTCATGTCCCATTTCTTTGTCAGGGATCTCAAGATCTTGGAGTTGATATCTTTATCTGACATTTCACGTCCAAGTTCCCGTAGCTTATTGATGGACATGGTGAGTCTTCCATCGAGCTGATTGATGGTTTCATTTCGTAGCATCTTTAGTTTCTCAAACTTTACCAATTCTGCTTGTAGTCTGTCTTTGATCAGATCGTTTCCTTCGCACATTTCAGCAAGTGTGTCCCACATCTGTTTGGGAGTTTTGAGATACTTTATCTTCTCTCTCGTGATTTTATCCATCGTCTTCATGATTATATGTCAAGCAACCGTATCCAGAGTTGACAACTTTCTTTCTTCAGGATCCATCAAGACTGGACTCTTTTTGACTCGAGCGCCAACTGGATGATCTGGGTCACCTCCTTCAGCAGGATTATTGTGGTAAATGATGATAGGTCCTTGTTCAAGAACTTCCATCATTCTGCTGCTTATTGCTCCCAGATGGCTGCTCATGATTATGACCCAATCTGCATACTCATCAATACCAAACTTGGGTAAATCATGATACATTCCAGATGTATTATCCATGCTGAATGATTTTTTGAAAACAGGTGTAGTTTTAAAAATGGTTTTTCAAGATCTGTTCAAGTGGCCACAAATGTTCTTCCTCAAGAACCAATGATATTCAAAGCCAGTGGTCCGTAGAACCACTGCTCTGATACCACTTGTAGGTCCGAAGTCTAGAGGGGAGGGGTGAATAGACTTCTGAAAACTTTTTTGTGCAAGATCAGGTGTGATGGTAGGTTGCCTGATCAGAGTTCTTGTGAATCAGTTTGGACTGATATCCAACTTACTGATCGCCTGAAGGCTGATCAGTTCGGTGTCTATCAGTTTAATTGATTGTGCGGAAGCTAGTTTAACCCGTGTGAAAAACCAATTTTATCAAATCAGATTCATAAGTCTATTTTCAATCAGCTGACTGAAGTGTCAAACTGATCAAATCAGTTTCTTGGTGCAAACTGATCCTAACTCAGAATATGTATGCAATTTAAGCTCAGTTGTGTGCAATAGTGTAAAGCAGTTAAGAGCAGATAAATGCACACATGATTTATAGTGGTTCGGACAACCAGTCCTACGTCCACTCTTCCCTATCACAAGGGGCACCAACTTAACCAACTGGACTTAGTTTATTGTGTTAGTCCAACACAGTACAACCAACAAATATTTATCGAGTTCTCACTCAATCCAATCCCAGAAATCAGAACTAGAAACCCTAGTCTGAAACTTGCTAAACAAACTTAACCTAACTTTTGGTTTGGGTAAAGATGTTTGTTTGTTCCAACTGGAAATCTATCCTAGTGTTTAAGTAGCCTAACAGCTAAAGGATAATATTTCTATGCTATGAACTAATGGGATGAACACTTAAAAATAATCTTCAAGTTTGTGTTCTTCGTGCGGAAATTTTGCTATAGTATAAGATTCTTGATAATTTCCGTGTTTTCACTCTGAAGAGTAATCCCATATTTATAGACCTCGAAATCAAAGAGCTGTTGGAGAGCAATTTGAATTTTTGGCTATATTTGGTAGGTTGCAGGATTTGAGGTGACGTGCTTCAGGAACGGCATGGCCGAAAGCGTGTATGTCAACTTTTCTAGCCGTTTGACTATGCAGCGCCGAAATCCGCATTGTCAGCTTAGATCATACGTGTCTTGTTCTTATTGGTTAACAAGTACAGCATGTCTGAGTTTGTTCACCAACTAAAGTTGACATTCTTCTTGTTCAGATCAACAACGTATGACTTGGTGAAACATCAGTTGTCACCTGGTGTGAGCTGACCTGATCAGATAAGACTGATCAGTCTACCTGATAGAGTCTTCTGATGCCAGTTGTCTTAGCTTCAACTAGCAGACTCGGCTGATGTAGGTCTTCTGGTCTTCTGAGCTATTAGATTTATGTCTTCACCTGATCATCTGACTAACTGGTCATCTGCTCTTGTCTTGTCTTCTGACTCGTCTGGTCTTCTGACCTCAACTGGTTTTCTGACTTGACTTGTCTTCTGATCCATCTGACCTGACCTATACATATTCCCCTCAATATGTGACCTACTCTCTACATCAGTTGTTTATACATTTCAGCTGGTCATCCTAACCTGATTCTAAATCATCGATTCCAATGTGTCCGACCGGTCCTATTACAAACTGTTTTGGAACTTCCATCAAAACTAAATATAAATTTCCCAACACATTCTCAATCGAAGATGACAGCTGCAGAAATAGAAGAACAACAGATGAGACAGGGGGTCATTGAAGCGGCTATTAAGAAGAAGAACCTTGCTGAAGCTACCGGACTGAGTCGAACTTATGTCAGACGACAAAATAAGAAGGCAGCAACAGCAGAAGAGATGGACTGGGAAGAGCGAGCGTTTCCTAAAGAGGTTGAAGGAATTCTGGTAGCTCGACAGGATTTGATTCCAGAATGGACAAGAATCAAGGTCGACTGGCTTAGCGATGTCCACATCCTGTAAAAGATACCAGAACACTCAGACCAAGGAGCATTCGACGCGGAGTTTCTGAACTGGTTGGAGATCAAGTACGAAAGATTATGCAAGGTGGTAATGCATGAAGGAAAGATCATATCTTTAATTCCTTCTGCACCCAGGTTCCAAACGGTGATTCCGCCGCTCCGAGCTTATAAATCTCTTGTCCCAGTCGAATTCAAAAAGCTCTTATATGATTTTGCCAGAAGAGGAGATATAATTGAGAGAGAGGGAGACTGGAAACTTTGCTACAGAGGATGTACAAGATTTTTGCCGTTCCAGCCAATCTTCAGAGATTCTCATTTTGAAGGAGTCAGAAGACCTTATCTTAGATCAGATGATAGGTAATCTTTGTTTATCATTTCTTGTATGATGTAAACTTCAACACTTATCAATGAAATGAATTACCTTTCTGATCTTAAGACAACATCTCATTGTCTTCTGATTTATGTTGTTTCTGTCATTTACATTTATTTGGTTATCTGTTTTTCTGAAGTTAATGTTTTGGTTCCATCAAAAGGGGGGAAATTGTTGGGATAATTTATAGTTTTGATGGAAGTTCCAAAACAGTTTGTAATAGGACCAGTCAGACCTGTTAGCTGACTGATGATTTAAATATCAGATAGGATGACCAGCTGAAATGTATACACAACTGATGTATTGGATAAGAATAGGTCTAGTCTTGCAGAAGATCAGACAAGTCAGAAGATCAGAAGATCGTACAAGTCAGAAGATCAGAAGATCAGACAAGTCAGAAGATCAGAAGATTAGGTAAAGACATGAAGCTGAAGACCAGAAGACCTACATCAGGAGAATGAAAAAGAGTATGTTATTTGAGCTAAGACAACTAGCACCAGATGACTCAATCAGGTAGACTGATCAGTCTTATCTGATCAGGTCAGCTCACATCAGGTGACAACTGAAGATTCACCAACATACTATGTCAATCAGACAAGAAGAATGTCAACCTTAGTTGGTAAAGCAAATACTGAACAAGTGTACTTGTTAACTAATGAGAACGAGACACGTATGTACGGAGCTGGCAATGCGGGATTCGGTGCTGCACAGTCAAACGGCTAGAGAGGACAAACATACATGCTTTCGGCCATGTCTTCCCTAAAGCACGTCAAATCAAGCCTGCAAATCTACCAAAAATAGCCTGAAATTCAAATTGCTCTCCAGCGGCTCTTTGATTTCATGGTCTATAAATATGGGATCAAACCTTCATAGTAAAAAAATGGAAATTATCATCAAGCTCAAGCTATCCGCAATTTCAGCACGAAGAACACAAAATCAAGAATATTTTCTAAGTGTTCATCCCATAGTTCTTAGGATATAATTCTTATCCTTTAGCTTTAGGCTACTCAAATATTAGGATAGAATTCCAGTTGGAACACAACAAATCTTATACCCAAACCCACAAAGTTAGGTTAAGTTTGTTTAGCAAGATTTCAGACTAGGGTTTCTAGTTTCTGATTTCTGGGATTGGTTGAGTGAGAACTCTTGAAACATCTGATTGTACTGTGTTGGACTAACACATTAAACTAAGTCCAAGTTGGTTAAGTTGGTGCACCTGCTGATAGGGAAGAGTGGACGTAGGACAAGTTGTTCGAACCACTATAAAATTCGGGTGTGTCTTATCTATTCTTATCTGCTTTACACTGTGCACACTACTTGGTTTTAATTTTACATGCATATTCTTAGTCTAGATCAGATTTGCACCAAGCAACTGATCTGGTCAGTTTGACATTTTGTCATCTGATCTAAAACAGATCACTCAAAATTTGATTTCAACAAACTGGTTTTTCACATGGGTTAACTTAGCTTCCGCACATCAATTAAACTGATAGACACCGAACTGATCTGCCCTCAGGCGATCAGTAAGTTGGATATGAGTCTAAAGTGATTCAAACGAACTCTGATCAAGCATACTTGCTGAAGGTCCCGATATTTAGTGAGTCTAAAACCCAATTTGAACGTGCAGAAGCAAAACATGTCGTGTGATGCATATAAAACAGGGGAGAGGAATGGTGATTCCAAATTTTTCACTTTTTAAGAACGATGTGTGTTGTTTGCTTATAATCGAATGCATATGACAAGTATAAACATAAAGCAGTAAAGAACACACGATTTTATAGTGGTTGGGACGAAACCCGCCCTACATCCACTCTTCCCTTAACACAGGGGCACCAACTTAACCTACTGGACTTAGTTTTATGTGTTAGTCCAACACCCAACAGATGTTTACCGAGTTCGCACTCAAACGGGACTTATCACCCTTACGGGATTGCCTATAGATGTTTACCGAGTTCACACTCAAACGAACCTAGAAATCAGAAACTAGAATCCCTAGTCTTAAATCTTGCGGTGACAAACTTAACCTAACTCAAACTGATTTGGGTAAAGGTTTGTTTAGTTTCCAACTAGGTTGAGATTTTCCCTTACATTTGTTTAGCCTCAATGCTAAGGATGGGAAAATCTCTCTAAGCTTAGGATATATCATTTGTGCTTAGATCTAGGGTAGAACACTCTTTGAATATATGTGTGTATTTCTAGCTCTGTGTTCTATGGTGGGAATGCTAGATGATTTGGCTTCTTAGCTCTGTAGAATTGTTTGCCACATTCTCCATACTTCCACACTTGATAATGAAGGAAGAACTTGTATTTATAGTGTGGATTTGAATGTTACCGTTGGAGAGAATCACATTCAAATCCATCTTACTACTAGCTCTTTGTAGCTTTTTCGGGGCTTTGTCGTCTTCCTCTTATTGGTCCACGTTTGCTTTTGAATCTAACGGCTATATTCTTGGTTTCTTACTCGAGTCTCGGGATCTTGATTACATGCGAGCCTTGAGTTATCTGAGCCTTGTTTTTCTCCGAGCTATCCCATCGAGCCTTGATTTATCGAGCTATCTGAACCTTCGGTTATCGAGCCTTGATTTATCTGAGCTATCCCGAACCTTCCGGTTATCTGAGCCTTCGAGTTTCTTGATTCAGCCGGACTTTATCTTGGCGGACCTTATCGATCGGGGCATCTTTCGAGGGCTTCTTGAGTTCGGCTCTTCTGAATCGGACATCGACCCTTCAGGTCACATTATTCGGGATATCTAATTTCTTCTTGCACGATCGATCATTTCGGCGGATCGGATCAACAAATCTTCGGGATCATCTCGGGATAGCATCAGGTCATCTGCATTAGGTTAGCATATCAGATTATCATATCTGATCTCGATCATGTCTGATCTTGATCAGTCTCGTCTGCTCTTCTTCATATCTGATCTCGATCACGTCTGATCTTGATCAGTCTCATCTGCTCATCTTCTGATCTGCAACCTTCTCTTCTGATTTGCTGGCATTAGCTTTTCTTCACATCTAATTTGCACAGCTCATCAGCTAACTCCGGAACTCATCTAACTCATCTGATCTCGATCAGTCTCGTCTGCAGCCTCGTCTGATCTCGATCATCTTCTTCTAATTTCGTGAGTTTCCCCTCAATTTGTTCTTTTGTTCCCCCTTAACTTGTTATCTGTAAAATAGTTTGAATAACACAAGTTAATAATGTTTTGGCATAATTCATCAAAACTAAAATATCCCAACAATTTCCCCCTTTTTGATAATGATGCCAAAACATTTAAAATATATGCATTTACAGAGATCGGGTTTTTGTTTTAAAAGATCAGTTCAGGTGGTCACTTTGAAAGCTTGTGAACCTTTTGAGCTCCTGCTCTGATACCAATTGATGGTATCAGTTCAGATGTTCACATTAAAAAATAGTGACCTTTTGAACTACCCCTTCGATACCAATTGAAGGTATCGGATAGAGACGGGTTTTTGAAAATGGATCTGCTTAGGTTGTTCACTTTGAAATCGTGAACTTTAGAACTCCCCGCTCGATACCAATTGAAGGTATCGAAGATAGAGACGGGTTTTTGAAAATGGATCTGCTCATTGTTCACTTTGAAATCGATGAACTTTAGAAATCCGCCCGATACCAATTGAAGGTATCAGTATAGAGATGGGTTTTTGAAAATGGATTTGTTCAGTTGTTCACTTTGAAATCAGTGAACTTTAGAACTCCCGCTCTGATACCAATTGAAGGTATCAGTATAGAGACGGGTTTTTGAAAATGGATATGTTCAGTTGTTCACTTTGAAATCAGTGAACTTTAGAACTCCTGCTCTGATACCAATTGAAGGTCCCGATATTTAGTGAGTCTAAAACCCAATTTGTGCGTGCAGAAGCAAAACATGTCGTGTGATGCATATAAAACAGGGGAGAGGAATGGTGATTCCAAATTTTTCACTTTTTAAGAACGATGTGTGTTGTTTTCTTATAATAGAATGCATATGACAAGTATAAACATAAAGCAGTAAAGAACACACGATTTTATAGTGGTTCAGACGAAACACGCCCTACATCCACTCTTCCCTTAACACAGGGGCACCAACTTAACCAACTTAACCTACTGGACTTAGTTTTATGTGTTAGTCCAACACCCAACAGATGTTTACCGAGTTCGCACTCAAACGGGACTTATCACCCTTACGGGATTGCCTATAGATGTTTACCGAGTTCACACTCAAACGAACCTAGAAATCAGAAACTAGAATCCCTAGTCTGAAATCTTGCGGTGACAAACTTAACCTAACTCAAACTGATTTGGGTAATGGTTTGTTTGGTTTCCAACTAGGTTGAGATTTTCCCTTACATTTGTTTAGCCTCAATGCTAAGGATGGGAAAATCTCTCTAAGCTTAGGATATATCATTTGTGCTTAGATCTAGGGTAGAACACTCTTTGAATATATGTGTGTATTTCTAGCTCTGTGTTCTATGGTGGGAATGCTAGATGATTTGGCTTCTTAGCTCTGTAGCATTGTTTGCCACATTCTCCACACTTCCACACTTGATAATGAAGGAAGAACTTGTATTTATAGTGTGGATTTGAATGTTACCGTTGGAGAGAATCACATTCAAATTCATACTACTCTGTAGCTTTTTCAGGCTTGTCGTCCTCCTCTTATTGGTCCACGTTTGCCGAATCTAACGGCTATATTCTTGATTTCTTCTGAGTCTCGGGATCTTGATTACTGCTCGAGAGCCTTGAGTTATCTCGAGCCTTCGTTTATCTCGAGCTATCTCGAGCCTTTCGATTTATCCGAGCTATCCCGAACCTTCAGTTATCTCGAGCCTTGATTTATCGAGACTTATCCCGAACCTTCGGGTTATCCGAGCCTTCGTGTTTCTTGATTGGACGGACCTTGTCGATCATTTGTCGGGCATCTTGACACTCGAGGCTTCTTGAGTTATCTTCCGAATCGGACATCCCCTCGGTCACATTGCCTCGGGATATCGATTTCTTCTTGCTGTCCGATCATTTCGGCGATCGGATCAACAAATCTTCGGATCATCTCGGGGATAGCATCGGGTCATCTGCATTAGGTTAGCATATCAGTTATCATATCGATCTCGATCCACGTCGATCTTGATCGGGTCTCAATCCCTTTCTTCTTCATATCGATCTCGATCCGTCGATCTTTGATCGATCTCATATCTTCATCTTCCGATCGCAACCTTCTCTTCGATTCTTTGGCTTTAGCTTTTCTTCACATCTAATTTGGTAACTCATCGGTAACTCCGGAACTCATCTAACTCATCTGATCTCGATCGGTCTAAATCTGACTTAAATGCGATCTCGATCATCTTCTTCTGATTTCGTGAGTTTCCCCTCAATTTGTTCTTTCGTTCCCCCTTAACTTGTTATATGTAAAATAGCTTGAATAACACAAGTTAATAATGTTTTGGCATAATTCATCAAAACTAAAATATCCCAACACTTGCTATTCACATCTGATCTCACGCAAAAGTTTTCAGAAATCTATTCACCCCTCCCCTCTAGACTTCTGCCCTCACAAAAACCCGTTCGGGACCTACAACAATGTGCTCAACTTCGGTTGTTGAATCTGTGGTCCTTTTGCTTGGAATTATTCCAACCGACCGCCTCATTATTGAGAGTGAAACGTAACCTGACTATGATTTGTAATCATCACAGTCGGATTGGAAACTTGTGTCAGCTTAACCAGTCACTACTAGTTCTGACTATCCACCATAGACAAGAAAACATTCTTTAGTTCGTTTGAGATACTTCAGAATGATCTTGACAGCAATCCAGTGAGACTCACCCGAATTATGTTGGTATCTACCAGTGATGTTGATATCGTAGGCCACGTTTGGCCTAGTGCAAGTCATGTCGTTCATGATTGACCCAATTGCATATGCATATGGGACATCTTTCATGTTCTTGATATCAGCTTCAACGGAAGGACAATCCTTCTTTGATAGCTTTATCCCATGATTTGCTGATAGGGATCCTCTCTTAGAGTTCTCCATCGCAAAACGCTTCAACACCTTGTCTACACAGATGGACTATGACAGCCCCAGCATCCTCTTGGATCTATCCCTGTGGATCATGATCCCTAGGATGTGGCAGACTTCACCAAGACCCTTCATCATGAAGGTCTTTAACAACAAATCTTTAATGGACTGAATTAACGGGATATTGTTTTCCAAAATCAATATGTCATCGACATACCAGATTATGAAAATAATATTCTTCCCGCTGCGTTTACGATAAACGCAAGGATCTTCTGAGTTTCTGATGAAGTCAAAAGACTTGATAGCTTCATCAAATCGGATATTCCAACTCCTAGAAGCTTGCTTCAATCCATATATGGATTTCTTTAGCTTGCATACTGGATTAGAATTTGGCTTGGATATGAACCCTTCCGGTTGAGTCATAAACGCTTCCTTATCAATGTTTTCATTGAGAAAAGTTATTATGACGTCTATCTGCCAAATTTCATAATCATAGTCTGCTATCGCAAGTAAAATTCGAATGGACTTGATCTTTGCAATTGGTGAGAAGGTCTTATCATAGTCAATGCCTTTGCGTTGACTATAACCCTTCGCCACCAACCTAGCTTTGTAGGTTTGTACTTTGACATTTGCATCGGTCTCTCACTTGAGGACCCATTTGCAATATATGGGTCTAACCCCTTTAGGAAACTCAACCAAGTTCTAGACTTGATTGGTGTACATCGAGTCCATCTCGGATTTCATGGCTTCATGCCACTTCCCTGAATCAATATCTGATATTGCTTTAGAGTAAGTATTAGGATCGTCTTTATCTGGTATGTCCATATTATCGAGTTCCTATAAGAGGTAATAGTATCTAATGGGTGGATTACGATTCCTTATTGACTTACGGAGCTGTAGTTGTGCAGGCTGTACATTTTGATCGTGAAAATTTTGTGGTGCATCGATTTCATCAATGTCTGGAGAGTCCTCAAGAGCTACTCTTTCAGATGCCTCTTGGCGGGAGTTTGAACTATTTTGTTCTCATTCAGCCCACTTGGAGGTTCTTGCACTGGCAAGCATACTCCAATTACGTTCCCACTGGCTGAAAGACGATCACCTAGTGAAAGACTCCCACCGTGAAAGTCGTTGAATGCTCCCACTGATTCCTTATCATGTTGCTTTGACAAGATATCAGTCTCTTTGTTAATTTGTGGTTCTTGAATTTCTTCAAGTTCTATCATCTTACGGCCTAGTTCCTTAAAGACATAATTGTCTTTAAAAAAGTTGGCCTGCTGTCACGCCCCAATTTTTATAAAACGGACTTTCTAAAAAGTAGTTAAAGTAACTAACTTGAGCGCGACAAAATTTGAATTTCAAATCCCTGACGGTAAAGAACAACGATTATTATTTTAAAAATACTTTATTTAAATAGCGAAAACCATCAAAAATAAAAAAAATGAAGTGGAAGACCTACGAACTTATTAAATAATAAATTTACTTGACAAACAGCGGAAGCATAAACATGAATCAGATTCTTGAAATGGAAATTAATTTAAAATACCAATTGTACTAAAACTTAACTAAATAACGGAAAATACCAATAATTTTGAAGTCTGAAAGGAAAATCACAAATAAATAAAATCCCTAGAAATATTAAAAATTTAGTTAATCATAAACTTTGATAATTTATTTGAGTATAGTTAACATCTAAGATTTGTCTTCCATCACCATTCCTCGCCTTCCAACTCCTCAACCGTGAGCATGCAAGCACACTCAGTGGAGCCACGTTATTCAGAATAAATGTTAAAAATAAATAATTAAGTAATCAACTAGTAAACCTGTAGGTCCCGAACGGGTTTAGTGAGGGCAGAAGTCTAGAGGGGAGGGGTGAATAGACTTCTGAAAAACTTTTCGTGCAGATCAGGTGTGAGGGCAGTTAGCCTGATCAGAGTGCGAGTGAATCAGTTTGGGCTGATAACCAACTTACTGATCGCCTGAAGCAGATCAGTTCGGTAACTATTAGTTTAACTAATGTGTGCGGAAGCTTAAGTTTTACCCGTGTGAAAAACCAGTTTTGATAAATCAGATTCCAAGGTTAATCTTTTAATCAGTTTACTGAAGTGTCAAGTATGATCAGATCAGAAGCTTGGTGCTAGCTGATCTCAACTTGGAATATGTATGCGCTTTAAAGGTTGTGTGCGATTATGTGAACAGTTAATCAAAGTAGTAGTGGCACACAAGATTTATAGTGGTTCGGACAAACCAGTCCTACGTCCACTCTTCCCTATCAAAAGGGGCACCGACTTAACCAACTGGACTTTGTTTTATGTGTAAGTCCAACACAGTACACCGACTAGATGTTTAAAGAGTTCACACTCAACCGATCCCAGAAATCAGAACTAGAAACCCTAGTCTGAAATCTTGCTAAACAACTTAACCTAACTTGATCGTGTTCTTGTGCGGAAATCTGAAATTAGCTTGAGCTTCTTGATTGTTCAGCGTTTTCGTTTGTTATTTCCGTGTTTCACTCTAAAGTGTAATCCCATATATATAGACCTTGAAATCAAAGAGCCGTTGGAGAGCAATTTGAACTTCAGGCTATATTTGGTAGACTTGCAGGCTTGATGTGACTAGCTTCAGGAACGGCATGGCCGAAAGCGTGAATTTGTACTTTGTAGCCGTTATAGAGAGGTAAAATCAAATCCCGCAATTGCGGCTCGATCATCGTGTCTTGTTCTTATTGGATAGCGGACTTACTTTTCAAAACTTTGTTCTTCCAACTAAGCTTAACATTCTTCTTGTTCAGATCATAGACGTATGATTAGGTGAAACATCAGATTTCACTGGTGGTGACTTTGTCGATCTGAATCGATCGATCTACTGATATAGTCTTCTGATGCCGGTTGACTTAACTTCAACTAGCAGACCCGGCTGATGTAGGTCTTCTGGTCTGATCATCTGGAAGTCATCTGATCTTCGAGTATCCTGAGTTTGAGCTTCATGACTTCAAATTGAGATATCTGTTGGATCGAGATCAATCTGATCTTCATTCTTTTTTCTAGCGTTACGGCCCATGGGATATCGGCTTGTTCTTTGAGTCTTCAGATCGACCTATACATATTGAGTTCCCCCTCAATATGTGACCTATCTATTACATCGGTTGTTCTATACGAGAATTATCAATCGGTCTCCTATGCGTAATATAAACATCGATCGACCAATGTGTCCGATCGGTCCTATTACATGTGTTGTTGGAACTTTCATCAAAACTATAAATTTCCCAACAATTTCCCCCTTTTTGATGAAACCAAAACACTTAGAGAAACCAAAACAGTTGATAAGAAATAGAAACGTTTAAGAGCATGTAATCGAAGACAATGAGACTTTGTCTTAGGATCAGAAAAAAAAAAAACTTTTCTCATTAAAGAATGATGATTACATGTTACATCAGAAAAGTTTGAAAATAAGCGCAGCTGATCCCGAGTAGTCTTCTGATTCTTCACTCTTTGGGCTTGTATCCTTCCGCATCTCTCTTTGATCTTGAGGAACGTTGAAAATCGATAAAGTTTCCATTTGAACATCATCGGTTTCTTTGAGGATCGATTATTTGCGTTACGCTCGGGATGTCAAAGTAGAATCTTTGAAATGCCATCTGTCCGAATGAGCCATCTGCCTTCTTCGAGTACACACCAGATGATCATACTCTTGGCGAGTTATTTTTACATTGATCAGCTTGGCCTCATTCTCCAGATACTTCAGAAAATCCGGGTATTTATTCTCTAACCAGTTGAGGAATTCTTCATCAGGAGATTCTTCTTGTGGGACAAGATTAAGAACAAAAGGCATCCGAAGCCATTCACTTGATCTTGTTCCATTCCTCAAATTTCTTAGCATGCAATCGTTTTTGGGATGATCTCATCAACTCTTTGCTTGGCGACTTAGGTTACGCACGGATTTTCCAAATTTCTTCCTTTCTTCATTCTCAAATTGAATTTCTTCTTCAGATTTTCTGCCTCTGTCATTTTTTCTGCCCTTCTTTCTTCTTGGCATTTTCGGGCTTCTTCGCTATCTCTTTCTTTGGACATCTTTTTCACCCAAGATTTTGTCTCATGCATGATCTGGGTCGGGCCGTTCTTCTCCGAGTTTGTGATGTCCTCGCTTCATTGGTTTCTCATCTGTCCTTCCCCCTTTTTGGTTTGATCAAAAAAGAGTAGTGAGGGGGAGGTCGAGAACCAAAGTTGACTGCGATCGCCTTGTTGAGTTCTGCAACAGATATGCCTTGAGTTTGAGCAGTTAGATTTTGAATCGTTGATATCAGCTCCGTCTTGACAGATTCCATAGCAGTAGAGAGTGTTGTGATCAGCTTGTCAAGTTTCTCTTCAGTCAATTCTAGCTTGTCAGTGAGCATCAGAAAAGAAACTTGTTGTTTATCCACTTGAGTCAGTTTGGCATCAACGGTCTTTATCGATTCGGGACGCAGATGGGACCACGATTTGGGGAGAACCGATCTTTGATTGCCTCAATGTGGGAAATGGTTGTTTCCCTTTGATCTTTTATTTAGTTGATGGCAATTAGCCTTTGATCGGCTATCGGTCCCTCAACTTCTTCTCTCGGGGAGATCTTTGAGACAAGATCGATCTCCCTGAAGTTGATCAAGAGTGGCGTGTGATGTTGGAACGTTAGTTGTCACTTGATCTGGTTCAGTTGTTTGTGCCTCCAGTGGTTGGTCATGAACTGCAGCACCAGTTCCACTATCATCGGCAGCTCCTGCATCCTTCATGGTGGCATCTTTGTGAGCTTTGTCACCGCCTCCGGTTAAATCTGTTCCGCAACCCTAACTTCTGTGGATCGAGCTTTAACAGATTTAGCGATTATCGGCTCGGTGGTGATCCTACTTTTGCAGATTTCCTCATGTCAAAATCAAGTCTGCAAACTCATACGCCCGCCCATCCGTTTTATAATTATTATGAAATACGAGAAGCTTTTTAATCGAAGATCTCTCGGTGAGGATCTCCAAAACTTCCTCTCTTATGACGGGGTTAGGCGACGAGTGCGATGCGGCTCATCAATCTCTCTTTAGATTAGCATTCGATCAATTTCCCGTTATGATCTTTGTTGATCTGGACTCGAGGATTGTCGGTCGAAATCAATTTGATGAGGTATAGAAGGTTACGGTTGTGCTTGAGTTGGCGGAAGTTGGGTGATCGAAGACGACTGCGAGAGGTTCTGCTTTGTGGAAGCGGTGTCTTTTTCCACAACAATTAAGCTTTTCGGTTCACCGGACATCCGGTTCGGTGTTACAAGGCGGGTGGAAGGATAGGAGAGACATGCTTTCGCGGTGCGTTATTACGGCGGTGAGGCGGTTGGAGCTTGAGGAGAAGGAGATTGATGAACGTTTGCTTCTTCCTCGTGATCTGGCGAGCTCTCGGCAAGCGACTTACATGTCGATGCTTCACGATTTTTGTGGTGCAACAGACTGCTACAAGGCCTTCTTCATCCGACTCATCTTCTAACATCGAGTCATGGGAGCTTGTTTCGCCTTCTTGACCTCTTCTCCGGGGGCCTTTACCAGGTTTTCTTTTCTTCTTCTTGGGGGCATCTGGTGGGCCTTAAAGGGGTCCTTCACCGGTTTGAGATTCGCCCATCAAGTCTGCGAAAAAGTTGCCTTCTTGCCTTTTCCTTTCTTGGACTTTGGGGGGGTCGGCCGCATATCATCGTCTGGTGGCCCAAAAATGACCAAGTGATTTGTGAGAAAGCCTTTATAGGACTTCACCCATTCTGCTCCCATTTGGCCTTTGGCAATTTATCTTGGAGGATAACTGCAACCTTGTTGAGATTGCTGATCTTCTTCGTCAGACATACCTGCCTCCACTCATCTACTCCAAATTTGTCATGTTCCTGGAGCAGAATGGCCTTCAGGAACCCGTGCCAATTGATGTTCTTCGCTTCATCAATTATTGCGGCCCATCTTTGCATGATTTGACTGATGTAATAGCATCTGGGCTGAATGCAATACCCATTATTGTTTTTGACAATATGTCAAACAACAATCGGTATTTTCTCTTGAGCATTGGCCTGACAAAACCTGAAGTATGATGTTTGTCAGCCTCTCTGAAGAGCTCTTTTCTGATCAGCTCGTCTTCGGTCTCCTCAGAATGGGCAAAGGTAGATCCGTCCTTTAGGGAAGGCGAACAGACGGGTTATGTCCGTTAAATCGGTCGATTTCTTCGCTTTGGATTTGTCGAAAGTAGTTCTTCTCCTGGAGCATCCGTATCTACCCTTAAATTCCTTAGGAATTCTAGTGCTTCATACTGCATCACTGGATTGCAGTGAGCAGCGCAAAATTTCTCAAGGCCTGCTTTTCGAAGAATTTGCTCGACCTCCATGGATTCCGGATCCCGAGTGATATTGAACTGTACGAACTTATCATCCACGATCCTTTTTGCCAGTTCCGCATAGTTGCACATAATTTTGCCCATACCGTGAGTGATCATTCACAATCTACAGATAAGATAGATTCGGTTAGAGAGTTGTGCATTAATACAAAGAATATCACACAGGCGGAAACTAAGAAGCAATAAAGCATAACACAGTAGAAACATTTAAGATCAATGGATTTACAAAGATGCATCAAATAAACATATATTACCAGATTCTGTTTTTCGAAAAGATGATTTTGAAACTTAGGAAAACACTTTGAATCTGAGAGAAGTAATCTGGAGTTTTCAGAGAATAGATCGCAAGTTTGTGAAATGGAAAACTCTGGTCTGTTTTTGATGAACTTTATAAAGACGAGGAGGGAAGAAGAAGACACGATTTTGAAGATCAACCGTTTGAAAAGATTAAACGCTCCAGATTAAGCGGTTTTGATCGTAGGGTCAGGAAAGGCACGTACAAAAAACTTTTGGATTTAAAAAGCACCTTTAATAGCGAGTTTAATACATGTACCCCACGTCCGCATTAAATGATTTGCGAGAGAATACGTCCACACGGATAATAGGTACGATAAGGCAAATAATATCCGATAAGATCCGATAAATAAGCAAAGAACAAGAGAAAAAAAAAAGATCTGGTTGATGATATTGTAATCAGTCAATACTACTTGTCCATGTTGATTTCACTTGTTGATCATAGTATTCTGCCTAAGCCTTAAAATTTCCCAACTGATCCTTTTAACTGATCTTCTTCACTTGCATCTGATTTGTTGAGGTTTCGAGCTCAACTGATCTTCCTTGAATACGTCTGATTTCCCTTCTGATCCTCCTTTATCAGTTGAAGTTCCCCCTTCAACTGATATTTCTGTTTTTCCCATAGACTGATGCATCTGATTTTTGTGGTTTAAGCTCAGCTGATCTTCCTCATCTGATCAGCTTCGAATGTATCAGATTTTGATTGACCTAATCTGATTCTTCTCAGATCAAGTCAATTCTTGGAATAAGTGTTTCCGCCAAAACTTAGTCTAGAATAGTAGTCTCTATTCCCTAAGTTGGCGCGATTTGACATGCGTAATTATCGTCTGAATCTTTCGATATGTCAATCCGCCGTAAATTTATCCAATTATCAGTCGCGTGATTCCTACACGCTGTCCTTTTGGTGCAGATTTCTCTAAAAGGTTTTGAAAACTTGAATTTGCATTTGCACCCTTGCTTGGCCTCTATAAATTGGACCAATTGTTTTACACAACATAACCCATTCACCATACTTATTTTCTTTGTAAAATCATGTATCCTGGTGAACCCTTATTTCCGGTTAAAATTCCGGCAAATATCTTTACCCCTTTTTCAATGAATTCAGCTTCTCAAATCAACCCTTTAAGTCCCTTATTCTTTGTTTTTAGTTATCGCTAAAGATTTCACATACGATTGTTGCAAAGCTTCTCTACCACCATGGAGGGCGGGCTCTTTCATTTGCAACCGAGAAGACACTTCTCCTAACCGTATGCACCTTGTGTGTCTATCGTTATGACGTAACTACCATCAACAGACTTAGTCTCAAAATGAACGTGAGTTTGATATATGATCTTGATCGACCAACAACCGATCTATCATCACCTCACCATTTAACAGCTGGAGAGCCCACTGACTCTTTCTTAGGGCTCCTGGCTTAAAAATCCTATCAAGGCCACTGTCGCTCCATTTTTCTTGATCTTCACCTCTGAAAGCCTTGATATATTCTTTTTTTTTTAAAGCCTCTCTCACCCTTGTTAAGTGGGGGAAAATGAGAGCATCAGATTTAAAATCTCTCTCTCTCCCTGCTCCACTTGGGTTAGGATGAGGGTTTAGGGTTATAGGTTTAGGGTTTTGGGTTATCACTTATGTATTGACCTCCGGGTCCTTTCTACTTGTATCTTGTAATGTAACCTGACCTTCGGGTCTTTATCAATGAAAAGTTCTATTATTCCATTGTTGTGTAAAATTCCTGTATCTTTATGCGATTTTAAGCTTTAATCTTGTGAATATCACTTGTAAATCTTGCTTGTTTGAATATCAGCTTAATCGACTCATAAAGATGTAAAATAACCCAACTGATTTAATCAGATATTCCTTTTAAAATGAGCGTTTCCTTTAATCTGATAAACCTTAAATCTGATCAATTCCTTTAATCCTGATAATCCTGTATATCTGATCGATTTCTCACATCAGTTCCTTGACCGATCTTCCGATCGATTGAAATACCAAACTCAATCGATTTCTTTCAACCCGTTTAGTCTCTTAACCACCGGTTCTGAAATCATCCCACAAACATTTTAGGTGCATTTTCTCCAAGATCCGTAAGTCCTAGCTCATTGCATAATTCTCTCGAATCGATCTCAAATAGTGGCTTGGTTAGAATATCGACTTTACGTATATCGGATGAATCTTTTCCATTCGATATTCTTCTTTTCAACATGATCTCTTATAAAATGGTGTCCGACATCCACATGCTTGCATCTTGTGTGTAGAACGGGATTCGAAAGTGATTGCAATAAAGACTATTATCGTCACGTAAAAATAGGTACATTGTTAGCTTCAATGTTATAATCCCTCACCGCCGATTAAGCTTTCGCGAAGCTTGGGAACAACAACTTCCTCCACCATATATTCTCGCTTCAAAGAGATGTCGCGAATCGATGTCTCGCTTTTTGAAAACCACGAGAGATCGCTTTTACTTCCTAAGAACCGACATGTTCTCGAGGTGGATTTTCCGTCAATCTTGCAACCTCCATAATCGTAATCAATACCCACTAAGTTCTAGATTATCATCCGATGGGTAAAATAAACCAAGATTTACCGTCCCTTCAGATACTTAAGAATCCGCTTAGTCGCTTTTCTAGGTGGCTTATCATTGATTTGCTCGAACTGCACATACACCTATCATGAAGGTTATATCCGGGTTCCACGGCGGTCGGTATGGTAGAGATCCAATGAGAGCCCTATATTCCTTCTCGATTTGTTTTTTGACCATCCTCATCCGGATCCATCTTGAATCCAAATCATCATAGGAATTTTGGCTTCCTTACAATTTTGAACTCCAAACTTAGCCAATAAATTCCTAGTGTACTTTTGCTTGGCGATGAATATTCATTCGCACTTTGCTTCACTTGAAGACCCGTAAAAGTAATTCATCCGACCCATCATGGACATCTCGAATTTCCCTTGCATTAGTTTGTCAATCTTTCACATAGACTCTTGTTAGGAGATCCAAAGATGATGTCGCCCACGTGAGATCCAACCATCGAATATCTTTTCCATCTTCTATTCTCAATAAGGTTACGTCCCTTTGTTCGCTCTTTAGTGAACCCACTATTCATCAAGAACTGAGAGAGTGTATCATACCAAGCTCGAGGAGCTTGTTTCGAACCATAGAGAGCTTTTCTTAAATCTGGTACACTTGGTTGCCCTTTTCAAAGCCCGGAGGTTGTTCGACATAAACTTCCTCTGCTAGTACCCCGCTTAAGAAAGCACTCTTTACGTCCATCCGATACATACGATGAACCCTCTCAGGGAAGATATGCGAAATAAATGAATGGCTTTAGGCGGCGGCGGTGCAAAGGTCTCATCATAATCAATTCCTTCCGATTGAATACCCCTTAGCAACAAGTCTTGCCTTATTTCGTGATGACGTTTTCTCATCTCTCTTGTTCTTGAATACCCACTTCATGCCAATAACGTCTTGATGACTTGGTCCGCATCTACAGTTCCCAAACTTGATTTACGTCGAATCTGTTCCAAATCTTCCTGCATGGCTAGAATCCACCAAGGCCTTGTAGAGCTTCCTCTATTGTTGTTGGTTCCTTCATAGATGGATAATTGACAATACATGGCACTTTCACCAATCGATATCTAGTTTTAACTTTATCGATGGGTCTCCGATTATCGATCGGTTGGATGACCGTTTATCCGTGTCCTTCTGCTCGATTTGGCGTTTTTGGAGAACATCATCCATTTCGATAAAATTTCATTACTAGCGATTGGGAGTGGTGCGAGTTATGATCCACTTGATAAGAACAAGTCTCGGTGATGTTGGACTCATCATGTGTCGATGTCTGCTTAAGTGGGAACTTCAGATGTTCCCTCGAACCGGATGGTTCGGTTTGATACCGCCTCACCAGACGCGGCTTCTTCATCGACGATTTTTCGTACCTTAGGATCTCGAATGATCCGGTGAATCACCTAGATCCGGAATGTATATCGTTACGCTTTACGATTCTTTTTCCTTGATCGTTAGCTGATCCATTTTCTGAACATCAGGTTCTTGTTGATCAGGTACATCTTGTTCTGTGGCAGATTTCTCTTGATCAGAAGATGCTTCATCAAAGACTACATAGGGTGTTTCTTCCACAAGTAGGGTTAAATGCATTGTAGACCCTCGAAAGCCTTGCTAGATGAGGAATATCCTAGAAATATACCCTCATCTGACTTGGCCTCAAAAGTCTTCAACTGACTCTTCCCATTGTTGTGTATGAAACACTTACACCCAAAAACATGGAAGTAAGAGACACGAGGTTTTCTGTCCTTCCACAGTTCATAGGGTGTTTTGTAGTGAGCCTTAGTCGAAGACATCCGCTTTCGTATGGCATGCGGTGTTGATTGCTTCGCCTTAAAAGCGGCTTGGTATCGCATGTTCAAATTTAACATTGTCGCGAAGCGAAATTTCTTTGAGAGTTCTGCTCCTCCGCTCAACTACTCCATTTTGTTGAGGCGTCCTCGCAAATGATGTTTCATGTCAGATAATTAAACTTAGAGCAAAAAATCAATAATAAAAGAGTTCGTAAATTACGCACCTTTATCTCGATCGATTTTTACTACAATCGACACCCTTCTCATTTTGTAATCGTTTTAGCAATTTCGGTTATCTTCATAGTCGTCTCATTCTTCTTGTGTAAGAATATAACCCAGGTAAACTTGGAATAATCATCCACGATTACTAGAGTATATTTGCGTCCGTTGAGACTGACTGGTGTAACTGGTCCGAATAGATCCATATGAAGCAGCTGCAGTACTCTGCTGGATGCCGGTCCTGGAATTCCCTTGAATGAAGCTTTGACCTGTTTTCCTTTCTGACATGCAGTACATGTCTGATCCTTTGAAAATACTTCATTCGGAAGTCCTTCTACTAGAGACATCCTTGCTATTTTGTTAAGAGTTTTAAAGTTCAGATGGCTCATTCTTTTGTGCCAGAGCCAACTGCTACTTTTGGAACTCTTGACAATTAGGCATGCATTTCTTGGGCAACTGTTCCAATCACCGTGGTAGATCGTCCCTTTCCTTGAACCGATTAGCAAAATCTGTTGAGTGGCTCGATTCTTGATAGTGCATTGATCAGTCGAGAACTCAACACTGAATCTGTTGTCGCAGAATTGTGAAACCGATAATAGGTTGTGCTTTAGACCTTCGACATACGAGACTCCAGTTACTTGTACATCGTCATTCTCTAAGGTTCCGAACCCTTTGGTATAGCCAACACGCGGGCCTTTCTGTTCTATGTAAGAGCTGAGGAGATGTTTGCTTCCAAATGTGCCTTGAGCATCCACTATCGATGTACCGGATAGTTGCTTGCACACACCTCCTTTGTTGGCGCACCCACGCCAACCTCCGAATCGATCAGGCTTTAGGTACCCCTTTTGGATTGGGTCCCGAGGGGTTATGATTAGTTTTTGGAATCCATACAAAGAAGAGCACTTCTATTGTGATCAGGTTAGATCAAGGCCTGATTTGTCTCCCATACCGTCAAACATAATCATACATCTCTTTATATGCTTTTCGCTTTTTGTATGATTATTAGTGTGAACCTTGGATGAATTAGAAGATTTGGGATTTTCCTTTTCTGTTTGTCTTCTTCTTATCCAGTGTGGTTCAGGTGCAGCAGCCCTAGATTTCTGATTATAGGGGTAGGTACGACTGCTACCATTAAAAGATTCATATCTTTTAGGCATAGGTGGTTTTTGCAGTTTACCTGAAGCATGCTTATTAGGCAGCTGACCTTGATTGGGTCTCAGATTGTACTTCCCTTTTACAGGTTGTCTTTTCTGATTCCTGATCTGTTGATTAGGTTGAGATTTCTTCGAAGAACCGGGTTCTTCTCGTTGATTTCTCGGTGATGCTTTACCGCTTGGGGTCCATTTCTTCCCCACGGTTGGCACCGCCTTACCCGCTCAATCGGTCCTTTTCCTTATTAGATACATATTTGGCTTTTGATGTATCTTTGTAAAAACTTCGTCTCAATACACCTTTTTAGATGAATCACCGGGGCTTTTGAGGATGTGGAAGGGTTGTCATAGCCAAGTCCTTCTTATTAATCGTTGTTCAAAATAGGCGTTCATGTCTTGAACGGTTTTTAGATGATTTTGAAAAAACCTCCATTTTCTTCACGCAGATTATCCTCGGATGATTTTAGACTTTCATGCTTTTGGAACAAATTTCATCGAATTTTGCTTGTAGGATTTTGAAGTCATCGACTTGTTGTTTGTTAATTGCGGTGATCTTTGATTTGCTTCTCCCCCGAAAGTTTTAACTTCGAGAATTTTAAATTCCTCGGTTGCTTTTCTCGAGCGATTTCAAATTGATCTAAGTTCGGAGGCTTTACATAGATCATTTTCTTTAGCAAAATTTGATTATTTCGGTCCTCGGCTTATCATTTTCAAACTTCCACTATAGCATAAGTGTCTCATGCATTGGAGAGATCCTCAAGCAATTGCTCGAGTAGAGCTACAGTCGATCTCCCCAAAGAGTGTGCTAATGATAGTAGGTGTAGAAAGCGACGAAGCGGTTTGGAGGTTACCTCGATTGGTCCTCCCTGGCCATCAGTGATCTCATCATCGTCGAAGAGAATATCGATCTTCATTTTCATAGAAGTCAACAAAGATCTTCGACGGTAAGTCTTCTACAGAGGAGTATCCAGAGTCCTCGGAGGGCGATAGAATCGTCAATTCTGACGTATCGGCAACCATGGCTCTTCCGTCTTTATAACGTTGCTCTCTTACTTCCTCTTTTCTTCCCTTTCTCTTGGCGTCAGTCTGGGCGTCTGCTATATAGTGACTGGCTTCTCACGCTTGAAGCACGCCTCCTTGATCCACCGTTCCTTTCCTTCGGTGAATCACTCCGTCTCAGATGACCTATCGGTGATTTCCTTTCGATAGTAGTCCGAGCTTCTTCTATCCGATTGGTTATCTCTTCCTTCCTCCGTCGACTATCTCTTTTCCTTTCATCTCGGTGATCCCTTCGATCATCGATCTGGTTCTTCTCGGAGATCCGTTGGTCGATCTCCTATCTCGCCCCTCGGCTATGTTGATAGTCCTTATAGAATCTTCGATACTTACCAAGTTGGACGTTTGATTTCTCAAGCTTTACAAGCGAGCGATCTGCTCGCTGACTCACTATATTCCCCACAGTTCGTTGGCCTTGAATTCTGTTCTTTGGTTGCCTTAAAAGCAACCGATTTTGAAGTTGAGGCTTCAGCCGGGCACCTCATCTTCATCCGCTTGTCCTCTCTCAATCAAATCGAACTCGTGAGCTTTAAGGCTCAAGAACAAGCTGCTTGGCTTCATTTTTTAGATGTCTTGGCAATCCTTGATCACCGTGACCTTCATATCCCACTTCTTGGTGAGAGACCTTAGAATTTTGTAGTTGATATCTTTATCGGACATCTCTACCAAGTTCTCGAAGCTTGTTTATGGACATTGTAATTCTTCCATCGAGTTCGTTGATGGTTTCACTGGCAAAGATCTTTAGTTTCTCGAACTTCACCGGTTAAACTTGTAGATGGTACCGTTTTTTATTTGTTCATTTCCCTCGATATTTCGGCCCGAGTATCCCACATTGCTTTCGCAGATTTGAGATACTTAATCTTTTCTTTTGGTGACCTTATCCATTGTTTTCATGATAATATGCCGTCATGATAGTATCTAGAGTATGCGCTTTCCTCTCTTCGCGCATCCATCAAGGCCGGGTTTTTTTCGCATAAGACTTCCGGGGCAAAAGTCTCAGATCTCCTCCGATTGCAGGGGTTGTCGTAATAAATGATGATGGGTCCTCTTTCGATGACTTCCATCATTCTCCCACCGACGAGCCTAGATGGTTGGACATATATATGGCCCAATCTGCATACTCATCGATTGAGAACTTGGCAGATCATGACACATACCTAAGGTGTTATCCATCTTTGAGTGATTTTGGAAAATGAATGAGTTTTAAAAACGGTTTTTCAAGATCGATTCGATTGACCACAAAGATTCTTCCTCAAGAATCGATGATACCGCAGTCGATGGTCGTAGAACCAATACTCGATACCACTTGTAGGTCCCGCGGGTTTAGTGAGGCGCGAAGTCTAGAGGGAGGGTGAATAGACTTACGAAAAACTTTTCGTCGCATCGGTTGTGAGGCGATTAGCTTTGATCAGTCTTGATGAATCGGTTTGGGGGCGATAACCAACTTCTTGATCGCTGAAGCGAGATCGGTTCGGTAACTATCGGTTTAACTGATGTGTCGCGGAAGCTTAAGTTTTACCCGTGTGAAAACCGGTTTTTGATAAATCGATTCCAAGGTTAATCTTTTAATCACCGATCAAGTGTCAAGTATGATCGATCGAAGCTTGGTGCTTCAGCCGATCTCAACTTGGAATATGTATGCTTTTAAAGGTTGTGTGCGATTATGTGAACAGTTAATCAAAGCAAGAGTGGCACACAAGATTTATAGTGGTTCGGACAAACCCGATCCCACGCCCACTCTTCCCTATCAAAAGGGGCACCGACTTAACCAATCGGACTTTGTTTTATGTGTAAGTCCAACACAAAGACAATCCGACTAGATGTTTAAAGACTTCACACTCAACCGATCCTAAAATCGAGGAACTAGAAACCCTAGTCCGAAATCTTGCTAAACAACTTAACCTAACTTGGGGTTTGGGTAAGATTGTTGAGGTTCCAACTATGAAATCTTTTCTTGCATTATAAGTAGCCTAATCGGCTAGATGAAAAGATTTCTATGCTAAGAACTTATGGGATGAACACTTAATAAAAATATTCTTCTTGATCATGTTCTTGTGCGGAAATCAAATTAGCTTGAGAGCTTCTTGATTGTTCAAATTTTCGTTTGTTATTTCCGTGTTTCACTCTAAAGTGTAATCCCATATATATAGACCTTGAAATCAAAGAGCCGTTGGAGAGCAATTTGAACTTGGCTATATTTGGTAGACTTACGGGCTTGATGTGACTAACCGAGAACGGAATGGCCAAAAAGCGTGAATTTGTACTTTGTAGCCATTACGAGAGAGGTAAAATCAAATCCCACAATTGCCTCTCGATCATACGTGTCTTGTTCTTATTGGATAGCGACTTACTTTTTCGAAGGTTGTTCTTCCAACTAAGCTTGACATTCTTCTTGTTCGGATCATAGACGATGATTAGGTGAAACATCGATTTCACACTGGTGGTGACTTTGATCGATCTCAATCGATCGATCTACCCGATAGAGTCTTCGATGCTCAAGGACTTAACTTCAACTAGCGTATCTTACCGATGTAGGTCTTTCCGTCCGATCATCCGAAGTCATCCGATCTTCGAGTATCTCGAGTTTGAGCTTCATGACTTGGTGAGATATCTGACCGATCAGATCAATCGATCTTCGTTCTTTTCTAGCGCTCGCCCGTTTGATATCGCCTTGTTCTTTGAGTCTTCAGATCGACCTATACATATTGAGTTCCCCTCAATATGTGACCTATCTATTACATCGGTTGTTCTATACGGATAATTATCAACCGTCTCCTATGCAGTAATATAAACATCGATCATTAATGTGTCCGATCGGTCCTATTACATGTGTTGTTGGAACTTTCATCAAAACTATAAATTTCCCAACAATCACATTCACATTGCCACATAAACCTTGTTGTAGATACTTTGCCATTAAACTTTGCCATTGAACTTTGTCATAGAAACTTTGCCACTGAACTTTGTCATAGAACTTGGGAGCACGGAGGGTTAAACCCGAAGACCCGTCGGTCCCGAACCTCAATAAAGGCCCCTGGCTATTAGACTTTACCGAGCACGGCGGGATACACCCGAAGACCCGTCGGCCCGGGACCTCAATAAGGGCCCCTAACTATTAGTAACTTTTCCAACATAACATTTGCATAACATTGGGAAAATAATTCACATAGTAGATAACTCAATAATGTATTTAAAACATATAACACCAAATAACACATGCAAAAGAGCTCTACTAACCACTATAGAGATTAAAGCAATAAACCCCACCTGAAAATGTATGTCGTGGACGAAATGGATGCAAATGTATAGCTTATTCGTTGCGAATACTGTCACCTAGAATAAAATTATATCTACTTAGAAAATAAATACTTAAATAATATTGTTGGGAAATTTGTATTTAAGTTTTGATGGAAATTCCAAAACAGGTTGTAATAGGACCAAATGGACTGTTGAATTGATCGATGACTTAGAATCAAATTAAGATGACCAGCTGAAATGTATAGATAGCTGATGTAAAAGATAGGTCACATATTGAGGGGGAACTCAATATGTATAGGTCAGATCGAAGTATCAGATGACCCAGATAAGGTCAGATGATCAGAAGATTAAGAACAAGTCAGAAGACAAGAAGTCAGAAGATCGGTGAAGACGAAGACACCAAGACTCGGATGAACTCAAGACTCGAGATGAACTCAAGACTCGATAAAACTCAAGACTCGATGAACTCAAGACTCGGATAAACTCAAGACTCAAGATGATCAAGACACCGAGGCTCGAGTCACCAAGATCGAAGACTACTCAAGACCTATATCACCGAGTCTGCATATTGTGCTAAGACAATCTGCATCAGAAGACTCTACAAGGTAGACTGATCAGTTATTTGATCAAGTCAGCTCACACCTGGCGTCAATCAAAATGATACACCAGACAAGATGAATATTCTACAAAGGAATATCAATCGTCTAACGGACAAATTACTGAAGTGCCGCCTCGCGAAGCCAAAGAGAAAGCGACACATGCACAAAAAGAGCTGACAATGCGGGATTCGACGCTGCGGACATAAACGGCGCTAATCATGCCTACGACCACACCAATTTTCGGAGCACGTCACAATCATATCCTACAACCTACCTAATATAGCCCAAAATTCAAATTGCTCTCCAACGGCTCTTTGATTTCGAGGTCTATAAAATGGGATTGCTCGTCAAGTAAAAAGAAGAGAGACCAACGACGAACACATGAACAATTAAGCAAAGCGGAACAACAACATTAACGCAAATTATCAAGAAGCAAAAAGCCTTCAGAATTTCCGCTCGAAGAACACCAAATCTTGAAGATTATTCTTAGAGTGTTCATCCCATTGTTCTTAGCAAGAAATCCTATCCACTAGCATTTGGCTACCTAAACACCAGGATAGATTTCCAGTTGGAACCCTCAAACATTCTTTACCCAAACTCAAGTTAGGTTAAGTTCATTACCGCAAGATTTCAGACTAGGGATTCTAGTTTTCTGATTTCTGGTTCGGTTGAGTGTGAACTCGATAAACATCTGTTGAGTGTTGGACTAACACATAAAACTAAGTCCAGTTCGGTTAAGTTCGGTTAAGTTGCCCCTGTGTTAAGGGAAGAGTGGACGTAAGACGGGTTTCGTCTGAACCACTATAAAAATCTTGTGTGCATTTACTTGCTTTCTATTGCTTTACACTATTCACACAACTGAGCTTAAAACTGCATACATATTCTAAGTTAATATCAGTTTGCACCAAGCAACTGATCTGATCAGGTTGACACCTTAGTCAGCTGATTGAAAACTGACTTGAGAATCTGATTTGATAAAACTGGTTTTTCACACGGGTATTTACAAGCTTCCGCACTCTCAGTTAAACTGACAGATATCAAACTGATTTGCCCTCAGACACTCAGTAAGATTGAACATCAGTCCAAACTGACTCACTAGCACTCTGATCAGGCAATCTGCAAATCACACCTGATCCGCACAAAAAGTTTTCAAAAGTCTATTCACCCCCCTCTAGACTTTTGCCCTCTCAAAACCCGTTCGGGACCTACAAATATAAATCCACATTAAAATTCTTGGGACAATTTAATTTGTACTAAGCTGGATAAATAAACTTTCTAATTACTACAACCATGTATTGTTCTCTAATGATCAAAATTCCTAAATAAACTAGATCAGTGTAGATCATGACTTCCAATTAAACTTTAAGCATATATATCACATTCACGTACTAAATCAAACCTTTCATGAAGAAGGCCCTTAATTTTATTAAACTTTTACCAAAGCCGAAGCACATAATTTGATAAATAAATAAATCCATTGATGCTAACTGTGCCCCAAATTTGAATTGTACATCCTGAAATAATGGCCCCAATTTAATCACATACTCACAACTAGTAATGACGTCTACAACATGCCTCATTCTTTTTACTATACAATTATTTAATTAAAAAAATATCAAACTTATACACCCAATACTGACAACCATAGTCAAATGCTCTATAAAATTTATACATGGAATGTTAACGAGGGAGAATAGGCGAAATATATGCTAAAAGAAATAATGAGAAGGCGACTTGAGAAATCATGAAGACACCATAATCGAATTCTTCTTTTTTTTTTAAAAATACGAAGGATAGAGAGAAAATAATTACTGGTGTTTGCCGCAGAAGGATCAGCCCTGAAAGGAGTTGAATTATTTGTGAGGTGCATAAAATATTTTAGGGCAAAGTAGCATATATATAGATGTATTAAAGATGGGCTTAGGCTCGGGCTTAAAATCGAATTTGAGTTTGGACTTGAATAAATGGGAATTTGAATAATAATATTTAAATTGGGCTAAATAAATAAGGATTAGAATTTAAAATTTTCATTTATATAGATATATAAAAAGAGGCTTGAGCTTTAATGAGAGAATGACTATAGGATTTAAATATTAAAAAATGCTTTTGAATCCTTATCTTAAAATAATAAAAATTATAATAATTTTATAAAAGAACAAGTTAAATAAATAATTAAAAGATATGTATATAAAGAGGGAAGATGAGTATTTTTGGCTAAAAAAAATAAATGGGATTCGAGTCATTTAAAGTAACTCATTGACCATATTAATTTGAATGTTTGAAACTTGAAAGATTAAATCAAAACTTCATTTTGTGATAATTGAAAGTTAATGGTTCGAAAAGAAACGTCTAAAAATTAATACTCATGTTAAATTCAGAAAACGTAACCGAAAAGAGATATTTAGGGGAAAAACTTATGGACTAAAAATTATTCCATATCTAAATTGATTAGGAATTTTAATATAATGACAAAATAAAATAAAACAATTATATATATATGCTTTAAAAAAAACGTGGATATTGCACCTGCCTAGAAAAAATCACTGTTTGTTTTTCAGGTAGATTGAAGTAATATCCTTTAGTTTCCTTAGGATATCCCACAAAGTAACCCTTTTCACCTTTGGATTCCAACTTATCAGTAAGCATCCTTTTCACAATCACGGGGCAACCCCATGTTTTGATATGTGTAAAAGTTGGCTTCTTGCTACACCATAGTTCATATGGTCTATGTTCAACCGATTTAGATGGAATCCTATTCAGAATGTAGATTGAGGTTTGTAACGCGCATCCCCATAAGAATGTCGGAAGAGAGGAAAAGTTCATCATGGATCTCACCATGTCCAACAACGTTCGGACACACCGTTCATCTGAGGTGTTCCAGGAGGAGTCCATTGTGATTGGATTCCATGTAACTTCAAGTAATCAATGAATTCATGACTAAGGTATTCACCTCGTCGATCTGATCGAAGAGTCTTGATACTTTTACCAAGTTACTTCTCTACTTCAACCTTAAACTCTTTGAATTTCTCAAAAAAATCGAATTTGTATTTCATAAGATACACGTATCCGTATCTTGAGAAATCATCAGTAAAAGTGATGAAGTATCCAAAGTGACCCCTAGCTAGAGTGGGCGATGGTCCACATACATTGTTGTGGATCAGCTCTAGAACTTCTTTGGCACGCACCCCTTTCCCAGAAAAAGGTCTGTTGATCATCTTGCCCTTGAGACAAGACTCGCAATCTCCATAAGACTCAAAGTCAAATGGGGTTAAGTAGTCTAACTTTATTAACCTTGCAATTCCTTTCTCGTTTACATGATCAAGTCTACAATGCCACAAGTAAGTCGGGTTTTCATGATTACTAAGTTTGAATCTTTTATTTTGAATATTAAGAACATTATATCCTCAATGCTAACAAGTTTAAATATTCACCATAGGGGCATTCCCATAAACCACACCATTCAACATGAAATAACAATTATTATCACTAAAATGGAAGGAATAACCCTCAATGTCTAACATAGGAATGAAAATAATTTTGCGAGTAATAGGAAGAACGAAATGACAATCATTAAGTTCTAATCTAAAGCCAAAGGGTAAGTCTAACACATAATTCCCACACGTTCAGTAGCAACTCTTGCTCCGTTTCCACGTGTAAGACGACTTCACCTGGCCTAACTGCCCTAATACACATGAGCCCCTTCACATTCGTACAAATGTGTTAGCCATATCCGGTATCTAATATCCAACAGTTAGCGCTATTTGTGGATATGTCTATCTTAATAACAAACATACATGTTCCAGTGCCAGAAGTACCCAGTGCCTTCCTTTTAGCAACCAGAACCTTATAGTCCTTCTTCCAGTGCCCTCTTCTACTTATAGTAGAGGCACACATCCTTGTCTACCCCCTCCTTCTTTTGAACACCGTCTTAGTGATAGTGAACTCAAAAGTCTTGAGCACGTTGTGAAGTTCAGGCATGGTCGCATCCATCTTATTCATATTGTAGTTCACAATGAAGCTAAAATATGAATCCAAGAGCGACTGGAGGATATCATAAATGAAAACATTGGTCTTTTAGCTCAAAGCTTAAATTACCAAGTTTATCAATTAGGCCTATCATCTTAAGCACATGAGGTGAAATCTTATCTCCTTTAGCTAATCGACATCTGAACAGACCTCTCATCACTTCATAAATCTCATAATGAGATTCAGAATCAAAGAGATCCTTCAGATGCTTGAGCATCTAGAAGGGACTCATTTTCTCATGTTCCCTATGCAATTCGGGAGTCATGTCGAGTAACATCAAACACTGAGTCTGGGAAGCATCTTTTTTATGCTTATTCTGAGCTGCTACGTAAAACGTAGTTGTCTCAAGAAACCAGTTACAGGGGTAATAGGGATTGACGTGTCCAACGCGTACTCAATCTTTTCTTGCCTTAGCACCAAACACACGTTTAGGTGCTAGTCCAGAAAATTTGGCCTAACCAATTTGTTTGTTTCCAAAACACATCTCAATAACAGTTAAATATTTCAACTAACCAAGAGAAATAAAATAAAATGGGAATTAAACACATAATTCCTATGATCAATATTCTGCAATCAAAATAAACGTGGTCTTTCTTTTGTATTTATTTTGTCTCCATTATTTTCACATATTCAACGACCTCATAGAAAGAATACAAATTTATATCTAATATAAATCATAATGGACTAGGATCCACATTCCTATTATTACAATATCTGCTTGGGCTGATTACTGCAATAATAAAACTAGTAGGTTCCAAACCAATTGCAAAACTGCAACTCCTAGTTGATTGAACCTAGTTCAATCAGATGCCCATTGACTTTCGTTTCCCTGCTTGGGCTGGTGAAATAAAGTCAAGTTGATTTACAACCTTCAAGCGACGACACTTCGTGTACCTATAAAAGTCCCATTAGATGTAGATCCGAGCAAAAGACTTGGGCCTTAAATACTCATTGGAATGAAATCTCCGATTTACTTTTAGTTTTGATGGAAGGCATCGTTCAAATTAATGAAAATACTATTTTAGTGAGGAACGTTTTAAAGGTGGGGTATTAATTGCTTAATCGAGATCCAACATATTAATCTACATCACATTTGAACAATTATTGGGCGTCGTCTACCCAAACATGATTTTATACGGACTAACACTTATATGGGCGCCGTCTACACAAACAATTAATACGGTCCGACAAGTATTGGGCACCGCCTACCCAAACATGACATTACTCGGACTAACATTTATATGTGCGCCGTCTACCCAAACAATTTATACGGTCTGACAATTATTGGGTGCCGCCTACCCAAACAGATATAGTGTGGACTATAAAAGCATTTAACGAATCAAATTATAAAAACAGTTAAACAAGTGGGGTTTAACAATTTCTTATAAACCGAATTTAAATTCGATTTTAAATTATTAAAAGTTAATAATTAATCCAATTAATTATGATTAAAGGTCCAACCTTTAATTCTCATTAAAACTAATCCAATTAATTTCAAAACGTTTTGATTAAGTTTTCACCAAGGGCTCAAGTGCAATTTTCTAAAACTTTGCACGAAGGGACCTGTTCAAAATCTAATTTTCCAAACACCCCCTTCCTCATCATAGCTCATAATCCGTCACTCCAATCGGGACAATCGAAACCAACAATTTAACCCTAGTTCGTCAGAATTAATCCAATCAATCATACGAACAATTAATTTTGGAAGTTAATTTGCTTAATCAATTCGAATCAGTCCAACCAAAACGAAAATAAAGGCAAAACTGCATAAACTTGCAACTGCACAAAACCAAAACGGGCAAGAACAGGGAAGCGAAGCAAGTAGCAGACAACGGCGCGTGCGAGTGAGTCGCCGCAGCCGCTAGGTGCGCGCGGGCAACTCGCCGTTGCTGCCACTGCTATAGATAGTTACCATTCATCGGATGACCCAATCAAAGATGAAGAATTACAGATCGAAAAACTAGCAAGGGCAACAGAAAATGGCAAGTATGTCGCGATTGACGTGTGTGCAGGTCGAGGTCGAGCGATACAGCGCCGAAGCCTCGCGGTGGCGCAGCGCCATGAGCCTCAACGAAAATCGGAGCCTACTGCAACGAATTCATCGAACAAAAATGAGAGCGCTGTTGTAGCCATAATAATCACTCAGTAGCCACGTGGCAAAGGACAATGGTTTGGCAAATGGTGATGACGTGGCAGCTAGAACCAAGTTCAGCTGAAGAATATGAGATGCCGAGGACGAACCTCACAGGGCGACATGGCGATGAGTAAAGAAGATCAAACTCACCTTAATGGGTGACCTCCCTCGAGGTCGCCCCACGAGCAATGTCGGCATCCATATATCGAAGATAAGCAAGATTCCCAGTGTTCGTTATAGAAAGAGAGATCTTACACATCTATTGAAGATCCGGGCGAAGATTTAGTGTAACTTGTACTTCCCTGTTTAGAAGGCCCATTATGTGGCCCGTTAGGGTCTTCATCTTTGTACCTTGTAATTGTTATAAATAAACCCCAAGAGAAAAGACACACGAAAATACATAGGGAAAAGATAATAAAATATCCTGGCTTGGTATGCCCCCAGACGTAGTCCTTCCAGACGAACTGGGTCAACAAACTCGATTGTTCTTTACGTTTTCCATTATTCATTCATGATTCATACATTACTTGTTTGTGGCATAGACATAAAATCTATGTTACAACAATTGACGCCGTCTGTGGGAACGATCTAACGAATATTCAACAAAAGTTCGTGAAGACCCAAAAATAAAATCAGGATAGAACCCTCACTGATCATCCAAAATTCTACCCAGATTTCAAAAAAACTCATTGCTCATACGTCCTTGTGGTTTTCAACCGAAAATTTCATGAATTCCTTACGATATTCATACCTGGTCATACATCAATCAATCATTCATATATAATTTTGGATTACAAATCCATCAGACCAACATTCAATATTCATATGTGATTTTAGATCACAAAAACATCGAAAATCCATATGCTATATCACCTACACTCGCAGTAATACTTTCGAAACAGCACCATTGCCATAGCTCCATGGTTCAGAAATCTCGCAACTCGCTTCCTGAATCGAAGCCCACCACCATCGCCACTGCGAGCAGCCACTCCACCATCTCTGTCGCGCCGCTTAGCTGAGCTGCTCTGTCGAGTGCCGAGGTCAAAGGCCCGTCATTTTGTCGCTCCCACCGCGCCGCCGTGAATCGCCATGTGTACCGTTCGCTTCGCTATCTGCACCCATGCCCGGGGCGCGCATCGCTGCCTAGATGCTAAAACCCTGGAGTATGAAGTCCACCGTAAAACTACCATCGCCAAAGCCCGCCGAAGCCCAGAGTCACGCTGCCCCTGTCGCTACAATCCATGGTGGCGAGAAAACTGGGGTTTCTATTCTCAATGTTGTGCGATTTCAGACGGGAAGGGAGAAGTGCAAATTGGGGGAACGAATTGTGCGAAGTCAGCGAACTTGAGAATGATCAGCGTTATTTCTGGCCTGCGAACTTTTAATCCGACTTCAAACTTACATTGCATCAAAAGAATAAGGAAAGTACTCAAATTCCTAAAGTCGCGGTCCAAATAAGCAGACCCAACAATCTCAATTTCCTAAAGTCGCGGTCTCAAACAAGCAGACCCGACAATCTCAAATTCAATAAGTCAGGGTCTCAGACAAGCAAACCGGACAACCTCAAGTTTGTGAGGTCGTGATTTCAAACAAATGACCCTGTCGACCCTGACAGGCACATTGATCAAACCAAAAGGCAAGCAAGTCGCAACTTAAGTAAGACGATAAATAAGCCATTCAAATCACAAGTCAAAGAGAGTTGTAATCTCGATAAAATGACGTCGAAAGACGACGTTTTTCTATCAAACGAATATCTCAACCCAAGTTGACACCGAGTTAAAACACTTGATAAAAGTCACATTTCGGAACATCCTTCAGCTCATATCGTAGCCATGACTCGTAGCCATGACTTTCGAATCCCAAGGTCAATGAGGTCGCGGCCTAAACGACTTGATTCTTGTCACGACTTCATAAGACGACAAAGAACAAGTTCATTTAAATTGCAATGTCAATAAGACGATAAGAACATAGCTCGATTCATAGTCGCAGAAGTTATTCAAGTCACTGGCAAATAGTCCGAAACGACTATAAATCTACACAACCCGAAATGACTATAAACCTATGTGCCAATATTCTTTCTCATTCTTGAAACAATAAATTGCTCTGGTACAGATGATCTAAACAAACGAGAATCGAATCTCGATCCTGGGGCAAGACCCTAGGGATCCCAAACCTTTGCACATCCATGAAAGATGTTTATAAACAGATATCAAAACCCGATCCTGGAGGCAAAACTCCAGAAATCTCCAAGGTTATTTTATACCACAAAAATCGAAAAAGATCTTGTTACTAATTTCAAAATTCAAGTCTCATTTTCAAATATTGATAAGAGTCAGTTTTATCAAAAACATCAGAAACATTTTCTGACCTCCTAATAATATCTTTGCAAAATTTTCAAGAGTCTTTAAACCTAAATCTCTCTCTCCCAAAGAATTTCCTCAAATGGTCAAACAAACCATGCCATTCTGCCTCCTAAGGCAATGACTTTGTCCGCCTATATGGCGTCGACCTGCCGGCCTCCTCGGCGTTAGCATTCCGCCTCCTACGGCTATGACTTTGTCCGCCTATACGACGTCGACCTGCATACCTCCTCGGCGCTGGCATTTTGCCTCTTACGGCGATGACTTTGTCCGCCTATACTGCGTCGACCTGCCCGCCTCCTCGGCACTGGCATTCCGCCTTCTAAGGCGATGACTTTGTTCGCCTATACGGCGTCGACCTACCCGCCTCCTCGGCGCTGGCATTCCGCCTCCTACGGCGATGACTTTGTCTGCCTATACGGCGTCGACCTACACACCTCCTCGGCAATGGCATTCCGCCTCCTACGGCGATGACTTTTTCCGCCTATACGACATCGACCTGCCTGCCTCCTCGGCGCTGGCATTCTGCCTCCTACGATGATGACTTTGTTCGCCTATACGGTGTCGACCCGCCCTCCTCATCGGTGCTGGCATTCTACCTCCTAAAGTGATCACTTTGTCCGCCTATATGGCGTCGACCTACCCGTCTCCTCGGCGCTGTCATTACCACCTTCTTGGCGATAATTTTGTCCGTCTTCATTGGCATCGACCTGCCCGCGTCTTCGGCATCGGCTTTCCGCCTATTTTGGCGAGATTCACTAGTTTTATCTATTATAAGCCAATACAAGTCAAATAAAATGTTATCTTTCTCTTCAAAATTCCTATGTGTTTAAACCGAAGGAGGTCGCATTAATAAACATCAACCCCTGAGGTACGACTTTCGACTTACTGGCGGCGAGATTGCCACCCTAGTGGTGCGGTCCTCCCCGACTTTGTAAGACGACTAAGCAAAGTTCATAAATAAGCCGCATCCAAATAAGTTAGCAAGAACATATGAAATTCTAAAGTTGCGTAAGGAAATCAAGTCAGCACAATAAAGGAAGGAAAAATAAACGATTTTCTTTAATGACAGAAGGCCTGAAGGCTAAGTACATATTGTCGCAAACTGCTCGGCCAGAAATGGTCATCGACGAGCACAAACAAGACTCGTACAAAGAGATTCACCTCAAAGTGCGAGCAGATACAAGACTCGCACAGAGAGACTTCACCTCAAAATGCGAGCACATACAAGACTCGTACAAAGAGGCTCACCTTGAAGTACAAGCACAGAAAAGACTCGTACAAAGAGGCTCACCTCAAAGTATGAGCACAGAAAAGACTCGTACAGAGAGGCTCACCTCCTCAAAGTACGAGCACAAATAAAGAAAATCAAATACCTACCAAGTCGCAGCATGAACCAGCGACCAAGACTCTCGACGAGCCCAGCCTCTCGACGAGCTTAATCTCAAATAGCAATTTCAGATGAACCTCCTGACAAAACAGCGAGCACAAGATAGACCCCCGAACTTGGGGCACGAGGGAGAATCGAGCCCGCTAAAATACACCCAAGTCTGAAGTTGAAGATCCAAACTTGATAACAGAAGTATTATTATCAAAGTATGAACAATCAAGACCTCATGAAGGCATTCAAAACATACACAAGGGCAAAAAATGCATCCTCAAGGGCAAAAATCAGATAAGTCTTATTGAACAAAGATCAAGACCGACCTCCGAACAAAGTCAAAGTAAGCTCTTGGGGGCAATTATTGTAGCTATAATAATCACTCAACAACCACATGGCAAAGGACGATGGTGTGGCAAATGTTGATGACGTGGCGGCTAGAACCAAGTTCAGCTGAACAGTACGAGATGTCGAGGACGACCCTCACAGGGCGACCTGGCGATGAGTAAAAAAGATCAAGCTCGCCTTAACGGGCGATCTCCCTCGAGGAGGGTCCGCAAGCGGGGTTGAAAAGAAGAGAATAGGGACTAGTTGAATGGGCGACCTCCCCCAAGGTTGCCCCACGAGCAAGGTCGGCATCCATATATCGAAGATAAGCAAGATTCCCAGTGTTCGTTATAGAAAGAGAGATCTTACACATCTATTGAAGATCCGGGTGAAGATTTAGTGTAACTTGTACTTCCCTGTTTAGAAGGCCCATTAAGTGGCCCGTTAGGGTTTTCATCTTTGTACCTTGTAATTGTTATAAATAGGGGACAAACCCCAAGAGAAAAGACACACGACAGTACATAGGAAAAAGATAGTAAAATATCCTGGCTTGGTATGCCCCCAGATGTAGTCCTTCCGGAGGAACTGTGTCAACAAACTCGATTGTTGTTTACGGTTTCCATTATTCATTCATGATTAATACATTACTTGTTTGTGGCATAGACGTAAAATCTATTTTACAATAAGCACCGCCACCGATTTCGCCGGTCAGAGGACGAGTGCCGCCGAGCGAGCGAGAGTCGGATTATGCCGCCGAGGATCCAATCTGCTCGAAATTTCACCGACGCGACGTCGCGAGACCAACGCGAGTCACGGGGCTTCGCCCTGACTTGAACGATGTCACGGACGCTTGCAAGGACGAAGACGAAGATGACGAAGATGGGATGGGCAGAGCGACGCAGGAGGCGGAAGGATTTCACATGAAACCCTAAGCGAGCGATGAAGGAGACGAACCGTGTGAAACGAAACAAAACAACACATACGGGTGAGGTTTTGTCAAACAAAACAGCCGCACCCAGTTTTGAAACAAAAAAATTTAATTTCTATTTCAAAAATAATTTTATTATGCAATTAAAACGAGAGCCCGAAGCTCTGATACCACTGTTGGAATTTAGAGGCACATAAACACGTAATACACGCGCAACAGAATTAAATAGTTCACCAACAGCGAACATATAATTGCATAATTAAATACCGTGTAAACATAAAGAGAAACCTTACAGTAAATCGTACGCATATTTCTCTAATATGGTATCCACGTAATCCCCAATCACGGACTTGCACAGATTTGCCAGCGTTGAATCCCGAGATAAATTTGCTAGGAAAATTTTAACTCTAGATCTTATGGAGAGAATAATTAATTAACGTTGTTTGTGAATTTCCAAGATCTCATATATAAAGGAGATGCCCAACTTAAATCTTAAGCTAACCTATTAGGAAATAAAATCCCTAATCTTATAAAATAAATCTCTTAGATTTATTTCCCATACATAAAATCTCTACGGATTTAATTCACATGTATATAAAATCTCTACGGATTTGATTCCATATATATTAAATCCTATAATAATATTCCATATATTATTATTGGGAATTCCTAATTAATTAAATACAATTTAATTAAACATTAATAATAATTAAATCCAAATTAATCTATTATTAATAAATTCTCCATAAATTAAATATTAAATCCAATTTAACATTTAATCAACCAACTATAATCTGTAAAAGGGAACTACTTGTTGTGTGACCCATAGGCCCTCATATATCGAGCGATTAGTCAAACTAACGGTCTTAATTGAACCCTAGACAATAAATCAGACATTCTCAATATATGAGGTACGTTGCGAGAAACATGCAACTACCTGTAACTGAAACATGGGCTATTACGATTTCCTCCTTTCATTCGCGAATACTCGATTAAGTCTTGAACATGATGAAGTCTCTATTCAAATAACTTAATCATATTATCTCTAATCACTAATTGATCACGTATGTCACACTTAGCCACAAATTCTAAGTTGACGTGCATCGGCTGATGACTTTGATCCAATTATGATGAGAAGATGAGTATTCTCTCTAAATCCACATTGAGGAATGAATCCTATTCTTGGCTCAACTACCACGCACATGCACTTCGTGATGAACCCAATCCAAGCCCTATCTACCCATAGACGGGTGCAAGCGTCGGTCATGGTCAAAATTCATCACTCCATACATGTCGTGCGTATTGACCTCAAGTAAAAGGAGTATCGCATCGCTCCCACTAACAGAGACACCCGTAGACACATATTGTGAACTTACATCAAACGGTTTTTCGGATGGGTATACCAATACCCTCCAAGGTATTTGTGCATCCATCATGAAATACCTAGTATCTCGTAGTAAGTGAGATCTTACTACACTCTCTAAGAGTATGATGCAGATCGCACACCAATCTCCATTGCATCATCAATATCCCATTCTTGATGATCCTTGATCGGGGCTATTTGAGAATCATGCTTAAGTCATCTGAGTTTTCACAACCTCAATGACAGCAATGACTCATAGGAACACTTTTATGAATAAATGTAAACAACCAAACATAATATTCAAACAACTGTATTGACATACATTAATATTAAGTGAACTATAATATTAAATCAAACTGAATATCATCGAGTATTATGTCCTTACAATAGATTGTCTCTAGGACACTAACACTAACACGAAGCACATGACTAGTGATAAGCAACTCCACTCTCTTAGAGTATAATGCAGATCCCACATCAATCTCAAATGCATCATCAATATTCCATTCTTGATGATCCTTGATCGGGTCTAATTAAGAACTATGCCTAAGTCATTTTGAGGTCTCACACCCTCAATAACAACATTGGTTCATGGGAACACTTATATAAATAAATGCAAACAATCAAACATAATATCCAAGCAAGTGTATTGTCATACATTAATATTAAATGAACTATAATATTGAATCAAACTGAATAGCCTCGAGTATTATGTCCTTACAAATGATCGTCTCTAGGAAACTAATATTAACACGAAGCACATGACTAGTGATAAGAAACTCCTTCAAGCGTTCATTCCACAAGATGGCCCACGTTTGTACTTTGGTGACAATAAATATGGTATTACTAGAGGGATTGGAACATTAGTACTCCCTCAGTCCTACTATAAGTTTCTTCCTTTCCTTTTTCATCTCTCCCACAATAAGTTTCCTGTTTCTATAAATGAAAAAAGTAACTCAACTACCCATACTTTTTATCCTCACTTTTCACACAATATTACAAAGAATGCTACTCACTACTCCACTCATTACTTCTTATACATATTTCATCTCTCCCAATACCCAAAATTACCATTTATTTTTATCATTTTCTTATTATTCCTTAAACAAAATAACAAAAAGAAACAGAAAACTTTTATCGGGACGGAGGAAGTATTAAATGGTGTAAAGTTGGTTTGGTGGAGGGGTATATATGTCTTTTCTACTTTATATAAGAAATGTGCTTTATGTTTAAGAGGTATTTTTGTAAATATAGTGATATGTAGTGTAAATAAGAGATGCTACAATGGTCTATCCAATGAGTATTTAACCATTGGATGAATGAAAGTTGGTGTTTAAAACCATTGTGGGTGTCCATTAGATTGGAGAGAGAGTGTCATCCATCCAATGGAATGGATGGAGAGAGAAAATGTTTTTTTGGAGGAAAGTAGGTAGAAATGAGGTGAATGTGGGACCACAAGAGGTGTATGGATTGATGAATGATTGATAAACCATTGTGAGAGTATGTTTAAATAATTGAATTTTTATAAATTAGTGATGTGGAGGAGAGAGTAGATGGATGGATGAATTTTCATCAATCCATTGTGGATGCTCTAAGAAATTTTTTTAGAGTGGCTCAATCATAGGTCCAAAGCTCATTTACCTATTACCCTTAGGTTCATTCATATTTCCTCATTACTACTAGTGCAAAACACCATGTATAATACCCACAATACCCTCTCCCTCACACTCACACTCACACATCAATTAACCTACATCTCTCTCTCATCTCTCACATTTCACGCTCAGCACCACCCACCCCCAAAATCCAAAATTAGTGTCGCCGCCAAAAAGCAGACAGCGCAGCCTCCCCACCCGTGTTGGAATATACTATCACTTAAACACGTAATACATGCGCAGCAAAAATTAATAGTTCCCCAACAACAAACAGTTAATTGCATAAACGAGTACGAATAAATACAATGAGGAATCTTACAGTAATTCGTATGCAGTTTCCTCTACTATGGTATCCATGTAATCCCCTCGTACAGACTTGAACAGATTTGTCAGCGTTGAATCTGAGACGGAATTTGCTAGGAAAATTCCTACTCTAGATTTTATGGATAAATTAGGTTTTCTTGTAGTGATTAATGAATCCCTATGATGTCATATATATAGGGGAAGCCCAACTTAAAGATTAAGCAATCTTTATTAGGAAGATATTTCCTAATCTTGCAAATCATATCCCTTAGATATGATTTCCCTAAATATATTTTCCTACAATAATATTCCATATATTATTTTGGGATTCCTATTTAACTAAATCTAATTTAATTAAACAGTAATAATAATAAATTCTAAATTAATATTATTAATTAATTCTTCATAAATTAAATATTAAATCCAGTTTAATGCTTAATCAACCAACTATAATCCGTAAACGGGAATAACTTGTTGTGTGACCCATAGGCCCTCATACATCGAGTGATTAGTCAAACTAACGGTCTTAATTGAACCCTAGACAATAAATCAGACATTTTCAATATATGAGGTACGTTGCGAGAAATGTGCAACTACCTGTAACTATAATATGGGCAATTGCGATATATTTCTTTCATTCACGAATACTCGATTAGTCTTGAACATGATGAAGTGTCTATTCAAATAACTTAATCATATTACCTCTAATCACTAATTGATCACTTATATCACACTTGGCCAAAAAGTCCAAGTTTACGTGCATTGACTAATGACTTTGATCCAATTATGATGAGAAGATGAGTATTCTCTCTAAATCCACTTTGAGGAATGAATCCTATTCTTGGCTCAAATACCACGCACATGAACTTCGTGATGAACCCAATCCAAGTCATATATACCCATGGAAGGGTGCAAGCGTTGGTCATGGTCAAAGTTCATCACTCCACACATGTCATGAGTATTTACCTCAAGTCAAAGGAGTATCACATCGCTCCCACTAACTGAGACACCCGTAGACACATATAGTGGAACTACATCAAACAATTTCTCGGATGGGTATACTAATACCCTCTAAGGTATCTGTGCATCCATCATGAGATACCTAGTATCTCCTAGTAAGTGAGGTCTTACTACACTCTCTAAGAGTATGATGCAGATCACACACCAATCTTAATTGCATCATCAATATCCCATTCTTGATGATCCTTGATCGGAGCTATTTGAGAATCATGTTTAAGTTATCTGAGTTCTCACAATCTCAATGACAACAATGATTCATGGGAACACAGATAAGAACAAATGCAAATAATCAAACATAATATTCAAACAAGTATAATGTCATATATTTAATATTAAATAAATAATAATATTAAACCAATACTGAATATTATCTTGGCATTATGTCCTTACAAAGAATTGTCTCTAGGACACTAACACTAACAATCTCCCACTTGAACTAGAGTCAATCATCTACATGTCTTACCCCTAGACCATTGAAATGTCTAGTGTGTACATGAATACATAAATCCTTGGTGAATGGGTCAGCCAAATTATCTTTCATGGGAATACGTTCTAACTCTAACTCTCCTCTAGCAATTATCTCTCATATCAAGTGATAACGTCTCGGTACATCCTTGTTTCTGTTATTAGATCTCAGTTCCTTAGCTTGCGCAACCGCACCAGTGTTGTCACAATACAACTTTATTGGACTGCTGGCACTCGGAACTACCCCTAGTTCATTTAAGAACTATTTTATCCAGACAACCTCTTTGGCAGCTTCGGTTGTTGAGTCTACGGTAGTCTCTTGTTTGGAACTATTCCAACTAACCGCCCCACTATTGAGAATGAAAATATAGTCTGATTATGATTTGTAATCATCACAGTCGGATTGAAAACTTGCGTCAGCATAGCCAGTTGCAACTAGCTCTGGCCTAGTGCAAGTCATGGCGTACATGATGGAGCCAATTGCAGATTCATATACATTCTTCATGTGCTGCATATCAGCGTTAGTGGAAGGACAATCCTTCTTAGACTTATCCCATGACATGCCGGTAGAGAACTGTTAGTGTTAGTGTCCTAGAGACAATCTATTGTAAGGACATAATACTAGTTGATATTCAGTTTGATTTAATATTACAGTTCATTTAATATTAATGTATGGCAATACACTTGTTTGAATATTATGTTTGATTGTTTGCATTTATTCATGCAAGCGTTCCCATGAGTCATTGTTGTCATTGAGATTGTGAGAACTCGGATGACTTAAGCATGATTCTCAAATAGCCCCGATCAAGGATCATCAATAAAAATATGTCAACAGTTAATAAGCATGTATTACGTGTTTACGTGCCTCTAAATTCCAACAGTTAGCATCTGAATGGTTTATACTTGTTGCATTGTGGATATAATTTTCTTAATATACAAAATAAAAGACTCAAACTTAGTAATCATGAAAACTCGATTTACTTGTGGCATTGTAGACTTGATCATGTAAACGGGAACGAAATTGCAAGGTTAAGAAAGTTAGACTACTTAACCCCATTTGACTTTGAGTCTTATGGAAATTGTGAATCTTATCTCATGGGCAAGATGATAAACAGACTCTTTTTCTGGGAAAGGGGGTGCATGTCAAAGAAGTTCTAGACTTGATCTACAACGATGTTTGTGGACCATTGTCCACTCTAGCTAGGGGTCACTTTGGATACTTCATCACTTTTACTGATGATTTCTCAAGATATGGATACGTGTATCTTATGAAACACAAATTCAAATCTTTTGAGAAATTCAAAGAGTTTAAGGTTGAAGTAGAGAAGTAACTTGGTAAAAGTATCAAGGCTCTTTGATCAGATCGAGGAGATGAATACCTTAGCCATGAATTCATTGATTACTTGAAGTTACATGGAATCCAGTCACAATGGACTCTTCCCAAAACACCTCAGATGAATGGTGTGTCCGAGAGAAGAAACTGAACCCTGTTAGACAGGGTAAGGTCCATGATGAGCTTTTTCTCTCTTCTGACATTCTCATGGGGATACATGTTACAAACCTCAATTTACATTCTGAATAGGATTCCATCTAAATCGGTTGAGCATACACCATATGAACTATGGTGTGGCAAGAAGCCAAATTTTACACATATCAAACATGGGGTTGCCCCGTGATTGTAAAAAAGGATGCTTATCGACAAGTTGGAATCCAAAGGTGAAAAGGGTTACTTTGTGGGATATCCTAAGGAAACTAAAGGATATTGCTTCTATCTACCTGAGAAACAATCAGTGATTGTTTCTAAGCAGACCAAGTTCCTCGAAAAGGACTATGTCTTTAAGGAATAAGGTCGTAAGCTAATAGAACTTGAAGAAATTCAAGAACCATAAATTAACAAAGAGACTGATATCTTGTCAAAATAACATGATAAGAAATAAATGGGAGCATTTAGAAACTTTCACGGTGGGAGTCTTTCATCAGTGTAAGTTTTAGGGTCGCCTTTATCCGGGATCTCCACGTCATCATGTTCCTCTACGAGGAAACCATAATATCTAGTGGGTGGATTACGAATCTTAGAGGACATATGGAGTTGTGGTTGTGCAGGCTGTACATTCTGATCGTGAAAATTTTGTGGTGCATCCATTTCACCAATGCCCGAGAGGCCTCAAGAGCTACACTTTCAGATGCCTCTTGTGTTGGGATACTTTATGCCAAAATCTATTCAGGATGAACTCATAAACACAAATTTAAATCATAGATTATTACTAACATGAATTAACCTATGTGAATTCATATAATAAACCATGACGTTTTTAATACTAATGAGCTCTGGAGTTGCTTGATTTCCCGTAACCTTGAATGAGGTATTTATAGGCAACTCTCAAAGAGTCACACTTGAAAAACTATCCATTGGAGAGATAGCCTCAAAGGTTTCCTCTTTTGGTTAGTGATAAATGGCTACATTAGCGTTTTAACGCGCCCTTGCATGGTTTGGGTAATAGGTAACAAAACAGCCAATCACTATTTTATGTAGACTGGAAGATATCAGTCCTGACATTTCCTCAGTGGCATGTTGTTTTTAGTGTCAGTAAAGTACGCTGTTGTCGCCTCCTCATTGGTCAAAATCTTCCTTTGATTTGGAGACAAACAAACGACTCTTTTTGGTCAACTCCTCTGAACTGATACATTCCTTAAAGCCTACGAATGCATAACATTCTCTTTGTTTGTACTAAGATTGAACATAACACTATTTATAAAATAGTCGTTCAGGATCTTATATTTCAGTACAAAATATCTTCAGGATCTTTGGTCTTCAGGATCTTCAGGTCTTCAGGTTCTTCTGAGTCTTCAGAGTCTTCAGGAATTTATTAACTTATCCTGATCTAAATTTGTTGACTATACATGATGCAGATCTTTATTTGAAACCTGAGTCCTATTCTACCAAGATGTCCTGATGCATGTCATACTCAGGGGTTTTGGGATCTAATCAAAATCTCTTATATTAAATTCATCTCCCAACAATTTTCCCCTTTTTCATGATGCCAAAACCATCTTGTTACAAGCTCATTCAAAGATAAAGAACCTATCGTATATTCAGGTTTCAATTCCTAGAGCAAGTAAGAACAGGTTTATAGCAATAATAAACATTAGTAAGATAATGAGATATTATCTTTTCAGAGCAAAAATCAGTAGAGTTTCATTAAAGTAGAAATGAAAGTACAGGATACATAGTTTATCCTACTCTGCTGAACCAAAAAAAACTTCACCATCATGTATCTTCAGAATCAATCTCATCCAGAGGAGGTTCCAAATTGAACATCCCATAGTGTTGTGCCCAGATTATATTCTCCGGCCAACAAACAATAACAATATAAGTATTAACGATCAAAGCAATAGAAAACACAAGATTTGATTACCCAGTTCGTCTATGAATAAGACTACGTCTGGTGACGACCAAGCCAGGAATCTTTCACTATATTTTATGCCTAGAATACTAAAATGTTCGATCCTTTACAATGAACGACACAGGTTGTATTTATAGATGTAAAACTAGGTTACATGTCTTCATGGGCCTCTCTTGCGGGCTTGCTAGGGTTTCAGCCACCAAACTAGGGTTTCCTTGGCTTGTCCCGCAACCCTCACTCCTGGATACACATACCATGATTATGACCCGCAAAATCTACACCATTAACTACCCGTATCTTTGTCATATTTATCTTTATCTTACCTCGAGACCAAGTCGACTCCAACCTGCGTGACCTCCTAGGTCGCTGTTGGGATTATACTGGAAAGAATGCTTTTACTTTGTATAATCAAAACTGAATTTCGGACTTATTTACTGAAATAAATTATTTATCACTGATGCTTTAAATATCATCGAATGTTACATATATTTATTGCATAACTGTTAAATAAATCGTACGTGTTACATTGTAGTTAATTTAGTGATACCAGATCACAGAAGATTAAATTAATAGTCCCTTGTAACTAAAAGTACACCATTCACGACCTAGATGGAAATGAACAATCCATCGTGAAAGGTTGAAGTGTAAGGCTCGGATTGGCTTGTCTTGACCAAGAGATTACACTAGTGCATGACTGATGCACTGAATAGGACCTACATGAGGATAAATTCTTCAGAACTAAACAAGGAAGAATTAGACCTCAGTGGTTCGTTATTTCTTAATCTTCGTTCCTTAAATAGGATCACGTGTGGTTGGTAACTATTGCTTTGACTTATCATGGGTAGAGAATCAACGAGATTCAATACTTTTTATCTTGGGCAATATTATTGGTCACATGTGATTGCTAAGATTTAATACGGAGAATCGTGTGCAAGTACGCTTGTTCGATTTGCCCCCTTGGGAGGTTCATAAGCTTTATCATATGGAACTAGTTTTCGGTATTGGATAATAATGTTGAACCGTTCCTTAACCAAGGACAAAAAATATTAATTAATGGAAAGCTATTTCAGTGGCTTGAATTAATTAATGGGCTAGATAATCTTAAACACGGGAAATAATAACCGGGAGCCATATTGACTTTAATATGGGTTAAGATGGATAGTGCAATATTAATTATGTAGTGGGATTAATTAATATTTATAAGCTTGAATAATATTGTGGCTCAATATTGATAATTCAAGATCCATTGGAAGGTCCAATCTTAATTCTCCTAAAGGCCCCCTAAGTATCCCAACATAAAGTCCAATAACTGAAAAAGGTGTTTAAAATAAAATAAATATTGTTGCCTTATTTTTCCTCATAAATTCAAAAATTATGAATTAAAATGGGAGAAAGATTTTCTTTGAATTTTGTTATGGAATGAAGATATGTATTCTTGGAATACAAGATTATCTCATTAAATTCAAGAAATCTCCCACTTGGTTATCCATAAAGCAATTTTCAAAAATATTGAAATATAAAGGGCAAGAAATATTTTCTTGATTTTCTTGAAAAGATATTATGAAAGATATGTATTTCTTGAAATACAAGAATATCTCATAATCGATTTGGATGACACCAAGTTCAGAATGTGCGGAGATTTGGATCTTCCCAATATAGGATTAATTCATGCTAGTAATAATTATAAGAATTACATTTGTATTTAAATATTTATCCCAAATAGATCCGTGCACATTATTCCCCAACAATCGCATATCGATCCTCGGTTTAAGCTCAATTTTTTAAATTGTAATTTAATTCGTTTTCATTAAATTTGAAATTGGATAGTAGAATTGCTAGATCTTTTTTGCAGGTATCCAATTGTCATGGAATTTAATGTGTTTATTTATGCATGCATATAAATTGTGGTTTTTAATTCGATTCGTTCGGATTCGGTTTGCCTCGAGAGAAAATCCACGAGTAGATTAGGATTTGTTTGATTTGATCAATGTAATAGACTAGTCTAGATCTAGGTTTATTAATTTGTTGTAAATAAATTGTAACCTGATCGGAAATGGAGGCAAAGACGAAGAATTAAAGGATAGATGTAAATAAATTTGATCCGTGATCGGAAACGGAGGCGGAGACGAAGAATTAAAGGATATATCCAGAACCGTACGCGGATGACGTGCATCGCGCAAAATGTGCCAAGGGAGGCACACGCGCGACGCGGACATCTCCATGCGCACGGGCGCGACGCTCCATCGGGGGATCGGCTCGACGCTGGAAAGAGGACGGGCGACGCACATGCGGTCGCATAGGCGTGGTGCCATGCCATGTGGCCGAGGCGATTCGGGCGGCGTCTTGTGTAGGGGACGCTGGACGCCGCCGAGGTCTCGCGGGCGAGGCGTGTGAAATGTGCAAGACGCTGATGAATGCGGATCTGTTGCCGCCGCCGAGCCGCTACTGAGGCACGGGCGGTCGAGCTCGCCGAGGCGCTTGAGGCGTCTTGAGAACTCTTCTGGCCAAGGGGCCGGCCGATGAGGGATGAGGGCGCATCTCGGCCGCGAGCTACTTAGCGTGGCGTTCGAGGCAAGTTTTTTTTTCGAGACGACGAGTGGGAGAAATTCAAGACGGTGTTTCTTCAAAATCAAGCCAAGAAAAATCAAACCATGACAATTGGATAATTTGTGCCCAATATGTTTATTTTTCCGCTTTGCTTGATTTATTGTGTTTTCTTGTGCTTTATTTAATTTGTTTAAATGTGTTTGCATGAGAGTTGCCCAATGAAAAAACTCACCTTCAAAATTACTAAATATGTTTAAATAATTAATTGACAATTTTATTCCGGAAAATTAAATTGAATTAATTTTGACCTCCATGATTTATTTATTTGTGAATTCTTTTGGAGAAATTCCCCCACGGGACGGTCAAAAGTTAGCTTTCACATGAATGAATTCCAAATGGATGATTGTGGATTATTACTAGTTGCGACGATGACCCTTCCCACGAGGCTCGTTCAAAGCGAAATAATAATCATGTATTTAATCATGGTTATTCCTGTTGGTCCCGGTAAAAAACCCATGAAATGCGGAAAAATCGTGTAATGCATATAAAACAGGGGTGAGGGCAGAGTGATTCCAGATTTTTGCGTTTTTAAGCTCATGTGTTGTCTTTTGCTTAATCGAATGCATATGGCAAGTAAGAACATAAAGCAGTAAAGAACACACGATTTTATAGTGGTTCGGAGTCCAACTCCTACATCCACTCTTCCCTATCATCAGGGGCACCTACTTAACCAACTGGACTTAGTTTAACGTGTTAGTCCAACACCCAACAGATGTTTACTGAGTTCACACTCAAACGGGACTTATCTCCCTCACGGGATTGCCTACCCTCCCTTTCGGGATTGCTAGATGTTTACCGAGTTCACACTCACCTACAAACTTATCCTATCAAACTGATTTGGGTAAGGTTTGTTTGGTTTCCAACTAGGTTGAGATTTTCCCTTACATTTGTTTAGCCTCGATGCTAAGGATGGGAAAAACTCTCTAAGCTTAGGATACATCGTGGGTAGCTTAGATTGGATTCTAGAACACTCTTTGAATATATGCGTGTATATACAGACTTGTGTTCTAGGGTGGGAATGCTTTGATTTGGCTTGATGGATGTTTCACGCATTTTTCCACACTTGATAATGTAGGAAGATCTTGTATTTATAGTGTGGATTTGAATGTTACCGTTGGATGGAGTCACATTCAAATCCATACTATTCTGTAGCTTCTTGCAGCTTTTCCAGGCTGGTTGTCTTCCTCTCATTGGTCAACGTCAGCTGATTCTAACGGCTATATTCCTCAGATTCCTCGCCTTGGAATCGTTCAGGATTCTCTGAGTCTCAGTGTCTTGATTACATTATGAGCCTTGAGTTACTTGATTCATTGACTTCTCTTGGCGGACCTTATGCGTCCGGGCATCTTGACACTCGGGCTTTCTTGTGTTCGGCTCTTACGAATTCCGGACATCGACCCTCAGTCACTAGCTTTTCGAGCTAAGCGATCATCAGCGGTGTTTTGATTCTCGGTGAGTATGACTTGGATGACTTCTCTTGATGACTTCTTTCTGATCTGGTATCTCTGATTTACGGTTTTCTCGATATCGATTTCTTCTCGCTTTGATCGTCGGCTTCACATGATCGGTCGATTATATCAGTCGGCATATCAGTTTAGAACATCTGATCTCAATCACGTCTGATTTTGATCATCTGCTCGTCTTCATATCTGATCTCGATCACGTCTAATCTCGATCAGTCTCATCTGCTCCTCTTCTGATCTGCAACCTTCTTTTTACGATCTTACGGTCGGTTTCTTTTCCCGATCGGCTTATGCGCTCTTTTGATCACCGGATCGGCTCGTTCAAGTTCTTCCGATCATCCGATCTTCTGTCACCGCTTAGCTTTTCTTCTCTTCTGATTTTTCTCAGCTCATCAGTTAACTCCGGAACTCATCTTACTCATCTGATCTCGATCAGTCTCGTCTGATTTCGTGAGTTCCCCCTCAATTTGTTCTCTCGTTCCCCCTCAACTTGTTATTTGTAAATCAGCTTCAACAACACAAGTTGATAATTTTTTGGCATAATTCATCAAAACTAAAATATCCCAACAATTTCCCCCTTTTTGATAATGGCCTTGGCATTTGAATATATGCATTTTTAAAAAACGGGTTTTCTTTTTAAAAAGATCGATTCAATGGTTACTTTGAAATCGATGAACTTCGAACACTTTCGATACCAACCGATGGTATCGGATCGAGACAAGTTTTTAAAATAGATCCGCTTTCGGCGATCACATTGAAAAAGTAATCTTTTGAGCACCCGCTCTGATACCAATTGTTGGTCCCGGTAAAAAACCCATGAAATGCGGAAAAATCGTGTAATGCATATAAAACAGGGGTGAGGGCAGAGTGATTCCAGATTTTTGCGTTTTTTAAGCTCATGTGTTGTGTTTTGCTTAATCGAATGCATATGGCAAGTAAGAACATAAAGCAGTAAGGAACACACGATTTTATAGTGGTTCGGAGTCCAACTCCTACATCCACTCTTCCCTATCATCAGGGGAACCTACTTAACCAACAGGACTTAGTTTAACGTATTAGTCCAACACCCAACAGATGTTTACTGAGTTCACACTCAAACGGGACTTATCTCCCTCACGGGATTGCCTACCCTCCCTTTCGGGATTGCTAGATGTTTACCGAGTTCACACTCACCTACAAACTTATCCTATCAAACTGATTTGGGTAAGGTTTGTTTGGTTTCCAACTAGGTTGAGGTTTTCCCTTACATTTGTTTAGCCTCGATGCTAAGGATGGGAAAAACTCTCTAAGCTTAGGATACATCGTGGGTTGCTTAGATTGATTCTAGAACACACTTTGAATATATGCGTGTATATACAGACTTGTGTTCTAGGGTGGGAATGCTTTGATTTGGCTTGATGGATGTTTCACGGATTTTTCCACACTTGATAATGTAGGAAGATCTTGTATTTATAGTGTGGATTTGAATGTTACCGTTGGATGGAGTCACATTCAAATCCATACTATTCTGTAACTTCTTGCAGCTTTCCAGGCTGGTTGTCTTCCTCTCATTGGTCAACGTCGGTGATTCTAATCTGGCTATATTCCTCGATTCCTCGCCTTGAATCATTCAGATTCTCTGAGTCTCGGTGTCTTGATTCTGTATGAGCCTTGAGTTACTTTTTCTGTACCGACTTCTCTCCAGCGGACCTTATGCGATCGGGCATCTTGACACTCGGGCTTCTGTGTTGGCTCTTACGAATTCGGACATCGACCCTCGGTCACTGCTTTTCGAGCTAAGCCGATCATCAGCAGTGTTCTGATTCTCAGTGAGTATGACTTCAGATGACTTCTCTTCTGATGACTTCTTTCCTGATCTGGTATCAGATTTCTGGTTTTCTGATATCTGATTTCTTCTCGCTGATCGTCGGCTTCACATCGGATCGATTATATTATAGGGTCAGTCGGCCTATCGATTTAGAACATCTGATCTCAATCACGTCTGATTTTGATCATCTGCTCGTCTTCATATCTGATCTCGATCACGTCTAATCTCGATCAGTCTCATCTGCTCCTCTTCTGATCTGCAACCTTCTTTTCTGATCTTCTGGTCAGTTTCTTTACGATCGGCTTATGCACTCTTTTGATCACCCGGATCGGCTCGTCTTCATTCTTCCGATCATCCGATCTTCGTCACCGGCTTAACTTTTCTTCTCTTCCGATTTTTCTCAAATTTCATCGATTAACTCCGGAACTCATCTTACTCATCTGATCTCGATCAGTCTCGTCTGATTTCGTGAGTTCCCCCTCGATTTGTTCTCTCGTTCCCCCTCAACTTGTTATCTGTAAATCAGCTTCAACAACACAAGTTGATAATGTTTTGGCATAATTCATCAAAACTAAAATATCCCAACAATTTCCCCCTTTTTGATAATGACGCCAAAACATTTGAATATATGCATTTTTAAAGAAACGGGTTTTCTTTTTAAAAAGATCAGTTCAGGTGGTTACTTTGAAATCAGTGAACCGTTCGAACACCTGCTCTGATACCAACTGATGGTATCAGATCAGAGACAAGTTTTAAAATAGATCTGCTCGGGCGATCACATTGAAAAAGTAATCTTTTGAGCACCCGCTCTGATACCAATTGTTGGTCCCGGTAAAAAACCCATGAAATGCGGAAAAATTGTGTAATGCATATAAAACAGGGGTGAGGGCTGAGTGATTCCAGATTTTTGCGTTTTTTAAGCTCATGTGTTGTGTTTTGCTTAATCGAATGCATATGGCAAGTAAGAACATAAAGCAGTAAAGAACACACGATTTTATAGTGGTTCGGAGTCCAACTCCTACATCCACTCTTCCCTATCATCAGGGGCACCTACTTAACCAACTGGACTTAGTTTAACGTGTTAGTCCAACACCCAACAGATGTTTACTGAGTTCACACTCAAACGGGACATATCTCCCTCACGGGATTGCCTACCCTCCCTTTCGGGATTGCTAGATGTTTACCGAGTTCACACTCACCTACAAACTTATCCTATCAAACTGATTTAGGTAAGGTTTGTTTGGTTTCCAACTAGGTTGAGATTTTCCCTTACATTTGTTTAGCCTCGATGCTAAGGATGGGAAAAACTCTCTAAGCTTAGGATACATCGTGGGTTGCTTAGATTGGATTCTAGAACACTCTTTGAATATATGCGTGTATATACAGACTTGTGTTCTAGGGTGGGAATGCTTTGATTTGGCTTGATGGATGTTTCACGCATTTTTCCACACTTGATAATGAAGGAAGATCTTGTATTTATAGTGTGGATTTGAATGTTACCGTTGGATGGAGTCACATTCAAATCCATACTATTCTGTAGCTTCATGCAGCTTTTCCAGGATGGTTGTCTTCCTCTCATTGGTCCACGTCAGCTGATTCTAACGACTATATTCCTCGATTCATCGCCTTGAATCATTCAGATTCTCTGAGTCTCGGTGTCTTGATTCTGTCGAGCCTTGAGTTACTTGATTCTACCGACTTCTCTTGGCGGACCTTATGCGATCGGGCATCTCGACACTCGAACTTCTTCAGGTTCGGCTCTTCTAAATTCGAGACATCCCCGACCCTCGGTCACTAAAGACTTTTCAGCTAACCGATCATCGTGATGTTACGATTCTCGGTGAGTATGACTTGGATGACTTCTCTTACGATGACTTCTTTCTGATCTGGTATCTTGATTTACGGTTTCGATATCGATTTCTTCTCACTTTGATCGTCGACTTCACATGATCGGATCGATTATAGCATCAGTCGGCATATCGGTTTAGAACATCGATCTCATTCCGCGTCGATTTTGATCATCTGCTTTCGTCTTCATATCGATCTCGATCCGCGTCGATCTCGTCGGTCTCATCTGCTCCTCTTACGATCTGCAACCTTCTTTTACGATCTTACGGTGGGTTCTTTACGATCGACATGCGCTCTTGATCACCCGGATCGGCTTCGTCATTCTTCTGATCATCGATCTTACGATCGGTGGCTTAACTTTTCTTCTCTTGATTTTTCTCGGCTCATCGATTAACTCGGAACTCATCTTACTCATCGATCTCGTCGGTCTCGTCTGCGATTTCGTGAGTTCCCCCTCGATTTGTTCTCTCGTTCCCCCTCAACTTGTTATCTGTAAATCAGCTTCAACAACACAAGTTGATAATGTTTTGGCATAATTCATCAAAACTAAAATATCCCAACAATTTCCCCCTTTTTGATAATGACGCCAAAACATTTGAATATATGCATTTTTAAAGAAACGGGTTTTCTTTTTAAAAAGATCAGTTCAGGTGGTTACTTTGAAATCAGTGAACCGTTCGAACACCTGCTCTGATACCAACTGATGGTATCAGATCAGAGACAAGTTTTAAAATAGATCTGCTCGGGCGATCACATTGAAAAAGTAATCTTTTGAGCACCCGCTCTGATACCAATTGTTGGTCCCGGTAAAAAACCCATGAAATGCGGAAAAATCGTGTAATGCATATAAAACAGGGGTGAGGGCAGAGTGATTCCAGATTTTTGCGTTTTTTAAGCTCATGTGTTGTGTTTTGCTTAATCGAATGCATATGGCAAGTAAGAACATAAAGCAGTAAAGAACACACGATTTTATAGTGGTTCGGAGTCCAACTCCTACATCCACTCTTCCCTATCATCAGGGGCACCTACTTAACCAACTGGACTTAGTTTAACGTGTTAGTCCAACACCCAACAGTTGTTTACTGAGTTCACACTCAAACGGGACATATCTCCCTCACGGGATTGCCTACCCTCCCTTTCGGGATTGCTAGATGTTTACCGAGTTCACACTCACCTACAAACTTATCCTATCAAACTGATTTATGTAAGGTTTGTTTGGTTTCCAACTAGGTTGAGATTTTTCCTTACATTTGTTTAGCCTCGATGCTAAGGATGGGAAAAACTCTCCAAGCTTAGGATACATCGTGGGTTGCTTATATTGGATTCTAGAACACTCTTTGAATATATGCGTGTATATACAGACTTGTGTTCTAGGGTGGGAATGCTTTGATTTGGCTTGATGGATGTTTCACGCATTTTTCCACACTTGATAATGAAGGAAGATCTTGTATTTATAGTGTGGATTTGAATGTTACCGTTGGATGGAGTCACATTCAAATCCATACTATTCTGTAGCTTCTTGCAGCTTTTCCAGGCTGGTTGTCTTCCTCTCATTGGTCCACGTCAGCTGATTTTAACGGCTATATTCCTCAGATTCCTCGCCTTGGAATCATTCAGGATTCTCTGAGTCTCAGTGTCTTCAGTTCTGTCTGAGCCTTCAGGTTACTTGATTCAGCCGACTTCTCTTCAGCGGACCTTGTCTGATCAGGCATACTGACACTCAGGCTTACTGTGTTCAGCTCTTCTGAATTCAGACATCCTGACCCTCAGGTCACTAGCACTCAGGCTAACTGATCATCAGCAGTGTTCTGATTCTCAGTGAGTATGACTTCAGATGACTTCTCTTCTGATGACTTCTTTCCTGATCTGGTATGCAGATTTCTGGTTTTCTGATATCTGATTTCTTCTCGCCTGATCTGATCAGCTTCACATGATCAGATCAGTATAGCATCAGGTCAGCATATCAGTTTAGAACATCTGATCTCAATCACGTCTGATTTTGATCATCTGCTCGTCTTCATATCTGATCTCGATCACGTCTGATCTCGATCAGTCTCATCTGCTCCTCTTCTGATCTGCAACCTTCTCTTCTGATCTTCTGGTCAGTTTCTTTCTGATCAGCTTGTCTGCTCTTCTGATCACCAGATCAGCTCGTCTGTTCTTCTGATCATCTGATCTTCTGGTCAGCTGGCTTAGCTTTTCTTCTCTTCTGATTTTTCTCAGCTCATCAGTTAACTCCGGAACTCATCTTACTCATCTGATCTAGATCAGTCTTATCTGATTTCGTGAGTTCCCCCTCAATTTGTTCTCTCGTTCCCCCTCAACTTGTTATCTGTAAATCAGCTTCAACAACACAAGTTGATAATGTTTTGGCATAATTCATCAAAACTAAAATATCCCAACAATTACTTAGGTATAAAATTGATATGCATATACTTCCCCGAACTCCCTATCAATTTTATATTGGTCAAGTGGGAGCCAACTATTAATCTGGATATTAAAGGTTTAATAACTGTTCTTGTTTGTAACCTGCTTGAATGTGTTTAAATAATGACCCACCCCACGTGGCTTATTTAAACTGTTTTGAGATGTTGGCTGATGCATGTTCATATTTTTTGAGATTTTAAATATGATGCATGTGATCGAACCTTGTGATATATTTGTGCTTATGCATATTATTGTTTATTTCAGTTCATCATGTCGCAAACTTTTAATCCACTATTCAATATACTTAAAGACAATTTGCTTACTGGTGAAAACTTTGTTGATTGGAATCGTAAACTTACTATTGTCCTCACTGCACAAAGCCATAACTGGGTTCTCACTACACCTAAACCAGAAAAGCCAAAAGATGAGTAAACTAAAACGGTTAAGAAAGAGTATGCTGACTGGGAGCGTTCCAACAAAATGGCAAAGTGTACCATCTTGGCTTCTATGTCAGATGTGTTACAACACCAACACCAGAACGTTGAGACCACTGCAGACATCATGACTAGTCTTAAAGCGATGTTTCAACATCAGAATCGTGTTGCCTGTCAGATCACCATGAGGGACTTGCTCTCTATGAAAATGGTGGAGGGAACACCCCTAAGGGAGCACGTTCTCCAGATGATGGCTCACCTTAACAAACTTAAGGGACTTGGTGCTGAATACGACATCGAGACCCAAATCGATTTCGTGCTCCACTCTCTACCGAAAAGCTTTGAACAGATCAGGCTGAACTACCTGATGAATAATCAGAAGTTCTCGATGTCTGATCTATTGCAAGCTTTAGTCTCGGCAGAGGTGATATTGGGGCAAAAGAGCCAAGCCTTGGTGGCAAATGGACCTTCTTCTTCTTCTAGGACAAGGGGTGGTAAGAACAAGAAAAGGGACAAAAGCCACAAGCAAGTGAACTCAAGTGTTGCCAATGGCAAAGAAAAGGTGAAGAAGGGTGGAGGAGTGAATAAGCCAGCTAAGGGGAAGTGCTTCAACTGCGGTGAAAAAGGACATTAGAGGTCAGCCTGTTCCAAACCCAAAAGGGATGGAAAGAAAGGTAATTCTCACGCACTAGTTGTTGAAACTTGTTTAGCGGCGTATGCCTCCCATTTATGGTTGGTGGATACGGGATCCACTGATCATGTTTGTTTCATTTTACAGGGGTTCAAGCGGACCCGAAAACTTAGTGGGAGTGAGATCCTCATCACACTGGGCGATGCTACGAGAGTGGCAGCTGAAGCAGTGGGAGAAGTGCACCTGTCTTTTGAAGACAGAGTTTTAATTTTAAGAGATGTTCTTTACGTTCTGAATTTTAGAAAGAATTTAATTTCAGTTTCTAAACTTTTTCTTTATGGATATTCGGTTACTTTTAATAAAATTGTTACCATTTCTCTTTTTTGAAAAATTTATCTGTTATGGAACGTTGTCGAATAATCTCTATACAATCAACTGTGCACACCACTCACGAAATGCATCCTATAACACATCAACTATTTCCGAGAAAAGAAAACGTTCATCAAACGTGAACGAGACACTTCTATGGCATCTAAGATTGGGACATATAAATCCAAAGAGGATCCAAAGGTTGGTGAAAGGCGGTTCACTGTAGTTTCTTCAAGTTGAACCAATTCCAACCTGCGAATCATGTTTGGAGGGTAAAATGACCAAGAGGGCATTTGGAGCCAACGGGAATAGAGCCAAAGTGTTATAAATCGTTAACACAGATGTATGTGGTCCAATGTCAACCAAAGCAAGAGGAGGTTATGAGTATTTCGTCACTTTTATTGATGACTACTCAAGGTAAGGTTACATTTTCCTTATGAAGCATAAATCTGAGACCTTTGAGAAATTCAAAGAATTTAAGGCTCAAGCAGAGAATCATAGGGAAAAACGTGTCAAGTCTCTACGATCCGATCGTGGAGGCGAATACCTCAGTGATGAATTTTTGAAATACTTGTCTGATGAAGGGATTGCATCCCAGCTAACTGCACCCGGAACCCCTCAACAAAACGGGGTTGCAGAGCGAAGAAACAGAACTCTTTTGGAAATGGTTAGATCTATGATGAGTTAGGAGGATCTTCCCAAGTCATTCTGGGGTCATGCCTTGGAAATAGCAGCCTACATTCTGAACTTGGTGCCATCCAAATCGGTTCCCAAAGGGTGTATGTTCTATGGTCCCGAAGATCAAAAGGTGGTAATAAGCACCCACGTTAGATTTTTGGAAGAAGACTATATGAATGAAAGAAGACCCAGAAGTGAGATTACCTTAAATGAGCTAAGAGGGCTAACCTCAGTGCCAACTGTACAAGATGACTTACCAAATGACACACTTACACAACCGGAACCTCGTCGTAGTGGGAGGGTTGTGAAACAGCCCGAGAGATTCATGGGAATAGGAGAGTCCTCGGACTTGATTCCCGGACAATACGAATCAGACCCATGGACATATGACGAGGCAATCCAAGACAAGGATGCAGATTCTTGGCAAACAGCAATGAAAGCCGAAATGGGTTCTATGAATCATAACAGAGTGTGGGAGCTAGTCGAACCACTTAATGGGGTCAAACCCATTGGTTGCAAGTGGGTGTATAAGAGAAAGAGAGGACCGGACGGGAAGGTGGAAACCTTCAAGGCAAGACTCGTGGCGAAAGGTTATACTCAGAAAGAAGGGATCGATTATGAGGAAACTTTTTTGCCCGTAGCCATGCTCAAGTCCATCCGAATTCTCTTATAGATTGTTGCGCATCTCGACTTTGAAATCTGGCAAATGGATGTCAAGACAGCTTTCCTTAACGGAAGTCTTGATGAAGAGATCTTTATGCAACAACCCCAATACTTCATTGAAAAAGGCCAAGAACACCTAGTTTGTAAGCTCATGAAGTCCATATACGGACTCAAACAGGCATCCAGAGCTTGGAACCAATGTTTTGATCATGTTATAAAGTCTTATGGGTTTGATCAAAATGAGTTCGAAAGTTGTGTGTACAAAAAGCATGTCGGAACTGCATTGGTATTCTTAGTACTATACGTAGACAACATTCTAATCATCGGGAACGATATGAAGGTGTTATCAGACGTAAGGGCATGGCTTTCAAAATAGTTTGATATGAAGGACTTAGGGGAAGCCGCACACATCCTTGGGATCAAGATCACTCGAGATCGCAAGAAAAGGATGATAGGCTTGTCGCAAGCTTCATACATAGACACTGTCTTGAAACGATTCAGCATGCAGGATTCAAAGAAAGGCTTCGTACCTTTCAGACATGGAATCCATCTATCCAAGAAAATGTGCCCTAAGACACAAAAGGAGATAGATGACATGAGAGGAATTCCTTATGCTTCGGCTGTCGGATATGCAATGCTGTGTACGAGACCGGATATCTGCTTTGTCGTTGGTATGGTGGCAAGATATCAAAGTAACCCGGGAAAAGAACATTGGACGGCAGTTAAAAACATTCTGAAGTATCCGAAAAGAACTCGAGATAGAATGTTAATTTATCAGTCAGATAGTCTAATCCCCATCGGCTACACGGACTCGGATTTCCAATCAGACATAGACTCCAGAAAATCTACCTCCGGTAGTGTGTTTTGCATGGGGGGAGGAGCCTTGACATGGAGAAGCGTCAAGCTGAAATGCGTCGTAGATTCTTCCATGGAAGCCGAATATGTAGCTGCTTGCGAGGCAGCGAAAGAAGCGGTTTAGCTCAAGAACTTCCTAGTGGACTTGAATGTAGTTCTGAATTTGCCCAGCAGAATCACTGTTTATTTTGACAATGCCGGAGCAGTTGCAAATTCAAGGGAACCAAGAGCCCACAAGGCCAGCAAACACATTGAAAGGAAATACCATCTTATACGAGATATCGTTAAGAGAAGAGATATAGATGTGGCAAAGATAGCGTCAGAAGACAACCTGGCAGATCCATTCACAAAGGGTCTGCCTCTGAATACATTCGAGAGACATGTGGAAGGAATGGGTGTCAAGACCGTTGCCAATCTACTTTGAGTATAAGTGGGAGAAATTATTAGGTTCGTGTAGGTGACATTAGATGTCACGTATTAGGAACTACAAGAGACATGTTGTAGTATACTTAAAAGCAGACTTTGAGTATAAGTGGGAGATTGTTGGGATTATACTGGAATGTATGCTTTTACTTTGTATAATCAAAACTGAATTTCGGACTTATTTACTGAAATAAATTATTTATCACTGATGCTTTAAATATCATAGAATGTTACATATATTTACTGCATAACTGTTCAATAAATCGTACGTGTTACATTGTAGTTAATTTAGTGATACCAGATCACAGAAGAATAAATTAACAGTCCCTTGTAACTAAAAGTACACCATTCACGACCTAGATGGAAATGAACAATCCATCATGAAAGGTTGAAGTGTAAGGCTCGGATTGGCTTGTCTTGACCAAGAGATTACACTAGTGCATGACTGATGCACTGAATAGGACCTACAGGAGGACAAAGTCTTCAGAACTGAACAAGGAAGAATTAGACCTCAGTGGTTCATTATTTCTTAATCTTCGTTCCTTAAATAGGATCACGTGTGGTTGATAACTATTGCTTTGACTTATCATGGGTAGAGAATCAACGAGATTCAATACTTTTTATCTTGGGCAATATTATTGGTCACATGTGATTGCTAAGATTTAATACTGAGAATCGTGTGCAAGTACGCTTGTTCGATTTGCCCCCTTGGGAGGTTCATAAGCTTTATCATACCAAATCTTGCAAGTGGAACTAGTTTCCGGTATGGATAATAATGTTGAACCGTTCCTTAACCAAGGACAAAAGATATTAATTATTGGAAAGTTATTTCAATGGCTTGAATTAATTAATGGGCTAAATAATCTTAAACACGGGAAATAATAACCGGGAGCCATATTGACTGTAATATGGGTTAAGATGGATAGTGCAATATTAATTATGTAGTGGGATTAATTAATATTTATGGGCTTGAATAATATTGTGACTCAATATTGATAATTCAAGATCCATTGGAAGATCCAATCTTAATTCTCCTAAAGGCCCCCTAAGTAGCCCAACATAAAGTCCAATAACTGAAAAAGGTGTTTAAAATAAAATAAATATTGTTGCCTTATTTTTCCTCATAAATTCGAAAATTATGGCATAAAAGGGGAGAAATATTTTCTTAGAATTTTGTTATGGAATGAAGATATGTATTCTTGGAATACAAGATTATCTCATTAAATTCAAGAAATCTCCCACTTGGTTATCCATAAAGCAATTTTCGAAAATATTGAAATATAAAGGGCAAGAAATATTTTCTTGATTTTCTTGAAAAGATATTATGAAAGATATGTATTTCTTGAAATACAAGAATATCTCATAATTTCAAGAAGATCCAAATCTTGTAATCATGACCTAATATTTCGAAAATTCCATAACAAAGATAAGGTGGGATTTTTGTGGAATATTATAATTATGGAAAAAAGAATATAGGAGATATATTCAAGATTTCTTGGAGATCAAGGAAAGATTTTCCCACATTGTTTTTTCCCTAAAATTTCGACCACCACCCTGTCTATAAATAGGGGATGATTCTTTCATTCCCAAGTACAATTCCATGTGCTGGAAAAATTAGTAAATCCACAAAGGTGGTGCAACAAAGTTTATTTTCCTTTTGTTAATTGTTCGCAAGCATCCTACCACCGGATTGTCGAGCAAGGATTAAGGGAATACTTGGGAAGGTTCTTTTGGTGTGTTTAATAAACGAGGCCATTACCATTCCAAGATGTACGTTCACGTAAACTCATAGAAATTCCGCATGCGTAGGATTTACGTGAATTGATTATATGCATGATTTGTTGTTGGATTATTATTTGAATTAATATAGGATTAATTCATGCTAGTAATAATTATAAGAATTAAATTTGTATTTAAATATTTATCCCGAATAGATCCGTAAACATTATTCCCCAACAGTCGCCAAACGGCCTTCACTTTCTTCCAAGTCGCCAAGCGACCTTCACGTTCTTCCAAGTCACCTCGCGACCTGCGTAGCCTCGTAAGTCGCCTTGCGACCTGCCTGGCCAAAGCAAAGTCGTCTCTAATGACAAGTGTAAGATGGAAAGACATTGCCTCTGGAAAGTCAGACTATTTCATGTTACAACAATTGCCCCTCAATTCAAGGTCGCAAGCTTGCATTGGGGCCTTGATTTGATCTGTTGTTCTTTACCGACCTACGGCAAGTCGACCTCGAGAAATGTGCCCAAAGCAAACCGTCATCCTTGGGGAGGCGAATCGTTGCCTTGATTTCCTGAATTAACATGGGGTATGACTGAAACATCATGATGACTTGGCAGACAGGTGACGTCATGTGCCGCGAACTCGCCCATCCAGTAGATGCGATGTCGGCCACGCGCTACCTGTGCGACTTTACTTTCTTCGGGGGGCCTTGAATTTATTTATTTTGGACTTTCCACCCCCTCTTCTTTCTCTATAAAAAGGACGGGGGTTTTAGACTTAAACCCTTATTCCTTATCTTCCACCCAAACCAAACCTTCGTACATCCGAATTTCCGGCGAGCTTCCGATCTAGAGATTAACTCAGGTAACACCCTCACTTTTCCTCCACTCCTTCCATGGCTTCCGATTATCCGTCTGCTCCCACGCCTCCCCCTGTTCTGATTCCATCATCCTCGGACGATGATGACATGGCCATTTCCCACCTCTACCGCCGCCATGATTCCAGCTCCGCCACCACCAATGTTGAGGAACCCTCGACCACCGCTGCCCAGGTTGATATCAGGGACTGCGGAGGAAACGATGAAGAAGACGACGAACAGTTCTTGGCCGAATTAGAAGAAATCATTCATCTCCCTCAGCTGAACCTCAGTCCTTCCCGCTCCATTACACCGGGGACGGGTGCATCCTCGGGTCCTTCCAACCCGACCCGCAACAAAGGGGCATATGAGTGGGTCTTCGACTATCGGACATACGAGGCCTGAGCTCCCTACAAGCGACCAGAGCACAGCTATAGGAAGTCGGTCAAGTCAGATTTTGCGGCCTCCCAACAGAAGTATCAGTCGACTTTGGATGATCGGTACGTGCGCTCCCTCTGTCGCCTGTACAAAGTGCCCCAGGGACATACACTTCTATGGACCAAACCCTGATGAGAGTGCCGACCAGCCGCCGCCTGGCATGATCGCTGTCACCGAGCACACGATGGAGGCGGGGATTCGCTTCCCACTACATCCTGTCGTCTCCCATCTTCTCGCGGCTTGGAATCAGAGCCTTACCCAAATCACCCCCAACGGCTGGAATTACATCCTCGCTACCATGACTATTCTGGGGCAGGCCGGGATAAATCGGCTCCCGACTCCTGGCGAGATCGCATATGTGATGATGCCGGTCGCCCAAGCCGGCGGATATAATGCCGTGCGACTTCGGAAAGGTCGCGAGCTGGTGAGTGGGATCCCCAATAAGGTCACTGATTGGCATCGCAAATGGTGGTTTGTCGGTGGGCGTGGGAGTCTGTGGATCCTTCGAGCACACTACCCATACGTGTTCCGATCGACTACGCCCATCGAGTCAAACACGATGAGTTTTAACTTTTTGACTTTGAGATTGTACTGATCTGATTCCACTTTTATTCTGTAGTGTTCACGCCTGCTGCTGCCGACTTATATTGGGACTTCTTGGAGGCTTACAACCTTGTCCGTGACACTCCTCCGAGCTGCCGAGATGTCAACGCCTTGAATTCTGAGCTCGATCGCCTCAAGGCCGGCTTGTACATATATCCACGTCACCTGAAGATCCCTTGTAAGTAATTCATATTTATCATCGCTTAGAATTCTTATACGAGACCTGTCTGACCGGTTTTTCCCTTGTGCAGTTCCTACCATCCCAATTTACCAACGTCAACCACCTGCCGACGTGATGTCTGCCCGCAAGAAGTCTGTGCTTGGTCAGATGAGGCATGCGGCGACCTCCGAGGTCGCTCCTCCAAGCTCTTTCCCCTTCGGTCCCTCTACCACCGATAAAGGAAAGAGGAAGGCCACAGGGCCGACTCCACTAGCTTCCGAGCCTGCTCGGAAGAGGGTGGGGGAGGAGATAAGCACCTATCATTAGAGATCAACAGGGGGCTTGGGAGGTCACCCCTGCGCCCGTCTTCACGGTCTGTCCCCGCCCCCGAGGGAGGTCGTCATCCGAAGGATGACTCCTGGCTGGGCTGGGAAACCGATCGGGTGGATGAGTAAGTTTCCTTTCTCCTTTCTTCTCCCTTACTTTCTTCCTTATCATTGATTGACGACTTGCATCTCTTCGCAACCCTGAGTTCGGACTGACCAAATTTTCCCCGGAGGTGGTGAGCTTTCTGAGGTCACCCCAGCTTATTCCGGTCGGGGTGCCCGAGAACTGGCCTGGGTACCTTACTCGAGGCCTACAGAATCTACCTCGGGGGTTCACCCGAACTGACCATGTTAATGCCCGATGTTAGAAGGTGACGGGCAACCTGTACTCGGCCCTCGTCCACTCTCGGAAAGCGGCCTTCTTCCTGGAGAAGTCCAGTTCCCAGCTAGAGATGGAGCTCAAGAATCTGCGAAAGTCGCGGACCCGGGTTGCCGGCCAGGCCAAGTCGATCCTGATTGCGGCCGAGACCCAGAAGGAACTGGAGAAAACCAACTCCGAGCACCTTCAACGGATCTCGACTCTAGAAGGTCGCATGGCCAAGGTCGAGGGTGAGCTTGCTGCTGAGAAGGCAAGGGTGGCTCAGGCAGAAGGCCGGTTGGGCGAGGTGGAGGCCGAGCTGGCGGAGGCGAGGAAAGGGTTGGCTGAGGTGAAGGGGGACCTAGTCGCCCAGGAGGCGCAGTTCCAGGCCGCGAAGGAGATGAACGCCAATTTTGCGTACGTGATGGCTTTTTGGGTGCCATTCGATCTGCCACCAGGCGAACCCCACAGGCGACCTCAGCGGGCTTGTCGCCGAACTTTTTGACTATGGAAGGACCTGGAAGACATGGGTATCGACATCTCCTTCTTCGCCAACCCGAGTCGGATCTACGGACACTAAGGATGTCTCGTCGGGTTCCACCGACCCAGCTCCCGAGACCCCCTTCGGAACAGTTTGTCCTTCGCCCGAGGTCATGGGAGGGGAGGCCTCTTAAGGACCCACTGCCAGCTCGGCCGAACTTTGAAGAAGAAAATTACTGGTTGAAGACAATTTACTTTTTTCTTTACATATATATTTTTTTGAACTCTTCCTGTACCGGCCTTCAGGTTTTATTTAATGAAAATTTTCCTTTTGTTAATTCATTCTTTGTGCCGACTTGATTTCCATATGCGACTTTTACATTTTGCTTAATCGTTGTCGTCTTATTGTCTATGCGACTTGTTATTCGGATGTTGCTTAGTCGTCTTACAAAGTCGGGGTTAATCACACCTTGCTGGGATGTGATATTTTCTCCAGTATGTCGAAAGTCGCACCTCGGGTAATTCGCATATTATCACACACATGTTTTTCTTTATGCGACCCGCTTGGTTTTTACAAAGGAAATTGGGAAAGAGATGATCATTATTATCAATTGATACAACTTATTTACAAGGTTGTTAACCTACTGATAGTATTTCTTCAGGTGGGTCTCATTCCACGGATACTAGGCCTTGGTACCGTCTGGTTTCTCGAGATCGTAGGCTCCATTTGGTAGGATCTTTGAGACTTGGAACGGACCCTCCCAGTTTGGACCGAGGGCTCCCCTTGACTCTCCGAGTACCTTTTTCAATACCAAGTCCCCCTCTTTAAAGCATCGAAGTCGCACTTTAGAATTATAGTACCTCTCCGACCTTTGCTTGTATCTTGCATTTCTCAAGTTGGCTTCTAAGCGCTTCTCTTCGAGTAGGTCTAGATTTCTGGCCTCCTCGTTGTGGTCGAAGGCAACCTGGCTTGTGAGGAGATTGGGAAAGTCAACTTCCACGGGAATGATTGCCTCGGTTCTGAAAGCCAACGAATAAGGAGTTTCTCCTGTTGAGTTTCTGCAGGTCGTCCTGTATGCCCACAACATATCCGGGAGCTCGCTAGCTCATTTCCTTTTTCCTCCCTCAATCTTAGCCTTGAGTGTGTGCTTGATGATTTTGTTCACGGCCTCGACTTGACCATTTGATTGAGGATGGTACGGAGTTGAAAAGAGCTTCGTGATCTTCCATTTTTTGAAGAAAACATCTATTTTGAGGTAGTCGAACTGTTTTCCATTGTCAGATATGATCGCATGAGGTAGTCCGAATCTGCAAATGATGTTTCGCCATATGAACTTAATGACATGATCTTAGTCTATAGTTGCCAATGCCTCAGCCTCGGCCCATTTTTTGAAGTAATCCATCGCTACCGGGGCATACTTGACCGAGCCTAGGGCTGTTGGGAGTGGCCCAATGATGTATATCCCCCACTTTGCGAAAAGCCAAGGACTGAGGATGCTCGTAAGTTCCTCTGGGGCGGCTTTGATGGAAGGGACATATATTTGGCATCTATGGCACTTGCGGGCGAAAATGATAGCATCGGCCCTTAGAGTTGGCAAAAAATATCCTTATCTTGTGGTCTTGTGGGACAGCGACTCCCCCCCCGGCGTGGTTCCCCCACACCCCTTCGTGTATTTCACGGAGGGCAACTTGCCCTTGCTCTGGTGTAATACATCAAAGTAGGGGTGTGCTGAAGCCTCACTTCTATAATTCGTCATTGAGCATTGTGTACCGCGCGGCTCGTAGTTGTACCTATCGAGCTTGAACACGATCAGCTGGTAGGAGGCCACTATTCAAGTATTCAATGATGGGTGTCATCCAATTCGACAACGGGGTTTCTAAAGTCGCGACTTTCATGTATGCGGTGGATGGGTGGGAAAGTGTCGTGATGGTGACATCCTTCATTTCTGTTGATCCTTCTGAAGTCGCCAACCGTGTTAAGGCATCGGCTCGTGAGTTCTGCTCTCTCGGGATCAGTTTAACATGGATCTGTTCGAATTTTTGACAATATTTTTACGATCTCCTGGTAGCCTGCCATCCTGTCATCTCGTGCCTCGTATTCCCCCGAAACTTGGCATGCTACAAGCTGGGAGTCAGTATGAACTTGCAGTCTTTTGACGCCCATGGTTGTCGACATCTCTAGGCCGCTGATGAGTGCCTCATATTCGGCCTCATTATTTGTCGCCGGAAAGTTGAAGGTAATGGCATTCTGAAAATAAACGCCCTCTGGACTCATTAAAACCAAACCGGCACCCGACCTGTGGGAGGTCGCTGATCCGTCCACGAATAACTCCCACGGCGGGCTGTTTGGGCACCCGACCTCCGAAGGGAAGGTGAGCTCGACGATGAAATCATCTAGTGCTTGAGCTTTGATGGCTGGTCATGGTGCGTATGTCACTCCATACTATCCGACCTCGATGGCCCACTTGGGGTACCGACCTGTCGTATCAGGTCGGTGAAGCACATTCCTTAAGGGCAGGGAGGTGAGAACTTTAACTTGATGGTCGAAAAAGTATGGCCTCAACTTCCTTACACTCATGACTAGCGCATACGCCAGCTTCTCTAGGGATGGATAACGTTTCTTTGTCTCGTTCAGTGTCTGGCTGACGAAGTAGATGGGTAAATGAATCTGGCCCTCTGCCCGGACAAGCACTGCACTTAGAGCGGTTTCTGAAGCCACGAGATATAGGAAAAGTTTTTCTCTTGGGACGGGTTTGAACAAAATGCTCACGTATGCCAGATAAGCTTTTATTTTCTCAAGAGCTTCCTGGCTCTCGGGTGTCCACTCGAACTTGGTTTTTTTTGGATCGTGTCGAACATTGGCATGCATTTGTCCCCCATTCGGGAGATGAACCTGTTCAGTGCGGCTAGACATCCCGTGAGCTTTTGAACTTCTTTCACATTTCGGGGTGCCCCCATATCTAGTATGGCCTTAACCTTCACCGGGTTTGCTTCTATCCCTCGCTTGCTAACCAAGTGACCCAAGAACTTCCCTGACTCAACTCCAAAATTACATTTTTTGGGGTTGAGTCTCATGTTGAATTTCCTAAGGATGTCGAAGGTTTGTGCGAGGTGCGCCAGATGGTCTTCCCTCTTTAGGCTCTCGATGACTATATCGTCGACCTAGACTTCTACTAACTTACCGATTTGGTGGGAAAACATGTGGTTGACCAACCTTTGGTATGTTGCCCCTGCATTTTTTAGGCCAAAGGGCATCCTCTTCCAGCAGTATAGATTCTTCTCTGTCAGGAATAGCGTGTGTTGTCGGTCTGGCTCGTACATGGCTATCTGGTGATAGCCCGCGAAAGTGTCCATAAATGACATCATCTCATGTCCAGCTGTGTTATCTATCAGGTGGTCGATGTGAGGCATGGGGAAGAAGTCTTTCGGACAAGCCTCGTTGAGGTCGATAAAATCAATGCAAAGTATCCAAGTTCCGTTTGACTTTTCCACCAACACCGCATTGACTACCCATTGTGGTTGATCGGCCTGCATAATCAGGTCGTTATCTAGCAACTTCTTCACTTCTTCAGCTAGTGGTGCACATTTTTCCGGGCCAAATTTCCGCCTCTTTGGGCTACCGGCCTCCGGGTGGGGTCGATGTGTAGTCGATGGCAGGCGACTTCTGGATCGATTCCTACCATGTCTTTGTGCGACCATGCGAAAACGTCCAAGTTCTTCTTAAGAAAGTCGATGACTTCCCCCTTCAGGTTGTCCGGTATCTCGGAGCCTATGATGACTTCTAGATCTGGGCGAGCTGGGTCTACCTTGACTTTCTCAAGTTCCTCCCCCGGGATGGCCCTTGGGCCATCTTGACGGGGGTCGTCGATCTTGGCCTCGATTAGAAAATCTTCAGGTTTGGGTCCCATTCTTGGGTCTAGGTCGCTGTGGCTTCTTTTCTTGCTTTCTCTTTTATTATTCAGTTCTTCACATTGTTTCTCATTATCTATTACAAGTGTTTGTTTGATAGGTGTTGATGCGGAATTGAAAAGAGACGAAGAATAAATCAAACAACCTCTAGCATCGACCTGATCGCCCTTAACAGTGCCGACCAGCCCACTCTTGGTGGGGAATTTTACACAAAAATAGAAAGTGGAGGACGCAACCTCAAATTCATGCTGAAACTGCCTCCCAAGAAAGCCGTTATAGGAACTTGGGAGGTCGACAACTAGAAAATCTAACAACCTAGTTGCCCTAACTTCACTATTTAGAGTGGAGACTAGCTCGACAGCTAATCGAATCATCCCTGACGGCTTTACCGTTGCATCACCGAAGCCTTTCACAACGTGGTCGCAGGGAGTGATGTACGCCTCATAGTCTCTGAGCTGATCCAGGGTTTTCTTGAAGACGATGTTGCGGAAGGCTCCCCCGTCCACCAGCAGCCGACATACGGTAGTTCCCATGATATTTTCTTTTATCAAGGGGGGGTCGACATTTGGATAGACTATTCCAGCTTTGTCCTTCTCATCGAACTCAATCGTGCTGGATTCTTCCCCCACTGTAAAGATTGGGAGCACCATCTTCTTGGCATTCTCCATCTCCCTTATCTCGGCCTTCATCTTTTGTTTAGAAGAGAAAGTCGAGGAGAGTCCTCCAACTGTCCCGAGGGGGGAGAGAGTGTGTAAGACGCGATCTCCCGCGTTCTCGGGCATGGGTGGGGTAGGTCGTTCCCCTTGCCCCATTCCCTGGTCGGCATTTCTGGGAGCGAGTTCTGCCTGTTGGCGACCTCTCTGTTGGCGACCTTAGTCCCTCTGAGGTCGCTTGACGAACTCGTCCAACAAACCATCTTCATATAGCCTCCAGAGTTGGGGGAGCAAATCCTTGCACTCGCTTGTGTAGTGGCCTACCTACTCGTGAAAATGGCAGAACTTTTTGGGGTTCAGCTTGCCTTTGTTCTTGATGGGGCAAGGCGGTAGGAGTAATTCCCGCTCTCTGATTTAATTGTAAACCTGTCCGGGAGTCATGCCCAATGCTTCCATCAGCTTGACTGGGATGTTCTCTTTGAATGGTTTGAAGTTGCCGGGTGCTTTGTATTGCCCCCCGGCTTTCTTGGAGCTTTTCTTAGGATCTGCGACTTCCTTAAACATCGGAGAGTCGAGATTCCAGTAGCTCCGAAGTGTGGATCAGGTCGCTAGCTCGCCTCCAGAAGTCGGCATAGCTAGTCGGATATTCGGCTGTCATGCGTCGCCAAAGCATGGTTCCCTTCCTGAGGCCGGAGACGGCCCCCAGCAGTTTTGCCTCATCCCCTATGGGATCTCCTACGAGAATGAGTTTGTTGATCCTCTCAATGTAAGATCGACCGGACTCGGTATCATCCTGTGTTCATTAGACGCTGCCTGGTCACAGGTCGGGGTGCCAAAGCCGTGAAGTGCGTCAAAAACAGTCGGGCGAGCTATTTAAAAGTGTCCACCGAGAAGGGTGGTAGCGAGGTAAACCACTGATGAGCTTGATCGCTCAGAGTTAGAGAGAAGAGCCGACACTTAGTAGCATCGGTTGCGCCCATAGAGGCCGTGTAGGAATTGTACTTCGCCATGTGGACTCTTGGGTCTGTGTTTCCACTATAGCGATCTAAAGTCGCTATGTTGATCTTTCTATGGGTAGGTGCCAGAGTAACCATGGCCCCGAGTGGAGAGTCCGGAATGGTGAGGGTATGATCTATTCCCGCCGGCCCATTTTGGTTCTCTACTCGTTCAATGAGTCGCTAGACTGTCCGGGTCAGTGCCGCGACATGAGCATCGCGATGATCCCCTGTCACACCCACCACCGGAGGATCGCCTTGGTGGGCCGCTGATCCCCTCGGCAATTCATTGTGGTGCAGGTTCAGAGCCAGCGCGAGGTCGCACTCCACCTGATCATCATGTCGAGGCTCAGATTGCGCCTCATCCTCGATGACCATTTGGACTTTATGAACCCCTATGTCTCCAAGTCGGTTCAACACATTGTTCGAACCCGCCGGTCTCTACAGGAGCCGATGATTCCAAACTACAGCGTGCTTTGCCGGATCGTAGGCTAGTTGTCCCATCGAATGTCCCCTCCTAGCCGGAGCGCCCTTATTCTTTGAAGTTCTGGCTTCCTGGGCGGCCTTTTTGGCCAGAGGTTGTTCGTCTTCGTCGTTGAAGGCGAGGCAATTTTTGTTAAGGACGACCATTACGGCCTTGGCGTCCTCTGGTGTTTGAACCAGGTTTTACCAGTAAGGGGTGATCACCAGAGCCGCCGGGCAAGTGCTGTACGAGCTCAGAGAGGCTTCGTCACCATCACGGGCATCCGTTTCACGTCCGGTAGGATTAACTTGGTTGATCACCATTGTTTGATCGGAAAATGGGTTTTTCTCATAATTGATATAATTCTCCAAGAAAGTTTCCCACAAACGGCGCCAATTGTTGTGCCCAGATTATATTCTCCGGCCAACAAACAATAACAGTATAAGTATTAACTATCAAAGCAATAGAAAACACAAGATTTGATTACCCAGTTCGTCTATAAATAAGACTACATCTGGGGGCGAGCAAGCCAGGAATCTTTCACTATATTTTCTGCCTAGAATACTAAAATGTTCGATCCTTTACAATGAATGATACCAGTTGTAATTATAGATGTAAAACTAGGTTAAGTGTCTTCATGGGCCTCTATCGCAGGCTTGCTAGGGTTTCAGCCGCCAAGCTAGGGTTTCCTTGGCTTGTCCTGCAATCCTTTCTCCTGGATACACATACCATGATTACGACCCGCAAAATCCGCAAACCATTAACTACCCATATCTTTGCCATATTTATCCTTTATCTGACCTCGAGACCAAGTTGACTCCGACCTGCGCGACCTCCCAGGTCGCCAAACGGTCATCACATTCTTCCAAGTTGCCAAGAGACCTTCACGTTCTTCCAAGTCACCTCGCGACCTGCATAGCCTCCTAAATCACCTTGCGACCTACCTGGCCAAAGAAAAGTCATCTCTAATGAAAAGTGTAAGATGGAAAGACATTGCCTCTGGCAAGTTGGACTATTTCATGTTACAACACATAGTACCTTGCCTTTAAGGCATCCCTCTTCTGAATGGTTTCTACATCATTTCGAATCAGACCCAAAAACTCAGCCTGATCTATGAATTCACTGAAGATAACATCATGTTTGATCAATCCATTATCAAACTTAGGTGGAGGGTACTTGTACTGAACAGGTGCCTTTAACTGATAGCCCAGAGTGTCAAACAAGTTGAACTACTTTTGACAAATGTCTGTGTAATACCTCAGGATATATGCAATGAATGCATCATCCCTGTCAACAATAGAGTAAGGCCAATTCTGAAGCACATCATAGTTGAGCACAAACTCTCTCTTGGCTTGTTCCCATATATCATTCATCTCTATCGGTATCCATTTGTCCAAGTGTGGCCATTGCCTCTTCCTTGGTTTTGTACCTCTTCTCCTCAGTACAAATTTCTGAAATCCTCCCTTGACCCTCTTGGCCTCCTCCCTCTGCTTTCTAGTCATCTCTGATCCTGACATAGAAATAGCAGTCTTCCTCTTCTTCTCAGGCTCAATCATCTTGATGGAGTTGTGCCAATCCCAGTTCAGCCTCTTTGTTGACACGTCATACTCACCAAACCCTTCTCTAAACAACTCATCTGTTTCAGAGTCTTCATCCTTCTGAACATCAGCTTCAGGAGTTTCTTCTTCTTCAGCTCAACTGAGAGCTATCTTTTTTGTGGGTTTCTTACTGACTTCGGCTGGTTTTGCACTTGAGGATCTTGTTTGTCTCTGAATGGGCTTCTCTTTAAATGCAGCAGCTTTCTTCTCAATAGGCTTCTTCTGAGGCATCAGGATTCCATGAGCTTCACCTCTCTTACTGGATTCCTGTTCCCTCTGCCTCTTTTTACGCTCTTCAATAATCTCCATTGCTGCTTCAGGATGGATCATGACTTCAGGTTCTTTTCTCTTTTCCCCTCTGTGGATCACGGATGGAAATTCCTCTCTCTGTTTCTCCAAAGGTGGCAAAGCTATGAGCTTGTCATAACTTTCCCCCCCTTTTGGAATCATAATTAACAATCAGCTCAGATAGCATCCTGTCAATATGCAGTTGTTCCTTTCCAATAGATCGCACTTCAGTGGCCACCAAGAAGTGTTTATCCTGAATCTATTTCAGCACATTCAGCCCCGTGCTGGTGTCTTCAGCAAGACCACCATAAGTTGCACGCATCTTCTCCATGAGTGAAGAGCTCATCTCCTAAACAACAGTTTTAATCAACTCATCTGTCCTGGCCTTCATCAACTCCTCCAATGCTTTCGACCTTAACTCAAACTTCTTCTCCATCTCCTCTAATACATCCTTAGATACTTTACCAATTCTAGTATCTAATTCAGTAAACTTAGTGCCAATAGCAGTGGTAAGCGAGTTTACCTAATCAGATGTGACCATTGAAGAACTGATCTGTTTGAGAATATCCCCCTAAACTTTCCGCGCCTCAGCAAGCTTTGAAATATCCGCAATCAATGGCTCAAACTTGGAGATTTTGTCCAGAATAGGTGTGAAGTCAACTTTAGGTGTGTCATCAGTTTGTACACCTACATCTGTCAGTTCAGTGATTGTGACTTCAGGTTTCTTCTGTCTTTGACTAACCTGACCAAGAGTCACCATGTGAAGTGGTGGAACGTCCTGAGTCTGTTCCCCCTGAGTGTCAGCATCAACATTTGGTTCAGCACTCTTTCAACCTCCCTCAGGAATAGCTTATGCTTCCTTCTCCTGAGTGGATTCAGGCTCTCTATCATTTTTGTCTTTCCCACTTGCTTCAGTAACAGGCTCTGAAGTAGGTTTTCTCTCGGCCAACTTCTTCTTCACCAAGGCGTCAAACTCCGGGTGTTTGATCCTCAATCTCCTCTTACCCAAGCCTGAAAAGGCATCCAACTTAGCAACCTCCGCGGCCCAAAATTCTTCTCCTCTGAAATTGCCAATTTTCAGCATTGCCGAAAATGATTGATTGACAATCAGGATTGTTGTTTTTAGCCTGATAAACATATCCTGAAGATCAGAGAACTCTGAGAGTTCAGGATATTTATCCATAATGAACCGGGTAGCTTTCTGCTTCCACTCCCTTTCTTCAGCTTCACCTTTCCTGAGTTTAGGAATATGTGGTTCTTCTTCAGAGCTAGAATCAACATCTGAAGGAATAGGAATATTTGGCTCTTTTTGTGGATGGGATCAATTTTTGGCTTTCTTCAACAGGTTTTTGAGAACCTGCGAAGATCTCTTGGGTAATTTTGTCGGTTCCTATTCTTTCTTCCAGAACCGTAGTGAACACATCTTCATCTCCACCTTCTTCCTCAGGGAACTGTTCCCCCTGAACTTGTTTCTCTGAAGCTTGTGAGACAGCTTCAACTAGAGTATCCATTGGAGATCCCAAGCATTTCTCCTTCTCCCGAATGGTACTCACCCTTTTTTTCTTCTTTTTCTTCTGCTCATCCTGAGCCTTCTTCTTTTCTCCTTCTTCCCTTTTCTCTCTCAGTAGCTCAAGGGCTTTCTTCCTCTGTCCTTCCTCTCCTGTCACTTCAGGCTATTTTGGGGCAGCTCTCTTCTTCTTCTGAACGGCTTCAGTGAGAACCACATGATCATCATCAGACTCAGTATCCTCCGGATCCTCCTGAGCGGTGGAATCACACTTCCTGAAGCCACTTCTTTTCTCTTCTGAGACTTAGGCTTCTTAAACATATCATGATTTTTGGAGAACTCCTTTCTAGTCATAAAAAACACACCCTTTCCTGGCAAAGTTTCTAACAGAAAACTTATCTTTGTCCCAAACAACACCTTCCCATATTTCTTAAATACTCCTTTTTCAAAAGACAACTTGTCCTTTTGACTCACAATACAGTTTTTAAGAAATCCTAACCAGTTAAAATCAACATCCACAGAATCCTCAATTGCAGCCACAAGACGCAACTTTGCTTTACTCACTTGTTCCAAACTACCAGATAAACTCAACAAGCATTTGGCAACAATATCCACAAGCACACAATATTTACCTTTTAAGCATCGTTTGTGGAGTGTTGCTTTGAATTCGGTCTTCTCCTCTGCAAATCGATCAAGTAATTCCTGCTCTTGACCGGCTTTATACTTTGAAGGGTCTTCTCCTCTATCGTTTAATTCGAAGACAGCGTTGATGGAGTCCATCGAAAGAACCACTTCCCGTGTAACCACACCTTATTTCTTGGATTTGTCTTGCATCCTAAATGTTAGACGAGAGATAAGCACCATTTTCTCTTTCTCTTAGACAGGTGACAAACTCCAAAACTTCTTGGTATAACTCAACATCGGGCGAGTTGCTTACCAGTCTGGTGAGCTTTGCGATTCGAATCATTTTTAGTCCTTCTTCCTCTGCTTGTGTGGTTTGATTATCAATCACAGCCACAACGTGCTCAAAGTATGGTTTTTTGGATTCGGCGAATAACTTCTTCATGTTGTATTGAGGGAATTCCATGTTTGAAGGTTTGAAGATTTCAAGGCTTGAAGAAGATAGGAATATGAGTGGTTTCTTAATGGGTTTTTGAGTGTTTGAATAATGAGAATAGAAACTGATCAGCGTACACTCAAGGGTTTATATATGATCTAAAAAAGATAGATCAATGGTTGGGGTTAAATCTCAGTAAATAGATTTGAATGGCTGGGATTAACTCAGAGGTTTTGATTTAAAATGAGGCTTTGCTATTTTTGGCTATTTGATTTGATGTAAATATGTAAATACCAGCAATTATGGTGATAAAATGATGTTTCTCGGTAACCGAGATGACTCTTTGCCTGCGCCTTAATTTTTCTCCAATAGAAATGCTCCAAACATTCCCGCTCAAAGTTCAGGCAATATATCATTTATTTCAAATGATTATTGAGTGAAATAAATGATGTGAGTTAATGCATGTTCTAGTATTACTTCAGATTAATTGAATACTTAACCTTACTGAATACTTGCCATGACAAAATTATCCTGAGTCTCAATTTCATTTGAGAAAATTTTGTCCTGAGTTATTCTTTCCTGAATAACTTCATGCATCTGAAGAACTTCTCCCCTTAGTGAACTTACTCACCTTGATTCAACATACCTAATTCTACTGATAACTCTTGAAACCTTGATTTAGCCAAAGGTTTTGTGAGTATGTCAGCTCTCTGCCTATCAGTATGAATTTTCTCCATCCTGATATCTTTCTTCTCAACATGGTCTCTAATTAAATGATGTCTAATATCAACATGTTTACATCTGGTGTGCAATACCGGATTTTGTGTAATAGTTATTGCACTATTATTATCACAAAATATAGGTACTTCATTGGTTATAATCTTATAATCCCTCAATTGTTGTCTTAGCCAAAGAATCTGTGCACAACAACTTCCTGCGGCCATGTATTCAGCTTCAGTGGTACTAGTTGCAACTGAAGTCTTTTTCTTAGAAAACCAGGATATCAGTTTACTTCCAAGAAATTGACAAGTTCCTGTAGTGGACTTCCTGTCAATTCTACAACCACCATAATCAGCATATGAATAACCAGTTAATTCATGGTTATCTTCAGCTGGATACCATAATCCTCTATTCACTATGTCTTTAAGATATCTCATGATCTTTTTGGCAGCTTCCATATGACTAGCCTTAGGATTAGCTTGGTATCTTGCACATATCCCAATAGCAAAAGTAATGTCAGGCTTACTTGCTATGAGATAGAGCAATGACCCAATGATTCCTCTATAATCAGTGTGGTTGACTGATTTGCCTTCAGGATCAGGATCCATTTTGTAGTTAGTATTCAAGGGAATCCTAACTGCATTGAAATTTTGTACGCCATACTTAGTAATCAGATCTCTGGTGTACTTTGCTTGGTTGATGAATATTCCTTCCTTTGATTGCTTGACTTGAAGTCCAAGAAAGAAATTCATCTCCCCCATCATTGACATCTCAAACTTTCCTTTCATTAGGGTAGAGAACTTCTCACACATCTGATGATTTGGAAAACCAAAAAGGATGTCATCCACATAAATCTTAACTAGTAAGATATATTTCCCATCTTCTATTCTGAACAGTGTTCTATCAACAGTTCCTTTGATAAAACCGTGGTCAGTAAGAAATTGAAAAAGGGTATCACACCATGCTCTAAGTGTTTGCTTCAGACCATACAAGGCTTTTATGAGCCTGTAAACTTAGTCATTCTGACAAAAGCCAGGAGGTTGTTCCACATAAACCTCTTCCTTAAGCACACCATTCAGAAATGCACTTTTCACATCCATTTGATAAACAGTGAATTTCATGTGAGCAACATATGCAAGAAACAATCTGATGGCTTCTAGTCTTGCAACAAGTGCAAAGGTTTCATCATAGTCAAAGCCTTCTTCTTGGGAATAACCTTGTGCAACTAGCCTTGCCTTGTTTCTTACAATGACATTGTTCTCATCTCTCTTGTTCTTGAATACCCACTTAGTTCCAATCACATTGTGTCTCTAAGGTTTGTCTACTAACTCCCAAACTTCATTCCTAGTGAACTGATTCAACTCTTCTTGCATAGAAGTAATCCAAAAGGAATCATGAAGAGCTTCTTCAAACTCAGTAGGTTCTTTCTCTGATAGGAAGCAACATAACAAAGCACTTTCACCATGGAACCTTCTGGTCTTAATACCTTCTGATGGATCACCAACTATCTGACTTGAAGGGTGGCTATCTAGCCAAGATATTCTTGATGTTCCCCCTTCAGTGGTATCCTCTTTATCAGAAATGTTAGGTTCAGGTATATCATCAAATTCAGGAAACATCAATGTAGGGAGATGAATTTAATAAGATTTTGATTAGATCCCAAAACCCTTGAGTATGACATGTATCAGGACATCTTGATAGAATAGAATCTGGATCAGGTTTCAATAAATATTAGAAATCAGGATTATCTGCACCATGTATAGTCATCAAATATAGATCAGGATAGTTTTAATTCTCTGAAGAATCAGAAGAATCCTAAAGACTCAGAAGAATCCTGAAGACCCGAAGATCCTGAAGACTATTTTGTACTGATCAAAAAGGACCCTGAACAACTATCCAAATAGAATAGTATTATGTTCATTCCTAGTACAAACAAACAAAATGTTAGATGTTGGTGGACAATAAGGAACATATCAGATCAGAAAGGTCAACTAAAAGAGCCATTTTGCTTGTCTCTGTTCAAAGAAAGATTCCAACCAATGAAGAGGCAACAACAACGTACTTCACTCACACTAAAAGCGACATCTCACTGATGAAATGTTAGGACTGATATCTTCCAGTTCACAGAAATTGGTGATTGGCTACATGGCTGCATATTTCCTAAAACATGCAAGGGTGTGTTCAAACCCTAGAAATAGTCATTCATCAATAACCAGAAGAGGAAACCCTTGATGCTATCTCTTCCAACGGATAGTTTTTTCAAGTGTGACCTTTGGAGAAGTTGCCTATAAATACCAATGATCTCCAACATTGAGAGGTTACGGGAAATTACAGCAACTCAAGAGCTCATTCGTATTCTTACATATTGAAGCACTCGAAAACCCTAGAATTTCCTAAGTGTTTCACTATGGAGAGAGCTCACTACACTAAGCCTAGATTTGATAAGTTATATCCTAAGCTTAGAGAGATATCCTAGCCTTTGCATTTGTTCTTATTGTAAAGGATATCTCACCCTAGTTGGAAACCAACCCAAACCCAAACCCTTTGATAAGTTAGTTTGTGTGATTTGTTGGTGAGTTAGAGTTGTAAAGAGTGAGTAAGCTGCAGGTTAGCCAGCCAGAAAACTCTAGAGAAGAAGTTAGTAAGCTACTTGTGGTAGTCTGAAAACTTGTGTGTGTAATTAAGTTAGTACGCTGCAGTGAGTCAGCTAGAAAACTCAAGGTAGAAAAGTTAGTAAGCTGCAGTGAGTCAGCCTGAAATCTTTAGGAAGTGTGTTAAGGAATTTCTCTGAAGATCAGAGAGAGTGGACGTAGGAGATTGAGTCTCTGAACCACTATAATTGTTGTGTTGTTTGCTTTGTACTGCATTATATCTATTGCATGATTTTTCACTGAAAGCATATTTACTGAGATTCAGTTGGAAACAATCCACTGAACTTGCATCAAATTGATCACAGCCTTAACCACTGTTTTATTAAAGGAAGAAGACTTTCAGCAAGTTAGAACGAGTATAAACTTCGGGCCAACCATTCCGCACTCTTGATTAGCTAGAACAGATAGTTACCAAACTAAATTAACTCTACTGAGTATTTAGTAAGATAATTATCTGATCCAAGCTTCTCAGGATCTATGATTTACTCAGGATCAGTTGGGCTAATCTGAAGCTTCTGAAAGCTGCTCAGGATCACTGTCTCAGTAGACTTTGACTCAGGGCGATTTGTGCTTCTCAGGATAAAATTCTCAGGACAACCTGACCCTTCTGACCTCAGTGAAGAAAAAAGTTTTAAAAATCACTGAACACGTGTATTCCCCCCCCATACACGTGTAAGACTCGTTTTCACCGGGACCAACAAGTGGTATCAGAGCAATGGTTCATTTTGACCACTTGCTTTGGTAGCCATAGTCTTATTTGCTGAAAAGACTTTGGTGGTCTAACTGAATAGATCTTGTTGCTGATACCTTACAAGGATCAGATCATCATGCCTTCTAAGAAACTTCCTATGTTCTCTGTTTAGAGCTATGATCTATGGAGACTGAGAATGCAGGCTCATATGTATTCCAAGAATGAACGAATGTGGAGAGTGGTTTCTGAAGGACCATTCAAATATACTATTGTAAATCCCAGAATCACTGATACTGAGAGAAATGATCCCATAGATGAATTTCCAAAACCTGATGATCAACTTACTCCTGATGAGAGAAAGTTAGTCAATTTGGACTACATTGCTAAAGATACTTTATATAGCACTATTGATGATGGTGTTATGGGAATGATCTCTCACTGTGAAACTGCCAAAGAAATATGGGACACACTTGCTATCATGTGTCAAGGCACAGATCATATTAAAGAGAACAAACTTTATGTTGCTATTGGAAAGTTTGACAGCTTTGAAATGGAAGATGGTTAATCCATTGACAAACTGGAAGTCAGATTCACTAGCATTATGAATGATCTGAATGCTCTTGGGAAGAGATACCCACAGAGAGAAATGGCACTGAAAATTCTTAGAGGATTATCTAAGAAATGGGATATACATGTTCTGGTAATTGAAAACACCAAAAATATAGATTCCATGCCATTAAACAAGTTTTCTCTGAACTGAAAGCTTATGAATTTGTGATTGACAAGAAAACTAAGAAATCTGATAGCAAAGATGATTCTTCATCTAGCAAAAATGTGGCTTTCAGAGCTAAAGAGAAATCCTGTAAATCTAAAGAGTCTGAGAACTCACTTGCCAAAAATCAGGATGAGCAGGAGGATAAGCTAGTACTGATGGCAAGGAGGTTTGAAAGGCTAAATAGCAGATATGGAAAATACAAGAAATATTACAAGAATCACAGGTACAAGAACAGGAATAACTCAGATCCACTGATAAAAGGAAGGACCACAAAGCTGAAGGTTCCTCATCCAGAAAGAAGGACTCCAAGGCCAAGGAGGAAAGTGATCAGGATGATGATACCAACAAATGTTATAACTGTCAAAAGAAGGGTCACTTCCAATATGATTGTCCTGAGTTGAGTGCCATAGAAAGAAAGGAAAGACAAGCCAAGAGAGACAGAAAGATCTCCAGCAAGAAGGCTATGATTGCTGAAGAAGAAGAACAATCTGAAGAAGGTTCTACCTCTTCAGATGAGATATTCTCAGATAGTGACAGTGATGATGTCTGCCTTGTTGCTATGGAGGAGGTAAACTCTTCTATCTCTGTTGTTGCTCCTACACAAGCACCTGAGTTTTCAAGTTCAACTGTAACCAGTAACTTTGACCTGATGGATTCTTTTGAGAATCTTATTAAGGACTATTCTGTGTTACAAGAACTGCTCACAGAAACTCAAGAGCAGAATAAGGAACTGACTGCTGAGAATCTGAAGTGGAAAGACCTGAACACTCAGTAAAAGGCTAGAAAACCTAAACACTCAGTAGGAAACTTTCAGGTCAGTAATTCAAAGCCTCAGGCTAAGAATACCAACCTGAAGAGATCTGCACTGAACCATCAGAGGAATTTTCAGAAGAGAAACACTCAGCAGAGATATTCTCAACTGAAAAGACCAAGTCCTCAGATTACTGAAAGACTACAATTTCAGTACAGGCAACCTAACCCACTTGCCTAAGGTTAAAGGTTTCCTGAACCCAAGTCAGCAGAGAAAGAGACCAGTTGCACCAAAGCCAAGGCATTGGAACAAAAGGCCTGAACCCAAGAAGAACTTTAAGGCTCATGCTCATGCTAAGGCTGGCACTCATACACAAGGTCCTGCCAAGGCACCTAGGGTGGTGAATGTGTATGTAGATGTTTATGGGAGACAAATCAGCCACTTTAAAGTAATTAGAGTTGTCAGGCAGATTTGGGTTCCAAAAGGTACAGCTAACCTGGTAGGACCCTACACCAAATGGGTACCTAAGAACTGATATGTTTTTCAGGTGAAGGAAAAGGGCACTGAACTGAATGAAGACAACATAGCCTTGATGAGTGGAAATGAATTGGCTCTTGCTGCATGGTATCTGGACAGTGGATGTTCAAGGCACATGACAGGATATAAGCAATTACCCACTGACTATGTTGAGCAAAAAGGCCCTCAGATTACTTTTGGAGACAATTCCCAAGGACAGACTGAAGGATATGGGACTCTTGAAGTTGAATCTGTTCATATTCATGATGTTTCTTATGTATCTAGTTTAAAGCATAATTTGCTTTCTATCAGTCAATTCTGTTACAAAGGATTAAGTGTTGAGTTCTCAAAGAACTTATGTTATGTGAAAGATAATGCTTCACTGCAAACATTACTGACTGGTACTAGAAAAGGAAATGTGTATCTTGTTGACTGGAAATTATCTCCTAAAGATACATGTTTAGTTGCAAAAAGTTCCACTGATACTAGTTGGTTGTGGCATAAAAGGCTGAATCACTTAAACTTCATCACTCTGAACAAACTTGCAAGATTATCACTTGTAAGGGGGTTACCTAATGAAGTGTTCAGTAAAGATTATGTATGTGATGCTTGTCAGAAAGGAAAACAAATTAGAGCATCATTCAAAAGCAAAGTAGAAGTGTCTACTGACAGAATACTACAATTGTTACATATGGATCTCTTTGGTCCAGTAACACCTGTAAGCACTAATGGCAGGAAATATACACTTGTAGTAGTTGATGACTACTCTAGATATACATGGGTCATATTCTTACTCAGTAAGAAAGAGACTCGGACAAAACTGCCTGAACTACTGAAAAGACTCAGTACTGAAAAGAATCTGAGTGTGGTCAAAATCAGATCAGATAAAGGCACTGAATTTATCAATCATATTATATCTGATTATTGTGCAGTAAATGAATAGCTCATGAAACATCAGCTACAAGGACCCCACAACAAAATGGTGTTGCTGAAAGAAGAAATAGGACTCTGAAAGAAGCTGCAAGAACAATGATTGCTGAAGCTGACATTCCTAAGAGATTTTGGGCTGAAGCTATCAACACTGCATGCTACTCTCAGAACAGATCCATGCTGACAAAGAATCAAGGAAAAACACCTTATGAACTGTGGAATGAAAGGAAGCCTCTTGTTTCTTTCTTTCGTGTGTTTGGTTGCAAGTGTTTCATACACAATAATGGTAAAGATCAGTTGAAAACTTTTGATAGCAAAGCTGATGAAGGGATATTCTTAGGATATTCTGAAGTTAGTAAAGCCTTCAGAGTTTACAACTGTAGGACTCTTATTGTGGAAGAAACACCTCATGTTGTTTTTGTTGAATCTACTTGTGTTCAGAAGAAACAGGAACATGACTCAGTAGAACTGACCAAGAGAATCACCAGACTAAGCCTGAAAAAGAATGATAAAACATCCTCTGAACCTGAAAAGAAGAAGTCAATCACTTTCTATGAATGGAGTGAATCTGACTCAGATAAAGAAGCTCAGGATGAAAAAACTCAAGATGGTGAGACTCGGGATAACAATTCTCCACTGAAGGAAAGCCAAGACACTGAAGCTAACCCATTTGAACATTCACCAGTTCAGACTCAGGTATGTAATGCCGATGAAGATGTGGTCACAGATGAGGCAAACTCTGAATCTATCAACCAAGGGGGAACAAATGTCTCTAACAATGTTCTGAATGGAATTTCCCCTGAGGAAGATGATTCACTCTCTCCTTTTCTGTTGTTCCCTGAGTTTGATGAAATACCTGAACCTAACATCTCTGATGTTGAGGATACTATTGAAGGGGGAACATCCAGGAGAAGATGGTTGGATAGTCTTCCTACAAGTCAGATTGTCGGTGATCTATCAGAAGGAGTTAAAACAAGAAGGTTCCATGGAGAAAGTGATTTGTTCTGTTGCTTCCTATCTGTAAAAGAACCTACTGAGATTGAAGAAGCTCTTCAAGATTCATTCTGGATTATTGCTATGTGTTGGTCCCGAATTTAGGAAAACCCATGTGCACCGAAGACACTTGTAATGCATATAAAAAAAGGGGTGAGGGCAGAGTGATTCCAATTTTTGCTTTTAAAACCATGTGTGTTGTGTTTTTCTTATAATCAAATTCATATGGCAAGTAAGAACATAAAGTAGTAAAGAACACATGATTTTATAGTGGTTCGGAGTCCAACTCCTACATCCAGTTTTCCCTATCATCAGGGGCACCAACTTAACCGACTGGACTTAGTTTAACGTGTTAGTCCAACACCCAACAGATGTTTACCGAGCCACACTCAAACGGGACTTATCACCCTCACGGGATTGCCTACCCTCCCTTTCGGGATTGCTAGATGTTTACCGAGTTCACATTCATCTACAAACTTATCCTACCAAACTGATTTGGGTAAGGTTTGTTTGGTTTCCAACTAGGTTGATATTTTCCCTTACATTTGTTTAGCCTCAATGCTAAGGTTGGGAAAATCTTTCTAAGCTTAGGATATTACATTTGTGCTTAGATCTAGGATAGAACACTCTTGAATATATGCATGTATTTCTTGCTCTGTGTTCTATGGTGGAAATGCTAGATGATTTGGCTCTGTAGCTCAATGGTGTTTTTCACGCATTTCACACACTTCCACGTTCTCGAATAATGAAGGAAGAACTTGTATTTATAGTGTGGATTTGAATGTTACCGTTGGGTGGAGTCACATTCAAATCCATACTATTCTGTAGCTTTTTGCAGCTTTTTTAGGCTTGTTGTTTTCCTCTCATTGGTCCACGTCAGCTGAATCTAACGGTTATATTCTTCAGTTTCTTCTTAGTCTCAGGATCTTCAGTTCTATCTGAGCGTTCAGGTTATCTGAGCCTTCAGGTTGTCTGAGCCTTCAGGTTATCTGAGCCTTCAGGTTATCTGAGCCTTCAGTGTCTTCAGTGACATACTGAGTCTTCAGTTTCTTCAGTTCTATCTGAGTCTCAGGTTTCTTGATTCAGCAGACTTTTCTTCAGCGGACCTTGTCTGATCAGGCATACTGACACTCAGGCTCACTGAGTTCAGCTCTTCTGAATTCAGACATCCTGACCCTCAGGTCACATTTACTTACTGACCCTCAGGTCACTTGACTCAGGCTATCTGATTTCTTCTTGCCTGATCTGATCAGCTCGACTGATCAGATCAACACTTCTTCAGATCAACATCTCAGGATAGCATCAGGTCAGTACATCAGGTTAGCATCTCAGATTATCATATCTGATCTCGATCACTTCTGATCTTGATCAGTCTCATCTGCTCATCTTCTGATCTGCAACCTTCTCTTCTGATTTGCTGGCTTTAGCTTTTCTTCACATCTGATTTTGCTCAGCTTATCAGTTAACTCCAAAACTCATCTCACTCATCTGATCTTGATTAGTCTCGTATGCAGCCTCGTCTGATCTCGATCATCTTCTTCTGATTTTGTGAGTTCCCCCTCAATTTGTTCTTTCGTTCCCCCTCAACTTATTATCTGTAGATTAGCTTCAAAAACACAAGTTGATAATGTTTTGGCATAATTCATCAAAACTAAAATATCCCAACAATTTCCCCCTTTTTGATAATGACTCCAAAACATTAAAATATAAGCAATTACACAGAGATCGGGTTTTTGTTTAAAAAGATCAGTTCAGATGGTCACATTAAAAACATGTGAACTTTTGAACTCCCGCTCTGATACCAATTGTTGGTCCCAAATTTAGGAAAACCCATGTGCGCGGAAGAAACATGTAATGCATATAAAAACAGGGGTGAGGGCAGAGTGATTCCAATTTTTCGCTTTTAAAATCATGTGTGTTGTGTTTTGCTTATAATCAAATGCATATGGCAAGTAAGAACATAAAGCAGTAAAGAACACACGATTTTATAGTGGTTCGGAGTCCAACTCCTACATCCACTCTTCCCTATCATCAGGGGCACCAACTTAACCGACTGGACTTAGTTTAACGTGTTCGTCCAACACCCAACAGATGTTTACCGAGTTCACACTCAAACGGGACTTATCACCATCACGGGATTGCCTAGCCTTCCTTTCGGGATTGTTAGATGTTTACCGAGTTAACACTCACCTACAAACATATCCTACCAAACTAATTTGGGTAAGGTTTGTTTGGTTTCCAACTAGGTTAAGATTTTCCCTTACATTTGTTTAGCCTCAATGCTAAGGTTGGGAAAATCTCTCTAAGCTTAGGATATTACATTTGTGCTTAGATCTAGGATAGAACACTCTTGAATATATGCATGTATTTCTTGCTCTGTGTTCTACGGTAGAAATGCTAGATGATTTGGCTCTGTATCTCAATGGTGTTTTTCATGCATTTCACACACTTCCACGCTCTCGAATAATGAAGGAAGAACTTGTATTTATAGTGTGGATTTGAATGTTACCGTTGGATGGAGTCACATTCAAATCCATACTATTCTGTAGCTTTTTGCAGCTTTTTTAGGCTTGTTGTTTTCCTCTCATTGGTCCACGTCAGCTGAATCTAACGGTTATATTCTTCAGTTTCTTCTTAGTCTCAGGATCTTGATTCTATCTCGCGTTCGAGTTATCTGAGCCTTGGTTATCTCGAGCCTTGAGTTATCCCGAGCCTTGAGTTATCTGAGCCTTGAGCCTTGGTGTCTTGATGACATCTTTGAGTCTTGATTTCTTGATTCTATCTCGAGTCTCGGGTTTCTTGATTCAATGAGACTTTTCTTGGACCTTATCGTCGAGGCATCTTGACACTCGGGCTCCTTTGAGTTCAAATCTTCGAATTCGAACATCCCGACCTCGAGTCACATTTACTTCTTGACCCTCGGGTCACTTGACTCGAAGTATCGATTTCTTCTTTTCGATCCGATCAAATACCGATCGATCATATCAACACTTCTTCAAATCAACATCTCAGGATAGCATCAGGTCAGTACATCAGGTTAGCATCTCAGATTATCATATCTGATCTCGATCACTTCTGATCTTGATCAGTCTCATCTACTCATCTTCTGATCTGCAACCTTCTCTTCTGATTTGCTGGCTTTAGCTTTTCTTCACATCTTATTTTGCTCAGCTTATCAGTTAACTCCAAAACTCATCTCACTCATCTGATCTTGATTAGTCTCGTCTGCAGCCTCGTCTGATCTCGATCATCTTCTTCTGATTTCGTGAGTTCCCCCTCAATTTGTTCTTTCGTTCCCCCTCAACTTGTTATCTGTAGATTAGCTTCAAAAACACAAGTTGATAATGTTTTGGCATAATTCATCAAAACTAAAATATCCCAACACTATGCAAGAGGAGCTGAATCAGTATACAAGAAATGAAGTTTGGGAGGTGGTGGACAGACCTAAGAGGCACAATGTGATTGGAACCAAATGGGTGTTCAAGAACAAGAGAGATGAGAACAACAACATTGTGAGAAACAAGGCAAGGCTAGTTGCACAAGGTTATTCCCAAGAAGAAGGCTTGGATTATGATGAAACCTTTGCACCTGTTGCAAGACTAGAAGCCATCAGATTGTTTCTTGCATATTCTGCCCACATGAAATTCACAGTCTATCAGATGGATGTGAAAAGTGCATTTCTGAATGGTGTGCTTAAGGAAGAGGTTTATGTGGAACAACCTCTAGGATTTTGTCAGAATGACCAAGTTTACAGGCTCATGAAAGCCTTGTATGGTCTGAAGCAAGCACCCAGAGCATGGTATGATACTCTTTCTCAGTTTCTTACTGACCATGGATTTATCAAAGGAACTGTTGATAGAACCTTGTTCAGGATAGAAGATGGGAAGGATATCTTACTAGTTCAGATTTATGTAGATTGTTGGGAGATGAATTTAATAAAAGAAAATTTTGATTAGATCCCAAAACCCCTAAGTATGACATGTTCAGGATAATCTTGATAGTTGAGTCAGGATTCAGTTTTAGAATGTTCAGGATGTTATCTACAAAATGTATAGTCAGCAGATATAGATCAGGTTAGAGTCTGAAGACTCTGAAGACTCAGTAAGTTTATGAAGAAATCGAAAGTTTCAAGATGAAATCGAAGTTTCAAGTTTCAAAGATGAAATCGAGAAATCGAAGTTTCAAAGATGAAATCGAGAAATCAAGACTCAAAGAGAAATCGAGAAACTCAAGACTCAAAGATGAAGACTCAGTATATCTGTGAAGACTCAGAAGACACTGAAGACTCGGAATTCTGGAGTACCCTTAATAAGGAAAAAGAAGGAAGAAGAGCAGAGGAGAAGGAATGGTTTCAAGAAGTTCGCGAGCAAGAGGAGGGGGACTGCAAAATCACAGAAATGGCCGCACATTAACAAGTGGATGCCAATCCAGTTCAATGATGCGTGGGAAGAGATCAAAAGAACATTATGGTTCTACTATGATGTGCTAAGAGAATGGAGAGGGGAGAGCTCAGATCCCAATGAAGCTTTCATCGACTATCTGCTGACTTTCTATCTGAAGTACCTACAAAGCTGGATTAATCTTGCGGATGAAGGAAAGATTCAGATCACAGCCCCTAGTCCATACTCATACCCTCCTCGTAGGCTGGAGAATGGCTTGGTGAATGAAACAGTCATTTCTCAGGAGATTGCTCAGTACGCCATTCAGTTAGGCCTGACAGGGAACAATCCTGATATCATCAAGGAGAGAGATGCACTGAAGAAGAGATATTATGGAATGTTTAACCTTGAAGTGCCTGCTGATGAGGTAGAAGAAGAGAACTAAAGAGCCATAGCTGAGGAGCAAAGAAGACTGAAGATCAAGACTCAGGAGACTCTTGTAATTTTCCTTATCTTTTTGTCTTTTTTTTCAGATAAGTTCATTGTAAGTTGTAACTTTCTACCATTCATCAATGAAACTTTATCTTTTATGCTCAAAGATAATATCTCATTATCTTTTTACATGTCTTTACTTTTGATATGCCTGATTGTTGTTGATGAAATTGTTGGGAAATTGATTGTGATAATTGTTGGGAGATATACCAATCTTGTAATAGGAAAAACTGAAACCTGAGTATAGGTTAAATGTTTTGTAACAAGATGGTTTTGGCATCATCAAAAAGGGGGAAATTGTTGGGAGATGAATTTAATAAAAGAAGATTTTGATTAGATCCCAAAACCCATGAGTATGACATGTTCAGGAAAATCTTGATAGTTGAGTAAGGATTCAGTTTTAGAGTGTTCGGGATGTTATCTGCAAAATGTATAGTCGTGATATAGATCAAAGTTAGATTCTCAAGACTCGAAGAAGACTCGAAATCGAAGTTTCAAGAAACCGAAGTTTCAATATGAAAATCGGTTTCAAAGTTTCAAGATGAAAACCGGTTTCAAGTTTCAAAGATGAAATCGAGAAATCAAGTTTCAATGAAACCGAGAAATCAAGACTTCGGAGAAATCGAGAAACAAGACTCAACATGAAGACTCGTATATCTGTGAAGACTCAGAAGACACTGAAGACTCTGAAGACACAAAAGACACAAAAGATCGAAGACAAAGGATATCAAGGCACAAAGAATTATCAAGACTCAAGAATGTAATTGAATGCTCAAGATAAAACTCGAATGTTCCGAGGCAATCAAAATATCTATCCTGAAGGATACAATACTGAGAAAAACACGATTACTTAGAAAAATAGATATTGCTCAAGACATTCAGATGCAGACAAAAGGAACTAAAACAAAGTGTTGTTAAGGTTATATCACTCTGAGATATTTACCAAAAAGAGCCGTTGTGTTTGTCTACTTAATCAAGACAATGACCAATCGAAGAAGACAAAGATCAGATTTTTTTACTAACACACGAAAAGCAATTGTGTCATTTGAAGCATGTCAAGAGTACTTATGTTTCGGGATCGCAAAAAAGTGGTGACTGGCTGCATGAAAAGCAGATTGCCTAAAACATGCTAGGGAGTGTCAAACCCTAACTATAGTCGTTCATCACACACCATAGGAGGAAACTCATGGAGTTATCTCTTCCAACGGATAGTTTTTCAAGAGTGACATTGGTGTATGCCTATAAATACTTGTGACCATCTACATTGAAGGTTACGAGAAATTTTAAGCAACTCAAGAGCTCAAACTTATTATTGCAAGTTGAAGCACTCGAAAACCCAAGAATTTCCCAGGTGCTTTATATCGAAGAGAGCTCATTTCACTAAGCCTAGTCTTGATAAGATATATCCAAAGCTTAGTCGAGATATCCTAGCCTTTGCATTGTTCTTAATTGTAAAGGATATCTCATCCTAGTTGGAAACCAACCAAGAAACCCCAAACCCTTTGTAAGGTAGTTTGAGTGTGATTGTTGGTGAGTTGGAGTTGTAAAGAGTTAGTAAACTACAAGAGGTAGTCAGAAAGCTCTAGAGAAGAAGTGAGTAAACTATCTTGGATAGTCAGAAAGCTTGTGTGTGTTTTGAGTAAGTAAACTACAGAGGTAGTCAGAAAGCTCAAAATAGAAAGGTTAGTAAACTACAGAGGTAGTCAGAAAACCTTAGGAGGTGATTAGTGAATTTCTCTGAAGAGATCAGAGAGAGTGGGCGTAAGAGCTTGAGTCTCTGAACCACTATAATTTGCTGTGTTCTTTGCTTTCTGTTTTGCTTTGATTAACTGTTGCATACATTTAAACTGAAAGCATATTTTCACTGATATTCAGTTGGAATCAATCCACTGAAGTTGCATCTAACTGAATCACAGCCTAATCACTATTCCAATAAAAAGGAAGTTTTTCAGCAAAGCATAAAACGAGTATAAACTTAGGGCCAACCATTCCGCACATCTGAGTAGCTATTCAAGCAACTCAGTATCTCTGAAAACTCAGGATCAGTTGGGATTATCTGAGGTATCTGAAAGCAGCTCAGGATCACTGTCTCAGGTAGACTTTGACTCAGGGCGATTTGTGCTTCTCAGGACCAAATCATCAGGACAACCTGACCCAATCTGACCTCAGTGAAGAAAAAAGTTTTAAAATCACTGAACACGTGTATCCCCCCCATACACGTGTAAGACTCGTTTGCACCGACCAACAAGTGGTATCAGAGCAGTGGTTCAACTTGACCACCTGCTTTGTTGACCATAATCTTATTTGCTAAAAGATTCTTGTGGTCTATCTGAACAGATCTTATTTGCTGAATTCTTAAAAGGATCAAACAAAATGCCTTCTAAGAAACTTCCCATGTTCTCTGTAGAGAGTTATGATTTGTGGAGACTGAGAAAGCAGGCTCACCTGTATTCTAAGCATGAACGTATGTGGAGAGTGGTCTCTGAAGGACCATTCCAATTCACTGTGGTGAATCCCAGAGTTACAGAAAATGAGAGAAATGATCCCATAACAGAATTTCCTAAGTCTGATGACCAACTTACTCCTAAGGAGAGGAAGTTAGTCAATCTAGTCTATATTGCCAAAGACACACTATATAGTACAATTGATGATGGTGTGATGGGAATGATTTCTCATTGTAATACTGCCAAAGAAATATGGGATACACTAGCTGTAATGTGCCAAGGCACAGATCATATCAAGGAGAACAAACTTTCAGTTGCCATTGGAAAGTTTGACAGTTTTGAAATGGAAGATGGTGAATCTATTGATAGACTGGAAGTCAGATTCACTAGTATAATGAATGATCTTAATGCACTTGGAAAGAGATATCCACAAAGAGAAGTTGCATTGAAAATTCTTAGAGATCTATCTAAGAAATGGGATATTCATGCAGTGGTGATTGAAAACACCAAGAACATTGATTCAATGCCGTACCAACAAGTCTTCTCTGAGCTGAAAGCATATGAGTTTGTTATTGATAAGAAAACAAAGAAAGCTGACAGCAAAGATGATTCTTCATCTAGTAAAAATGTGGCTTTCAAAGCCAAGGATAAAACCTGTAAAACTAGAGAGTCTGAGAACTCCCTTGCTAAAAATCAGGATGAGCTAGAGGATAAGCTAGTACTGATGGCAAGGAGGTTTGAAAGGCTTAATAGTAGATATGGAAAATATAAAAACTATTACAGGAATCACAGGTACCAGAAGAAAGCTGAGGACAGATCCACTGAAAAGAGAAAAGACCTGAAAGCTGAAGGATCTTCATCCAAAAAGAAGGACTCCAAGTCTAAAGAAGAAAGTGATCAGGATGATGATGCCAACAGATGTTATAACTGCCAAAAGAAATGACATTTTTAGTATGATTGTCCAGACCTAAGTGCTAAGGAGAGAAAAGAAAGGCAAGCAAAGAGAGACAAGAAGTTCTCCAGCAAGAAAGCCATGGTTGCAGAAGAAGAACACTCTGAGGAAGGTTCTAGCTCTTCAGATGAAATGTTCTCAGACAGTGATAGTGATGACATATGTCTGATGGCTGTGGAGGAGGTAAACTCTTCTTTCTCTGTTGTTGCTCCTACACTAGCACAAGAGTTATCAAGTTCCATTGTAAACAGTCAATTTGACCTGATGGATTCTTTTGAGAGTCTGATGAAAGACTATGCTGTTTTACAAGAACTACTGAATGAAACTCAAGAGCAGAACAAAGAACTGATTGCTGAAAATCTTAAGTGGAAAGACTCTAGTAATGCTGAAATCACTTCTCAATTAATGGGAACTACTGATGAACTAGATGTTCTGAAAGTACAACTCTCAGAGAAAGAGAAGCTGATAGAGACCCTAAATGGAAAACTAGAGAAATCCACTGAGGAGATTCAGCTGATCAGAACTAAGTTCAATGACCTCTCTGAGAAGCATGAAACTCTACAAAGATGTGAGGATAGTGCGCAGAGGAAGCTAACTCTATTGAATTCTGCATCTAAAGTAATAGATGAAATTCAGAGTTATCAGAGACCTGCTACTATAAAATCTGGATTGGGATATATTCCAGGGGGAACCTCACAAGGTCATCTGAATGCTGCATCAGGTAGCACTAAGACAATCTTTGTTAAACAAGTGGCACCCACTCTTCGGACTGAAGAATTGCCCAAAGTTTTAGACAAGAGAAAATGACCTATGGTTCCAGAAAAACAGAACATTCAGGTAAGAAAGCCCAAACCTCAGGTGAAGGCTAGAAAACCTGACCACTCAGTAGGAAAATTTCAGGCAAGTACTTCGAAGCCTCAGGCTAAGAATGCAAACCTGAAAGGATCTGCACTGAACCAGCAGAGGAATTTTCAGAAGAGAAACACTCAGCAGAGACATTCTCAACTGAAAAGACCAAGTCCACAGATTACTGAAAGACCCAAATTTCAGTACAAGCAACCTAAACCCCACTTGCCTAAGGGTAAAGGTTACCTGAACCCAAGTCAACAAAGATTCAGACCAGCTGCATAGAAGCCAAAGCAATGGAACAAAAGGCCTGTACCCAAGAAAAATTCTAAGGCTCATGTTCATGCCAAGGCTAGCACTCATACACAGGATACTGCTAAGGCACCCAGAGTGATAAATGTGTATGTAGATGTTTATGGAAGACAGATCAGCCACTCTAAAGTGATTAGAGTTGTCAGGCAGATTTGGATTCCGAAAGGTACAGCTAACCTGGTAGGACCCTACACCAAATGGGTACCTAAGAATTGATATGTTTTTCAGAAGAAAAACAAGGGAACTGAGCTGATTGAAGATCAAATAGCACTGATGAGTGGAGATGAAATGGCCCCTGTTGTATGGTATCTTGACAGTGGATGTTCAAGACATGTGACAGGATTCAAGCAAATACTCAGTGACTATGTAGAGCAAAGAGGCCCTCAGATCACATTTGGAGATAACTCCAAGGGACGGACTGAAGGATATGGAACTTTGGAAATCGATTCAGTTCATATCCATGGTGTTTCATATGTATCTGGATTGAAGCATAACCTGCTTTCAATAAGCCAAATCTGTGACAAGGGATTTAATGTTGAGTTCTCAAAGAACTTATGTTATGTGAAAGATGATACCTCACAGAAAATACTACTGACTGGTACTAGAAAAGGAAATGTGTATCTTGCTGATTGGAGTTCAACTCCTAAAGATACATGTTTGGTTGCAAAAAGTTCCACAGATACCAGTTGGTTATGGCATAAAAGGATGAATCACCTGAATTTCAAAACCCTGAATAAACTTGCAAGATTAGCACTTGTGAGAGGGTTACCAAATGAAGTGTTCAGTAAAGAACATGTTTGTGATGCGTGCCAAAAAGGAAAACAAGTTAAAGCATCATTTAAAAGCAAAGTAGATGTTTCTACTGAAAGAATACTTCAATTGTTGCATATGGATCTTTTTGGTCCAGTAACACCAGTGAGCACTAATGGCAGGAAATATACACTCGTAGTAGTTGATGACTACTCAAGATATACTTGGGTCATATTCTTACTCAGTAAGAAAGAGACTCAGATAAAACTGTCTGAACTACTGAAAAGGCTCAGTATTGAAAAGAACCTGAGTGTGGTCAAAATCAGATCAGATAAAGGAACTGAATTTATAAACCATATTATATCTCTTATTATTGTGCAGCAAATAGAATTACTCATGAAACATCAGCTGAAAGGACCCCTCAACAAAATGGTGTTGCTGAGAGAAGGAACAGGACTCTAAAAGAAGCTGCAAGGATAATGATAGCTGAAGCGGATATTCTTAAAAGATTTTGGGTTGAAGCTGTCAACACTGCATGCTATTCTCAAAACAGATCCATGCTGACCAAGAGTCAAGGCAAAACACCATACGAGCTTTGGAATGAAAGGAAGCCTCTTGTTTCTTTCTTTCGTGTGTTTGGTTGCAAGTGTTTCATACACAATAATGGTAAAGATCAGTTGAAAACATTTGATAGCAAAGCTGATGAAGGAATATTCTTAGGATATTCTGAAGTCAAGAAAAACCTTCTTGAGTTTACAACTCAGAGAACTCTTATTGTGGAAGAAACACCTCATGTTGTTTTTGATGAATCTACTTGTGTTCAGAAGAAACAGGAACATGATGCAGAAGAACTGACCAAGAGAATCACCAGACTAAGCCTGAAAAAGAATGACCAAACATCCACTGAACCAAAAAAGAAGAAGTCAGGCACCTTCTATGAATGGAGTGACTCAGACTCAGACTCAGACAAAGAAGTTCAGGATGGAACTCAGGATGGTGAGACTCAGGAAAGCCAAAACAGACACCAGTTCAGACTCAGGTATGTGATGCCAATGAAGATGTGGTCACAACTGAGGCAATTCCTGAATCTATCAACCAAAGGGGAACAAATGTTACTGACAATGTTCTGAATGGAATTTCCCCTGAGGAAGTTGATTCCCTTTCTCCTTTTCTGTTGTTCCCTGAGTTTAATGAACTGCCTAAACCTAGCATTTCGAATGTTGAGGATATTATTGAAGGGGGAACATCTAGAAGAAGTTGGTTAGATAGTCATCCTACAAGTCAGATTGTGGGTGATCTAACTGATGGTGTTAAGAAAAGAAGGTTCCATGGTGAGAGTGCACTATTCTGTTGCTTCCTATCAGAGAAAGAGCCTACTAAGATTGAAGAAGCTCAACAAGATTCTTTTTGAATTACTGTTATGCAAGAAGAGCTGAATAAATTCTCAAGAAATGAAGTATGGGAGCTAGTGGATAGGCCTGAAAGGCACAATGTTATTGAAACCAAGTGGGTATTCAAGAATAAAAGAGATGAGAATAACAATATTGTAAGAAACAAGGCAAGGCTAGTTGCACAAGGTTATTCCCAAGAAGAAGGCTTGGATTATGATGAAACCTTTGCACCTGTTGCAAGACTAGAAGCCATTAGATTGTTTCTTGCATATGCTGCCCACATGAAGTTCACAGTCTATCAAATGGATGTGAAAAGTGCATTTCTGAACGGTGTGCTTAAAGAAGTGGTTTATGTGGAGCAACCTCCTGGTTTCAGACAGAATGACCAAGTTTACAGGCTCAGGAAAGCCTTGTATGGTCTTAAGCAAGCACCCAGAGCATGGTATGATACCATTTCTCAGTTTCTTACTGGCCACGGTTTTATCAAAGTAATTGTTGATAGAACTTTGTTCAGAATAGAAGATGGGGAAGATATCTTACTAGTTCAGATATATGTAGATGACATCATTTTTGGATCTCCAAACCATCAGTTGTGTGAAAAGTTTTCTACACTGATGAAAGGAAAGTTTGAGATGTCTATGATGGGGGAGATGAATTTCTTTCTTGGACTTCAAGTGAAACAATCAAAGGAAGGAATCTTCATCAACCAAGCAAAGTACACCAGGGATCTGATTGCCAAGTATGGTGTACAGAATTGCAATGCAGTTAGGATTCATATGAATACTAACTACAAGATGGATCATGATCCTGAAGGCAAATCAGTAAGTCACACTGATTATTGAGGGATCATTGCTCTATCTCACAGCAAGTAGGCCGGATATAACATTTGTTGTTGGGATATGTGCAAGATACCAAGCTAATCCTAAGGCTAGTCACATGGAGGCTGCCAAAAAGATACTGAAGTATCTTAAGGGCATAGTGAATAGAGGATTGTGGTATCCAGCTGATGATAACCTTGAATTAACTGGTTATTCAGATGCTGATTATGGAGGCTGTAGAATTGACAGGAAGTCCACTACAGGAACTTGTCAATTTCTTGGAAGTAAGCTGATATCTTGGTTTTCAAAGAAACAGGCCTCAGTAGCAACCAGTACTACTGAAGCTGAATACATGGCTGCAGGAAGCTGTTGTGCACAGATTCTTTGGCTCAGACAACAATTAAGGGATTATAAGATTATAGCCAATGAAGTGCCTATATTTTGTGACAATAATAGTGCAATTGTTATTACACAAAATCCAGTATTACACACCAGATGTAAGCATGTTGATATCAGACATCACTTCATCAGAGATCATGTTGAAAAGAAGGATATTAGGATGGAGAAAATTCATACTGGTAAACAAAGAGCTGACATCTTGACTAAACCTTTGGCTGAATCAAGATTTCAGGAATTGTCAGTTGAATTGGGAATGTTGGATCCAGGTGAATGAAATTCACTGAAGGGAGAAGTCCTTCAGGGACATGTAGTTATTCAGGGGGAATAACTCAGGACAAAAGGTTCTCAGGATAGAAACTGAGACTCAGGATGAAATTTTTGTCAAGATCAATGTTCAGTAAGGTTTATGTATTCAAATAATCCTGAAGTTATATTGATACATGCATTAAATTCAGTAGCATTTATTACACAAGGGATTACTCAGTAATCATTTGAAATAAATGATAAAAGACCTGAACTTTTAAAGCGGGGATGTGTTTTGACCGAAAAGATAAGCAGTCGCCTCGATTTTCATGAAACGTCCATTTGTCAAACTACAAAATTGTTATCTGCCTATTGTCCAGAAAAATAGCCAAAAATAGCCAATTTATCGAGATTTCCTTAAAATCCCAGATTAAATCTCAAACACCCTCTATATTTTCAAGATTTAATCACAACCATTGATCTTTATTTCACAGATCATATATAAGCCAGACTTTAACCCTCAATCGTTTATTTCTCAAATTTAAACTATCAAAATTCCCAAACTCTTAAACCTTTAAATCTTCAAATCTTCAAAATTCCAAAACCCTCAAACACTCTACCCAGAAATCGTCTCAACAATGGAATTTTCTAATTACTCGATGATTAAGAATCTCGCCGAAACAGAAAAATCGTATTTTGAGCATGTGGTGGCAATGTTTGATAATAAAGCAACCCAAGTGGAAGAAAAGGCTCTGAATATGCTTCGGATGGCTTGGTTATCACATTTGGTAAGCAACATGCCAGAGTTGGAACTCACACAGGAGGTATTGCAGTTCGTGGTCAATCTAAGTCAAGGAGACGACGGTGGACTAGTGTCGCAGTTGAACTTCGGCACCTACGCAAAATCTAGGGCAGAGTTGGTTTGCTCGATTAAGGTATCTCTATCTTTAGACGATATAAATGTTGTTTATGAATTAAATGATAGAGGTGAGGATCCTGCTCAATATATGGCGGGACATGAGCAAGAAATTTTGGACAGATTTACGGAAACCAAAGCAGAGTTGAAAGGTGCTTTGCATAAACGGTGTTTGAAACCCAAATACCGAGTATTAATCGACATTGTTGCAAAATGTCTAATGAGCACTTCGGGAAGTCTAGAGCAGGTGAGCAGGAACAAGCTAAGGCTCATGGCTGCAATAGAGAATTCCACCTCTATAGACTTCAACTGGCTAAAATTCCTGGTGAACTGCATTCTTAACCAGAGTGAGAAGTTGAAATATGCCAAAGGAGCATTCACCAAAAATGGGAAAGTTTTGTTTGGGACTAAGATTAGTTTTTTGATAGAGACTCTGTCCCGAGAAGATATGTTCTTGATGGGAGGTGTTAAGTTTTCAAGGACTCGCATCATGTTTAGAAAGCCAAAATCCCAGAAGAAGAAGACACTAAGCCAGAGTTTGACGGTTCAGGAGGAACCTGAAGATCAGGACGATTCTAGTTCTGATCAGGATGATGTTGTTATTGCTGAGATCAGAAACCTGTCAGGACAACACCAGTAAAACATCCTGAGATTTCAGGACAGGAGGAAAGATCGAAACAATCTCATGATCTTCTAAGAGTCAAGAGGGAACATGGAGACAGATTGAAGAAGAAACTATCGGCTCCTCGAACTAAACTATGCAGAGAAGGAGGCCAAGAAGGCCTTTGAGAATCTCAATCAGAGCTCGCCAGAAGAAAAGGAATATCCTCTCCAAATGCTTGCTCAGGTGGTGAAAAATGTTCAGGAGCAGGACACTGAGGAACATGTGTTTTCAGAAGTACTTGAGACATCTCTTGGTACAGATAAAATTTCTCAGGAGATTTTCAAGGGACCTCAGGAGGAAACTGCATCTCAGGATATGCTGAATTTAGACACTCTCCTGAAAGAACCATTTCTTGACCCTTCTGAACTTCAAGTCATCCCATCCGAACCTGAAATACCAGAGAGCCCTGAACTGAAGAAAGGTGAAGCTGAGGAAGGAGAATGGCGAAGCAAGGGGAACGGTTTATCTTGGACCGATACCCTAAGCTGAATGATTATCCTGATCTTCAGGATATGTTCTTCAGACTCAGGATAACTGTTTATATCCTGAATCAGTCACTCCCGAAGATGCTGAACATAGCCTCCTTTAGAGGAGAAGATTGGTGGAATGCTGAGACAGCTGCCCTGACTGAGTTCTCAGGTTTCAGGAAAACAAAGCTGAGGATGAAAGTTGGTGATTTTAATGATCTAGTAAAACAGAAGTTAGCTGAAAGGAAGGCAACTGAAGAAAATGCATCAAGTTCTCCTAATCAGGAAGGAGATAAGGATCAAGGTGGAGAAGGTGAAGGTGACAAGCAATCTGAGCAGGAGAAGGAACCTCAAAAAAATGCTGAGACAGAAAAAGACACCGAGATCGATATCACGAAGAAGTCGACATCGAAGCGGTGATCGATATGAACAACCTCGGTCGGTTAGCACTCTTCAGGTACATTTTGGCACTATTGTAAATTATGCCAAAGTTACTGAAGTACCTATCTTTCAATCTGATGTCTATGGTATGCAGACTAAGGCTCAGTTGGAGCACCCAGCTCAATTGGAGAAAATTGTACTACCTCCAGTGGTTGATTTTACATCAATCCTGGATGAACTGAAGAAAGTAGTACCAATGGTGGAGAAAATGATACGGATGGAGGAGATGTTGGCAAGTTAATCTCAAAAGTCTGAGAATCTAAGCTCTTCATCTGACATGCTGCAAATTCAGACAACTCTCACAGACAAGATGACTCAGATAGAGTCAGTTCTGGTTAATCAAACTCAGAAAATGGAGCACCTGAGTTCATCATCTGATATGCTTCAACTTCAAAATACTCTATCAGATAAATTGGTTGTTCTGGATGGAAAGATTGATGGAGTACATACAGAGCTTAATGCCAATATGATGCAAATGTACCAAGACAGGACTGCTTATCTTGAAGCAAAACTGATTGAGAAGAATGATCTGACGATCAAAACAGCTGTTGAGGAAATGGGCTCCCTGCTCATGACCAAGATGACAGAAATGATGCATGATGTCTTCTCAAAATAGTTTGCTCCACTTTCAGATGAATTCTCTATGGCAAAAAACTACATGATGAGGCTGGAAGATGAGCATGATCAATTGGCTAGGGCAGTGCGCAGTATGGGCAAGGAACAATACTATATGGACGCTGCACTGACTCAACTCCTCCCAAGGTATGGTGCCAAAAAGAGGAAAAGGCCTGGTGCTGGCAAATTAAGTGAGTTGTTGGCACAAACCTTGGAGAGAAAAGCTCAAAAAGAAGCTGAAGGAAAGAAAATTTTGGATGCCCTGAGTGAAATTGAGGTTACAAAAAAATTGAAGTTTGCAGAAGCTGAAAAACCCACTTTCACTCGGACAACTAATCAAATCACTCGGGAAGTAATTGGTGAAAAAATGAGTGATAGAAGGATGGTTGAAACTAGCAAGGCAGGAGAAGAACAAGCTAGACCAGAGAAGATAAAAGCAGTAGCCTTTGTTGAACCAGAAAAGAAGAAAGCAAAGATTTCAAGGCCTAGTCAGAGGAAACTGATTCTGGAGTTTGAAGAATCTAAGGAAGAAACTGAGGAAGCTAAACCTGAAGCTCATAAAGAAACCTTCAACACCAAGAAGACTCTGAGAGCCCTGCAGATAGAAAAGGAGAAAAGAACTGCTGCATCTGTCTCTGGTGCTCCATTGATAAAGAAGAAAAATGAAGAAGAACAGAAGAGAAGGGGTGGTTTCAATAAGTTCATTAGCAAGAGAAGAGGCACTGAAAAGACTTATAAATGGCCGCACATTGATAAATGGATACCATTACAGATCAATGATGCATGTGAGGAGATCAAGAGAAACCTTCTGGTTCTATTATGAGATTCTGAGAGAATGGAGAGGGAGCAGCTCAAGAATGAGGCATTCATTGAATATTTGCTGACATTCTATCCTGAGTATCTGCAGAAATGGATCAACCTGGCAGATGAAGGCAATACTCAAATTGTAGCTCCAGGGCCATATATGTATCCAGCTCCTAAGTTTGAGAATGACTTTGTAAATGAAGTTGTCATCTCTCAAGAAATTGCTCAGTATGCCATTCAGCTTGGACTGACAGGAAACAACTCTGATATCATCAAAGAAAGAGATGAATTGAAGAAGAGGTACTTTGGGATGTTCAGCTTGGAAGTACCAGAAGATGAGATCGAAGAAGACTGAAGAATATGTACTTCTGTTTGTTTTTCTTTTTATTGTTTTCATTGTAAAATGTAACTCTTATGCTTCATCAATGAAAACTTTATCCTTTGTCCTATTACAAGATAATATCTCATTATCTTCTTATATGTCTTATACTTATCTCATATGTCATTTAAATGTAATAGATAGAAGAAACCTGAGTGATAGGTTAAGAAGTCATTTGTAACAAGATGGTTTTGGCATCATCAAAAAGGGGGAAATTGTTGGGAGAAGAATTTAATAAGATTTTGATTAGATCCCAAAACCCCTGAGTATGACATGTATCAGGACATCTTGATATAATAGAATCAGGATCAGGTTTCAATAGATATTAGAAATCAGGATTATCTGCACCATGTATAGTCAGCAGATATAGATCAGGATAGTTTTAATGCTCTGAAGAATCAGAAGAATCCTGAAGACTAGGAAGAATCCTGAAGACCCGAAGATCCTGAAGACTATTTTGTACTGATCAAAAAGGACCCTGAACAACTATCCAAATAGAATAGTATTATGTTCATTCCTAGTACAAACAAAGAAAATGTTAGATGTTGGTGGACAATAAGGAACATATCAGATCAGAAAGGTCAACTAAAAGAGTCATTTTGCTTGTCTCTGTTCAAAGAAAGATTCCAACCAATGAAAAGGCAACAGCAACATACTTCACTGACACTGAAAGCGACATCTCACTGATGAAATGTCAGGACTGATATCTTCCAATTCACATAAATTGACGATTGGCTACATGGCTGCATATTTCCTAAAACATGCAAGGGTGTGTTCAAATCCTAGAAATAGTCGTTCATCAATAACCAGAAGAGGAAACTCTTGATGCTATCTCTTCCAACGGATAGTTTTTTCAAGTGTGACCTTTGGAGAGGTTGTCTATAAATACCAGTGATCTCCAACATTGAGAGGTTACGGGAAATTACGGCAACTCAAGAGCTCATTCGTATTCTTACATATTGAAGCACTCGAAAACCCTAGAATTTCCCAAGTGTTTCACTTTGGAGAGAGCTCACTACACTAAGCTTAGATTTGATAAGTTATATCCTAAGCTTAGAGAGATATCCTAGCCTTTGCATTTGTTCTTATTGTAAAGGATATCTCACCCTAGTTGGAAACCAACCCAAACCAAAACCCTTTGATAAGGTAGTTTGTGTGATTTGTTGGTGAGTTAGAATTGTAAAGAGTGAGTAAGCTGCAGGTTAGCCAGCCAAAAAACTCTAGAGAAGAAGTTAGTAAGCTACTTGTGGTAGTCTGAAAACTTGTGTGTGTAATTGAGTTAGTATGCTGCAATGAGTCAGCCAGAAAACTCAAGGTAGAAAAGTTAGTAAGCTGCAGTAAGTCAGCCTGAAAGCTTTAGGAAGTATGTTAAGGAATTTCTCTGAAGATCAGAGAGAATGGACGTAGGATCTTAAGTCTCTGAACCACTATAATTGTTGTGTTGTTTGCTTTCTGTACTGCATTATATATGTTGCAAGATTTTTCACTGAAAGCATATTTACTGAGATTCAGTTGGAAACAATCCACTGAACTTGCATCAAATTGATCACAGCCTTAACCACTGTTTTATTAAAGGAAGAAGACTTTCAGCAAGTTAGAACGAGTATAAACTTAGGGCCAACCATTCCGCACTCTTGATTAGCTAGAACAGATAGTTACCAAACTGAATTAACTCTACTGAGTATTCAGTAAGATAATTATATGATCCAAGCTTCTCAGGATCTCTGATTTACTCAGGATTAGTTGGGCTAATCTGAAGCTTCGAAAGTCGCCAGATCACCGCCTTCGATGAGACTTTGACTCAGGGAGATTTGTGCTTCTCAGGGCAAAATTCTCAGAACAACCTGACCCTTCTGACCTCAGTGAAGAAAAAAGTTTTAAAAATCACTGAACACGTGTATTCACCCCCCCATACACGTGTAAGACTCGTTTGTACCGGAACCAACAATCAAGAACGGAGAAAGGGAATCATCTTCCTCAGGGGAAATTCCATTTAGAACATTGTCAGAGACATTTGTTCCCCCTTGGTTGATGGATTCAGAATTTGCCTCAGCTGTGACCACATCTTCATCGGCATTACTTACCTGATGTTGAACTGGGCTCAGTTCAGGTGGTTCAGCTCTAGTGTGTTGGCTTTCTTTCAGTGGAGAACTATCATCCTGAGGTCCACCAGCCTCATTATTTTCATCCTGAGTTTCTTCTTCTGAGTAAGATTCACTCCATTCATAGAATGTGATTGACTTTTTCTTTTCATGCTCATTGGATGATCTATCAGCATCTTTGTTTTTCAGGCTAAGTCTGGTGACCCTTTTTGTCAAGTCTCCTAATTCATGTTCCTGTTTTCTATGAACATAAGTAGATTCATCAAAAACAACATGAGGTGTTTCTTCCACAATAAGGGTCGTACAGTTGTAGACTCTGAAAGCTTTACTGACTTTAGAATATCCCAAGAATATTCCTTCATCAGCTTTGCTATCAAAAGTTTTCAACTGATCTTTACCATTATTATGAATGAAACACTTACAACCAAACACACGAAAGAAAGAAACAAGAGGCTTCCTTTCATTCCATAGTTCATATGGTTTTTTCCTTGGTTCTTTGTCAGCATGGATCTGTTCTGAGAGTAGCATGCAGTGTTGATAGCTTCACCCCAAAATCTTTTAAGAATATCAGCTTCAGCAATCATTGTCCTAGCACCTTCTTTCAAGGTCCTATTTCTTCTTTCAGCAACACCATTCTATTGTGGAGTCCTTGTAGCTGATGTTTCATGTGTTATTCCATTTGCTGCACAATAATCAGATATAATATGGTTGATAATTCAGTGCCTTTGTCTGATCTGATTTTGACCACACTCAGATTCTTTTCATTACTGATTCTTTCCAATAACTCAGGCAGTTTAGTCAGGGTTTCTTTCTTACTGAGTAAGAATATGACTCAAGTGTATCTAGAGTAGTCATCAACTACTACAAGTGTATATTTTCTGTCATTGGTGCTCACAGGTGTTACTGGATCAAAGAGATCCATGTGTAACAATTGAAGTATCCTTTCTGTAGACACTTCTACTTTGCTTTTGAATGATGCTCTTATCTGTTTGTCTGTCTGACAAGCATCACACACATGGTCTTTACTGAATACTTCATTAGGTAACCCTCTTACAAGTGCTAATCTTGCAAGTTTGTTCAGGGTTTTGAAGTTCAAGTTATTCAGCCTTTTGTGCCACAACCAACTGGTTTCAGTAGCCTTTTTAGCAACTAAACATGTATCCATTGGGGTTAATTTCCAATCAACAAGATACACATTTCCTTTTCTAGTACTAGTCAGTAGTATTTGTTGTGAAATATTGTCTTTCACATAGCATAAGTTCTTTTAGAACTTAACACTGAATCCCTTATCACAGAATTGACTGATAGAAAGCAAGTTATGCTTTAACCAGACACATAAGATACACCATGGATATGAAAAATATCAATTTCAAGTGTTCAATATCCTTCAGTCTGTCCTTTGGAATTATGTCCAAAAGTTATCTGAGGGTCTTTCTTTTCAACATAATTAGTGAGGAGATATTTATATCCTGTCATATGTCTTGAACATCCGTTGTCCAGGTATCGTGCAGCAGGTGCAATTTCATCTCGACTCATCAAGGCTATGTTGTCTTCATTTAGCTCAGTTCCCAACTCCTTCACCTAAAACAAAATCAGGTCTTAGGTACCCATTTGGTGTAGAGTCCTACTTGGTTAGTTGTATCTTTTGGAATCCAAATCTGTCTCACAGCTCTATTTACTTTAGAGTGGTTAATTTGTATTCCATAAACATCTACATACACATTCACCACTTTGGGTGCCTTAGCAGTATCCTGTTGCACGAACATGAGCCTTAGAGTTCTTCTTGGGTTCAGGCCTCTTGTTCAGATGATTTGGCCTTAGTGCAGCAGGTCTAGGTGTCTGCTGACTTGGGTTCAGAGGACCTTTACCCTTAGGCAAGTGGGGTTTGGGTCTTCTGTACTGAAATTGAGGTCTTTCAGTGTCCTGAGGACTTGGTCTTTTCAGTTGAGAATATCACTGCTGAGTGTTTCTCTTCTGAATATTCCTCTGATGGTCTAGTGCAGATTTCTTTAGGTTGTTATTCTTAGCCTGAGGCTTCAAAATACTGGCCTGAGGATTTTCTACTGAGTGTTCAGGGTTTCTAGCCTTTTCCTTAGGTTTGAGCTTTCCACTCTGAACCTTCAGGTTCTTTGAAACCATAGGTCCTTTAGCCTTGTCTAAACTCGTGGTTGTTCTTCAATAAGAAGATTAGTATGAACCGCGGGTTTAACAAAAACCATCTTAGTGCCACTGGCTGAAGCAGCATTAAGTTGACCTTGTGAAGTTCCCCCTGGATTATAGCCTAATCCAGCTTTTATAGTTGCAGAACTTTGATAACTCTGAATTTCATCTATTGCACTAGATGCATAATTCAATAGAGCTACTTTCTCCGCAGACTATCTTCAGATTTCTTTAGAGTTTCATATTTTTCGAAGAGGTCATTGAATTCAGTTTTGATTAGCTTATTTTTCTCAGTGGATTTCTCTAATTTTCCATTCAGGACAACTATCAGCTTCTCTTTCTCTGAGTTTGTACTTTCAGAACATCTAGTTCATCAGTAACTCCCATCAATTGAGAAGTGATCTCTGCAGCTTTAGAGTTTTTCCACTTTAGATTTTCAGCAATCAATTCCTCATTCTGCTCTTGAGTTTCAATGAACAGTTCTTGTAACACGGAATATTCTTTCATCAGGCTCTCAAAAGAACCCATCAGATCGAAATTATTGTTTACAGAAGAACTTGAAAATGCAGGTGCTTATGTTGGAGCAACAACAGAGATAGAAGAATTTACCTCCTCAATAGCAACAAGGCACACGTCATCACTATCACTGTCTGAGAACATCTCTTCTGAAGAACTTGATCCTTCTTCAGTTTGTTATTCTTCTGCAATCATGGTCTTCTTGCTAGAGAGCTTTCTGTCTCTTTTGGCTTGTCTTTCCTTTCTTTCCTTGGGACTTAACTCAGGACAGTCATACTGGAAGTGATCTTTCTTCTTACTGTTGTAGCATCTATTGGCATCATCATCCTGATCGCTTTCTTCTTTGGATTTGGAATCCTTCTTTCTGGATGAGGAGCCTTCAGTCTTATGGTCTTTCTTCCTGTCAGTAGTCTTATCCTCAGTTTCTGAGTTGTTCTTGTTCCTGTACTTGGTATTCTTATAATACTTTTGTACTTTCCATATCTGTTATTGAGTCTTTCAAACCTTCTTGCCATCAGGGCATATTTTTCATCTTTTTCATCCTGATCTTTGGCAGGTGGGTTTTCAGGCTCTTTAGCTTTACAGGATTTCTCTTTGGCTTTGAAAGACACATTCTTACCAGATGAAGATTCATCTTTGCTTTCAGATTTCTTAATTTTCTTATCAATCACAAACTCATAAGCTTTCAGCTCAGAGAAAACTTGTTGGTATGGCATAGAATCAATATTTTTGGTGTTTTCAATCACCACAACATGAATATCCCATTTCTTGGATAGTCCTCTAAGGATTTTCAGTGCAACTTTTCTTTTTGGGTATCTTTTCCCAAGAGCAATCAGATCATTCATGATACTAGTGAATCTAACTTCCAGTTTATCAATAGATTCACCATCTTCCATTTCAAAGCTGTCAAACTTTGCAATGGCAACAGATAGTTTGTTCTCCTTTATATGATCTGTGCCTTGACACATGATAGCAAGTGTATCCCAAATTTCTTTAGCAGTTTCACAGTGAGAAATCATCCACATAACACCATCATCAATAGTGTTATATAGAGTATCTTTAGCAATATAGTCTAAGTTAACTAACTTTCTCTCCTCAAGAGTAAGTTGGTTATCAGACTTAGGAAATTCATCTCTGGGATCATCTTTCTTAGCATCAGTAGTTCTGGGATTCACAACAGTGTACTCAAATGGTCCTTGAGAGACAACTCTCCACATTCTTTCATGTTTAGAGTACAGATGTGCTTGCATTCTTAGTCTCCATATGTCATAGTTCTCAACAGAGAACATAGGTATCTTCTTAGAAGGCAGAGTGATCAGCCTTGTAAAATATCAGCAATAAGAACTATTCAGTAGACCACCAAAGTCTCTCAACAAAACAAGACTATGGCTACCAAAACAAGTGGTCAGTCGAACCACTACTCTGATAACACTTGTTGGTCCCGGGGTAAACGAGTCTCACACGTGTAAAGTAATTTTTCAACTTTTAAAACCTTGTTGATCAGTGAGTCAGGTTTTCCTGAGTTTAATCCTGAAAAGCACAAATCACCCTGAGTAAAAGTCTACTGAGACAGTCACCTTGAGTTAGATTTCAGCCCTTCGGATTAGCTCAACTAATCCTGAGTGCGAAAGTGTCCTGAGAAGCTTTGCACAGATAACTATCTTACTGAATACTCAGGTGAGTAGTTCAGTTTGGTAGCTATCTACACTAGCTTTTCTAGGGTGTGGAAAGTGTAGGCTCAAATTTTATACTCGTTTTACTTTGCTGAAAATACCTCTTCCTTATGAAAACAGTGGTTAAGGTTGTGATCAGTTTAATGCAAGTTCAGTGGATTGATTCCAACTGAATATCTGAAAACTCAGTATGCTTTCAGCGAAATATGAAACAAGTAAATATGCAGTACAAAAAGTGAATAACACAGCAACTTATAGTGGTTCAGAGGCTCAAGCTCCTACATCCACTCTCTTTGATCTTCAGAGAAATTCCTTAACTCACTACTACTACTACTCAAGCTTTCTGACTAAACTCCTGCAGCTTACTAACTTTCTTCTATGAGTTTTCAGGCTGAACTACACTGCAGCTTACTAACTCAACTCACACAAGTTTTCAGACTGTCTCAAACAACTTACTAACTTCTTCTCTAGAGTTTTCTGGCTGAACTCAACTGCAGCTTACTAACTCTCTTACAACTCTCACAATCTCCAACAATCACACACAAACTACCTAACAAAAGGGTTTGAGTTTTGGTTGGTTTCCAACTAGGTGAGATATCCTTTTACAATAAGAACAAATGTAAAAGGCTAGGATATCTCTTACTAAGCTTTGGATACTTAACAGATTCTTAGGTTTAGTAAATGAGCTCTCTTCAAAGATGAAACACTTGGGAAATTCTTAGGGTTTCGAGTGCTTCACAGTAATACTTGAATACTAATGAGCTTTGGAGTTGCTTGATTTCCCGTAACCTTGAATGAGTGCAAGGCCTTTGGTATTTATAGGCAACTCTCAAAGAGTCACACTTGAAAAACTATCCGTTGGAGAGATAGCCTCAAGGGTTTCCTCTTTTGGTTAGTGATAAACGGCTACATTAGGGTTTGAACGCGCCCTTGCATGGTTTGGGTAATAGGCAACCAAACAGCCAATCACTATCTTCTGTAGACTGGAAGATATCAGTCCTGACATTTCCTCAGTGGCATGTCGATTTCAGTGTCAGTAAAATACGTTGTTGTCACCTCTTCATAGGTCAAAATCTTCCTTTGATTTGGAGACAAACAAACGGCTCTTTTTGGTCAACTCCTCTGAACTGATACATTCCTTAAAGCCTACGAATGCATAACATTCTCTTTGTTTGTACTAAGATTGAACATAACACTATTTATAAAATAGTCGTTCAGGATCTTATATTTCAGTACAAAACATCTTCAGGATCTTCGGTCTTCAGGATCTTTAGGTCTTCAAGTTCTTCTGAGTCTTCAGAATCTACAGAGTTTTCAGGACTTTACTAACCTATCCTGATCTAAATCTGTGGACTATACATGATGCAGATCTTTAATTGAAACCTGAGTCTTATTCTACCAAGATGTCCTGATACATGTCATACTCAGGAGTTTTGAGATCTAATCAAAATCTCTTATATTAAATTCATCTCCCAACACGCTCCCACTGGCTAAAAGAGGATCACTAAGTGATAAACTTCCACCATGAGCGCTGCTGAATGCTCCCACTGATTCCTTGTCACGTTTCTTTGACAAGTTATCAGTCTCTTGGTTAGTTTGTGGTTCTTGAATTTCTTCAACTTCTATCATCTTACGACCTTGTTCCTTAAAGACATAGTCTTCTTCGAGGAACCTGGTCTGCCTAGAAATAACCACTGTTTGTTTCTCAGGTAGATAGAAGTAATATCCTTTAGTTTCCTTAGGATATCCCACAAAGTAACCTTTTCACCTTTTGATTCCAACTTGTCAGTGAGCATTTTCTTCACAAACGTAGGGCAACCCCACATTCTTATGTGTGAGAGAGTTATCTTATTGCCATGCCATAGCTCGTATGGCGTATGCTCAACCGATTTGGATGGAATCGTATTTAAAATATAGATTGAGGTTTGGAGCGCGTATCCCCACAAGAATGTTGGAAGAGAGAAAAAGCTCATCATGGACCTTACCATGTCTAACAGGGTTCGGTTTCTCCTTTCGGAAACTCCATTCATCTGGGGTGTTCCGGGAGGAGTCCATTGTGATTGGATTCCATGTAACTTCAAGTAATCAATGAACTCATGACTAATGTATTCTCCTCCTCGATATGATCGAAGAATCTTAATACTCTTACCAAGATTCTTCTCTACTTCAGCTTTATACTCTTTGAATTTCTCAAAGGATTCGGATTTGTGTTTCTTAAGATAAACATACCCGTACCTTGAGAAGTCATCAGTAAAAGTGATGAAGTAGCCGAAGTGACCCCTAGTTAGAGTGGGCAATGGTCTACAGACATCACTGTGGATCAACTCTAGAACTTCTTTGCCACAAACTCCTTTCCCAGAAAAGGGTTTATTGGTCATTTTGCCCTTGAGATAAGATTCACAATTTCCATAAGACTCAAAGTCGAATGGGGTTAAGTAGTCCAACTTTCTTACCCTTGCGATTCTATTCTCATTTGCTTGACCAAGTCTACAATGCCACAAGTAAGTCAGGTTTTCATGATTACTAAGTTTGAGTCTTTTATTTTATATATTAAGAACATTATATCCACAATGCAACAAGTATAAACCATTCGATAAAGGAGCATTTCCATACATAACACCATTACACCATTAAGCGAAAAATAACAATTATTATTAGCAAAATGGAAGGAAAAACCCTTCAATGTCTAACATGGCGAGTAATAGATGGAACAAAATAACAATTATTCAGTTCAGTCTAAAACCAGAGGGTAAATTTAAAATATAAATGCCAACACGTTCAGAAGCAACTCTTGCTCCATTCCCAACGTGTAAGGCGACTTCACCCGGCCTTACTGCCCTGCTATCCTTGAGACCCTGCACATTCGTACAAATGTGTGAGTCACAACCGATATCTAATACCCAGCAGTTAGTATCATTTGTGGACATGTTTATCTCAATAACAAACATACATGTTCCAGTGGCTGAGACACCTTGTGTCTTCTTTTCAGCTACTAGAACCTTGCAGTCCTTCTTCCAATGTCCCTTCTGCTTGCAGTAGAGGCATACATCCTTGTCCACCCTCTCATTCTTTTGAATTCCACCTTTGGGCTTGAGGAAGTTGGGATTAGAGCCCTTCTTTGCCTTGCCCCTTCGCTTCTTCTTTCCTTTCGGACCAGAAGAAGTAGAGGCACTCATCATGAGCAAGGGTTTTTCCTTAGCAGTGGAAGGCTCAAAAGTCTTGAGCACGTTATGAAGCTCGGGCATGGTCAATTCCATCTTATTCATGTTAAAGTTTACTACGAAACTCGAATATGAATCGGGAAGCGACTGAAGTATGGCGTAAACAGCAACGTTGGTCTTGAGCTCAATGCCCAGACGACCAAGTTTCTCGATTAGCCCAATCATCTTCAAAATATGAGGGAGACCTTCCCTCCTTCAGCTAGCCGGCATCTAAACAGATCTCTCATCACTTCATAAATCTTGTAACGAGATTCAGAATCAAAGAGATCCTTCAAATGCTTGAGCATCTCAAAGGGGGCCGTCTTCTCATGCTGCCTTTGCAACTCAGGAGTCATGCCGAGCAACATAACACACTGAGCCTGGGAAGCATCCTCTTGATGCTTCTTCTGAGCTGCATCGTCAAATGCCCCAGCCAATTTGTTCGTTTCCAAAACGCTTCTCAGTGATACGTTATTCATTTCAACAAGCCTAGAGAAATAAAATAAAACAGGAATTGAAACACATAATTCCTATGATCAATATTCAGAAAATCAAAATAAACATGGCCTTTTAGATTTATTTTGTCTCCATTATTTTCACATACTTAAAGACCTCATCGGAAAAGTACAAATTTATATAAAATACAAATTGTAATGAACTAAGATCTACATTACTACTATCATAACCCCAGCAAGGGCTGACCATTATGATAGCATAATTGGTAGGTCTCCAAACCAATTGCCAAAATGCAACTCCTAGTTTATCGAACCTAGTTCGACTGATGTCCCTTAACTTTTGTTTCCCGTGAGGGCAAGCGAAACAAAATTAAGTTGGTTTACAAACATCAAATAACGACTATATATGTCCCTATAAAAGTCCTGTTAGATGTAGATCCAAGCAAAAGACGAGGGCCTTAAATACTCATTGGAACCAAATCTCCGGTTTAATTTTAACTTTGATGGAAGACTCTTTTCAATTTAATGAAAACCATATTTTAGTGAGGATCATTTTAAAGGTGGGGTATTAATTGCTTAATCGAGATCCATCATGCTAATCTACATCACATTTGAGCAATTATTGGGCGCCGTCTACCCAAACATGATATTACAAGGACTAATATTTATATGGGTGCCGTCTGCCCAAACAGTTAATACGGTCCGACAAATATTGGGTGCCGCCTACCCGAACAGTTATGATGCAGACTATAAAATATTAACTAATTCAATAGACAAATTAACATAAGTGGGAATCAATAACCCTTTTAAACATTAAGCCTTTGTTTTAAAAAATCAAATTAAAAAAACAACTTAATTTTAATCGTTATTAAAATTTATTAATCTAATTAATTATTTTAATTATAAGTCCAACTTTTAATTTCCTTCTCAAATAAGTTCATTAGTTTAAAAGGAATTTTAATTGTTTGTCTAGGGCTCATGTGCAATTATTCGAATTTGCACGGAGGGGCCCGTTTGAAATCTAATTTGCAAAATGGCCCCTCCCTCATTACTGCCTGGAAACCATTTGGCAATCGGGGCAATCGATACCAATAATTTATCAAAGGTTTTTCAGATTCAATCTAATTTAATCACAAAATCGTCAATAATTTTGTTCGATTATCCAATTTGTTCAAGAGTGTCCAACAATCTGCACAAATTCCAGAAAAATAAACATCAAACGAACACAGTTCTATATCGCAACAAATACAGAAAGGGTCAGAGGCGCGTGTGGGCGACTCGACGCTGCAGCCGGTTCGATCAAAATTCTGGAGGGCTCGCAAAAACAGGAACCAGAAACCATAAACCAGAGACCAAAACCAGAAACCAGAATCAGAAAGGGCAAATCGCAATTGCACGACGGCGTCGCATTACCATCCTTGTCGAACGAAGGAGACACGTAATCGAGCGGTGCGCACGCGGACGACGGTGATAGAGGCGGGACAAAAATGTCCTCATTTCATCGCGAATCGCTTCACATCGGAGATGGCGTCTCCATGTTAAATGAAGGTGACACCCAAGTCGACGAGATCAATGAGAAAATGAATTGGAGACGAACTGACTCTGCCGCGAGTCTAACCCGCTGCGATTCAATCTATCACGGCGTCGTTACGGCATCGCGAGTTGAGCGCTACGCCACTGACTCAACCGGCGCTGTCGATGCTTGAGGTGGAGTTGAAATCGAGATGGAAGGCGAGGGATTGCAGCGGCGGTGGGTTTTAGAAGAAACCCTAATCCTGGGTTCAGCGAAGAAGACAGGTACCAAAGACCAAATAAAAACAATGGGAAAAACCCAATACACAAAGCAATGTGCGGTTGTCTTTTCAAACAGCAATCGTATGGTTTTTAATAAAAAAACATTTGATTAAAAACCAACTATGCAATTAAATAAAGAGTCTGAGCTCTGATACCACTGTTGGAATATACTAGCACGTAAACACGTAATACATGCGCAACGGAAATTAATAGTTCAGCAACAACGAACAGTTAATTGCATAAACGAGTAAGAATAAACACAAAGAGGAATCTTGCAGTAATTCGCATGCAGTTTCCTCTATTACGGTATCCACGTAATCCCCTCGTACGGACTTGCACAAATTTGTCAGCGTTGAATCTGAGACGGAATTTGCTAGGAAAATTCATACTCTAGATTTTATGGAGAAAATTACGTTTTCTTGTAGTGATTAATAAATCTCCAAGATGTCTTATATATAGGGGAAGCCCAGCTTAAAGATTAAGCAATCTTTATTAGGAAGATATTTCTTAATCTTGCAAATCATATCCCTTAGATATGATTTCCCTAAACATATTTCCCTACAATAATATTCCATATATTATTTTGGGATTCCTATTTAATTAAATCTAATTTAATTAAACAGTAATAATAATTAATTCCAAATTAATATTATTAATTAATTCTCCATAAATTAAATATTAAATTCAATTTAATACTTAATCAACCAACTATAATTCGTAAAAGGGAATTACTTGTTGTGTCACCCATAGACCCTCATATATCGAACAATTAGTCAAACTAACGGTCTTAATTGAACCCTAGACAATAAATCAGACATTCTCAATATATGAGGTACGTTGCGAGAAATGTGCAACTACCTGTAACTATAATATGGGCTATTGCAATATCTTCCTTTCATTCACGAATACTTGATTAGTCTTGAACATGATGAAGTGTCTATTCAAATAACTTAATCATATTATCTCTAATCACTAATTGGTCACTATGTCACACTTGGCCACAAAGTCCAAGTTGACGTGCATTGGTCAATGACTTTGATCCAATTATGATGAGAAGATGAGTATTCTCTCTAAATCCACTTTGAGGAATGAATCATATTCTTGGCTCAACTACCACGCACATGCACTTCGTGATGAACCCAATCAAAGTCATATCTACCCATGGAAGGGTGCAAGCGTCGGTCATGGTCAAAGTTTATCACTCCACACATATCGTGCGTACTGACCTCAAGTCAAAGGAGTATCACATCGCTCCTACTAACCGAGACACCCTTAGACACATATAGTGGAACTACATCAAATGGTTTCTCGGATGGGTATACCAATACCCTCTAAGGTATCTGTGCATCCATCAAGAGATACCTAGTATCTCTTAGTAAGTGAGATCGTACTACCCTTTGTAAGAGTATGATGCAGATCGCACACCAATCTCAATTGCATCATAATTATCCCATTCTTGATGATCCTTGATCGGGGCAATTTGAGAATCATGTTTAAGTCATCTGAGTTCTCACAATCTCAATGACAGCAGTGATTCATGGGAACACAGGTAAAAACAAATGCAAACAATCAAACATAATATTCAAACAAGTGTAACGCCATACATTTAATATTAAATAAATAATAATATTAAACAAATACTGCATATTACCTTAAAATTATGTCCTTACAAAGGATTGTCTCTAAGACACTAACACTAACAACCCGGCCATCAAACTCCCCGCGATGCTGAATGGAGATGGAACTGATTTTCGCTACTCATTTGGCCACCGCCTAGAGATTGAACGAAGCGGATTTGCGCCGCCTGGAGACGGAAGGAAATGCTCCGCGCTAGAGATGTTTCGCAGAGCGCTTAATTTTTTGGGGGCGATTAGATTACCACATTGTTGCACCTATCTTAGAGGTCATTATTGTTTTTTTTAATTTAATTGAATTAACAAATGTTTGTGATTAATTATTCCGATTCACAAGAGCGAGCCCTAGAAGTAGTGATGCATCTCTGTATTTTGCAGTGGTTATTGTGATTTGAGCTTTTGTTCTCCAGTTTATTAACAAGGAACCTAACTTATTTGTTCTTCGGCTTATTCAACCATTGTTTGTAGGGAATAGATTCAAAGAGAAACGTCCAAACAATAATAAAAGCAGATGCTAGCAAGGGTAAGCATAAAGTTCTATTATGTTTCGATGGTGAACATGTTCATGTGAAAAAAATGAACATGTTCATCTAAATAAATATTAACATTTTCATTGTTAATACCTTTGTGTATGTTTGTTTCGGAATTTAGGTGTGCGGGTGAAGTCATGACTTCGAAATCCTATGGATTTGAAAGTCTTGGTGAATAGTAAAAAATATGTGTTTGTTTTGAGATTTTGATGGAAATTGAATTTTACTTTATGTCAAATCAATGTTTAATAATGATTGATATAATATTATTATATTGTGTTGAGAGTGGAAAAAGTAGTGATGTGATTGTATTGAATTTTGTGAAAAATAGGGGTGTAGGTGTACTTTATAGAAGAGGATTTTGAACTCTAATTTTAAAACTCAAACTATAATGGGATGTGTTCAAAGTCCTAAGTCCATTCGGGTGAGTCCCGAAACAAACATACCCTTTATGTTTTGGATGTTGTATGTCTTTAGGTAAACGTCTGAAAGAAAGATATGTGTCTACATCTGATTTGGATACGAATTTTTGTACACCTATGTATTTGTTTTGTCTACTTGTAGTTTACCTGTCACGACCCAATTTTCATAAAGTTTTTGGAGACCAAGTTAGTTAGATATAAACCACATAATCACCAGCATTGATTAAACAGACTTCTCCCATTTTGAACTAGCAACAGAATAATTAACATAAATTCAAGACTCTACCAATTTAATTCTACTTACACCAAAAGATAGCATAACCAGTCATGGTTCAAAAACATGGACTTGATTTAAGTATGAGAATAACTCATAAACTCCAAAATGACAAATCCCAAAGCTCATAACGTAAAGTTTACTAGAGACGTAATATACACACTAAAAATATAACATTAATTAAAACACTCTGCGGGGATCCACCGACCCTCCACCGCACTCCATATCTAATCTGCAAAATGTTAAATAGATTGGGGTGAGCAAACTAGCTCAGTGGGGTCCTCTATGCCAACCTTAGGTTGTTCCATGGTTATACCATGGATGCGTTGGCTATACCAACGGTGCACTGACTGAACCAACGGTGCACTAACTGAACCAGCGGTGCGTGGTCTCCCACGAATAAACATGCATTAACGAATGACTTGAAAAGCCATAACATGCTTTAACGAAAAACGTAGGCAGTAAGATGCAGAAAGCAACAAAATCACTCACATGAGCATTTAAAAGTGACAAAACATTTCCAATCATAAGAAGAAAACCCCACCTTAAACCTTGATTGTCTTTGCAAGTACGTAGGTCGGGTTAAGGCGTAAATCCCTCATCACCTAAAATATTAGAGTAACATGTCTTAGAATGTTATCCGAATTGATAAGCTTTGGGAGTACCATACAACTAAACTAATAAATATTAAGAACCTTGTTAGCTAATTAATTAATATATAACTACAGTACCCAAACGTTATATACATATATTAGATGGAAAGAGTTTCAATCATAATAATTTAGAATTATAAGCATGACCCGTTTTAATTTAACTTATAAAAATAAGTTGGAAGCATAAGTGTATTGGGTTTAAGCAACAAGCTTAGTCACTTGTCATTTTCAAGAAGCACAGTAGCTCCAGCAACTTAGAGAAAATATAAATTGGAATTCTGGAAATGAATTTGGGTACAGTCAATGATAATTTGGACAAAATATTAAAAAGGCAGAGACACAGAATTCCACCATTGTTATGAGAAAAACAGGGTATATTTCTATAAACAAAGATTGGCGCTACTTATCAAACAATTAACCAAAGATCTAGTTAAATCTTAGGAATAAAATAAGTAGGTCAAAAGAGATTTAAGGTTTGATTCTACAACCTAGACCAGTAGATACAATTAAATAAAAGAACCAGTGTCCCTATTATCTACACCAAAAACATAGCAAAACAAACTGGATTAAAGCGAGCGAAGAGGGTACGGCTAAATTATCAGAGAAGAAGTTGCAGAAAATTATAGCAACAATGAAATAAGAAAGAGAGGAGATTTTACGATTCACTAGAATAAGGGGAAATCCGTGTGACAATCGATCTATGTGGGTGATATCTCCACCGACCAAAGGCGAGACAAAGAGAGTATGAGTTCAACTCTTAAGAGTGAAGTAAATTTTATTTTACTGGCTTTTGAGAGAAATCCGATCAGATTAAAGAAGGAAAAAGATGATTTGGATTAAAATTTGGGGCATGAGATAAGGACCATTAATTTTAAATTTAAACTCAAATAGAAAAAGTAAAATTTTGGGGGAAGGAGTCACTTACACGTGCACATCCACAATACTACATCTTAATCTTAGATATTATGTATGTATATGTATATATCTCTTTTTTTTTAGGTAGGGATTGGTAAGGGTTATAAAAAATGAGTAGGATAAAAGATTGGTAATATATAATATGGGTAGATCATATTACGTCGTTTGGTACGTCGTACAAAAGATGGCAAGATAAAATTAATATTCCACTTGGTAGGTGGTAATAAAATTGTATAAAATTTGAATTACCACTTGGTAGGGTGTACTAAATAGGTATAATTTTTGTATTTAAATGAAATGACCGATCTACCCTTGTCAAAAAAAATATAAATACCCAAATGTAAAATAATTGCAAAATTTCCTCCTCATATTTTCGACCTCCTTTCTCCCTCTTCATTTCTTGGCCACGGTTTTCTTGGTCATCGAACAGGAAAATTGTCGCCGTGATTTTGGGGATGTACATCACGATTTGGGTTCTTCGTCTCTGGGTTTCGGCGGCATTTTGTGGGTTCCAGAGATGATTTTTACATGCTCAAGGGTTCCGGTGGCGTTCTCTACGGTTTAGGGTTCACTTTGCATCCAATAAATTCTTCTTTTCAAATTGCTCGCAGCTTCCGGGTGGGTAAGAAAAACGAGTAACCTTAACCTATTTCATTTCTACATTTCATTTTTTGACCTATGATGCTGTTGTGTTAGGTTTATATTTTTTGAACGAATTGATTGTTTAGACGTGCTATGTGAAATGGTGCTTATTTAACACTCAGTATGGGTTGATGACATTTGTGCTTCAATTTTTTGTTGGCTTGTTTGTTTGAATGGTCCTTATTATGGTCAACACATTGTACGCTTGTTGATTTCATTAGGCCGTATTTTTCAGAGTTCCTGTAATTAAAAATGTGGGCTACCATTTGGTTTTTAATAGTGTTTTGTATCTTGCATATTTGCTGACCTATTATTATGTTTGTCAGTTTTCAATTGTGGTTGCTTTCGAGTTTCTAACTATACGCAAATATTGGAGTATTAGTTTGTTAATTTTAAACATTGATATGTGTTTTTTTGTTGGGAATTGATAATGTTTGGATATTATTAGTCGTAATGGACAACGGTAGCCACGGTAGCACAATCCCAGTTACCAAAGGAAGAAAAGGCAAAGGAACTAGCACCCGGAGAACATGGAAAGAAAGTAAAGAATCAATTCTTACGGATTTGTTTAAGGAACTCGTTGCATCCGGAGGCTGGAAAAGCGAGAACGGGTTTCGGCCTGGTTACCTTCAACAATTAGAGGCAAAATTACGTGAGAAGATCCCTGGAACAGATCTTCGAGCCCTCATATCAACTCTAGGATAACAATTTGGAAACGACGCCATTCGGCCATTCAAGTAGCTCTAGGAGATTCCGGCGGTGGGTTTAACAGTGAGACAAAGATCCTTGATGTCTCAGACATTGCTTGGGAAAAATCCGTGAAGGTTAGCATATATATGAACATACATACTTGAATTGCATACTACTGTCTATTTTCTGTTGTATTATTATATTTTTTTTCCTTGTCTTGCAGAAGGAGTCGACAATCGCTAGTATGAGGTACAAACCTTGGCCTTTCTACTATGACTGGTTAGAGGTGTTTGGTAATGATGGAGTAACAGGTCATTCGAGACAGACTGTCATGGATGTTGTTAACGACCTAGTAAACGAGGATGCTAGGGAAGATGCTACTAAGGCGGAGGCTTTTTCAACCCACCAGAGTGTGGAGAAAAATACACCGGATGAAGATGGCCCTTGTGAAATGGACGTTGAAAGTCAAGCTCCTACTCTTAATGTTGATCCGTTTAAACCTTCTCCTCCAACATCTAGTAACAAAAGGGTCTCACAATCACCTCTTGGAACCAACCGAGATTTGCTTGATGGATTGGATGTCTTGTCCAAGACCTCTGACGACCGTCTAGCAAATTTTTTCCAGACTATTGTTGATCACCGCGGTCAGGTTCAGCCCGTTGAGGTCGTTCCCACTTGGCCCAAGCCACCAACTTGCAATATCAGTGATGTATTTAGTATTCTTGAATCCATTCCCGATCTCACTCTTGATGAATGCCTTGATGCCTCTGAGAACATAGTGAAGAGCAACTAGCGTTGGGAATTGTTTAGTGGACTACCCGACCATGCTCGCCCACACTATATTCGTCGTTTGCTTGACGGGGACTTCGATTAACAACCATTAATAACATCGATCTTTTGCATAATGTTTGATGGATAACCCCAAACAATTTGTCATACTTATGTGTATGTTCATGAAGGAGCAAACCGATAAAACTATTGTTTTGTGTATTTGTGTTTTTAACTATATGGTTTCTTTTGTATTGGATAATTAGTTTATTTTGGTATGATGTATAACAAAACTTGAGTTATGCATATCCATAATTATTACATTAGTAGATGATGTCTATTAGGTTGAATTTCATGTTATCCATATCCCTTCTGCCAAATGAATGTATCTCCATTTTAATGACATTAGCCCACTATTTAAACTACTATTCGAAGGTTAGATATCAATAAATTTGGAAATGATATTTTACATTAACAAACATGGGAATATTAAAGAGAGACAAACATGAGAATATTACAAAGAGAGATGCAAAATTACATACCAAAATTACATAACCATAATGATTGAAAAATGAAACATTTGAATATTAAAACAGGGAATCCTCAATTCAATAACCATATACCTATGAAAAGACACCATGAAAAAATGAGAGAGATTTTGTGTCGATTTCCTCACTTTTCAAGCTTTTCGACTTTGTCTTCCAAATCACTCTTCTGCACAAACAATTGCGCGATTAACTTTTTTGCACATGGTGGAATTGGAGGGTCTACCCATTCAAAGTAATTGCAACCACCACCCAGATGCTGAAAAAAGTAAAAAATTATCAACAACTTTAGTTATTTACTATCAAAATGAGAAGTAAATTGAAAACTAAAAACTGCATTACTACCTTCCAAAATTTACAACCATAAAACCTTCTACCCGGGTTTTCATCTGTAGACGGAGTGCGAATTCGCTCAAGAACCCCACAATGACAAAGAACACTTGAACTCCCATCAATGGAAAAAGACCTTGTCGAGGACATCTTCAATCGAATTTTCTTTCTTTCCGGTGAACAATCCCTTCCTTCCTCCTCTGTATGGTGGGCTACGAATTGTGGTGGTGTGTTATGCTATTCACACTATCATTTTCTTGTGCTGGAATTTTAAGAACCATTGAGAAGAAAATACATAATATCCCTCCCTTTAATGTGATGTTCTATTTATAGGTGAATAAATAATGAGTTGTAAACAAATTTTAAATCCAAAACAAAAATTTATTTAATGTTCTACAAACGATATGACCTACTCAAATGCCCACAATAAAAATGGGTGAGCTTTGACTAAAATTTAATGATCTGCTCACAATATGACCTACTCATATGCCCACATTAAAAACCTTGTCAAAACATGAATTTAATGATCTGCTCACAATATGACCTACTCATATGCCCACAGTAAAAACCTGTAAGTCAAAACATGAATTTAATGATCTGCACACGATATGACTGAACACTATTTTTCACTCTGAAACGTTACTTACCTTAATGCATGTCTCACACCTACACAATTTATTGACACATTAAAAAAGTTTAAAAGACTTAAATATAATGGTGTTGATTCTACAGGATCTGCACATGCATTGACACTGATGATCATATGGGTAATAACTTGGAGCCACTATTTAAACGACATATATTATATGTCAACAGAGCTGTCATGTGCTATATCAATTCTCACTTTGACATATAATCGAGAAGATGACGCCTTCTTAGTGAAGTTTAATTGTTATATATATTTTACCTGTTTGGAGATATATGTAGTAAATAATCAAACCAATCTAAAATGCAAATGAAACAGTCTCCTGAGGATAAGAAATGCAATTCATTAGTATAGTTGGTACCTGTAGATACAAAGGTGATACAGAGGACATATAATTAATTCTACATGAACTTGCTCAAACAATTGTTATCACCAATAACTAAACGGAAAAGAAAAAATACATGAATATTTCACAATCTGAAAAACATAAAATTGAATGCAAGTGTACAACAATAACATGATAAACTACACAATCCAACTAAGTAGGATTTATCCATGCCCGATGGATGGCCATGGATAATTGGTCCCTTCATTGATTAAATTGCGGTGACGACTCGACCGTATCAATCATATCTTCAGTCTCATCGTCGGTGTCATCGGCGTCATCCTCGATGTCATCATCTTCATCTTCATCAAACTATTGCTCAATAGGATCAACGGGCATATGTCGTCGAATAAAGTTGTGTAACAAAAAACAAGTCATTATAATTCTAACTTGGGTCTTGATATGTAGGGCTCTTAAGTATTGCAAAACGTTTTTTTAAGACACCAAATGCACGCTCTATGACGTTACGTGCTCTAGTGTGTCTCGTGTTGAAGTGTTCTTGGTGATTTGTTGGCCGACCGGTATTCGGGCCCCACTCTTTCAGATGACATCTACATCCCCAATATGGAGCTAGAAATCCCTTTGCATTCGCATATCTATTGTCACAGAGATAGTATTGTCCTACACATACACATGGAAACAAAATTTGAAACAACAATAGATACTAAATAATTAAAAATGAATAATGAATAAATGATGATCATACCCTTTGGGACTCTCAATCCGTGAGGTCGGGTGACGACATCTCGTAGAACCCTGGCATCAGCAGCTGAACCTTCCCAGCCGGGTAGGAAGTACACAAATTGCATCTCTGTATCACAGACACCCAATACGTTGGTGGATATACGACCCCTCCTATTTCTGAATTTCCCCCTTTCACTATTTGGCACTATAATATCAACATGGGTACCGTCTAGAGCACCTAAGCAGCCCTACATAAATGATTATTAAATTATTATATCTAAAGATATTCACAACATGGGTTATAAGAGGGTAAGATGATTACCTTAAACCATTTGTATCGTGGATCGACTGAATCTTCAGGAATAGGAGTCGATTTAACCAAAAATAAATAGTAAAGTTTAATAATAGCATTTAGGACCATGATCATGTAATACGACACTGTTTGACTCGAACGTCGAAAATCAAATGAGACAACACTTTGCTTTTTATGACGACTCAAGATGGATAAGAACATTGATACTTGTTCCTCAACACACACGTAACGTTCATCTTTTAAACCTCCTAAATCCCTCAGTAATTGACAAAATCTAGCAAAAGTGTTTCAGTCCATTCTTAAGTTTTTTACACATGCAACATCAGTCATTGCATACAATCTATTTAAACGACTTTCTTGGTTAGGTATCTTACTAATCATGCCATAAGACATAACATCATCATGTCGTCTAACTCTTCTATTAGACGTTTGGATAATCATATGTGCTAGTATAAGACACACAAACCTTTCTCTGACGTTGCATGTGTTCTATCAATAAGTAAACCAACAGTTTCTTCATGGCTAGTGACAACATCGTCAGATATGTAGAGGGACAAAATAGATTGTTACCTACCAACAACAAAAAATTGTTCATCAAACGAGTATCAGTTGTATAGGTATATCAATACTGACAATCAAATCTTTGACCAACACAAACTTTATAATTATGATTTGATTTTGCAGGTCAGCATTTCAGTCCACATATAAAATAAATGATTGCCAATATTACTGTCCTCATTTTCACAATCAACAACATACATTTCCCCAAACATTAAACAACATTTATGTCCACAATTTAGACAATAAAAAAATTAGAACTAGAATAAGTAGAAGAACATACCAGTCCACAATTTATTGACAGAACCATAGAACACCTAGAACAACTACAACTCAAACAACTAGGAACAACATATTTTCATACACTAAACCCATCTAATTCAATTGACAAATGAGTTCATCCCCAAAATTATGGTTGAATTTATTCTTTTATCAATAATACATCATGAAGTATGGTACATACCAACTAGTTTATTCATGAAAAAAAACTACATCACCAATCTTGGCCCAAAAATCATGTAGTGTGGGATATAGTATTTTTTAACCCAATATCGAATACCCTATTGCATCAACCTCAATACACACCATTTTTAAGAACATATTGCATCATTAACCCAATACACACCAATATCAAATACCCTATTGCATCAAACCTCAAATAAGAAAAATACTATCAATTAACCCAACCCCAACCCTGCATCAATTAAGAACCCTACTTAATCGACAACCTGCATCAAACCTCAAATAAGAAAAATACTATCAATTAACCCAACCCCAACCCTGCATCAATTAAGAACCCTACTTAATCGACAACCATACACACCAATTACTGCATCAAACCTCAACAATCCAACTCGAAGAAAACTACAGTGGTACGCAAGACAAATTAGAAAGCTACAGTGTCGAGTGATAGTTGAGGTGGAAGACTCGTGATAGAGAAAGTCGAATTAGGTGTGATAAATACCTTAATCGACACTACCCACGACGTCGTCGTCGTTTGTATTCGAAACGCCGCCGTCGACGACCATGCTCGTATGTGCCAAACTTCAAAATTCCGCGTCCCCCCAAAATCGAAAAACCCTCGACCAAAAAAGCAATAATGAATGAACAGAAGTTGTATAATTTGGTGATATATTACTTGAAGAGGGGCAAAATCATCTATCGAAAGTGACTGTAGAAGCCCTCTTCAGCGAATACCTTGGGGGAGGAGGTATTATTTAGTGTCAAAGGGAATAGTGATTCGCAGGAAATTATCGGTATTATGGTGCGGGTCATCAATAAAAAAATAGGATCCTTACTAATTAGTACGGGCTATATGCTGGCTACTAAATGGCTTTGCAAATAATTACTGACCACTATTAAACCCATAATAACCCCTACCAATCGCAGCCTTTAAAGTAAAATTTCTTATGCTTTAATAATATAAATACTATGGAATTAGAGATTAGGGGTGTTACATTACCTCATGTTATTCCCACAAAAAGATAAGTGTACGACTGCTTAAGATTAAGTTTTATGACAAGAATTGATGGATTAGTATATTAGTTTTGGGGGGAAATTGTAATTTAATTAATACTCTTTGGATTCCCCTGTTTCTATTAAAAAAAACTGATGTATGTTTTTTTTTATCTAGTATCACTCATTTTATTTTAAACAATGGGCTATTATAATTTGGACTACATTTACCACATAGAATGAAAGATATTTACCACTAGCTGAAAACAAACATATTAACCATTTTGTTTTTTTATATCCTTATTACTTGTGCTTTTCTGGAATAAATTGTGCCGCATCAAAATTCTGGAATGGAATTGTGTGTGACCGTTTATGAATTATAACATATTGAATGTGTTCATCTATTATTAATTGTGATACCCCATCCCGAAAATTTAAAAAAAAATCATTTTCTATGCTAAAATGGTTATTTTCATGGGCACACAGATGATGAAGACGACATGCTCGAGCACTATCTGGCCAAAAGCACAGAGGCAAGCTAAGCAACTTTGGTGCTGTGGGTAGGAATTAGTGATGTTAAACCATAACTAGTTTTGATGACGATGATACAAACTCCGATTATATATGGGGAACTTGGCTTTTGTATAAGATTGTACCAGTACCAGCTCGAGCCTACATGAACTATGAAAAAGTCTTGTTGAGAGATGAGGGGTGCTTTTTTTCCATTCATTACAATTTTTGAGAGATTATGATTGTTGAGAGGCTACCAATTTTGTGATGCTATGCTTTGGATCCTAGTATTTTATATCATGGCGCACAGACTTACTGCATGTATTTACCAGAAAAGAATATTTTGAATTTGCTGAAAAGTTGCAGAAGAATTCTTGAATTATGACCACATCTCAAATATTTCGAAATGCGTGTAGTTCTCAAACACAAAAACTTGTATGAGTGTTATTCTCATCTGTTTTTGTGATACTTTTGAAATTTGAGTATTACAAAAATAATTCTTTATAAGATGAATTGAGTGGCTTACCTATAGGTCTAAAGTCCACTATAAAGTTGCTCGTAGGTCCAACCTAAAATAATAGTTACACTTAGGTGCAAAATGGGAACCAAAAACTCAATATACTCTTATTTTTCTAAACCATCTCCTATTTTGTGTTTGACCCTTTCCCTCTTGAGGGATTGATGCTGGTATACGAAATTTACATATCTAAAATTAAAAAAATTAAATATCTTCGTCTAAAATCTCAAATTTTACATATCTTTGTGTTCATTCGACATGCACATATGCATATACTGATGAACATATGCATGAAATTCATGATAGGTTCATCATAAAAATATGAAGAAAGACCCAAAAATCCAGATTCATCTTCATCTTCTTCCACAAAACCACAGAATCCAGATTTCCACCAAATCCATCGTCATCATCGCCACTTTCAAACGAACCCAAAATGATGTCCAAAAGATTTCCAAACAAATGCATCTTCAACATCACCAAGAAATAACAAATATCCTAACTACAAACAAACCCATAAAAACTCAAATTTCAAAGAAACGCATATCGAAAAAATATCCAAAAACTTAATCCTTATGAATTAGACAAACTGAAACACAATAAAATCTTCACTGAATTTCACCTTGCTTAAATAAAAACGAACCCAACAACACAGAATGCCAACCCACCCCGAAAATTGGACAACTCGGTGCATAAAACAAAGCGACTCCGCTGACTCAGTGAACTCGACTCATTGAGTTACAGATCTCAAAACTCGAATGCTCCTCCAATTTGCAGAAATCATAGAGTTCGGCAGCATTCACCCCCTGATCCGCCACCATCGCTCATCACCGCCATCATCCGTCAACCACCTTAGCTAGCCGGGGGAAGGTTGCAGGTTTTTAAGGAAGCTTTGCAAACGAACCCAAATAAAATTATAATGATATGCCTTATGCAATTCAAATTTTAAATTCGAATTACAAGATGCAAATTCCTTAGATTGTACTTTTGATTGGACATGTTGATTTAGGCAGGTAAAGGTGGGAGATGAGTTACCGAGATGGGGGAATTATTTAATTGATTAATATATTTGTGATGTGTCCCAATTAAGGGTAATATGGGTAAATCAAGTGATGTTATGCACCTACAAGTAGGCATGCTAAAAAAAACCTGAATCAAGGCGGTTGAACCGAACCGCCGGGTTCCTGATTCCATGTTTCGAACCCAACCAAAACAAAAATCCACGGTTCGGTTCGGTTCTAGCAAAACAAAAATCGGAACCGCCGGTTCAATCCGAACCACCGGTTCCTGAATCGAACCGCCCGGATTCGACCGGAGCCGCTCGCTTCGAACCGGAATGTTGTTGAGATCCAACGGCCCAGATTAAAGAGCGTTGAGATACAAATTTTGAGATCAAAGAGTTCGCGAGAACCGCCGGTTCGGTTCGAACCGGCCGGTTTTGACCGGTTTTTTTTTTTTTTCAAGATTTCATCTATAAATACCAACTCATTTCACTCCAAAATTCACACCAAAGTTATTCAACTCATTACTTTCTTCTCATCTCTCTCTCAAGTCTCAACTCTCACTAAATTCTCAAAGTTTATTATTTACATTACTTACATAGGTACATATTACATCACTAAACTATATATCATACTATACACTACATATTATATTTATACTACACTATATATTATATACACTATATATTACACTATACTAGTATACTACTATAGTACTGTAATACATATTAGTATATTACACTACACTTACATAGTTACATACATATTATATTACACTACACTTACGTACATATATTATTAACATATACACTTACATACATATTATTATTATGGCAAGCCATCAAAGCAAGGGTAAGGGTAACGGCAAAGCTTCTTCCACCTCTTCCGTTCGTCTTCCACAACCACCGGCACCGATCGAGTGGAGTTTAGATGATATTGAGGCCACACTTGGTCCCGGTTATGAGAATCCTCTTGAAGATGATGCTATACCACAAGGTCCACGACGTCCCACTCAAGAAAGTCAAAACCACCCAACCGACTCCAATGCCAAGCCAACTCCAACCCCAACTCCAAGTCGAGCTCAACTTAAGTCGGATATTTTTGCACGTCACTTTAATAAAGTGATCAACGAGGATGGTACTATTAAAGTTCATTGCAACTATTGTGAGAAAATATATTCTTTTGTCAAAGGAGGGGGATATGGGACGTTCGAGAAGCATTTGAAAAAAATTCATCCGGATAGAGTTGGAATTAGTTCAAACCAAGCACAACTTCGTGGATTTAAGTCAACCGGTGGCGGTGGTGGAGTTCAAGGCGAGGTAAGTAACCCCACTTCTCTATTTACATTTGATCAAATGAAATATAGAAAATTGTTAGCTAAATTTGTGTGCACACAACACCTTCCTTTTCAATTTGCCGAAAATTCCTTTTGGAATGATTTTGTTAACCTTGGTCTTCAACCCGTGGCAAAAAAAGTTTCACGTCATACTACTACTCGTGATGTTGCTAAAGTTGTTTATGAGTATAAATATGCTTTGATTAATTTATTTGCCGATTTAAATGTTAAAGTTTGTATATGTGCGGATATTTGGAGTGATAATTTTCAAAACCATAGTTATATAGGAGTTACATGCACTTGGATTGATGATTCGTGGACTCTTAATAAAAGATTGATTGCTTATAGAGATTTTGATACGGAACACAATGCCGTTAACATTAGAGATAAATTGCATGATATTTTAAATGAGTATGCTCTTACTAAAAAAATATTTTCTATTGGTTTTGATAATGCTAGTGCAAATACGGCTAATATTGAAGATCTTACAAATATTTGTCAACCATATCTTGGTGGAAATTTTTTTCATGTTAGATGTATGTGTCATATTTTAAATTTATGTGTTTAAGATGGTTTAGATGCTTTGAAAGAACAAGTCGGTCCTATTAGATCCACTATTTATTATAAGTCGAGACATTCAAAATTGTTGAAAAAATGGAAAGTTTTTTGTAGAACATACAATATGCATCCCAAAAAATTTTCTCTTGATGTGTCAACTCGTTGGAATTCCACGTATAAATTGTTAAAGGAATCTATGGATTATAAAGACGCTTTATGTACATTTTTTACTCAAGAAAATTGTGAAATTCGTTTATATCCTCAATATTGGGATTCATGCACTTCTTTGTGTAAAATTTTGGGAATTTTTAATGATTCTACAAAAGTGTTATCCGGTGTTTATTATCCTACATGTAATTTAGCGCTTGATTATTGTATTAAAATTGCTCATGTGTTAAATGAAAATATTACAAATCCTTTATTAAGTGGTGCTACTTTCTCTATGATGCAAAAATGGAAAAATTATTTTACAAATATTCCCGATCTATTCTTGGTTGCTAAAGTGTTTGATCCTAGAGTAAGATTGGATGGATTAATAATGATGTTAAATATGTATTATAATTATTTATTTCCTAATAGACATATGGTCATGGGTGAAGATGATGTATATCCTAATCCGGAAGAGATTGGTAATCGGATTAAAGTTACTTTAATGTCTTTATTTAGAGAATATAGTGGTCCCGGTTTTGAAGAAAATTTTGGTGGTGGCTCTTCTATGAGTCAAGAAGAAGATATATTAACGGGTTTTTATGATGAACGTTCTCAAAAACGTCCAAGGTCTACTTCTAACCCTTATTACGAACTTGATCATTATTTATCCTCTTCATTTGTTCGGCTTGATGAAGATGAAGACAACACTACTTTTAATATACTAAAGTGGTGGTCGAGGATGAAAAATATCTATCCAATATTGTCAATGCTAGCAAGAGAAATTTTTGCATCTCCCGCCTCAACCGTTGCCGTTGAACAAGCTTTTATTTTGGGAGGCTACACTTTGGATGCAACGAGATCGAATATGACCGTTGAAAACGTGGAAAACCAATGCTTGCTTGATGATTGGGTAAGAGCCGAAAAGAGAAGTCAAGAATTTATTGATAATGATGATCAAGATAGCTCCAAAGAAACTACCACCAGAAGTGATGCATGAAGAATCGAATCGATCCAAATCAACGAGGTAAGTTTGAGGTAAGAGAACTACGTGGACTTTGATTATTATTTGGATACGTAGGCAACATAATTTTAAGTTTCAAACTTAGAATCTCTAAGTTTATTTCTTAAATTTAAGCTCAAGTCCAATTTCTTTAAATCCCCCCCCCTCCCCCAAATTTATTTTGTAAAGTTTAAAATTTTAAGTTGTAATTGTAATTACTAATTCGATATAGTTCACTTTGTAATTTGTAAATTTGTAATAGTTCAATTAATTTGTAATAGTGGATTACTAGCTTATTTTAAGTTAGAATTACTATTTTGTAATAGTTCAATTACTTTGTAATAGGCTACTAATTTATAATAGTTCAATTATTAATGTAATCTTCAATTTAAATCCTCATATTAACAATAACAATGTCCAATTTCATGATCTATCTATACATTCCTTTAAATTTTAGATCCAAAAAACTAAGAAACACAAGAAAAAATATATGAAAAAAAAAGAAGAAGAAAAAAAAAAAAAAGAATTCAGATTCGAATCGAATCATGGGTTAGAACCCCAACAAACCGCCTTGGCCATGGTTCGCCTCCCTCCCCCCTGCAATTTTGGAACCGCCATGGGTTCGGAATCGAACCCGTGATTCGGGCAAAATGAGCATGCCTACCTACAAGTGATTTTAAAATTTGGATGGACCTAGAAGTACTAGTCTAATGGACTTACCTATATGTAATTAAATTATTTTTTAAGAGTTAATTCTAAATAAATATACGATCTTTAGATTAAATATTAATTTAATCACTGTCTTTAGAATTATTATATAAAAGTCTAACTTTTGATGTTGTTGTAAATTAATACACTTTTTTTTTCCTCCGGCCCTAAAGAGATGATGTGGCTCGTCGGAATTATTATTTTTGCCATGTCACCTGCCACGTCAGACTACGGGTAGGATGAAATGTCTAAAAAAAATAAAATAAAACATTTTAATCTAAATTCAAAAACTTAAAAAGTAATTTCGCCAACAATGTTTCAAAATTAAACATGTTCCCATGTTCCAAAATTAAATAAAATCCCTCAGTTTCTCCCGACCCCTTCAATCCACTCATTGGCTATCGCCGCCCTCTCATCCCCTCACATGTTGTTCTCATTGCAGCCCATATCTTTAAATTAAATTTGGGATTTGTTTATTGAGATTCATTCAATTTATGAGATGGATAGAAAATTTATTTGCAATTTGAGATTGATTTTATTTTAATTGTTGTTTACTTGATGTGTAGTTCTGAAAATTTGAGGGTATAAATTTTTTTTTTTGCAAATCTGAATCAAATTCGCGTATACGATTTTGGGTGGGGGTTTGCTTTGGGGATTTTGGGATTTTTGTGCAAAATCAAATTTTGGTGATTCACAACTCAATTTTGGGGATGATGGTCAGTGGTTTTGTAATTATGAGGGTGTTGGATTTTGCAAAACCAATCGACTTTTTGGTGAAGATGAAGGGATGATGAAGATGAATTTTGATTTTTTAGTTTTGATTTACATTTAAATTGTTTTATTTGTTTGTTTTAGATTTTACTTCTTTTGATTTCTGTTTTGTGTTTTATTTATTTCAAAAGTGTTAATGATAGAGGATGTGTAATATGATGTGGAATAATTAAAAAAAATTAATATGTGTCATCCTAACGGGCAAGTATACACAGGCTCCAGTGAGCCATGTCATCTCTTTCAGACCGGAGAAAATAAACGTGTATCGATTTGCAACAATATCAAATGTTGGACTTTAATACAATAATCTTGATGATCGTGATTAAATTGATACTTGACCTAAAGATCGTGTATTTATTTAGAATTAACCTTTTTTTTTAATATGTAAATTACGTTATTTTTATTTTAGAAAATATTAAAATAAAATACGGACGTTCAGATTAAAGAAAAAGGTGTAAATTGGGACTTCGGGAGTATAATTTTGAGTGAAAATTAAGATTACAATTTATGAAAAAGGAAATATAAAACTTAATTCAGAACACTCAAAGCGATAAAAATGTAAAACTTACCTATAACGTGGGGACTGGGGAGTATAAAACTTTGATTATGCGTTGGATCAGTGGGAGTCACATGGTATCAAATATTTTAGATTAACCCTTTAACGGATATGTCGGAATTAGGATATGTCGAGATGAGTGGCCGCCGACACAAGTCATGATCTCCATCCCTATCCCCTAACGTGATTCACGTCCCTCTAACTTTTTCGTCAATTGCGCACGTTAGCTAATCATTATAGTCAATATTCTATTACTGTGGTTATTAGCGGAGCTACATCTTAACCTGCACTCTCCCGGCCCAATTTAAAAAGGAAAATGAAGATTTAGTAGTGATATGAATATCCGAGTGAAGCCAGCGACAGATGCACGCACGCACGCCTGCCCAATTATTTCATCACCATACGCACAAATCATTCTCTCATTTTAGAATTTGATTTTTTATTTTTTGGTTAATTCCATATTTTGGAGCTGAGAGATGGGGAATTCGCTGAGTAATGAGTTTGGATTGACTGTCTGGAGAGTTTCGCCGCTGTTTGATTTTCGTTTAGTTTGTGGTGGATGTAGGTTTTTCTCGTGATTAGGGGTTCAGTCGCAGTGAAATCTGGCCGTTGATTTGGTTTTGCGCCGAGATTTGTAGATCTGTGTGGATCAGAATTTGTCGGTGATGTTGCAGTTCAATAAATTGCGGTTCGTCATTAGCGGCAGCGGTGAGTATATTGTATATAGTACGGTAGTTTAAGATAAATCTGTAACTTTTGCTGCTTGAAGAGTTTCGTGTTGGTTTTTCATTTTTAAGGAATTTTTTATGGTTTTTTTAGCATGCTCTCGTTTTATTTTGTCGAATGAAATTTCAAAGGGGGGGTAAGAAGAAGGAAAACTTGGGTACTATTAGATTTTCAGTTGGACTTAAACTTCGTTCTAAATCAGCATTTCAATTGCTTTCTTAGTCTATAGTTCTGGCATTGTCTGTATATCAGCAATTTATTTCAGTTTAGGGGAAATGGTGTGTTTAGGGCTTATACTGTCAACGTAATGTATAGTTGTTTAATTTAATGATGTTTGCTTCTCTTTGTGGTCCGAATTACAGGTTTGCTACAAAAGGTCCATTGGAAACTGTTGCTTCTTTTTTTTTCTTTAGTATCCTTCACTGATGCTAGTTTACGCAACAAAATGTTGCAAAAAGAAGGCCTATCTCCAGCGACCCCTGAACTGCCATTACCAACTAATCTTCATAAACGTCAACGGAATCATCTAAGCCCTTATGGTGCGCCAGCACTGCCTCCTAATTATGGTCATTTTGTGATTTCTGCTCCCCCTTTAAGCTCTCGTTTTTCCAAGCCTTCGATGAAGAAGAGTGGATCAGTGCCACCCAGTGCCAGCCTCATCTCACCAGCTCAACCTGAACCGAATACTATTCCTACTGGTTTAGCTCAGCCGCCACTATCTCCAAGCATCTCCAGTAAGACTGATTTTTCTCCTAAATTCATTTTCCAGTTATGAATTAATCTTTTTTCACCTTAGAGTAACATTATGTTTCCTCCTTTTCTTGGCAGATTGTTGTGGACCGGACATGGTTCTCAAGCGTGCGAGCCGGGGCTGCCATTGTGTATATCCGATAAAGCTTGAGATTCTCCTTTTGAACATCTCATCTAATCCTAATTGGAATCTTGTCCTGGATCAGTTTGCTTCTCAGCTAAGTTTAAGAGCGTCACAGATTGAGCTAATTAACTTTTATATGGTCGGTTTATCTGGACTTAATATATCAATGGATATTACCCCGCATATGGGTTTAAGTTTTTCTGCCAGTGATGCTGCTAGAATAATCTCATTGCTGTCGACGCACAAGGTCCACCTGGATCCTTCTTTGGTGGGTGATTACCAGCTTCTCAACATAACCTGGTTTAAACCTCCGATACTGCCTCAAGGTAATCTTCACTTTTCTATCTACATAATAGAGTTCTAAGTTATTATCGCAGCTCCTCTTACATGAAAAATAGTTAGTTTCTATGTCAGTATGCTATGACTGGACGGCGGACGCTCATTGGTTGACCATAGGGGTGTATTCGAACTTTCAGTGAGTAGGAAGCCATGTTCTTTATTTTTTGTTTATTATAAAATGCAAGCAACGTAATGCTGTGAGAAAATGCAACTTCCTTCTTGTGTGCTATATTAACTGGGTGTAAACCTCGAGCTTGAGCCCTCCTTTGTAACTCCTGGCTCGCCAAATCTGAAAAAAAGACCAGAGGCTGTACGACTTCACACCCAAACAAAAAGAAGGGAGCAAAAATGTGTCATGAGTTTACCGATATTTGTTCGTTACTTCTCTCTTCCTCAAATGCTGCAGGATTAAGCAAGCACTTGAGATAGTTTAAATTTTTTATTGCATTATATTTATCATTAATACAGATTGATTCATTGTTCCAAAATTTTCAAGTGGCGTTAAGCCATACGTTAAGCCATACCTATTTTACAACACTGGTTCGGTGTTCTTTTACGTCCCTTGACCTCCATCCCTTGGGTTATGGAGTAACCGGGCGTTTCGTTTTGTGTGCAGCTCCAGTTTCTGGTACAGCTCCGGAGGAAGCACCAGCGAACCTTCCATCAAGTCCTGCTGCACATGTCACTTCAAATAAAACTAAAAGGCCAAATTTGATCATCGTTATCGGAATTGGAGCTGTAATCTTGATAGTTGCTGTCATCTCTGCAGTTATAATTTGTTTCCGTGTATCTCTCCATGGGAAGCATAATGAACCTATAAAAGAAACCGGTACGTATGGAGATGTGTTTCTATCTGAAACTTTATTTCATTCCGGTAACTAATGTTTATTGTGTAGCATATTTTCTTAAGATAACCTTTTGTTTTGGATCCCATTTTATTATAGGAAAGCAAAGGGGGACAGTGGAAACAATTCCAGTAGTGGGATCGCTTCGGCATCCGACTAGTACACGGTTTCTCAGCTATGAAGAACTAAAAGAGGCTACAAATAACTTTGAAGCAAGCAGTATTCTTGGGGAGGGTGGGTTCGGGAGAGTTTTCAAGGGTATACTAAGTGATGGTACTGCTGTAGCCATAAAGAGACTGAGCAATGGTGGACAACAAGGAGATAAAGAGTTGTTGGTTGAGGTTGAGATGCTTAGTAGGCTGCATCATCGTAATCTGGTGAAACTTGTTGGATATTATAGTAATCATGACTCCTCCTCACAGAACCTACTTTGTTATGAGCTTGTTCCAAATGGAAGTTTGGAGGCTTGGCTCCATGGTAATAACATACACTTATTTATTTATATATTTATTATGAAAATGTTACTGGATAATGATGCTGTTCTACAGGCCCGTTGGGTCTAAACTGCCCACTTGATTGGGACACGAGAATGAAAATTGCGCTTGATGCTGCACGAGGACTTGCATACTTGCACGAGGACTCCCAACCCTGTGTCATTCATAGAGATTTCAAGGCATCTAATATATTGCTCGACAAAAATTTTAATGCTAAAGTTTCTGATTTTGGCCTTGCAAAGCTGGCCCCAGAAGGCAGGGCAAACTACCTCTCTACCCGTGTTATGGGAACTTTTGGGTTAGTACCTAATTCTCCACCTTCTTTCTCTTTTTTTTTTTGTGTTTTATTACTTTGATGATCAATTCCACACATTTGCAGGTACGTTGCCCCCGAGTATGCTATGACTGGTCACCTATTGGTGAAGAGCGATGTTTACAGCTATGGTGTGGTTCTTCTTGAGTTGTTGACAGGAAAAAAACCTGTAGACATGTCTCAACAATCAGGCCAAGAAAACCTTGTTACCTGGGTTAGTTATATTTACTCATCTTTGTGTTATCGTCTAATGGAAGCACCATAAATTCATATAAGTTTCAATTATTTATCTTTGCTAGTGATTTATTCCTAATAACATCCAAACCACACTATTCTCTTTTATCTTTAAGAATCTTGACAAGTGATTTGGGATTTGGAAACAGGATTTGAGATTCAAAATCTAGATACAGTTCTACTTTGGGATTTTAAAATCCGTTTTTTAAAAGCCCAATACATCCACTCCTATAATTTTTTTTTTCTACATCACACTCTCCAATCTCATTATGCAAGTGTGGTTTTTTTTTTTTTTGGAGAATGCTACATCGCCAGTGGGTGATCACCCATCCAATCAAAAAATTGTGAAAATGTAAAAATATTGGAGGCACTCTTGCGTGAGACCGTCTCACGGTGAGACGGAATGTAATTTGGACATTGACGCTTTAACACTTTGAGAGGGGTGGGTGTTAATTGTGTTAAGTTGTACTCCCTCTCATGCATGAGACCGTCTCATACGAGTTTTTGTCATAATTTACTAATATTTGAAGAGAGAGAACATTGGAAACAGTGACATTCATTCTCCACTAATAGTGATTTTAAGGATGGGTAGATAGATTACTGGGTAGATAAAGTTTTTTTCCTTTTGTTATCCCCACTCTTATTTTATTTATCACTTTTTATACCTGTATTCTCACCTTCTGCACATACCCATATAACACACTAATTATTACACAATCATTCAATCATTATTATTGCAATTACAATTACAATCGACCATAATATAATAATACAACATCACACACTCTTACACATCAATTTAATATAAAGTTAAATACTTATCAAGATTTGAAATCCTGCTTTCAAAATGCTCTAAATCTACCCTAAGATTTGTGTTGTAATTACATCGCAGGCTAGGCCTATTCTACGGGATAAAGATCGATTAGAGGAAGTTGCTGATCCGAGGCTTGATGAAAAGTATCCAAAGGAAGATTTTTTTCGCGTTTGTACCATCGCGGCAGCTTGTGTGGCCCCGGATGCTGGCCAACGACCTACAATGGGAGAAGTGGTACAATCTCTCAAAATGGTGCAACGGGTTACAGAGTATCATGATTCTGCTGTACCTCCACCCAATCTTCGGCAATCATCTACAACCTTTGAGTCTGATGGAACGTCATCAATTTTCTCTTCTGGTCCTTACTCTGGTTTAAGTGCTTTCGATACTGATAATATTTCTAGGACTGTTGTATTCTCTGAAGATCTTCATGAAGGACGTTGATTACAATTTTGTCAATCGATAAGCTTTTTATTCAACCCATTATTATTATATAGTCTGAATCGTGATTGATTTGCAATATATGGAGGGTTGATAGAAACAAGTCAGTCTCTGTAATTTGTGTGTAGAGGAGAGTCATTCGATTTTCCCATTCTTTCTCTGCATGTTGAGATGAGACTTTGTATATGTATATATATATATATTTGATTTCATCACTTTGTTTTCTAGTTTGTTCTTGGTTTTCTCTCGATATCCTGGAGGCTAGATATAAAAGAAAAAAGAAAACTTCTTGAAAACACAAGTCAATCCCACCAATCAAACTACCGTCTTGGAATTGGATCCCATGAAGTTTGAGGAAAAAACTGCAGAAAAAAATTAAAAGCCTTTTTTGATCGGTCAAATGAAATTTATTAAAAAAAACAGTTCGGGTGCAAAATATACAAACCCAAAAACAACTGATTATTTGTTACAACAGCGAACTATTGATAATACTTTTAGGATTTACACACTAATCATCAAAAGAAAAATTTCACAAATAATTCTCCGTCAAAAAAAATTCACCCTCACAATATTCTCTAAACTCCATCTTGCATTCTTGAAAATCACTTGTTAGTTCCCTTAAACTTAAATACAAATAGCTATTTGAGAACTTCTCCTACCATGAAGTAATTTCATATGATGTTGAAAGTGCTCTCTTGCATGCAAAACTGTTGGAGTATTAAACCAATTGTAACAATCGGACCAAACTTTGTACGTCACTTTGCATTCTAAGAAAAGATGGCTCACAGTTTCTATTCCTTCACACAAAGCGCATTTAGCATCCTCATGAGCGAGAATAATCCTTCTATGAAGCAGATTTGACTTGGATGGTAGTCTGTCCGACATTAGTCTCCAAGTATTGGCTGATGCTTTGATGGGTAGGGGTAAAAACGGATCGGATATTTTCCGACCGATCAGGAGCCGTATCCGGTCGGTATTGAATTCGGTATAAAAAACTAGTATCCGGTCGGATACGGATAGTTGACTTCGGATTCGGAATACATAATATCCGACCGTATTCGAGTTTTCCCATATTTTATCGGATATTATCCGGATAATAAATCCGGATATCCGGACTTTTTTTTTTTTAAATATTTGTTTTCAAATAGGTTCGAACCTGAGACATTTTGCCTCAACAACAAGTAAAAGCCAACCATTTAGACTACACTATAGATTTTAATATATTTTATTTTATATTAATATATATAATAATATAATATTAATACTTAATACTTATGTAATTTTATTAAGAAAATAGTCGGGAACTAAATAAATTCCAATTCCAGATCCATAGTTAATGACTTGTTGAAAAGTGTGGTGTTGTAGTCTCAACGTTAAAGTTCAGTATAATATTATATGTCTTCTTAGGTGTCATGTTGTGCTGGAGTGGTGATGATTACGAATGATATAACTTTTAGTTTCATATTATTAGCAGTAGATATAATTTTTATAATTTCCATTAGAACTTCTATGAAACATTGCATATGTAGTTTTTTTTTTATGTTTTTCAATCACATTTTGATGATTTTCATTTGAAATATATTATCCGATTATAGTTATTCTAATCCGGCCCAGATTCATCCGATATCCGTCCTGTATCCGTATACCGAATATTCCGAATTCGTATCTGAATCCGACTTTTCCGTATCCGACTCCGAATTCGAGAAAGAAATATGGTTTAAGATATGGTGTAAGCACTATCCGTCCGTATCCGATCCGTTTTCACCCCTATTGATGGGTGCCATTTTTCTCCACACTTTATATATGTCATGTATTGTCAAGCTGCTTTGAGTATAAATGGGAGAATTATTAGGGCATGTAGAACACGGACATATTGTAGTATATTTAAAAGCAGACTTTGAGTATAAGTGGAAGATTGTTAGGGTTATACTGACAAGTATGTTTTTAGTGCTACTTATATATACAGACTGATTCTTGCACTTATTACTAAGTGATATGGGTGAGTTCATATCCCATGTTCAACAAATATAAAAGAGGAGATGGAGACAACTAATTACCTACTCCAACCTCTGTGTGATGTTCTCAGAGAAACATAGCAGCACCCGAGCAAAAATTAGCTCTAGAAAACAGCCGTAAGAGAGCCTCCGTGAGCGTTGCCGGAATGCTTGCACAAAATTGGGCCGGAGGGAGATCCAGCTTCGACCCTCCGACGCTCAAGTCAGCCCAAAAATAATGAATAAAGTGTTTACTCAAGAACACCAAGAACACACTTTAGTGTGTGAAAATAATGTAACTTACCAAGAAGTACAAATGAAATGCTATTTATACCTTGTCTCCTTGTGGGGTAGAAGTGGGATATCATGCCCCAAGGAGGGTACCAATGTCATTTATAGTGTGTCGCCCTAACGGTTTGAGGGGACCACAAGGGTGAGTGGAGAATAATCACTCGGTTTTGGCAGAAAAGGGCGTCCTTTCCCTGACATAGACAATTTTCCATACGCTCTGACGTCAGGAGAAGGATAGCGACCCTTTCCATGGCAGTTTAATGTCAAGATCTGAGAGAAGGTTAACCATCTTCCAGAAGTGGCTCTCCTCTCTGACGATGCTACTAGGTTCACAACTTAGAGTTGTTTTCATATCATCTCTAGAATGTTTCTATGCTTGTTCGGTACCTGCCCAGGCAGGCACCATGTATAAGGACTGACTTATGTAAACATCAGAGAGATTCACTCCTCGAAAACAGTTGGTTGGTCAAAGATGCTCGCTTCTGACCTTATAAACACTATCTCAACGTGGGACAATCAAGCCTCACTTCTCAGTTCATTGATATGAGATATGTCCCATTTATCCCATATCACTAAGAATTGTCTTTTTATCACTGTTGCTTTAAATATAATGAATGTTAATTATTTATTGCATAAACGTTCAGATGTACTTTACATTGTAGATAATGTGGTGTGTAGAAGATCACAGAAGATCACATTGTCAGCTCCTTGTATAAAAGTACAATTGATTCATAAATTAGATAGAATTGAACAATCCATTGGTAGAAGTTGAGGTGTAATGCTCGGATTGATTTGTCTTGACTAAGAGATTACACTAGTGCATTATAATGTACTGAATAGGACCTACAAAGAGGTAATTCTTCCGGACTAACTTAATGAATAAAGAATTAGACCTCAATGGAGGTTGATTTCTTAATCTATGTTGTTGGTCTCGAAAAATACCGAGTTAAAACCCAAAAAATCTCAATGGGAGGTGACTTAAATTTTTTTTTTAATGTGTTATGCAGATTTGCTAAAGTATGTATGACAGTTAATATGAAAGCAAATAAAAACACACATATTTTTATAGTGGTTCGGAGTCCAACTCCTACATTCACTCTTCCCTTCATGGGGCACTTCCTTAACCAACAGATATTTATGGAGCTCTCACTCAACGGGACTTATCTCCCTCACGGGATCGCCTATAGATGTTTAATGAGTTCTCACTATCTCGGGACTTATCTCCCTCACGGGATTGCCTATAGATGTTTAATGAGTTCTCACTCTCTCGGGACTTATCTCCCTCACGGGATTGCCTATTAATTGCCTTACTTAACCACTAATTTTCTCTCAAGAAAGGGTTTGAGTTTGGTGTTATTTCCAACTAGGTGAGATTTTCCCTTACATTGTTTTAGCCTTTAAGCTAAGGTTGAGAAAATCTCTCTAAGCTTATGATATGACATTTATGCTTAGATATAATGAAGAACACTCTTGGGTAAATTTGGATAAATAATGCTCTGTGTTCTTGAATGGAGAGGCTTGAATATTTGGCTTTAATCTCCACTTTACATCATCCTCCATTATCTTCTTTTGAAGATAATGCAATGTATATATAGTGTGGATTTGAATATTACCGTTGGAGAGTAAATTCAAATCCATACTAATAGTCTTCCAGCTTTTCTTTGTCCTTTTGCCTTTACCGCCGCTTGCAACTTTATGTCACATCCATATATGTGTTGTCATCTTCTCATTGGACAACTTTTTGTGTGATCCAATGATTTATTTCGCGACATCGCTCATCTCTTCTCGATTTCGCATGAGATTGGTCACTGATTTACGTCGCTTCGATTCGATCACCACTCACTGACGGACGGATCAGATCGAAGATAGCACGTTGATGAACCAGTCAAGATCAGATCTGATCAGATCAAGATCGCATTCGATCGCGATCCGACTACATCAGATCGCATCTCGACTACATCGACATTACATCAGATCGCGATCAGATCAGATCAAGATCCCCGATCAAGATGACATCGTAAAGATGACATCAGTCTACTACATCAGTCAATAACATCAAAGACCACTGATCGCAGCACGACATCAGTAAAGATAACATCGTCACCAGATCAAAGCCCGGAAAGATCAGCAAAGACGACATCGCATAAATACAACATCGTATAACATGACATCAGGCGTAACGACATCGTCAAGACGACATCAGCAAAGACGCAAGACGTCAAGATGACATCAGCAACGACATCGTCGGCTACATCAGTCAAGAACATCAGCGATGGGCACATCAGTCACCAGATCGTGTTAAGAACATCAAAAGACGGCCGCGGCATCAGGTAGCCTGACAACATCAAAGACCGCGACATCAGCAACACGACATCAGGCGACCTCTTTGATGATCGCCCGCGTTCTTTGGTCCATACGCTTACCTCGATCGATCCACACTCTTCCCGACACCAAGACGCTTCCTCGATCGATCCGCACGCGTCTTCGATCAAGTCCGCGTGAAATCATTAGTCTCTTCTTATCTTGATGAGTTCCTCCTCAACTTGTTACCTGTAAAATAAAACTAAGTCTAGAACACAAGATTTCTATACAACTAAGCTTGTCCTATGTTGGGATATTTTAGTTTTGATGAATTATGCCAAAATATTATCAACTTGTGTTATTTAAGTTAAATCTACAGATAACAAGTTGAGGAGGAACGAGAACACAAGTTAAGGGGGAACTCATGAAATCGCACGAGGATCATCGAGATCGACGAGGCCGATTTGAGATCGATGAGAAGAATGAGTTTCGAAAGTTAATCGACGCGGCAGATAATCGACCGCCGTGCGCTTTATGATGCAGCTTTATTATAGCAAATGACATCAGAAGTGCTTGATTATCAGAAAGTAGCCATCAGAAAAAATGACATTAGAAAGAAGTCGATGCAAGATGATGCAAAGGCGGACTGATTGTCTTGCCGATTCCGATCAAAGTGAGCCGATCGTACCAAAGCGATCGTAAATCTGCGCTTAAATCGCCAAGATGAACAAAGAAAATCAAAGAAGATGAACAAAGGAAATCAACACAGATGAACAAAGAATCAAAGAAAATGATCGATCCGACAAAAAAAGTCATCCAATGAGAAGATGACAACACATATATGGATGTGACATAAAGCCGCAAACAACAAAGGTAAAAGGACAAAGAAAAGTTTGAAAGATTATTAGTATGGATTTGAATTTACTCTCCAACAGTAATATTCAAATCCACACTATAAATACATTGCACTATCTTCAAAAGAAAAAATGGAGGATGCTGCAAAGTGAAGATTAAAGTCAAATATTCAATCATCTCCATTCAAGAACACAGAGAATTAAATATCCAAATTTACCCAAGAGTGTTCTTCATTATATCTAAGCAAAAATGCCATATCATAAGCTTAGAGAGATTTTCCCAACCTTAGCAGTGAGCCTAAACAAATGTAAGGGAAAATCTCAACCTAGTTGGAAACCAAACAAACCTTACCCAAATCAGTTTGATAGGTTAAGTTTGTAGGTGAGTGAGAACACGTTAAACATCTATAGGCAATCCAGTAAGGGTGATAAGTCCCGATTGAGTGAGAGCTCGTTAAACATTTGTTGGGTGTTGGACTAAGACGTTAAACTAAGTCCAGTTGGTTAAGTTGGTGCCCCATGAAGGGAAGAGTGGATGTATGACGAGTTGTCCGAACCACTATAAAAATACGTGTGTTCTTATTTGCTTTCATATTAATGTTGGGGAATTAATTGCCCGGATCTATTTGGGATGGATATTTAAATACAAATTTAATTCTAACAATTATTACTAGCATGAATTAATCCTCTATTAATTCAAATAATAATTAAACAACAAATCATGCATATAAACTGTTCACATAAATCCAACGCATGCGGAATTGCTACGGGTTTATGTGAACTAACCTCTCGGAGTGACAACCGTTGAGAAGATGGATCCCGTTCACACGAACACACCAAAAAGCCTTCTCAAGTATTCCCTTGCCCTTGTTCAACAATCTGGTGGAAGGAACTCGCGAACAATTTAACAAAAGGAAAAATAAAATTATGTTGCACCACCTTTGTGGATTTCTAATTTTTCCAACACATGGAATTGCACACTCACAATTGAGGTTTTTCAAAAATACACAATCTGTCGACGTTTCAAAATATTTGATATTTTATCGACGCTGATATTTTTCTGAAAAACCAATTTTCGTGTTCCCTTGGGGATGAAACATTCATCCCTATTTATAATGAGGGGTTGGTCGAAATTTTAGGTGGAAATAAAGATGGGAAAATCTTTTTCTTGATCTCCAAGAAATCTTGAATATATCCCATATATTCTTTTCTCCATAATTAAATATTCCACAAAAATCCCAACTCCTCTTGTTATGGTATTTTTCAAAAAATAAGGATAAAGATTCCAAGATTTGGATCTTCTTGAATTTATGAGATATTCTTGTATTCCAAGAATACATATCTTCCATAATATATTTCAAGAAAATCAAGAAAAACTTTATTTTCCTTCTTTTTCTATGTTTTTCAAAAATCATCATATAAATAACCAAGTGGGAGATTTCTTGAATTTAATGAGATAATCTTGTATTCCAAGAATACATATCTTCATTCCATAACAAAATTCAAAGAAAAACCTTTCTCCCATTTTATTCATATTTTTTGAAAATTTAGGAAAAATAGCAACAAAAATTTATTTTATTTTTAAACACCTTTTTCAGTTATTGGACTTTATGTTTGGGCTACTTGAGGGGCCTTTAGGAGAATTAAGATTGGACCTTCCAATGGATCTTGAATTATCAATATTGAGCCACAATATTATTCAAGCCCATAAATATTAATTAATCCCACTACATAATTAATATTGCACTATCCATCTTAACCCATATTACTGTTAATATGGCTCCCGGTTATTATTTCCCATGTTTAAGATTATCTAGCCTATTAATTAATTCAAGCCACTGCAATAGCTTTCCATTAATTAGTATCTTTTGTCCTTGGTTAAGGAACGGTTCAACATTATTATCCATACCGGAAACTAGTTCCACTTGCAAGATTTGATATGATAAATCTTATGAACCTCCCAAAGGGGTAAATAAAACAAGCGTACTTGCACACGATTCTTCTTATTAAATCTTAGCAATCGCATGTGACCAATAATATTGCCCAAGATATAAAGTATTGAATCTCGTTGATTCTCTACCCGTAATAAGTCAAAGCAATAATTACTAACCACACGCGATCCTATTTAAGGGACGAAGATTAAGAAATAACGAACCACTGAGGTCTAATTCTTCCTAGTTCGATCTTTGAAGAATTTTTTCCTCCCCATAGGTCCTATTCATTACATCGACCATGCACTAGTGTAATCTCTTGGTCAAGACAAGCAAATCTGCCTTACACTTCAACCTTTCATGATGGATTGTTCATTTCCATCTAGGTCGTGAATGGTGTACTTTTTGGTTACAAGGAACTCGTTAATTTAATCTTACGTGATCTGGTATCACTAAATTAACTACAATGTAACACGTACTATTTATTGAAATGAGTTATCACGAGAAATATATGTAACATTCAATGATATTTAAATCATCGGTGATAAATAATTTATTTCAAGAAATAAGACAAATTGATTTGATTATTATACAAAGTAAAAGCATACTTTCCAAAGATAATCCCAACAATCTCCCACTTATACTCAAATTCAACTTTTTAAGTATACTACAACATGTCTCGTGTAGTTCCTAATACGTGACATCTAATGTCACCTACACGAACCTAATAATATCTCCCACTTATACTCAAAGCGTATCATTAGCGGCGGTCTTGACACCCATTCCTTCCACATGTCTCTCGAATGTATTCTGAGGCAGACCCTTTGTGAATGGATCTGCTAGGTTGTCTTCTGACGCGATCTTTGCCACCTCTATATCTCGTCTCTTAAAGATTTCTCGTATAAGATGGTATTTCCTTTCAATGTGTTTCTTTGGCCTTGTGGGCTCTTGGTTCCCTTTGAATTTTGCAATCGCTCCCAAGCATTATCACAATAAAAAGTGATTGTCTTTGGGCAAATTTAACTACATCCAAGTACACTAGAAAGTTCTTGAGCCAAACCGCTTTTTTCGCTACCTCATGAAGCATTTACATATTAAACTTCCATGGTAGAATAGCCGATGCATTTCTACTTAATGCTTCTCCATGTCATGGCTCCTCCCCCCATGCAAAATATACTACCGGAGGTAGATTTTCTGGAATCTAAGTCTGATTGGAAATCCGAGTCCATGTAGCCGATGGGGATTAAACTATCTGACTGATAAACCAACATTCTATCTCGAGTTGTTTTCAGATACTTCAGAATGTTTTTAACTGCCGTCCAATGTTCTTTCCGGGTTACTTTGATATCTTGCCACCATGCCAATCAAGCCAAAGCGGATATCCGGTCTCGTGCACAGCATTGCATACATAAGGCTTCCGACAGCCGAAGCATAAGGAATGCCTTTCATATCATCTGTTGGTCCCGAAAAACCCGATTTAAAACTCGTAAAATTTCAATGGGAGGTGACTTAATTTTTTTTTTGAATGTGATATGCAGATTTGCTAAAGTATGTATGACAGTTAATATGAAAGCAAATAAGAACACACGATTTTTATAGTGGTTCGGACAACTCGTCCTACATCCACTCTTCCCTTCATGGGGCACCAACTTAACCAACAGATGTTTACCGAGTTCACACTCAAACGGGACTTATCACCCTCACGGGATCGCCTACCCTCCCTTTCGGGATTGCTTGATGTTTACCGAGTTCACACTCAAACGGGACTTATCTCCCTCACGGGATTGCCTACCCTTCCTTTCGGGATTGCTAGATGTTTACCGAGTTCACACTCACCTACAAACTTATCCTATCAAACTGATTTGGGTAAGGTTTGTTTGGTTTCCAACTAGGTTGAGATTTTCCCTTACATTTGTTTAGCCTCAATGCTAAGGATGGGAAAATCTCTCTAAGCTTAGGATATTACATTTGTGCTTAGATCTATTGAAGAACACTCTTGGGTAAATTTGGATATGTAATGCTCTGTGTTCTTGAATGGAGATGCTTGAATATTTGGCTTTAATCTTCACTTTGCGAAAAACTCCATCATCTTCTTTTGAAGATAGTGCAATGTATTTATAGTGTGGATTTGAATATTACCGTTGGAGAGTAATATTCAAATCCATACTAATAGTCTTCGACTTTTTCTTTGTCCTATTACCTTTGTTGTTTGCGGCTTTTATGTCACATTCATATATGTGTTGTTATCTTCTTATTGTCCAAATTTGCTTTTGTGTGTCTAATGGATCGATCATTTCGTCGGACTCTTGTTCATCTCTTCCGATTACGTCACTTTGATCGGTCCGGCTGAAAATCGATCTGTAGAAATGGGTCTGCAGATTTACGGTGTCTTCGAAATCATCGTTTCATCGATTCTTTGAAATCACTTTGTTCATCCGAATCGATTTCCTGAAATTCATTTCATTCATCCGGCCCGATTTCATGAACCGATTTCCTGAATGATTTGATTTCTTCTCTTTGATTTACGATTTCTTCTTCTTAACTTGTTCTCTCGTTCCCCCTCAACTTGTTATCTGTAGATTAACTTAAATAACACAAGTTGATAATGTTTTGGCATAATTAATCAAAACTAAAATATCCCACCAATTTCCCCCTTTTTGATAATGATGCCAAAACTAACTAACACAAAAAAAAATACGAGAAAAACAGTGTTAGTTAAACAAGTGAAATAATGAAGAACATTGTTTTCATTTTAAAAAAGAGAAGATGATTGTCAACCTCCATGAATTTTATAAAATTTATGCATTTTAAACTAAATGGGTTTTTAAAAAAAAAAGACCAGTTCAGATGTTCACATTAAAATCTAGTGAACTTTTGAACCCCTGCTCTGATACCAATTGTTGGTCCCGAAAAACCCGATTTAAAACTCGTAAAATTTCAATGGGAGGTGACTTAATTTTTATTTTTTTTTGAATGTGATATGCAGATTTGCTAAAGTATGTATGACAGTTAATATGAAAGCAAATAAGAACACACAATTTTATAGTGGTTCGGACAACTCGTCCTACATCCACTCTTCCCTTCATGGGGCACCAACTTAACCAACAGATGTTTACCGAGTTCACACTCAAATGAGACTTATCACCCTCACGGGATCGCCTACCCTCCCTTTCGGGATTGCTTGATGTTTACCGAGTTCACACTCAAACGGGACTTATCTCCCTCACGGGATTGCCTACCCTCCCTTTCGGGATTGCTAGATGTTTACCGAGTTCACACTCACCTACAAACTTATCCTATCAAACTGATTTGGGTAAGGTTTGTTTGGTTTCCAACTAGGTTGAGATTTTCCCTTACATTTGTTTAGCCTCAATGCTAAGGATGGGAAAATCTCTCTAAGCTTAGGATATTACATTTGTGCTTAGATCTATTGAAGAACACTCTTGGGTAAATTTGGATATGTAATGCTCTGTGTTCTTGAATGGAGATGCTTGAATATTTGGCTTTAATCTTCACTTTGCAGCAAACTCCATCATCTTCTTTTGAAGATAGTGCAATGTATTTATAGTGTGGATTTGAATATTACCGTTGGAGAGTAATATTCAAATCCATACTAATAGTCTTCCAGCTTTTCTTTGTCCTATTGCACTGTTGTTTGCAGCTTTATGTCACATTCATATATGTGTTGTTATCTTCTTATTGTCCAGCTGCTTTTGTGTGTCTAACGGATCTGATCAGCTCGTCAGATTACTGTTCATCTCTTCTGATTCTGGTCGCCTGATCTGGTCCGCTGAAATCTGATCTGTAGAAATCTGGTCTGCAGATTTCTGGTGTGCTGAAATCACTGTTCATCAGTGCTGAAATCACTGTTCATCAGTTGCTGAAATCACTGTTCATCCGAACTGATTTCACGAACTGATTTCACTGTTCATCCGAACTGATTTCACTGTTCATCCGAACTGATTTCACGAACTGATTTCAGATTTCTTCTCGCCTGATTTCTGATTTCTTCTTCTTAACTTGTTCTCTCGTTCCCCCTCAACTTGTTATCTGTAGATTAACTTAAATAACACAAGTTGATAATGTTTTGGTATAATTAATAAAAACTAAAATATCCCAACATCATCTATCTCCTTTTGTGTCTTAGGGCACATTTTCTTGGATATATGGATTCCATGTCTGAAAGGTACAAATCCTTTCTTGGAATCCTGCATTCTGAATTGCTTCAAGACAGTGTCTATGTATGAATCTTGCGATAAGCCTATCAACCTTTTCTTGCGATCTCAAGTAATCTTGATCCCAAGGATGTGCCCGGCTTTCCCTAAGTCCTTCATATCAAACTATTTTGAAAGCCATGCCCTTACATCTGATAACACCTTTACATCGTTCCCGATGAGCAGAATGTCGTCTATGTATAGTACTAAGAATACCAATGCAGTTCCGACACGCTTTTTGTACACACAACTTTCGAACTCATTTTGATCAAACCCATAAGACTTTATTACTTGATCAAAACATTGGTTCCAAGCTCTGGATGCTTGTTTGAGTCCGTAAATGGACTTATTGAGCTTACAAAATAGGTGTTCTTGGCCTTTTTCAATGAAGCCTTGGGGTTGTTGCATATAGATTTCTTCATCAAGACTTCCGTTAAGGAAAGTCGTCTTGACATCCATTTGCCAGATTTCAAAGTCGAGATGCGCAGCAATCGACAAGAGAATTCAGATGGACTTGAGCATTGCTACATGCGAAAAAGATTCCTCATAGTCGATCCCTTCTTTCTGAGTATAACCTTTCGCCACAAGCCTTGCCTTGAAGGTTTCCACCTTCCCGTCCAGTCCTCTTTTTCTCTTGTACACCCACTTGCAACCAATGGGTTTGACCCCATTAAGTGGTTCGACTAGCTCCCACACTCTGTTATGATCCATAGAACCCATTTCGGCTTTCATTGCTGTTTGCCAAGAAACCACATCCTTGTCTTGGATTGCCTCGTCATATGTCCATGGGTCTGATTTGTCTTGTCCGGGAATCAAGTCCGAGGACTCTCCTATCCCCATGAATCTCTCGGACTGTCTCACAACCCTCCCACTACGACGAGGTTCCGGTTGTGTAAGTGTGCCATTTGATATGTCATCTTGTACAGTTGGCACTGAGGTTAGCCCCCTTAGCTCATTTAAGGTAATTTCACTTCTGGGTCTTCTTTCATTCATATAGTCTTCTTCCAAAAATCTAAAGTGGGTGCTTATTACCACCTTTTTGATCTTCGGGACCATAGAACATACACCCTTTTGTTCCCTCGGGGTATCCTATAAACAACCTTAATTCTGATCGAGGATCCAATTTTCCGGCTTCCTTGTCCAACACGTAGGCCGGACATCCCCAAATTCTCATGTGTCTCAAACTGGGCTTGCGCCCGGTCCACAATTCTTTGGGAGTTTTGGGAACCGATTTGGATGGCACCAAGTTCAGAATGTAAGCCGCTGTTTCCAAGGCATGATCCCAGAACGAATTGGGTAGATCCGCAGAACTCATCATTGATCTAACCATTTCTAAAAGAGTTCTGTTTCTTCGCTCTGCAACCCCATTTTGTTGAGGGGTTCCGGGTGCAGTTAGCTGGGATAAATCCCTTCATCTGACAAGTAGTTCAAAAGCTCATTACTGAGGTACTCGCCTCCACGATCGGATTGTAGAGACTTGATACATTTTTCCCTATGATTCTCTGCTTGAGCCTTAAATTCTTTGAATTTCTCAAAGGTCTCAGATTTATGCTTCATAAGGAAAATATAGCCGTACCTTGAATAGTCATCAATAAAAGTGACAAAATACTCATAACCTTCTCTTGCTTTGGTTGACATTGGACCACATACGTCTGTTTGAACGATTTCTAACACTTCTTTGGCTCTATTCCCTTTGGCTCCGAATGCCCTCTTGGTCATTTTACCCTCCAAACATGATTCGCAGGTTGGGATTGGTTCAACTTGGAGAGACTCCAGTGAACCGTCTTCTACCAACCTTTGGATCCTTTTTAGACTAATATGTCCCAATCTAAGATGCCAAAGAAGTGTCTCGTTCACGTCTGATGAACATTTTCTTTTATCTGAAACAGTTGATGTGTTATAAAATGCATTTCGCGAGTGGTGTGCACAGTTAATTGTATAGAGATTATTCAACAACGTTCCATGACAGATAAATTTATCATAAAGAGAAATGGTAACAACTTTATTAAAAATAACCGAATATCCATCAATATAAAGTTTAGAAACAGAAATTAAATTCTTTCTAAAAGTAGGAACGTAAAGAACATCTCTTAAAATTAAAACTCTGTCTTCAAAAGACAGGTGCACTTCTCCCACTGCTTCAGCTACCACTCTCGTAGCATCGCCCAGTGTGATGAGGATCTCACTCCCACTAAGTTGCCGGGTCAGCTTGAACACGTGAAGCAAACATGATCAGTGGATCCCGTATCAACTACCCAAGAATGAGAAGTATACGCCGCTAAACAAGTTTCAACAACTAGTGCGTGAGAATTACCTTTCTTTCCGGCCCTTTTGGGGTTGGAACAGGCAAACCTCCATTGTCCTTACAGCTGTTGAAGCACTTCCTCTTTGGATTTTCCTTGACACCACAATCATTCCTCATCTTACCATTGCCCTTGGCAACAGTTGAGTTTTATTGCTTATGGCTTTTGGTTCTCTTCTTCTTCTTCTTACCTACCCTTGGCCTAGAAGATGAAGATGGACCACTTGCCGTTGAAAGCTTGAGTTTGGTGCCCCATTAACATCTCTGCCGAGACCAAAGCTTGCAACAAATCAGCTAGCGAGGCCAAAATGCTCAAAAACTTTTGGGCAGAGAGTGAAGTACCAAATTCATCTGAGTCTCCAGATTATAATCTACACTCAGAACCTCAAGTTTGTTCAGATGGGCTATAAATTTTGAGGACGTAATTCCTTACGGGTTTGCCCTCCACCATTTTCAGCAACAACATCTCTCGGAAGGTGATCTGACGAGTCCCGCATTTTTGACTCGTCAGTTGGCTCATCTGATTTTGGTGTGTCAAGAATCCACTTGTGCTTTTGTGCAGTTAGGACAATTATAATTTTTCGTTTCCAATCAATATAGTTTCCATACTTATTCTATTGACTTTAAGTATAATAGCAGTGGATTAAAAGGTTACGACATGCTGAACTGAAATAAATAACTATATGCATAAGCACAAATATATCACAAGGTTCGATCACATGCATCATATTAAAATCTCAAAAAAAATATGAACATGCATCAGCCAACATCTCAAAACAGTTTAAATATGCCACGTGGGGTGGGTCATTATTTAAACACATTCAAGCAGGTTACAAACAAGAACAATTACAAACCTTTAATATCCAGATTAATAGTTGGCTCCCACTTGATCAATATAAAATTGACAGGGACTTCGGGGAAGTATATGCATATCAATTTTATACCTAAGTAATAACCATGATTAAATACAGAATTATTATTTCGCTTTGAACGAGCCTAGTGGGGAGGGTCATCATCGCCACTAGTAATAATCCACAATCATCCATTTGGAACTTATTCATGTGAAAGCTATCTTTTGACCATCCCGTGGGGGGAATTTCTCCAAAAGAATTCACAAATAAATAAATCATGGAGGTCAAAATTAATTCAATTTTATTATCCGGAATAAAATTGTCAATTAATTGTTTAAGCATACTTAGTAATTTTCGAAAGTGAGATTTTTCAAAACATTTTCTCATGCATCGCAAATTTAAACACAATTTAAATAAGCATAAAATAATTCATAAACATCAAACCAAAATTAAACACATTGAGCACATATATCCAATTGTCACAGTTAATTTTTGTCATGTCTTGATCTCGAGAAATCGTCTTCTTCGCCTTCATCGTTCATCTCGAAAGGTTCGCCACTTCAAGTGACGTCATAGACCAGCTCGCGGGTCGGAGTGCCCGCCTAGCACTCCCGAGCCGCAGTCGAAGCGCGCCGGTGCTTTCGGCGCCGTCGCCGCCCGGGCGGTGCAGACGTCTCGACAAAGCGTCGCAAGATTCCAACGCTTCCAAGGGGCGCCAGGCGCCCGCCCATGCCGACCTGCCTCGTGTGCCTCCTCGCCCGCCTCCGCCTACATCCGTGTGTCTTTGGCGTGCCTCCGCCGCCTGATTCTGATTTGTCACGATGTCGGCCCTCGGCCTTGCCCCCGCGCCGCGCCGCGCTTCGGTTCCGGATCTATTCGTCTTTAATTCATCGTCTTCATCTTGGCTCACGATCCGGTTTCAATTTATTTACGATAAATAAATAAACCTAGATCTAGACTAGTCTATTACATTGAACAAATCAAACAAATCCTAATCTACTCGTGGATTTTCTCACGAGGCAAAATGAATTCGAATGAGTCTAATTAAAAACCACAATTTATATGCATGCATAAATATGAACATTCATCAAATACCATGACAATTGGATACCTGCAAAAAAGATCTAGCAATTCTACTATCCAATTTCAAATTTAATGAAAATGAATTGAATTACAATTTAAAATTCAGAGCCCAAAATCGAGGCTCTGATACCATTTGTTGGGGAATTAATTGCCCGGATCTATTCGGAATGAATATTTGAATACAAATTTAATTCTAACAATTATTACTAACATGAATTAATCCTATATTAATTCAAATAATAATTCAACAACAAATCATGCATATAAACAGTTCACATAAATCCTACGCATGCGGAATTGCTATGGGTTTATGTGAACTAACCTCTCGGAGTAACAACCGTTGAGAAGATGGATTCCGTTCACACGAACACACCAAAAAGCCTTCTCAAGTATTCCCTTGCCCTTGTTAACAATCCGGTGGAAGGAACTCGCGAACAATTTAACAAAAGGAAAAATAAAATTATGTTGCACCACCTTTGTGGATTTCTAATTTTTCCAACACATGGAATTGCACTCTCACAATTGAGGTTTTTTGAAAATACACAATCTGTCGACGTTTCAAAATATTAGATATTTTATCGACGCTGATATTTTTCTGAAAAACCAATTTCGTGTTCCCTTGGGGATGAAACATTCATCCCTATTTATAATGAGGGGTTGGTCGAAATTTTAGGTGGAAATAAAGATGGGAAAATCTTTTTCTTGATCTCCAAGAAATCTTGAATATATCCCATATATTCTTTTCTCCATAATTAAATATTCCACAAAAATCCCAACTCCTCTTGTTATGGTATTATTCGAAAAATAAGGATAAAGATTCCAAGATTTGAATCTTCTTGAATTTATGAGATATTCTTGTATTCCAAGAATACATATCTTCCATAATATCTTTTCAAGAAAATCAAGAAAATCTTTCTTTTCCTTCTTTTTCTATGTTTTTTGAAAATCATCATATAAATAACCAAGTGGGAGATTTCTTGAATTTAATGAGATAATCTTGTATTCCAAGAATACATATCTTCATTCCATAACAAATTCTCCCATTTTATTCATATTTTTTGAAAATTTTGGAAAAATAGCAACAAAAATTTATTTTATTTTGAAACACCTTTTTCAGTTATTGGATTTTATGTTTGGGCTACTTGAGGGGCCTTTAGGAAATTAAGATTGAACCTTCCAATGGATCTTGAATTATCAATATTGAGCCACAATACTATTCAAGCCCATAAATATTAATTAATCCCACTACATAATTAATATTGCACTATCCATCTTAACCTATATTACTGTTAATATGGCTCCCGGTTATTATTTACCGTGTTTAAGATTATCTAACCCATTAATTAATTCAAGCTACTGAAATAGCTTTCCATTAATTAATATCTTTTGTCCTTGGTTAAGGAACAATTCAACATTATTATCCATACCGGAAACTAGTTCCACTTGCAAGATTTGGTATGATAAATCTTATGAACCTCCCAAGGGGGCAAATCGAACAAGATTTGGTATGATAAATCTTATGAACCTCCCAAGATATAAAGTATTGAATCTCGTTGATTCTCTACCCGTAATAAGTCAAAGCAATAATTACTAACCACACACGATCCTATTTAAGGGGCGAAGATTAAGAAATAACGAACCACTGAGGTCTAATTCTTCCTAGTTCAGTGCTGAAGAATTTGTCCTCCTGTAGGTCCTATTCAGTGCATCAGTCATGCACTAGTGTAATCTCTTGGTCAAGACAAGCCAATCTGAGCCTTACACTTCAACCTTTCACGATGGATTGTTCATTTCCATCTAGGTCGTGAATGGTGTACTTTTGGTTACAAGGAACTGTTAATTTAATCTTCTGTGATCTGGTATCACTAAATTAACTACAATGTAACACGTACTATTTATTGAACAGTTATGCAGTAAATATATGTAACATTCAATGATATTTAAAGCATCAGTGATAAATAATTTATTTCAGTAAATAAGACAGAAATTCAGTTTGATTATACAAAGTAAAAGCATACTTTCCAGTATAATCCCTACAATTAACTGTCATACATACTTTACCAAATCTGCATAACACATTTGAATTTTTTTTTAGTCACTTCCCATTGAGATTTTACGAGTTTTAAATCGGGTTTTTCGGGACCAACATCCTATTACAAGGTGTTTTGGCATAATAATCAAAACTAAATTTATCCCACAGGATTGTATGTAATTAATAACTATTGCTTTGATTTATTATGAGTAGAGAATCAAAGAGATTCAATATTTTGTATTTTGGTAATATTATTAATTATAGGACAAATTGCCAAAATTAATAAAGAGAAACGTATACTTGGAGAGTCAAGTTTTATTATGTCCCCTTGGTGGGCTTAGAAGGTTTATCATATCAAATCTGATCAATGGAATTAATTTTCGGTATGATAATAATGTTAAGTTGTCCTTACTCCAATGAATAAAAGATATTAATTCATTAAAGCATTCGGTAGCTTAAATTAATTAATGGATATTGATTCTTAAACATGAAAAATAATAACCGGGAGTCATATTTCATAATATGGGTTAGGAAGGATAGTGCAATATTAATTTTATAGTGGAATGAATTAATATTAATGGGTAGGAATAATATTGTGGCTCAATATTGATTTTTGGCCCATTGGGAGATCCAATTCTAATTCTCCCAAAGCCCCCTCAAGTAACCCAACAAAAGACTATTAACTAAGGTGATTAAAATAAAAGAATTAATTTGTTGCATGATTTAGGAGAGAAAAAGTTTATGGTAAAATATAAATATGGAAAAAAGTTACATATGAATGTATTTGATAATTATCTCTTAGAAAATAAAATCTTTCCATATCTCCATATTTTCCCAATAATTTTTGCCCCCCTCCTTGTCATAAATAGGGGCTGATTTTTCAGCCCCAAGATATTACAAATATAGGTGTTTTTCGAAAACCCCTAGTGTGCAACAAGAGAAAATTAATTCTTCCTTGAGAGTTAGATAGTTTGTGAGATTTCCCACCAGATCTACAAGCTAGGGGGAATACTTGGGAATGAAATTGGATTGAATCGTTTAATCTTATCAAAGATGTCTCTCTGATTCGCAGGTAAATACGTAATCCCTTAGTTCCACATGTTTAGGGATTTACGCGTTTTACAGTTTATTCAATTGCATTATTTATTTGATTTAAATTGTTTAAATCATAGAAATAATTTTATTTAATTCATATTTAAATTACAACCCGAACAGATCCTTGATAGCGTAAGTAGTTCTATATATATATATAAAGTGATTTTTAAATAGAGAAAATTACTACAAGATTCCAAAATGGTCACAATATTGCTAATAGATTCCAACTACTTTTTGCAATTACTAAGAGGTTCCAACTTATAGTATTATGACATTCTTACCCCCCACTTATTTAATAAATATTACCGATTCCCCATTTCAAAACCCAAAGCCCAAATTCAAACTCTAATTTGCAAAATTTAAACTCCCCCACCACTACCCAAATTCAATCCCAAACCTGCAAATCCCAAACCGGCTCCCATCACCTCCAAATCGGTGAAAAAAGTGGAGAGATGGTCGGATTTGGCAGCGCTAACTGTTGGCACGATGACGATGACGGTGATGGCGCAACCACGCGAGTCAAGCATGGCCCATCCCGGCGCAGGGAAATAGAGCTACGACGGTGGTTGCCATTTTTTCCGGCAAGTGGAACGGTGTCAAGTGGCCCATCCTTGTTGGAATAGAGCTACAACGATGGTTGCCATTTTTCCGGCGAGATAGTTGAACCTAAGATATAACTGAGAAATAGAGCTACGACGGTGGTTGCCATTTTTTTTTGACGAGATAGTTGAACCTAAGATCGAATAGATCTGCGCCATTGGATCCCCATTTCATGGAGGTTCCTCTTTCTTCTTCTCAGGGACTCTTCGTGATTTTTTTTTTTTTGAATTTGAGCAATTTGAGGATTTGTGAGATTTATGAGATTTTGGGGATTTGATTTGTGAGATAGTGTGAGATTTTGAATTTGAGCAATTCGGATCCCCAATTATTGGAGCATTTTTTTTGAACTTGTGAGATTTTAATTTTGATTTTGGGGATTTGATTTGGATATGATGCAGGAGTTAAAAAACGCCTTGTATTCCTGGTCCTGTGAGATTATTGGAGCAATTTTTTTGAATTTGTGAGATTTTGATTTTGGGGATTTGATTTGGACATGATGCAGGAGTTATACAAACGGATTTGTGTGGCACGATTCAATGCATATGTTCATGTATATATGCATGTCGAAAATATATAAATTTTTTGGAATTAAAAGATAATATGTAAAATTTTGAAATCTAGATTTTTCTTGGTTTACTCAATGGGAGAAGAAGATGGTGGATGAAGATGAATCGTTCTGTGCGTACATGTGCATATATTCGTGCATATGTTCATGTATTTGTGCATATGTGCATGTCGAAAAAAACGAAGGTGTGTAAATTTTTTAATTTTAAATAAAGGAAAATATCTTATTTTAAATTATTGTACAAGATATATCCAAAAATTAGGAATAAATAAAGGAAAATAGACATAAGACAAAATACGAATAAATAAATAAAAAATAGACACAAGATAAAATATGAATAAAAAAAAAATAGACACAAGACATAAAATAGGAGCAAGAAAACAAAAAAAATAGGTTAGTTAAGGGCATTTATGTCCATTCAACTACTTTTGGAACCTAGTAGTAATGATTTTAAAAGTTTGTACCTAAAAGCAATAAATGTATTGGATTGGAACCTATTAGTAATCCACTCTTTTAGATATATTGATTGCACTAGTATTATTACATTAAACATTCAAACAATCATTTTTCAATCTATAATCATCGAACATTTTTTTTAACCAAAGCAACTGAGTACATCAACTTCCAGCATCAACATATTCAAACTCATTTGTGGACTGCCATACACAATTTTATTTCCTATTGTGCCAAGAGATTATGTCGTTTCCCATATAGAAATAATCTCCATTAGTATTCTTTCTATCATCACAATCACCTGTGCAATATGCATCACTATAGCCAACTAAAGCACAATAAGTGTCTTTAGAATATCAAATACCTAATCACATGTTCCAGCTACACATCTTTTGACTTTTTTTATAGAATTAAGATGTGATTCCTTAGGATTTGCTTGGTATCTAGCACATAGACACACACTATACATTATATTGGTCTACTAGAAGTGAAGTACAAAAGACTACAAATCATTGATCTGTATAAAGTTGGATCAACACCCTTTCCAATAATATCTTTTACTCGGTTTTTGAGTTGATCCCATAGGAGTCTTCATAGGTTTTGCACTATCTAAACATTTTTACCAGATTTTTAACATATATGTCCTGAGAAAAGAAAATACCTTCTAAAAACAAATTGAATTAATGACTCTCCACTACAAAGTTTCTAACAAAAAGACTCTAAGGTACAAAGTATTTTTAAAGTGACTCTAAGATACAATTTGTACCAAAAATACCCCTTATCTCATTTTTGTATGTATTCATAATTTTATTTTTTTGTTTTGACCAAGTACACATTTTGGGAAAGTACATATTATTTTGGGAAAGTGCAGATTGGAAATACAAATTTCATAAAATCTGAAATTTAAATTAAATTATATAAAAAATTGCAACTAATAAAAAGTGGAATAAAAAAGACGAAAGTGCAGAAAATTAAAAAATCTGCACTCCAAAATTGGCCTAGTAGTTCAGAAAATTAAAAAAACTGCACTCCAAAATGCGTCAAAAGTGCAAAAAACGTGTCAGAAGTGCAGAAACGTGTCAGAAGTGTAGAAAATGGACAGAAGGGCAACTTAGACTTTTTAACCATATATTTGTACCTTAGAGTCAAAATAAAGTTACTGTGTACCTTAGAGTCACTGGGGGAGTGACTTTGTACCTTAGAGTCACTTCCCCAAAGAAATTTAGTTTTTCAACCATAAATATTTCAAAACTAGAAGTTATCTCATATACAAAACTTTCCAGGGGATCTTCTACGGTCAGGAAATCATTTGATCACCGTTGGATCGTTGATGTAACGTATAATTTTAATTTTAAATGATTGCACTTTGCACTAGTGCGTTTGCAATGTGCATACTGCAATCGCACTGCATCGCCCTACTAATAAATTAAATTAATATTTATAAAATGATGAAATTATCCCGGACTCATCCTGACCCGGACCCAAACCCAGAACCGAATCCTGACCCAGACCACACCGGACCCTGACATGGACCGGACCTAGACCCAGACCCAGACCGGACCCTGACCTGGACCTAGAACAGAGCCTGACCCGGACCAGACCATGATCAGATCTTGACCCGGACTCTGACCAGACCATGACCCGAACCCTGACCCGGACCCTAACCCAGACCGAACCCTGACCCAGACCGGACCCTGACCCGGACCGAACCCTGACCCTGACCCAGACCGAACCCTGACCCGAACCCTGACCCGGACCCGAACCCAAACTCAGACCCGGACCCTGACCCGTACCCGGACCCTTACCCGGACCGGACTCTGCTCGAACTGGACCCTGACTCTGACCCAGATCCAGATTCGACCCTGACCCCGGACACAAACCATACTGAACCCCGGCCCAGACCGGACCTTGACCTGCATCCAGACCCGACCTGGACCTAAACCCTGCCTAGGACTCGGACCCAAATTAGGACCCAGATCCTAATTAAGCCCAGACCCGAACCCGACCCGAGTCGCGCATGGGCCGAGTTCGGGATCGTGGATTAAATTTTTTAAATTTATGAACATTGTATTTTTTATTTAAAAAATGTTATAAGGATATTTCAGTAATTTTATCATTTTTATTTAAAAAATTAATTATTTAGTCTTATGACGAAACAGTATCGCCCATGGCGAAGTTAAATGATGTGACAACCTTTTATTGGACGTCTGACGTCAGGAAGGGCGAAGTCGTTCCTGACCGTAGAAAAACCCAACTTTCCAGCAATTTATCATTAGTTGATCCAAAAAAAATGGACATATATTTGGGCAACAATCATGCTACCTCTATCCCCAACTCAATTGAACATTTGCTAATAAGGTCCGTCTCAAACTCAATTGAACATTTCTATGAATGGTAATAAAGCAATTTTTTTCTCTTTTTCTACACCATTCAAACACCTCAATATTACACTCAATGTCATTACTTTTTTAACACTAAAGTTAACTTTATCGCATTTAATTTACACAAATACCACTACTTTACCATTTAACCCCCAACTTTATCCCTTATAATAATAATAAACAATTATTTTCTTAAAACCCGCGTGTACAGTAAATGTTCAATTAACTATGGGACGGAGGGAGTATCATTTTCAATATGTTTGATAAATAAGGTTCTATCAGCTTCACCTCTCAAAAATTCAAATTCAAGTAAGAAATTAGTTAGCTTACTGTACCAAGCTCTAGGAGCTTGTTTAAGACCATAAAGTGTTGGGATATTTGAGTTTTGATGAATTATGCCAAAACATTATCAACTTGTGTTATTTAAAGTTAATCTACAGATAACAAGTTGAGAGGGAACGAGAGAACAAGTTGAGGGGGAACTCATGAAATCAGATGAAGATGATCGAGATCAGACGAGGCTGCAGACGAGACTGATCAAAATCAGATGAGTGAGATGAGTTTCGGAGTTAACTGATGAGCTGAGCAAAATCAGAAAAGAAGAAAAGCTAAGCCAGCTGATCAAAAGAATCGGTTACGATCGGATGGACTGGGACCAGAAGATTAGATGACCAGAAGACCTGATCAGATGACCAGAAAAGATAAGCTGATCAGATGACCAGATGACCTGATCAGAAGATGAGGTTGCTAACCTGACCAGAAAAGCTAACCTGATCAGATAAGATAACCTGATGCAGCTAACCTAATATGCTAACCTGATGTACTAATCTGATGCAGATAAACTGATATATCTTGACCTAATCGCTATAATGATCGATCGGATCAAAGAGAAGAAATTAGGCGAGAAGAAATCAGAAGAGAAGTCATCTGAAGACATGTTCACTGAGAATCAGAACGCTACCGATGATCGATAGCTTTGAAAAGCTAGTGACTGAGGGTCGGGATGTTTGAAGTCGGAAGAGCCAACTTCGGTTAAATTTGAGTGTCGATTATACCGATCGATAAGGTCCGGCCAAGAGAAGTTCTTTGAATCAAGAATCCCGAGTAAAAGTATCCCAAGACTCGAGAGAACCACGAAGACTCAAAAAAATCTCAAGAATATAAATAGTTAGATTCAAATTTGACGCGGACCAATGAGAGGAAGACAACCAGCCTGAAAAAGCTACAGAATAGTATGGATTTGAATGTGACTCCATCCAACGGTAACATTCAAATCCACATTATAAATACAAGTTCTTCCATCAAATTAAGTGTGTGAAATGTGTGAAACACATCCAAAAAGCCAAATCATCTAGCATTTCCACCATAGAACACTGAGCAAGAAATACACGCATATATTCAAGAGTGTTCTACCCTAGATATAAGCACAAATGTAATATCCTATGCTTAGAGAGATTTTCTGTTGGTCCCGGTGCTAACGGGTCTCACACGTGTATGGGGGGAATACACGTGTTTAGTGATTTTTAAAACTTTTCTTTTACTGAGGTCAGATGGGTCAGGTTGTCCTGATGATTTGTACTCGAAAGCCTGAGATCGTCTGAGTCAAAGTCTCTTGAGACAATGATCTTGAGCCGCTTTGAAGCTTGAGATTAATGCCAATGAGCTGAGTTTTTTCGGAGATTACGAAATTGCTTGGATCAGGTAACTATCTTACTGAACCCTCAGTAGAGTTAGTTCAGTTTGGTAAATATCTGTTCTAGTTACTCAAGTGTGCGGAATGGTTGGCCCTACGTTTATACTCGTTTTAGCTTTGCTGAATATTTTCCTTTTAATGAAACAGTGATTAAGGATGTGATCAGTTTGATGCAAGTTCAGTGAATTGATTCCAACTAAATATCAGTGAATTATGATTTCAGTGAAAAACATGCAACAGATTATAATGCAGTATAGAAAGCAAAACAACACAGCAATTATAGTGGTTCAGAGACTCAAGCTCCTACGTCCACTCTCTTTGACCTTCAGAGAAATTCCTTAACCACTTCCTAAAAGCTTTACATGCGACTCAATTTGACTTACTCACTTTTCTACTTTGAGTTTTTCGTGACTCACTCACTGCAACTTACTAACTCAAACACACACAAGTGTTCAGACTACCACAAGTAGCTTACTAACTTCTTCTCTAGAGTTTTCTGGCCAACTCACTGTAGCTTACTAACTCTTTACAACTCCAACTCACCAACAAACACACTCAAACTACCTTACAAAGGGTTTGGGTTTCTGGTTGGTTTTCAACTAGGATGAGATATCCTTTACAATAAGTTCAATGCAAAGGCTAGGATATCTCTACTAAGCTTTGGATATATCTTATCAAACTAGGTTTAGTGAATGAGCTCTCTTCAATGTGAAACACTTGGAAAGTTTTAGGTTTTTCGAGTGCTTCAATTTGCAATAATACGAATGAGGTCTTGAGTTGCTTTCAAATTTCCCGTAACCTCTCAATGTAGAGGGTCACTAGTATTTATAGGCAACTTCACCAAGGTCACTCTTGAAAAACTATCCGTTGGAGAGATAGCTTCATGAGTTTCCTCTTATGGTGGTTTGATGAACGACTATTTTTAGGGTTTGAATACTCCCTTGCATGTTTTAGGAAATATGCTTTCATGTAGCCAATCACCACTTTTTGCGATGCGGAACATAGTACTCTTGACATGCTTGATGCCTGTCGCTTTCGATGTCGATAAAAAGTACAGTGTTGTCTTCCTCTGATTGGTTCTTGTCTTCAGTAAATGTAGACAAACATAACGGCTCTTTTTGGTCAACATATCTGAGTGAGATAACCTTAAACAACACTTGGACTTAGTTCCTTTTGTCTGCATATGAATATCTTGGGCAATATCTATTTTTCTGAATATTCGCGTTTTTCTCAGTTTTGTAGCCTTGGATAGATATTATTGATGACTCGGGACATTGGGTTATCTTGGTATTGATATCTTCTTGAGTCTTGATAACCTCTTTGTGTCTTGATTATCTTACGAGACTTGATGTCTTCTGAGTCTTGATGTCTTCCTGAGTCTTGATGTCTTACGAGTCTTGATGTCTTCGAGTCTTGATGTCTTGAGTCTTCAATGTCTTGATGACATCAAAGACTTGATGTCTTGATGACATCTTGAGACTTGATGACATCTTTTGAGTCTTGATGACATCTTGAGTCTTGATGTCATCTTGAGTCTTGATTTCTTGATAACTTCTTGAGTCTTGATTTCTTGAAACTTCTTGAGTCTTCAGTTTCTTCAGAAACTTTCTGAGTCTTCAATTTCTTCAGAAACTTACTGAGTTTTCAGTTTCTTCAGAAACTTACTGAGTCTTCAGAATCTTCAAAATCTAACATGATCTATATCTGCTGGCTATACATGGTGCAGATAACATCCTGAACACTCTATACTGAATCCTGACTCAGTCTATCAAGATTAACCTGAACATGTCATACTTAGGGGTTTTGGGATCTAATCAAAATCTTCTTTATTAAATTCATCTCCCAACAATTTTTCCCTTTTTGATGATGCCAAAACCATCTTGTTACAAAAACACCTAACCTATACTCAGGTTTCAGTTTTTCTATTACAATCCAAAATGGCAATTCTCAACAGTTCAAAACATAAGGCATATCAAACATAAAAGACATGTAAAAATATAATGAGATATTATCTTTGAGCATAAGGAGAAATTTTCATTGATTGTAAGATCAGAGTTACAGATTACAATGAAAATCAAAAACAAAAAACAGAAGTAAAAGAGTCTTCAGTCTTCATCATCTTCAGTCTTCACCAACTTCATCCTCAGGCACCTCCAGGTTGAACATCCCATAATATCTTTTCTTCATTTCATCCCTTGCTTTGATGATGTCTGGGTTGTTTCCTGTCAGGGCAAGTTAGATGGCATACTGAGCAATCTCTTGAGAAATGGCTGTCTCATTCACATAACCATTTTCAAGTCTTGGAGCTGGGTAAGTATATGGACCAGGGGCAACTATCTGCGTATTACCTTCATCTGCTAAGTTAATCCAACTTTGCAGGTACTTAGGATAAAATGTCAGAAGATATTCAATGAAGGCTTCATTCATATCCGAGCTGGTCCCCCTCCATTCTCTCAGAATTTCATAGTAGAACCAGAAGGTTCACTTTATTTCCTCCCACACATCATTGAACTGAATAGGCATCCTGTTGGGAGATGAATTTAATAAAGGTTGATTTTGATTAGATCCCAAAACCCCTGAGTATGACATGTTCAGGATAATCTTGATAGTTGAGTCAGGATTCAGTTTTAGAGCATTCAGGATGATATCTGCAAAATGTATAGTCGTGAGATATAGATCGATATAGGTTCTCAACACTCAAGAAAGTTTCGAAGAAACCAAGTTTCAATATGAAATCGAAATTTCGAAGTTTCAAATGTGAAATCGAGAAATTGAAGACTCAAAGGAGGAACCGAGAAATCAAGACTCAAAGAGAAATCAAGACTCAAAGATTAAAACTCAATATATCGGTAAGATTCTGTGAAGACTCGTAAGACTCAAGACTCGTAAGACCCTCAAGACTCGTAAGATAGAAGATGTAAGACCTCAAGACTAAAGATCAAGGATATCAAGGCACAAGATCATCAAGACTCAAGAATGTCTTCAATGCTCAAGATAAACCTGAGTGTTCCAAGGCACTGAAAATATCTATCTGAAGGATGCAATACTGAGAAGAACGCGATTCCTTAGAAAAAAAGATATTGCCCAAGACATTCAAATGCAGACAAAAGGAACTAAAACAAAGTGTTGTTAAGGGTATATCACTCAGAGATAGTAACCAAAAAGAGCCATTGAGTTGTCTACCTTTAACTGGAGACAAAAGTCAAAAAGAAGAAGACATCATCAGACATTATCGACATCGACAAATGACAGTCAATTAAAAACATGTCGATGAGTCCTATATTCCAGACTGCAAAAAGTGTTGACCGGCTACATGAAAGGTTATTGCCTAAAATGTGCTAGGGAGTCTCAAACCCTAAATATAGCCGTTCTTCACACACCATAAGAGGAAACTCACGAAGCTATCTCTTCCAACGGATAGTTTTTCAAGATTGACCTTGGTGTATGCCTATAAATACTTGTGACCTTCTACATTGAAGGTTACGGGAAATTTGTAAGCAACTTAAGAGCTCAAACTTATTATTGCAAGTTGAAGCACTCGAAAAACTAAGAATTTCCCAAGTGCTTTATATCGAAGAGAGCTCATTCCACTAAGCCTAGCTTGATAAGATATATCCAAAGCTTAGTCGAGATATCCTAGCCTTTGCATTGTTCTTTATTGTAAAGGATATCTCATCCTAGTTGGAAACCAACAAAGAAACCCCAAACCCTTTGGAAGGTAGTTTGAGTGTGATTGTTGGTTAGATTGGAGTTGTAAAGAGTTAGTAAACTACATTGAGGTAGTCAGAAAGCTCTAGAGAAGAAGTGAGTAATCTATCTTGGATAGACAGAAAGCTTGTGTGTGTTTTGAGTTAGTAAACTACATAGGTAGTCAGAAAGCTCAAAATAGAAAGGTTAGTAAACTACAGAGGTAGTCAGAAAGCCTTAGGAGGTGATTAGTGAATTTCTCTGAAGAGATCAGGGAGAGTGGACGTAGGAGCTTGAGTCTCTGAACCACTATAACTTGTTGTGTTCTTTGCTTTCTGTTTTGATTTGATTAACTGTTGCATATATTTTTAATGCATATTTTCACTGATATTCAGTTGGAATCAATCCACTGAAGTTGCATCTAAACTGAATCACAGCCTAATCACTATTCCATTAAAAGGAAGGTTTTCAGCAAAAGCTTAAAAACGAGTATAAAGTATGGGCTAACCATTCCACACATCTGAGTAGCTAGAACAGATAGTTACCAAACTGAACTTACTCTTCTGAGGGTTCAGTAAGTTAGTTATCTGATCCAAGCAACTCAGGATCTCTGAAAACTCAGGATCAGTTGGGATTACCTGAGGTATCTGAAAGCAGCTTAGGATCACTGTCTCAGGTAGACTTTGACTCAGAGCGATTTGTGATTCTCAGGACCAAATCATCAGGACAACCTGACCCAAACTGACCACAGTAAAGAAAAGTTTTAAAAACACTGAACACGTGTATTCCCCTCCCCATACACGTGTAAGACTCGTTTGCACCGGGACCAACAAGTGGTATCAGAGCAGTGGTTCAACTTGACCACCTACTTTGTTGACCAAAGTCTTATTTGCTAAAATACTTGTGGTCTATCTGAACAGATCTTATTTGCTGAATTCTTAAAAGACTCAGATAAAAATGTGTTCTAAGAAACTTCCCATGTTCTCTGTAGAGAACTATGATTTATGGAGACTAAGAATGCAGGCTCACCTGTATTCTAAACATGAACGTATGTGGAGAGTGGTCTCTGAAGGGCCATTCCAATTTACTGTGGTGAATCCCAGTGGAACAGAAAATGAGAGAAATGATCCTAGAGCAGAATTTCCTAAGTCTGATGACCAACTGACTCTGAGGAGAGGAAGTTAGTCAATCTAGACTATATTGCTAAAGACACACTATACAGTACAATTGATGATGGTGTGATGGGAATGATTTCTCATTGTAATACTGCAAAAGAAATTTGGGATACACTAGCTGTAATGTGCCAAGGCACAGATCATATCAAGGAAAACAAACTTTCTGTTGCAATTGGAAAGTTTGATAGTTTTGAAATGGAAGAAGGTGAATCTATAGACAAATTGGAAGTCATATTCACTAGCATTATGAATGATCTAAATGCACTTGGAAAGAAATATCCACAGAGAGAAGTTGCATTGAAAATTCTTAGAGGTCTTTCTAAGAAATGGGATATACATCCAGTGGTGATTGAAAACACCAAAAACATTAATTCAATGCCATATCAACAAGTCTTCTCTGAGCTGAAGGCCTATGAGTTTGTAATTGATAAGAAATCTAAAAAGGCTGACAACAAAGATGATTCATCATCTAGTAAAAATGTGGCTTTCAAAGCCAAGGATAAAACCTGTAAAACTAGAGAGTCTGAAAACTCCCTTGCTAAGAATCAGGATGAGCTTGAGGATAAGCTAGCACTGATGGCAAGGAGGTTTGAAAGACTTAATAGTCGATATGGAAAATATAAAAACTATTACAGGAATCACAGGTACCAGAAGAAACCTGAGGACAAATCAACTGAGAAGAAAAAGGACCTGAAAGCTGAAGGATCTTCATCCAGAAAGAAGGACTCCAAGTCCAAAGAAGAAAGTGATCAGGATGATGATGCCAACAGATGCTACAATTACCAAAAGAAAGGTCACTTCCAGTATGATTGTCCTGACCTGAGTGCTAAGGAGAGAAGAGAAAGGCAAGCTAAAAGAGACAAGAAGTTCTCCAACAGAAAAGCCATGGTTGCAGAAGAAGAAAATTCTGAGGAGGGATGTTAGACAAGGGAAAAAGACCATTGGTTCTAGTAAAACTGAAAATCAGGTAAGAAAGCCCAAACCTCGGGTGAAGGCTAGAAAACCTGAGCACTCAGTAGAAAAATTTCAGGCAAGTACTTCGAAGCCTCAGGCTAAGAATGCAAACCTGAAAGGATCTGCACTGAACCATCAGAGGAATCTTCAGAAGAGAAACACTCAGCAGAGACATTCTCAACTGAAGAGACCAAGTCCTCAGTATACTGAAAGACCCAAATTTCAGTACAGGCAACGTGAACCCCACTTGCCTAAGGGTAAAGGTTACCTAAACTCGAGTCAACAAAGATTCAGACTGGCTACACAGAAGCCAAAGCAACTGAACAAAAGGCCTGAACCAAAGAAAAACTCTAAGGCTCATGTTCATGCTAAGGCTAGCACTCATACACAAGAAACTGCTAAGGCACCCAGAGTAGTAAATATGTATGTAGATGTTTATGGAAGACAAATTAGCCACTCTAAAGTGATTAGAGTTGTCAGGCAGATTTGGATTCCGAAAGGTACAGCTAACCTTGTAGGACCTTACACAAATTGGGTACCTAAGAATTAATCTGTTTTTCAGGAGGAAAACAAGGGCGCTGAGCTGATTGAAGATCACATAGCACTGATGTGTAGAGATGAAAAGGCCCCTGCTGTATGGTATCTTGACAGTGGATGCTCAAGACATATGACAGGATTCAAGCAGATACTTAGTGACTATGTTGAACAAAGAGGCCCTCAGATCACATTTGGAGATAACTCCAAGGGACAGACTGAAGGATATGGAACTTTGGAAATCGACTCAGTTCATATCCATGGTGTTTCATATGTATCTGGATTGAAGTATAATTTGCTTTCAATAAGCCAATTCTGTGATAAGGGATTTAATGTTGAGTTCTCTAAGAACTTATGTTATGTGAAAGATGATATCTCACATAAAATATTACTGACTGGTACTAGAAAAGGAAATGTGTATCTTGCTGATTGGAGTTCAACTCCTAAAGATACATGTTTGGTTGCAAAAAGTTCCACATATACCAGTTGGTTATGGCATAAAAGAATGAATCACCTGAATTTCAAAACCCTGAATAAACTTGCAAGATTAGCTCTTGTGAGAGGGTTGCATAATGAAGTGTTCAGTAAGGAACATGTTTGTGATGCGTGCCAAAAAGGAAAACAGATTAGAGCATCATTTAAAAGCAAAGTAGATGTTTCTACTAAGAGAATACTTCAGTTGTTGCATATGGATCTTTTTGGTCCAATAACATCAGTGAGCACTAATGGCAGGAAATATACACTAGTAGTAGTTGATGACTACTCAAGATATACTTGGGTCATATTCTTACTCAGTAAGAAAGAGACTCAGATAAAGCTGCCTGAGTTACTGAAAAGGCTCAGTATTGAGAAAAATCTGAGTGTGGTCAAAATCGATCCGACAAGGAACCCAATTTATAAACCATATTATATCGATTATTGTGCAAAGAAATGGAATTACTCATGAAACATCACCGCAAGGACCCTCAAAAAAAGAAGTTCGCAAGGACAATGATAGTTTGAATCGATATTCCTAAAAGATTTTGGGGTGAAATTTTGAAGTCGCCAACACTGCATGCTATTCTCAAAACAGATCCATGCTGACCAAGAGTCAAGGCAAAACACCATACGAGCTTTGGAATGAAAGGAAGCCTCTTATTTCTTTCTTTCGTGTGTTTGGTTGCAAGTGTTTCATACACAATAATGGTAAAGATCGGTTGAAAACATTTGATAGCAAAAGTCGATGAAGGAATATTCTTAGGATATTCTCAAGTCGATAAAAGCTTTCGAGTTTATAACCGTAGGACTCTTATTGTGGAGGAAACACATCATGTTGTTTTTGATGAATCTACTTGTGTTCGGAAGAAACAGAACATGATCTTGAAAGAACCCGACCAAGAGGATCACTAGATTAAACCCGAAAAAGAATGACAAATCATCCATTTGAACACGAAAAGAAGAAGTCGGTCACTTTCTATGATTGGAGTGACTCGGACTCGATAAAGAAGTTCGAGATGGAACTCGGGATGGTGAGACTCAGGAAAGCCAACACACCAAAAGGTGACCAATCTGAATGCAGACACCGCCGGACTCGGGTATGTGATGCCAATGAAGATGTGGTCACAAAATGAGGCAAATTCTCGAATCTATCAACTAAAGGGGGACAAATGTCTCGACAATGTTCAATAGAATTTCCCACGAGAAGATGATTCCCTTTCTCCTTTTCTGTTGTTCCCTGAGTTTATTGAACTAACTGAACCTAACATTTCAAATGTTGAGGATACTATTGAAGGGGGAACATCTAGAAGAAGATGGTTAGATAGTCATCCTACAAGTCAGATTGTGGGTAATCTAACTGAAGGTGTCAAAACAAGAAGGTTCCATGGTGAGAGTGCACTATTTTGCTGCTTCCTATCAGAGAAAGAGCCTACTGAGATTGAAGAAGCTCTACAAGATTCTCATTAGATTACTGCTATGCAAGAAGAGCTGAATCAATTCTCAAGAAATGAAGTATGGGAGCTGGTGGATAGGCCTGAAAGGCACAATGTTATTGGAACCAAGTGGGTATTTAAGAATAAAAGAGATGAAAATAACAACATTGTAAGAAACAAGGCAAGGCTAGTTGCACAAGGTTATTCCCAAGAAGAAGGCTTGGATTATGATGAAACCTTTGCTTTTTTGCAAGACTAGAAGCTATCGATTGTTTCTTGCATATCCTCCCCCACATGAATTTCCAAATCTATCAAATGGATGTGAAGAGTGCATTTTTGAATCGGTGTGCTTAAAGAAGAGGTTTATGTAGAACAACCTCCCCGGTTTTGCATGAGAATGACCAAGTTTACAGGCTCAGAAAAGCCTTGTATGGTCTTAAGCAAGCACCCAGAGCATGGTATGATACTCTTTCTCAGTTTCTTACTGACCACGATTTTGTCAAAGGAACTGTTGATAGAACTCTGTTCAGGATAGAAGATGGGGAAGATATCTTACTAGTTCAGATATATGTTGATGACATCATTTTTGGATCTCCAAATCATAAGTTGTGTGAAAAGTTTTCAACACTGATGAAAGACAAGTTTGAGATGTCAATGATGGGAGAGATGAATTTCTTTCTAGGTCTTCAAGTGAAACAATCAAAAGAAGGAATCTTCATCAACCAGGCAAAGTACACCAGAGATCTGATTGCCAAATATGGTGTACAGAATTGCAATGCAGTTAGGATTCCCATGAATACTAACTACAAGATGGATCCTGATTCAGAAGGCAAATCAGTAAGTCATACTGATTATAGAGGAATCATTGGATCATTGCTCTATCTCACATCAAGTAGGCCGGATATAACATTTGCTGTTGGGATATGTGCAAGATACCAAGCTAATCCTAAGGCTAGTCACATGGAGGCTGCCAAAAAGATACTGAAGTATCTTAAGGGCACAGTGAATAGAGGATTATGGTATCCAGCTGATGATAACCTTGAATTAACTGGTTATTCAGATGCTGATTATAGAGGTTGTAGAATTGACAGGAAGTCCACTACAGAAACTTTTCAATTTCTTGGAAGTAAGCTGATATCTTGGTTTTCGAAGAAACATACCTCAGTAGCAACCAGTACTAATGAAGCTAAATACATGGTCGCAGATGACTGCTTTATACTTTCGGTCATTAGCTCGCACAACAATTAAGGGATTATAAAGTTGTAGCCAATGAAGTACCAATATTTTGTGACAATAATAGTGCCATTACTATTTCATAAAATCCGGTATTGCACACCAGATGCAAGCATGTGGATATCAGACATCACTTCATCAGAGATCATGTCGAAAAGAAGGACATCAGGATGGAGAAAATTCATACTGATAAGCAGAGAGCTGATATCTTGACTAAACCTTTGGCTGAATCAAGATTTCAGGAACTATCATTTGAATTAGGGATGTTGGATCCAGGTGTATAGAGTAAATCTGAAAAATTGAAGGTTTTCAGATGCATGAAGTTTCCTCGAAATTCTCTTGAGAAACTCGGGATAAAATTGAAATCTTGAATCGAGTCTTGAAGAAACTCGGGTTTCTTCTTTGAGGTCGATGCTTTCGATAGCATCTTGAACCCTTTTCAAGACTTTCGATTATCATCTTGACATTTTATCAAGGTCAATACTCAGTAAGACTAATAGAGGAAAATTAGTCCGAAGAAGTAATGACTCATGCGACTCATTTATTTCTTAAGTGAAACTCAGTAATCATTTGCAATAAATACAAAACACCTGAAGAATGTTTTGGGCGGGATCTTTGAATTTCCATGGAAGGTCAACAGTCATTAAATGCCCTGTTGCATTTAATCACCAATGAGGATAAAGTGGCGGCGTACTTTTCAAAAGATCGACCTTTCACATACCCGATTAATCGACGATTAATCTCAATCGTTGTTTTTCACCAAACCGGTACGACTTCCCACGATCTCGTTCTATATATTCCTTGAGAAGCCATTTCAAGCCATTTTTTTATAAACCCTCATTCCCAAAATCCTCTGCAAGATAAAATTCCCTTTGCCCAGAAAATCTCCATCGCTCCAAACCCTAACCTTCAAAAATTCCCAAAATGACTTATACCATTTTCGACAAATTGGCCGAAACAAATAAACCTTGGTATGAGTATGTTGTATCTCTGGAGAGTACATCAAACGCCAAACATGAAGAAGAGGCGCTTCATTTGATCCGGCTAACGAAGCTGACGAATCTAGTCGCGAGTCTATCGAAAGCTGAGTACTCTCGCGAGGTAATAGAGTTCGTCTCTAATATAGAAATAGATGAGGATAATAATATTGAGTCCAAAATTTCTGTTTCGCATTTAGAGCATACATCGAAGTATATAGATTTTGTTCGGGAGCTGTACATAGTCCCACGAAATTTAAACGATGTTTTTGAGTTGTGCGATAGGGGAGATGATCCCACTTTGTATATGTTAGGTCGAGAGCAAGAGTATGTTGATAGGATTACTGAGAATCCTGTTAAGTTTGAGGCGACCTTACATAAACAGCATTTAAAGCCAAAATACAGAGTGTTGATGGATATTGTGAGTAAATGCATCATGAGTCGATCGGGGAGCTTTGAGCAGATTAGCACTCCCAAACTCCGATTGATGGCGGCTATAGAAGAATCACCCACCAAAGATTTCAACTGGCTGAAGTATCTGATCAAGGTGGTGAGTGAGCAAGCCAAGGTTATAAAAAGGGAGGATGGTGCAATATCGATCAAAGGCAAGATTCTCCATGACACCAAAATAACCTTTATTTTGGAAATGTGTCGAGAGAAGGAGGACATCTTTGCCAACTCTACTCCTTTCCCTAAGTCCAAAGTAATGTTCAAGCCCATTGCTGCAAAGAGGACCATCAAAGGGAAGAAAGAGAAGAAAGTGGAATCACCAGTTGCTGCTGCTACTGAAGAAACCCAACAAACCAGGGGGAAGGTTTTGTTGAAGGCCAAGAAGGAGCAGGGTGAAAAATTGAAGAAGCAAAAGACCCTTGCTCCAAAGCGCAAGAGAATGGTGGTTCCCACTGATGATGATGAGGAGGAGAGTGAGACTGAAGAGATCCAACCTGAGAGCCAAACTGCTCAGAAATCACCTCTACATGTATTGGCTCAGGCTATCTCAAAGACACAAGATCAAACTGAGGAGCAAGTCTTCTCTGAGGTTCTTGAGACGTCGCTAAGTTCTGACAAATTCTCTCAAGAAATATTCCAAGGACCTCAGACCTCAGAGAAAGTTCAGATTTCCTCTGAGGAAGTGCCGACTGAGACCGCAGAAGATGCTCAGATTCCTACCGAGGGGATGCCCACTCAGTCCTCAGAGCAAACTCAGATTCCCACTGAGGAGGCACCAGCTCAGACCTCAGAACCAAGTCAGATTCAGACTGAGGAACTGCCTGCCCAAACCTCAAAATTTGCTGAGCCTCAGGAGCAGATGAACTTTGATGAGCTCCTGAGTGATCTTTTGCTTGATCCTTCAGCAGATATTTCCACTGAACCTGAGAGCCCGATGCTCAAGAAAGGTGAAGCTGAAGAGACCGAATGGTGAAGCAAGGGGGAACAGTTCATACTTGACCGCTACCCTGAGCTGAGCTCATTCCCTGACCTCCAAGACATCTTCTTCAGATTGAGGTCAACGGTCTTCATCCTCAACCAGACTCTTCCGGAAATGCTCAATATTGATTCATTCAGAGGCGAAGAATGGTGGAACGAGGAAACAACTTTTCTCACTGAATTCTCAAGATTCAGGAAAACCAAGCTCAGGATGAAAATCTCTGACTTTGATGAGTTGGTTAAGAGGAAAGTGGCTGAGAGGAAAGTTGCTGAAGTTGGTGCCCCGAGCTCCAAAGACAAATCTCAGGATGGGGACCAACAAGGGGATGATGAGAGTCAATCTCAGAAGGAGAAAGACTTAACTGATGCTGATGAGGCTCCTGTCGAACATCCTCAGACTAAAGTTAGCCTTCAGGTAACTTTTGGCACTATTAACAATTATGCCAGGATTACTGAAGTACCTATCTTTAAATCTGTAATGTCTGATATGCAGACTGAGGCTCAGGTGGACACCCAAGCTCAGGGTGAATCCCAGACTCAGACTGAGTCTGAAGCCCCAGTTCAGACTGAAGCTCAGGTTCAGACTGAGACTCAGGATGAACAGCCAGTTCAAGAGACACAGCAGATCAGATATACTCCTGAGATTGATCTCACCCCGGTGATGGAGAAGTTGGAGAAGGTTGAGCCAATCCTGAACAAAGTTGCTCAGATGGAGGAGGTATTGGCCAGCCAAAGTCAGAAGATTGAAATCTTGAGTTCTTCTTCAGAAATGGTGCAACTTCAGAACTCTATGACTGAGAAGCTGACCTCCATGGAAGGAAAGTTAGAAGAGAAGATGGAGGGGGTCAAAGCTGAACTAAACGCAGAGCTGAAGCAGATGCATCAGGAGCAAACTGAATCTATAGAAGCTAAATTAGCAGAGAAGAATGAGATGCTGGTAAAGAATACTGTTGAGGAGATGAGCTTAATGCTCATGGCCAAGATGACAGACATGTTCAAGGAAGCTCTCTCTAGCCAATTTGCTCATCTGTCTGAAGAATTCTCAGTGGGGAAGAACGACCTTAGAAGGCTCGAGGAGGAGCAGGATCAGTTGGCAGGGGAGGTGCGGAGTGTCAGTAAAGAACAGTACCATATGGACACAGCACTCTTCAGGCTTCTACCAGAGTATGGATCCAAGAAGGGGGAAAGACCCGGTACTGATCTCAGGAAGTTATTGGATCAAACTCTGAAAGGCAAGACGATCAAGGAAGCTGAAAAGAAAATCGTTGCCGAAGCCATGAAAGAAATAGAGGCCACTGAGAAACTGAAGTTTAAGAAGGTGGAGAAGCCAGTCTACACTCAGGTTTCAGGAGAAACAATGCAAGAAGTTGCTATAGAGAAACTGAGTGGTAGAGGAAGAATTGGAACAAGCCAAGCTGGAGCAGAATTGCCCATCAAAAGAAAGGCTGTGGCGATTGAGGAGCCCGAGGGCAAAAGAGCTAAGGCTTCTAAGCCAATTCAGAGGAAGCTAATCCTGGATATTGAAGAATCTGAGTCTGTGCCACAAAAGAAAGTCTTCAATACCAGAAGTGCTCTGAAGTCACTCCAAATTGAGCAAGCAAAGAAAATCGCAGCTTCTGTCTCTGGAGTTCCAGTGATCAGAAAGAAGATGGAAGAAGTGCGGAAGAGAAGGAGTGGTTTCAACAAGTTCGCAAGCAAGAGGAGAGGGAACACAAAAGCACAAAAATGGCGGCATGTTGACAAATGGATGCCAATCCAGCTCAACGATGCATGGGAAGAGATCAAGAGAACTTTTTGGTTCTACTATGATGTGCTCAGAGAATGGAGAGGGGAGAGGTCAGACCCCAATGAGGCTTTCATTGACTATCTCCTGACCTTCTATCCTAAGTATCTTCAAGGCTGGATAAATCTTGCGGATGAAGGAAAGGTGCAGATAACCACCCCTGGTCCATACTCGTACCCTCCTCCAAGGCTGGAGAATGGCTGTGTGAATGAAAATTCCATTGCTCAAGAAATTTCTCAGTACACCATTCAGTTGGGCCTGACAGGGAACAATCCTGATATCATTAAAGAGATGCGCTGAAAAGAAGATATTATGGAATGTTCAACCTCGAAGTGCCTGCTGATGAGGTGGAAGATCAGAACTGAAGAGCCCGAGCAGAAGAGCAAAAGAAGACCGAAGATGAAGACTCAGAAGATTCATGTAATCCTTTATCTTTTTGTCTTTTTGATTTTTTTTCAGATAAGATTCATTGTAACTTGTAACTGTCTATCATTCATCAATGAAACCTTATCATTTATGCTCAAAAGATAATATCTCATTATCTTATTTACATGTCTTTTACTTTTGATATGCCTGAATGTTGTCTCTAAGATTAATTGTTGGGAGATTAATTGTTTAGTGATGAATCCTTTGAGAGATTCATTACCTTAGAAATTGTTGGGAGACTCATTATGTATGGAAATTGTTGGGAGATATAACCAATCTTGTAATAGGAAAAACTAAAACCTGAGTATAGGTTAAATGTTTTGTAACAAGATAGGTTTTGGCATCATCAAAAAGGGGGAAATTGTTGGGAGATGAATTTAATAAAGGTTGATTTTGATTAGATCCCAAAACCCCTGAGTATGACATGTTCAGGATAATCTTGATAGTTGAGTCAGGATTCAGTTTTAGAATATTCAGGATGTTATCTGCAAAATGTATAGTCAGCAGATATAGATCAGGATAGGTTCTGAACACTCAGTAAGTTTCTGAAGAAACTGAAGTTTCAGTATGAAACTGAAGTTTCTGAAGTTTCAGTATGAAACTGAGAAACTGAAGACTCAGTGAGGAACTGAGAAACTGAAGACTCAGTGAGAAACTGAGAAACTGAAGACTCAGCATTAAGACTCAGTATATCAGTTAGTATCTCTGTGAAGACTCTGAAGACTCAGAAGACCCTGAAGACTCAGAAGACTCTGAAGACCCTGAAGACTCAGAAGACAGAAGACTGAAGACTGAAGGATACTGAAGGCACAGTAATTACTGAAGACTCAGTAATGTACTGAATGCTCAGTATAAACCTGAATGTTCCGAGGCACTGAAAATATCTATCTGAAGGATGCAATACTGAGAAGAACGCGATTCCTTGGAAAATAGATATTGCCCAAGACATTCAAATGCAGACAAAAGGAACTAAGACAAAGTGTTGTTAAGGATATATCACTCAGAGATAGTAACCAAAAAGAGTCGTTGAGTTGTCTACCTTTAACTGGAGACAAAAGTCAAAAAGAAGAAGACAGCACTGTACATTACTGACACTGACAGCGACAGGTCACTGAAAACATGTCAGTAGTACTATGTTCCAGACTGCAAAAATTGTTGACCGGCTACATGAAAGGCTATTGCATAAAATGTGCTAGGGAGTCTCAAACCCTAAATATAGTCGTTCTTCACACACCATAAGAGGAAACTCACGAAGCTATCTCTTCCAACGGATAGTTTTTCAAGAGTGACCTTGGTGTATGCATATAAATACTTGTGACCATCTATATTGAAGGTTACGGGAAATTTGTAAGCAACTCAAGAGCTCAAACTTATTATTGCAAGTTGAAGCACTCGAAAAACCAAGAATTTCCCAAGTGCTTTATATCGAAGAGAGCTCATTCCACTAAGCCTAGCTTGATAAGATATATCCAACGCTTAGTCGAGATATCCTAGCCTTTGCATGGTTCTTTATTGTAAAGGATATCTCATCTTAGTTGGAAACCAACCAAGAAACCCCAAACCCTTTGGAAGGTAGTTTGAGTGTGATTGTTGGTGAGATTGGAGTTGTAAAGAGTTAGTAAACTACATTGAGGTAGTCAGAAAGCTCTAGAGAAGAAGTGAGTAATCTATCTTGGATAGACAGAAAGCTTGTGTGTGTTTTGAGTTAGTAAACTACAGAGGTAGTCAGAAAGCTCAAAATAGAAAGGTTAGTAAACTACAGAGGTAGTCAGAAAGCCTTAGGAGGTGATTAGTGAATTTCTCTGAAGAGATCAGGGAGAGTGGACGTAGGAGCTTGAGTCTCTAAACCACTATAACTTGCTGTGTTCTTTGCTTTCTGTTTTGCTTTGATTAACTGTTGTATATATTTTAAAAGCATATTTTCACTGATATTCAGTTGGAATCAATCCACTGAAGTTGCATCTGAACTGAATCACAGCCTAATCACTATTCCATTAAAAGGAAGGTTTTCAGCAAAAGCTTAAAAACGAGTATAAACTAAGGGCCAACCATTCCGCACATCTGAGTAGCTAGAACAGACAGTTACCAAACTGAACTTACTCTTCTGAGAGTTTAGTAAGTTAGTTATCTGATCCAAGCAACTCAGGATCCCTGAAAACTCAGGATCAGTTGGGATTATCTGAGGTATCTGAAAGCAACTCAGGATCACTGTCTCAGGTAGACTTTAACTCAGAGCTATTTGTGCTTCTCAGGACCAAATCATCAGGACAACCTGACCCAAGCTGACCTCAGTAAAGAAAAGTTTTAAAAACACTGAACACGTGTATTCCCCTCCCATACACGTGTAAGACTCGTTTGCACCGGGACCAACACATCCCTTTGTCAATGTGCGGCCATTTCTGAGCTTTTTCAGTACCCCTCCTCTTGCTCAAAAACTTCTTGAAACCACTTCTTCTTTTCTGCTCTTCTTCTTTCTTCTTCCTGATTACAGGAACTCCTGATACAGAACCATCAATTTTCTTCTCTTTTTCCACTTGAAGGGTTTTCAGAGCTTTCTTTGTGTTGAAGACTTCTTTATCAGCTTCTTCCTCAGATTCTTCAAAATAATTAATCAATTTCCTCTGAGTAGATTTGGAAGCTTTAGCTCTTTTCTTTTTCTCCTGCTCTACAAATGCCACAGCCTTTCTCTTAATAGGTTTGACTTGTTCTTCACCGGCTTGGCTTGTTTCCACCATCCTTCTACCACTCAGTTTCTCAGAAATTGCTTCCTGAATAGTCTGCTCAGATACTTGAGTGTAGATAGGCTCTTCAGCTTCCTTGAATTTGAGCTTCTCAGTGGCTTCCACTTCTTTTAAGGCATCATCAATAATTTTCTCTTCAGCTTCTTTCTCAGCCTTTCTCTTCAAGGTCTGTGCCAACAATTCACTAAGCTTGCCACCAGGCCTTTCCCCCTTTTTGGCACCATACCTTGGAAGAAGTTGAGAAAGTGCGGTATCCATATGATATTGCTCTTTGCTAATACAGCGCACTTCCCCTGCCAACTGATCGTGCTCATCTTCCAGCCTCTTCATATGATTCTTGGCTACTGAGAACTCTTCAGATAGAGGTGCAAACTGGTGTGAGAAGACATTTTGCATCATCTCTGTCATCTTGGTCATGAGCATAGAGCCCATTTCCTCAACAGCTGTCTTGATCATTTGATCATTATTCTCAACAAGCTTGGCTTCAAGATATGTTGTTCTTTCCTGATACATGTGCTTCATCCCTGCATTGAGCTCAGCTTTGACTCCATCAACCTTTCCTTCTATGGTAGTCATTTTGTCAGCAAGAGATGTTTGAAGCTGCATCATGTCTGAAGATGAACTCAGTGTTTCCAGCTTCTGAGATTGGTTGGCCAAGGTTTCTTCAATTTGAGCTATTTTCTCCACCATTGGCACCACTTTCTCCAATTTGTCCAAGATAGGACTGAGATCAATCTCTGGAGTTTGTAGAACTTTTTCCACCTGAGCTGGGTGCTCCACCTGAGCCTCAGTCTGAAGAGTGCTAACTTCAGTCTGAGGATGTGAGATATCAGTCTGACCAGCATCAGTTTGCTTCTCCATCTGAGATTGCTTTTCAGCATCATCTTGTTGATCCCCCTCTTTATCTTGATCCTTAGAGCTGGAGGCATCAATATTAGCTTCCCTCCTCTCAGCCACCTTCTTCTTGACTAGCTCATCAAAATCAACAATTTTCATCCTGAGCTTAGTCTTCCTGAATCCAGAGAACTCTGTCAGCACAACAGTCTCAGCATTCCACCAGTCCTCTCCTCTGAAGGAGGCTATGTTCAGCATCTCTGGAAGAGTTTGGTTCAAGATATAGACTGTGGTTCTGAGTCTGAAGAAGAGATCCTGAAGGTCAGGATATGAGCTCAGCTCAGGGTACCTATCTAGAATGAATCGTTCCCCCTTGCTGCGCCACTCAGTCTCTTCTGCCTCTCCCTTCTCCAGCTTTGGGCTCACAGGTTCAGTAGGATCCGATTCAGGTGCTGAGGGATTTAGAAAAGGTTCACTCAAGAGCGCATCTAAGTTCAGTAGCTCCTGAGGTTCAGATTGATCTGAGGTCTGAACAGGTTTCTCCTCAGTAGGAACCTGAGGTCCCTTGAATATTTCCTGAGATATTTTGTCTGAGCTCAGAGATGTTCCGAGTACCTCAGAGAAAACCTGTTCCTCAGTTTGTTCCTGTGCAATAGTCATAACCTGAGCCAGAACTTGCAATGGAGATTTTAGTCCTTGCTGGCCCTCAGGTTGGACTTCCTCAGTATCACTGACCTTCTCCTCAGTAATAGTTTGAAGTTTCCTGCGCTTCTGAGGGGCCAATGTTTTCTTCTTCAGAGTTTCTCCTTTTTCTCTCTTCACTTCCATCAGGGCTTTCCCCCTGGCTTGTTGGGTTTCTTCAGCTCCTTCTTCAGTGGTCTCCTCCTGAGACTTCGAGCTTTTCTCCTTCCTTCCTTTCAAAGTCTTCTTAGTTGTTGGAGGCTTGAACAGAATTTTGGACTTTGGAAAGGGTGAGGAATTGACAAAGATATCCTCTTCTTCTCTGCACATCTCCAAGATATATGCAATCTTGGTTGCATGAAGGATCATCCCTTTGATAACAACCGATCCATTCACCTTCTGGACTTGCTTAGCTTGATCACTCACCACTTTGATTAGTAAATGTAACCAGTTGAAAGCAGTGGTGGGTGAATCTTCAATCTCCGCCATTAACCTCAACTTTGGCGTGCTAATTTGTTCAAAGCTGCCAGACCTGCTCATTATGCATTTACTCACAATGTCCAGCAAAACTCGATACTTAGGCTTCAAATGCCTTTTGTTCAGAGTTGCTTCGAACTTAACTGGATGCTCTGCAATCCTATCCAGATACTCTTTCTCCCTACCCATCATATAAATTGTAGGGTCTTCTCCTCTATCGCTCAATTCGTATATGGCATTAAGATTCTTAGGAATGATATACAATTCCCTAACAAAATCCACATACTTTGAACTATGCTCTAAATGAGAAACTGTAATCTGCGATTCTATACACTCCTCCTCATCTAATTTCAAATTAGAGATAAACTCTATTACCTCTTTTGTGTATTCTACCTCTGGTTGATTCGCAACCAGGCAAGTGATCTTCGCCATTCGAATCATGTGCAACGCTTCTTCTTCGTGAGTCGCATTCGATGAGCTTTCGAGAGAAACAACGTATTCATACCACGGTTTGTTAGAGATGACAAGTTTTTCGTATACAGAGAACGTCATTTTTGAAGAATTTTTGTGAAGGGTTTTGAGAAGGATGATAATTTCTGGGCAAATGAGAGTTTTTTGAAGCAGAGTGTTTTGAAGACGAAGGTTATTTGGAATTGGGATTTGAAGTAATTCTTCAATAGATATATAGGATTTGATTCATGGAAAATCGTATAGATGAAGAAATCGACGGCTGAGATTAAACACCGACTAAATTGGGTATATGAAAGGACGATTTCACAAATATTATGCCGCCAATTTAACCTTATTGGTGATTAATGAACAGTGCAATTAATTACTGTTGGGATATTTTAGTTTTGATGAATTATGCCAAAACATTATCAACTTGTGTTATTCAAGCTATTTTACAGATAACAAGTTAAGGGGGAACGCGGAGAACAAATTGAGGGGGAACTCACGAAATCAGAAGAAGATGATCGAGATCAGACGAGGTTGCAGACGAGAATGATCGAGATCAGATGAGTAAGATGAGTTCCGGAGTCAACTGATGAGCTGTGCAAACCAAATGTGAAGAAAAGCTAAAGCCAGTAAATCAGAAGAGAAGGTTGCAAATCAGAAGATGAGCAGATGAGACTGATCAAGATCAGAAGTGATCGAGATCAGATATGAAGAGGAGCAGATGAGACTGATTGAGATCAGACGTGATCGAGATCAGATATGATAACCTGATATGCTAACCTGATGTACTGACCTGATGTTATCCTGATATGTTGATCTGAAGAAGTGTTGATCGATCGATCTAAGCTGATCGGATCGGGCAAAAGAAATCGATAACTTTGAAATAATGCGACTGAGGGGTCGGGGATGTCTGAATCGGAAGAAATTGAACTTCGGTTAGTAGAGGAAAGAAGTTTTTGAAATATTTGGATTTTTATAGTATCTTCAGGAAAACCATTTTGCACAACTTTCAAAGTACTCAAATATCCATTGTTTTTGAAATCGATTAAATTTGAGATTAATCGGTTTCATTCAAAAGTTTTAATTAACGGTTGAAAAAATACTCTTCTCGTATTTTTCTCAAGAAGACCTCAAAAAATTTCAGCAATAAAAAGCATTAAATACACATTCCCAAGTCCGCATTAAAAGTTTTGTAATCATGCATCATAAAAAGTGAAAATCGAGTAAAAACCAATTTTTTAAATAGCATATAAGATGTTAGAAAAGGATAAATAAAGAAGAAGATTGAAGAATGATTGATAAGAGAAACAGATTACCAATGTGATCGATAAGAAGAGTTGACCTTCTTGAAGAGGTAGCCTTATGGATTTCCAACAATATTCCACTCATAAATGGATCAATGATCCATTTAGATATATCGATCCATTTAATATTGTTTCTCTTACCATACTCTTAACAAGTATCCAGATCACAAGTTTCTCTTATTTGATCCAATTCATTCTTCAATCTTCTTCTATTTATCCCTTTCTAACATCTTATATACTATATTTAAATAAATTGGTTTTTAATTTGCTTTCACTTTTATGACGTATGAATCGCAAAAAATTTTAATGCGGATTTGGGAATGTGTATTTAATGCCATTATTATGGAATTTCCGTCCGAAATTTGGAAGACTACTTTTTCAACAAAGGCGATAAAAATTTTTTCGGCCGACTAATCTTAAATGCATAGATTTCAAAAAACACGGATATAGAAGTACTTTGGAAAGTTGTGCAAAAAGGTTTTCCCTCGCATACTATAAAATCCAAATCTTTCTCAGAAAACTTCTTTCCTCTACTTCGTCTTCTCAAAGCTCTTAAAAGATCAAAATTTTCAAAATCTTCAGAAAATTACTTTCAAAATCAATTGATTATATTTTCACGATTTCTCAATCCTACGAATCAATTTCTGGTGATCAATCGTTTACATACTGAATGATTTCAATTCTCTCTAGTACCTAGGTTTACAAGTCGTGATGCTATGTTTCTGTAATTTATATTAGATCTATACGCTTACTTGCTTAATTGATGCTAAGATTACTGGTTTGACTGAATTTATTGAAATATCTTACTCAAACTAAACATCAATTTGCATATCTTACAGAAATGGCATATCTTGTTCCACGACCGGGCCAAGGGAAAAAGTTCTGCAACTTTGCATCGATGAAGAAAGATATCATTGATGAGAAGTATGTAGTATTCACAATCACCTCAGATCCTGAATCGCTGAAAATTATGGAGTGCTTGCGAGCGTGTGGACTTGAACGATATTGCTCTACCCATCAGAACATTTTCCACACACATGAAGCCCTGGAGTTTCTATACAATCTACAAAGGGATGAAGACATTGATGCTGACTTGATTTCTTTTGTTGGTGGATTGGAAGTACGAGTGTCGAATAATGAACTCCAGAGGATCTTCGGTCTAACTTGAGGATGCATCAATCCAGAGACCTACACGACTGATGTAGGAGAAAAGGAATTTCTTGAAGCCGAGCTATTGAGAACAACAAACAAGGAGAATACGACGAATGTCAAAGCCTCCTACCTGAAGAGGAAATATCGCCTTCTCCTTGAGATCGTTCAGAAGGTGATTATGTGCTCAACTTACAGTCTTGATGTTGTCACCTCATATAAGATCAGTGTCATGGCTGCAATCATCAAGAAGGCTTCAGATATGGATTGGTTGGGTATGGTCAAGGCACGTCTACGGAAAGACTCGGGGAAGTTCAAACTGACCCAGAGGAATGAAGTGTGCTTATCTTCCAAGTGCTCCTTCATACACAAAATCTCAATCATTCTGTCAGATAAGCTGCCAAAGAAATATGAATGGAATGAGAATGGAGCAAAGATATATCAAGCAAAGCACAAGGTCATATTGGGCAAGGATGAGCCCCTGCCTGGACAATCTGATGAGGATCCTACTCCTTATGTGCCCAAACCCAAGGGAGAAAATAAGGGAAAAGAAAAGGCAACTGCATCTTCAGAAGTGCAGGGAACGGCCATTCTAGAGAAGAGGATGAAGAGGAAGGATCTGGCCAAGAAACCAGATGCTCAGCGGAAACATCAGAAGAGAGTTACATCTCCTCTGAAGACTGCTCCTAGTTCTGCTCAGCAAGTTCGCAGAACGGAGGATCTGATTCAGATGGAATCAGAAAAGGAGATAGCAGTCAGCCCTGAGCACACTGCCAGAGAAGTAAGGGATGAGCAGATGATCGAAGCAGAAGGAGAGAAATCTGTCAGAGGGACAGAAGTGGAGCACTCTGAGGAAGAATCACCATTTGATTCTCTGCCTCTCACCAAGATCTTCCAGAAAGCAAGATCACCTATGCCCACTTCCAAATCACCATCACCCTCTCCTCAAAAATCATCACCACCACCCTCCCCTCATAAAATCTTCTCACCCTCACCCTCACCTATCAGATCACCCAGATCTCCCACTCCCCCAATCAATGAACCTGTTCAGGAAACTGAACACCCTCAACAAGCTGAAAAAGAACCTGAACCACATATATCCCCATCTCACTCCCAATCTCCAAACAAGTCACACGAACCTGAGAGATCTGATAAGTGAGTGTCCATCTCTCATAATCCCTTCAATACCAGAATCGTGCTTGCTTCACCAGTTTCAGAAAGCCCGATTATAAGGATAGTGAAGCAACAGATCAAGGAGTATCTGCTGGACCTGTGCCCTGAATTGGATCAACATCTTGGCATCCAACAACAGATAGAAGATATTGTGTTCCGGAGGGATATCAGACTAAAAAGCATTGAGGAATTTCTGATTCTCATGACAACTCTGGGATCTGATTTCTTTGTTGACTTGGAGATGAAATGCTTAAACAACGTTGGGATTGAAAGCGCTGTTGAATTGGCATCTGACGATGATATCAGATTGTTGATTCATGAAAGGTTCGGAATTGCTGATAACAGGGAGGAAACTGTTCAACCTCCTACAGATCATGAGGGAGCTGCTGATGAACCAAGAATGGGTGCTGCAGATGAGACCCGACTTGGCAAGGCTTCAACATCTGACCAGACTGCTATGCTGAGCTCTGATACCCTAGATCTTTATACTGAGAAGATTCAGGATGGGATCAAGGCTGCTATTGAAGACAAATTCGTAGCGCTCACAGCAGATCTGATGAAGCGGTTTGAAGAAGAGCAAGCAAAACTGGTTGACAGAGAAAGAAGTCACACAGTTGGGATGCATAATGCCATCCTTTCTAAAGTAATGCAACTAGTAAATCCTCTTGCCGAGAAGCTCAATCTCCAGTCTGACAAACTCAAAGTTCAGACAGATATGCTCAATGAGACACAGGTACTATTGGAAAATGTCTGGGCATCCTTAGAGAAAACTGACAACCACATGGATATGGGTTGGAAACACTTTGTAGCTTCTACAGAACGAGCAAGACAGGACATCGAATTTGCTCTCAGACGCTTTTTAACTCCTGCACCTTTTGCCACCGCTCAGATCACTCCTCTTGTTGTTGAGGAACTCAGAGAGGAGATCTCACGGCAATTCATTGCTCTGAACCGCAGGCTGTCCATCCTCTTTGATGAAACCAAAAAGGGGGAAGGACAAGATAATAAAGAGAAGAAATAAAAATAGACACAGTTGGTAACAATTACATCTCTACCAGAAACCACTGTATCTGACTTGCCAGCCACTCCATCTACTGATCTCGTTGCTGAAGTGAAAGAAACTGTGGAGCAACATAGCAAAGAGATCACTGAGCAGAAGATTGCTCTTTCAGAGGTTATTGCCAGAGTCGACAAGATTGAAGACTTTACTTCGTTCGTATAGAAAAGAATGGAAACTGATGATCAGGCTAAGAGCCTTGAACTCGCTAAGAAATTAGCTGAAGAAGACGAACAAGATGAACCTGAGCAAACTCTGAGGAGAAATAAAGGCAAAGGCAAGATGGTGAAAGCAACTGCGGAAGATCAGAGACAAGGCCAATTATTCTCTACCACAAGCCAGATGACTCCTGAACAAACTCAAGAGCAAATCAGACAGAGAATAAGAGAGGCTGCCATCAAGAAGCAGAAGTTAGCAGAGGCTAAGGGACTAAACATCACATACATCCGAAGGAAGGGAAAGAACGAAGCTGCAGCAGAGGAGATTACTTGGGAGAATAATGCCCTTCCGGCACCTGTTGAAGACATCCTCTGTGCCCGCCTAGATCTGCTTCCAGAATGGGATCAGATCAGAGGAGAATGGTTGTGTGATGTGTACATCCTAGAGATGATTCCGATTCATCAAAACCAAACAGAAAATGATGATGAATTTCAGAACTGGTTAGAAACGAAGTATCCAGATTTCTACCAGACGGTGATGAAGGAAGGGAAGATCATGTCACTGATACCTGAAGCTCCACCCTTTGAATTACTCCTTCCACCTTTGCGTCCAGACAACAAGCTAGATGCTTTCAAATTCAAGAATGCCTACTATGGATTTGCTGACAAAGGAGGGATCCATAGAAGAGAAGATCTGGACAAGCTGATGCAAAGGATGTACAAAATGTTTGGCATCCCCAAAGAACTACAAATGTTCAAGTACACCTAAGGAAGACAACTTGGAATCAGATGATAGGTACGCTTTTCACATATTCTATAATGCACACACCTATCTGAATAAAATATTCCATCTCTCTGATTCTAAGACAACATCTCATTGTCTTCTGAAGTATGTACTATTTTACATTATCTGCATTTCTATTCGTGGTATCTGTTTTTCTGATTAAGTGTTTTGGTTCCATCAAAAAGGGGGAAATTCTTGGGAAATCTGTATTTAAGTTTTGATGTAAGTTCCAAAACAGGTTGTAATAGGACCAATCGGACACATTAGGTATTGATGATGACTTAGAATCGATTAAGATGACCAACTGAAATGTATAGATAGCTGATGTAAAAGATAGGTCACATATTGAGGGGAACTCAATATGTATAGGTCAGGTCAAAATATCAGATGACCCAGATAGGGTCAGATAATTAGAGGCTAAGAACAAATCAGAAGACAAGAAGTCAGAAGATCAGGTGAAGACAGAAGACACTGAAGACTCAGATAAATCAAGACTCGATGAACTCAAGACTCGAGATAAACTCAAGACTCGGATGAACCTAAAGACTCGGATAAAGTCAAGACTCAAGAAAACTCAAGACTCGGTAGATGACCAAGACACTGAGGTTCAGAGTCACCTGAAGATCAAAAGACTACCAGAAGACCTGAAGACCTACATCAGCCGAGTCTGCATATTGTGCTAAGACAATCTGCATCAGAAGACTCTACAAGGTAGACCGACCGCTTATCCGATCAAGTCACCACCAAGCGCCAACCAAAATGGTACACCGCATAAGACGAATATTCTACAAAAGGAATATCAATTGCCTAATGATAAATTCATCAAGTGTCATTCCTCCATGGCCAAAAGAGAAAGCGACATGTGCACAAAAAGAGTCGATAATGCGGGATTCGACAACAAGACACATAAACAACGCTAATCATGCTCATACCCATGCCGATATTCAGAGCACGTCATAATCATATCCTACAACCTACCTAATATAGCCCGAAATTCAAATTGCTCTCCAACGGCTCTTTGATTTCGAGGTCTATAAAATGGGATTGCTCGTCAAGTGAAGGGATGGACACCAACGACCAACACATGAACAATTGAGCAAAGAGGAACAACAACATTAACGCAAATTATCAAGAAGCAAAAAGCCTTCAGAATTTCTGCTCAAAGAACACCGTTTTGAAGATTATTCTTAAATGTTCTTCCCATAGTTCTTAGCAAGAAATCCTATACCACTAGCATTTTGGCTATCTAAACACCAGGATAGATTTCCAGTTGGAACCTCAACATTCTTTACCCAAACTAAAAGTTAGGTTAAGTTTGTTTTACTGCAAGATTTCAGACTAGGGATTCTAGTTTCTGATTTCTGGGATCGGTTGAGTAAAAACTCGGTAAATATCTAGCAATCCCAAAAGGGAGGGTAGGTAATCCCGTGAGGGTGATAAGTCTCGTTTGAGTGTGAACTCTGTAAACATCTATAGGCGATCCCGTGAGGGAGATAAGTCCCGTTGGTTAAGTTGGTGCCCCGAAAGGGAAGAGTGGATGTAGGGCGGGTTTTGTCCGAACCACTATAAAATCTTGTGTGTTCTTTACTGCTTTATGTTCTTACTTGTCATATGCTTTTGATTATAAGCAAAACAACACACATTGGTTTAAAGCAAAAAATTAGGAGTCACTCTTTCCTCACCCCTTTTTTATATGCATTACACAAAGTCTTCCGCACGCACATGGGTTTTCCACAAATGAATTGGGACCTTCAGTTGGTATCAAAGAGGGGAGTTCTAAAGTTTACTAATTTCAAAGTGAACAACTGAACAGATCCATTTTTTTAAAAACCAGTCTCTGATCCGATACCATCAATTGGTATCATAGCGGGTAGTTCAAAAGGTCACTATTTTTTCTCAAATACGAACATCTGAACTGATACCATCAATTGGTATCAGAGCAGGAGTTCAAAAGTTCACGATTTTCAAAGTGACCACCTGAACTGATCTATTTTAAAACAAAAACCCGATCTCTGTATAAATGCATATATTTTAAATGTTTTTGGCATCATTATCAAAAAGGGGGAAATTGTTGGGATATTTTAGTTTTGATGAATTATGCCAAAACATTATCAACTTGTGTTATTCAAGCTATTTTACAGATAACAAGTTAAGGGGGAACGCGAAGAACAAATTGAGGGGGAACTCACAAAATCAGAAGAAGATGATCGAGATCAGACGAGGCTGCAGACGAGAATAATCGAGATCAGATGAGTTTGATGAGTTCCGGAGTCAACAGATGAGCTGTGCAAATCAAATGTGAAGAAAAGCTAAAGCCAGTAATTCAGAAGAGAAGGTTGTAGATCAGAAGATGAGCAGATGAGACTGATCAAGATCACAAGTGATCGAGATCAGATATGAAGAGGAGCAGATGAGACTGATTGAGATCAGACGTGATCGAGATCAGATATGATAACCTGATATGCTAACCTGATGTACTGACCTGATGCTATCCTGATATGTTGATCCGAGAAGAGTTGATCCGATCAATCTAGCCGATCGATCAAAGAAGAAGAAATCAGATAGCCCGAGTCAATGTGACATGAGGGTCAGGATGTCTGAATTCCGAAGAGCTGAACTCAAGAAGCTGAAAGTATCAAGATGCCCGATCGTATAAGGTTCAATAAGAGAAGTCTGAATCAAGAAACTCAAGGCTCGGATAACTCAAGGTTCGGATAGCTCGAGATAACCCAAGGCTCGGGGATGGCTCGGCTCGATAGAATCAAGATCCCCCGAGACTCGGAAGAAATCAAGAATATAAATTAGATTCAAATTGACGTGGACCAATGAGAGGAAGAGGACAAGCCTGAAAAAGCTGCAAAAAGCTACAGAGTAGTATGGATTTGAATGTGATTCTCTCCAACGGTAACATTCAAATCCACACTATAAATACTAGTTCTTCCTTCATTATTAAGTGTGAGAAATGCGTGATCCATCAAGCTACAGAGCCAAATCATCTAGCATCTCCACCATAGAACATAGAGCTAGAAATACACGCATATATTTGAAGAGTGTTCTACCCTAGATCTAAGCACAAATGTAATATCCTAAGCTTAGAGAGATTTTCCCATCCTTATCATTGAGGCTAAACAAATGTAAGGGAAAATCTCAACCTAGTTGGAAACCAAACAAATCTATACCCAAACCCAAAAGTTAGGTTAAGTTTGTTTTACCGCAAGATTTCAGACTTGGGATTCTAGTTTCTGATTTCTGGGATCGATTGAGTGTGAACTCGGTAAATATCTAGCAATCCCGAAAGGGAGGTAGGCAATCCCGTGAGGTGATAAGTCCCGTTTTAGTGTGAACTCGGTAAACATCTATAGGTTATCCCTTGAGGGAGATAAGTCCCGTTGGTTAAGTTGGTTAAGTCGGTTAAGTTGGTGCCCCGAAAGGGAAGAGTGGATGTAGGGCGGGTTTTGTCCGAACCACTATAAAATCTTGTGTGTTCTTTACTGCTTTATGTTCTTACTTGTCATATGCTTTTGATTATAAGCAAAACAACACACATTGGTTTAAAGCAAAAAATTAGGAGTCACTCCTTCCTCACCCCTGTTTTATATGCATTACGCGAAGTCTTCCGCACGCACATGGGTTTTCCACGAATGAATCGGGACCTTCAATTGGTATCAGAGCGGGGAGTTCTAAAGTTCACTAATTTCAAAGTGAACAACTGAACTGATCCATTTTTTTAAAAACCCGTCTCTAATCCGATACCATCAATTGGTATCAGAGCGGGTAGTTCAAAAGGTCACTATTTTTTTCAAATACGAACATCTGAACTGATACCATCAATTGGTATCAGAGCAGGAGTTCAAAAGTTCATGATTTTCAAAGTGACCACCTGAAATGATCTATTTTAAAACAAAAACCCGATCTCTGTATAAATGCATATATTTTAAATGTTTTTGGCATCATTATCAAAAAGGGGAAATTGTTGGGATATTTTAGTTTTGATGAATTATGCCAAAACATTATCAACTTGTGTTATTCAAGCTATTTTACAGATAACAAGTTAAGGGGGAACGAGAAGAACAAATTGAGGAGGAACTCACGAAATCAGAAGAAGATGATCGAGATCAGATGAGGCTGCAGACGAGAATGATCGAGATCAGATGAGTAAGATGAGTTCCGGAGTCAACTGATGAGTTGTGCAAATCAAATGTGAAGAAAAGCTAAAGCCAGTAAATCAGAAGAGAAGGTTGCAGATCAGAAGATGAGCAGATGAGACTGATCAAGATCAGACGTGATCAAGATCAGATATGAAGAGGAGCAGATGAGACTGATTGAGATCAGATGTGATCGAGATCAGATATGATAACCTGATATGCTAACCTGATGTACTGACCTGATGCTATTCTGATATGTTGATCTGAAGAAGTGTTGATCTCGATCGGTAGCCGATCGATCGTGCAAGAAGAAATCGGATAGCTCGAAATCAATGTGACTGAGGGTCGGGATGTCTCGAATTCGTAAGAGTTTGAACTCGAAGAAGCGACGACTATCAAGATGCCCGATCGGATAAGGTCCGTGAAGAGAAGTCTCCATTTGAATCAAGAAACCTCGAAGGTTTCGGATAACTCAAGGCTCGGATAACTCAAGGCTCGGATAACTCATATATAACTCAAGGCTCGGGATGGCTCGATAACTCAAGGCTCGGATAGAACGAAGATCCCGAGACTCGGAAGAAACTAAAGAATATAGCCGTTAGATTCAGCTGATGTGGACCAATGAGAGGAAGAGGACAAGCCTGAAAAAGCTGCAAAAAGCTACAAAGTAGTATGGATTTGAATGTGATTCTCTCCAACGGTAACATTCAAATCCACACTATAAATACAAGTTCTTCCTTCATTATTAAGTGTGAGAAATGCGTGATCCATCAAGCTACAGAGCCAAATCATCTAGCATCTCCACCATAGAACACAGAGCTAGAAATACACGCATATATTCGAAGAGTGTTCTACCCTAGATCTAAGCACAAATGTAATATCCTAAACTTAGAGAGATTTTTCCATCCTTAGCATTGAGGCTAAACAAATGTAAGGGAAAATCTCAATCTAGTTGGAAACCAAACAAATATTTACCCAAACCCAAAAGTTAGGTTAAGTTTGTTTTACCGCAAGATTTCAGACTAGGGATTCTAGTTTCTGATTTCTGGGATCGGTTAAGTGTGAACTCGACAAATATCTAGCAATCCCGAAAGGGAGGGTAGGCAATCCCGTGAGGGTGATAAGTCTTGTTTGAGTGTGAACTCGATAAATATCTGTTGGGTGTTGGACTAACACATAAATCTAAGTCCAGTCGGTTAAGTCGGTTAAGTTGGTGCCCCGAAAGGGTAGAGTGGATGTAGGGCGGGTTTCGTCTGAACCACTATAAAATCTTGTGTGTTCTTTACTGCTTTATGTTCTTACTTGTCATGTGCTTTTGATTATAAGAAAAACAACAGACATTGGTTTAAAGCAAAGAATTAGGAGTCACTCCTTCCTCACCCCTATTTTATATGCATTACACGAAGTCTTCCGCACGCACATGGGTTTTCCACGAATGAATCGGGACCTTCAATTACTGTTCCTGTAGACCATTGACTTTCTTCGGAGATTTCAAATGTCCCGCCCAAATATTCCTTCAGGTGTTATGTTATTTATTGCCAATGATTACTGAGATTCAGTTAGACAATAAATGAGTTGCATGAGTCAATACTTCTTCATACTAATTTTCTCCATCAGTCTTACTGAGTTTTGACCTTGATAAAATACCAAGATAATATCTTGAAAATCTTGGCGAGGTCAAGATAATATCTTATCTTGAAAGATCAAGATATAATCTTGAAAATCTTTGAAATCTTGAAAAGGGGTCAAGATGATCTCGAAATCTTGAACGAGGTCAATATAATACTTGATCTTGATCTTCAGGATATCTGAGTTTCCCAAGACTCAGAGTTCAGTACTTTCAAATTTATCCCGAGTTTCTCAGTAAAATCCTGAGAAAACTTCATGCATCTGAAAACCTTCAATTTTTCAGATTTGCTTCATACACCTGGATCCAACATACCTAATTCAACTGATAGTTCCTGAAATCTTGATTCAGCCAAAAGTTTAGTCAAGATATCGCCTCTCTTTTATCGAAGATAAATTTTCTCCATCCGATATCCTTTCTTCTCAACATGATCTCGATGAAGTGATGTCCGAAATCAACATGCTTACATCCGTGTGGAATACCGGATTTTGTGTAATAGCAATTGCACTATTATTATTACAAAATAGAGGTACTTCTTTGGCTATAATCTTATAATCCCTCAATTGTTGTCTGAGCCAAAGAATATGTGCACAACAGCTTCCTGCAGCCATGTATTCTTCAAGAGTAATCTGGTTGCTCTTGAGGTTTGTTTTTTGAAAACCATGATATCGGTTTACTTCCAAGAAATTGACAAGTTCCTGTGGTAGACTTCACATCAATTCTACATCCTCCATAATCAACATCATCCTAATAACCGCTAATTCAAGGTTATCATCACCGGATACCATAATCCTCTATTCACAATTGCCTTTAAGATATTTCGAGAATCTTTTTGGCGACCTCCATGTGACTAGCCTTAGGATTAGCTTGGTATCTTGCACATATCCCAACAAAGAAATGATATATCGGGCCTACTTGTCAGAGAGATATAGCATGATCCAATGATCCTCTATAATCGGTGTGATTTCTTGATTTGCCTTGAGATCGGATCCATCTTGTAGTTAGTATTCATAGGAATTCTAACCGCATTGCAATCTGACACCATACTTTGCAATCAAATCTCTGCAGTATTTTGCTTGATTAATGAAAATTCCTTCCTTAGTCATTTTCACCAAGTCCAAGAAAGAAATTCATCTCCACCATCATTGACATCTCAAACTTTCCTTTCATCAGGGTAGAAAACTTCACACAATTGATGATTTGGAGATCCAAATATGATGTCATCTACATAAATCAACAAGTAAGATGTCTTTCCCCATCTTCTATCTTTGAACAAAGTCCTATCAACAGTTCCTTTGATAAAACCATGGTCAAGAAGAAACCGAAAAGAGTATCATACCATGCTCTGGTGCTTGCTTAAGACCATACAAGGCTTTTTCGAGCACAGAACTTGGTCATTCTCATTCAAAACCGGGAGGTTGTTCCACATAAACCTCTTCCTTAAACACCATTCGTAAATGCACTTTTCACATCCATCCGATGGTCGTGAATTTCATGTGGGCAAAGATATGCAAGAAACAATCGATGGCTTCTAGTCTTGCAACAGGTGCAAAGGTTTCATCATAATCCAAGCTTTCTTCTTGGGAATAACCTTGTGCAACTAGCCCTGCCTTGTTTCTCACAATGTTGTTGTTTTCATCTCACTTATTTTTGAACACCCACTTAGTTCCAATCACATTGTGCCTCTTAGGTCTATCCACTAGCTCCCAAACTTCATTCCTTGAGAACTGATTCAGCTCTTCTTGGGTAGCAGTAATCCAAAATGAATCTTGTATAGCTTCTTCAATCTCTGTAGGTTCTTTTTCAGATAGGAAGCAGCAGAATAAAACACTTTCACCATGGAACCTTCTTGTTTTGACACCATCTGATAGATCACCCACAATCTGATTTATAGGATGGCTATCTAACCATTTTCTCCTGGATGTTCCCCCTTCAGTAGTATCCTCAACATAAGAAATGTTAAGTTCAGGTAGTTCATTAAATTCAGGGAACAACAGAAAAGGAGAAAGAGAATCATCTTCCTCAGGGGAAATTCCATTCAGAACATTGTCAGAGACATTTGTTCCCCTTTGGTTGATAGATTCAGAGTTTGCCTCAGCTGTTACCACATCTTCATCTGCATTACATACCTGAGTCTGAACTGGTGTATGTTCAGATTAGTCAGCTTCAGTGTGTTGGCTTTCCTTCAGTGGAGAATTTCCATCATGAGTCTCACCATCCAGAGTTTTTCCATCCTGAACTTCTTTGTCTGAGTCTGATTCACTCCATTCATAGAAAGTGACTGATTTCTTCTTTTCAGGTTCAGAGGATGTTTTTGTTGGGAATATACTGGAAAGTATGCTTTTACTTTGTATAATCAAAACTGAATTTCGGACTTATTTACTGAAATAAATTGTTTATCACTGATGCTTTAAATATCATCGAATGTTACATATATTTACTGCATAACTGTTCAATAAATCGTACGTGTTACATTGTAGTTAATTTAGTGATACCAGATCACAGAAGATTAAATTAACAATCCCTTGTAACTAAAAGTACACCATTCACGACCTAGATGGAAATGAACAATCCATCGTGAAAGGTTGAAGTGTAAGGCTCGTATTGGCTTGTCTTGACCAAGAGAATACACTAGTGCATGAGTGATGCACTGAATAGGACCTACAGGAGGACAAATTCTTCAGAACTGAACAAGGAAGAATTAGAACTCAGTGGTTCGTTATTTCTTAATCTTCGTTCCTTAAATAGGATCACGTGTGATTGGTAACTATTGCTTTGACTTATCATGGGTAGAGAATCAACGAGATTCAATACTTTTTATCTTGGGCAATATTATTTGTCACATGTGATTGCTAAGATTTAATACGGAGAATCGTGTGCAAGTACGCTTGTTCGATTTGCCCCCTTGGGAGGTTCATAAGCCTTATCATACCAAATCTTGCAAGTGGAACTAGTTTCCGGTATGGATAATAATGTTGAACCGTTCCTTAACCAAGGACAAGATATTAATTAATGGAAAGCTATTTCAGTAGCTTGAATTAATTAATGGGCTAGATAATCTTAAACATGGGAAATAATAATCGGGAGCCATATTAACTGTAATATGGGTTAAGATGGATAGTGCAATATTGATTATGTAGTGAGATTAATTAATATTTATGGGCTTGAATAATATTGTGACTCAATATTGATAATTCAAGATCCATTGGAAGGTCCAATCTTAATTCTCCTAAAGGCCCCCTAAGTATCCCAACATATAGTCCAATAACTGAAAAAGGTGTTTAAAATAAAATAAATATTGTTGCCTTATTTTTCCATGAATTCGAAAATTATGGATTAAAAGGGGAGAAAGATTTTCTTTGAATTTTGTTATGGAATGAGATATGTATTCTTGGATTACAAGATTATCTCATTAAATTCAAGAAATCTCCCACTTGGTTATCCATAGAGCAATTTTCAAAATTTTTGATAATTAAGGGAAATAAAGATTTTCTTGAAAAGATATTATGGAAGATATGTATTTCTTGAAATACAAGAATATCTCATAAAATCAAGAAGATCCAAATCTTGGATTCTTGCCCTATATTTTTCGAAAATACTCCATAGCAAAGAGGAGGTGGGATTTTGTGGAATATTATAATTATGGAAAAAAGAATATAGGAGATATATTCAAGATTTCTTGGAGATCAAGAAAAGATTTTCCCACATTGTTTTTGCCCCAAAATTTCGACCACCACTACTCTATAAATAGGGGATGATTCTTTCATTCCCAAGTACAATTCCATGTGCTGGAAAAATTAGTAAATCCACAAAGGTGGTGCAACAAAGTTTATTTTCCTTTTGTTAATTGTTCGCAAGCGTCCTACCACCAGATAGTCGAGCAAGGATTAAGGAAATACTTGGGAAGTTCTTTTGGTGTGTGTAATCAACAAGTCCATTGCCATCCCAAGAGGTACGTTCACGTAAACTCGTAGAAATTCTGCATGCGTAGGATTTACGTGAATTGTTCATATGCATGATTTGTTGTTGGATTATTATTTGAATTAATATAAGATTAATTCATGCTAGTAATAATTATAAGAATTAAATTTGTATTTAAATATTCATCCCGAATAGATCTCTGGTATCAGAGCCACGGTTTCGGGCTCTGAATTTTAAATTGTAATTTAATTCGTTGTCATTAAATTTGAAATTGGATAGTAGAATTGCTAGATCTTTTTTGCAGGTATCCAATTGTCATGGAATTTAATGTGTTTATTTATGCATGCATATAAATTGTGGTTTTTAATTCGATTCGTTCGAATTCGTTTTGCCTCGTGAGAAAATCCACGAGTAGATTAGGATTTGTTTGATTTGATCAATGTAATAGACTAGTCTAGATCTAGGTTTATTTATTTTTTGTAAATAAATTGTAACAGGATCGGAAACGGAGGCGGAGACGAAGAATTAAAGGATATAAAATCAGAACCGGGCGTAGGCGGCGTGCATCGCGCAAAACTTGCCAAGAGAGGCACGCACGCGACGACGCCGACGCACACGCACGCACGGATGGACGGGCGCGAGGCTAAGGGCCGAAGCGCTGATCGATCAAAGCCATGAAACGGGCGGGCGATGATAGGCACACTCGCGACCGCGGCGCCGCAGACGCGGGCGGATGGAGGCGGCGTGCAAGACGAGCACACGCGGGACGCAGCGGCCGCCGAAGTTCCACGGGTGAGGCAAGGCTTATGAAGCCTTGCGCACATCGACATCGCCGAGGCCGACGCGTCTCTCGCCGAGGTCGCCGAAGCGACGCTGGGCGACAGGCTATCTTAGGTGCACGGACGCGGCCGCCGCGGCGGGCCGCCAGATGCGAAGTGCATCCCGACTGCGAGCTACTTGCCGTGGCGTTTCGAGACGGAGTTCTTTTCGAGACGATCAAGTGGGAGAAATTGAAGACGGTGTTTCTTCAAGATCAAGCCAAGAAAAATCAAACCATGACAATTGGATAATTTGTGCCCAATATGTTTATTTTTCCGCTTTGCTTGATTTATTATTGTGTTATCTTATGCTTTATTTAATTTGTTTAAATGTGTTTGCATGAGAGTTGCCCAATGAAAAATCTCACCTTCAAAATTACTAAGTATGGTTAAATAATTAATTGACAATTTTATTCTGGAAAATAAAATTGAATTAATTTTGACCTCCATGATTTATTTATTTGTGAATTCTTTTGGAGAAATTCCCCCCACGGGACGGTCAAAAGTTAGCTTTTACATGAATGAATTCCAAATGGATGATTGTGGATTATTACTAGTGGCGACGATGACCCTCCCCACAAGGCTCGTTTAAAGCGAAATAATAATCCTGTATTTAATCATGATTATTACTTAGGTATAAAATTGATATGCATATACTTCCCAAGTCCCTCAATTTTATATTGGTCAAGTGAGCCAACTATTAATCTAGATATTAAAGGTTTGTAATCGTCTAGTTTGTAACTCGCTTGAATGTGTTTAAATAATGACCCACCCCACGTGGCTTATTTAAACTGTTTTGAGATGTTGGCTGATGCATGTTCATATTTTTTTGAGATTTTAATATGATGCATGTGATCGAACCTTGTGATATATTTATGCTTATGCATATTATTATTTATTTCAGTTCAGCATGTCGTAACCTTTTAATCCACTATCTATTATACTTAAAGTCAATAAAATGGAAACTATATTTTGGAAACGAAAAATTATAATTGTCCTAACTGCACAAAAGCACAAGTGGATTCTTGACACACCAAAATCAGATGAGCCAACTGACGTGTCAAAAATGCGGGACTCCTCAGATCACCTTGCGAGAGATGTCGTCGCTGAAAATGGTGGAGGGCAAACCCGTAAGGGATTACGTCCTCAAAATTAATGGCCCATCTGAACAAACTTGAGGTTCTGAGTGTAGATTATAATCTGGAGACTCAGATGAATTTGGTACTTCACTCTCTGCCCAAAAATTTCTGAGCATCTTAGCCTCGCTAGCTGATTTGTTGCTAGCTTTGGTCTCGGCAGAGATGTTGATGGGGCACCAAACTCAAGCTTTGACGGCAAGTGGTTCGTCTTCATCTTCTAGGCCAAGGGATGGCAAGAAGAAGAAGGTGACCAAAGGCCATAAGCAATCAGACTCAACTGTTGCCAAGGGTAATGATAAGATGACGAATGCTGGTGGTGTCAAGGAAAATCCAAAGAGGAAGTGCTTAAGCTGCGGTGAAAGAGGACATTGGAGGTTTGCCTGTTCCAACCCCAAAAGGGCCGGAAAGAAAGGTAATTCTCACGTACTAATTGTTGAAACTTGTTTAGCGGCGTATACTTCTCATTCGTGGGTAGTTGATACGGGATCCACTAATCATGTTTGCTTCACGGGTTCAAACTGATCCGACAACTTAGTGGCAGTGAGATCCTTATCACACTGGGCGATGCTACGAGAGTGGCAGTTGAAGCAGTGGGAGAAGTGCACCTGTCTTTTGAAGACAGAGTTCTAATTTTAAGAGATGTTCTTTATGTTCCCAGTTTTAGAAAGAATTCACTGTCATTTTCTAAAATTCTGTTAATAGACACTTAGTTTCTTCTAATAAGAATGAAATCATTTCTTGAAATGAAGAGTGTATCTGTTACATTGATGGAAAATCTCTATATAATTAATTGTGCACACCACTCACGAAATGCATCCTATAACACATCAAATGTTTCCGATAAAAGAAAACATGAACGAGACACTTCTATGGCATCTAAGATTGGGTCATATAAATCCAAAGAGGATCCAAAGGTTGGTGAAAGACGGTTCACTGGAGTTTCTCTAAGTTGAACCAATTCCAACCTGCGAATCATGTTTGGAGGGTAAAATGACCAAGAGGGCATTTGGAGCCAAGGGGAATAGAGCCAAAGAAGTGTTAGAGATCGTTCACACAGATGTATGTGGTCCAATGTCAACCAAAGCAAGAGGAGGTTATGAGTATTTCGTCACTTTTATTGATGATTACTCAAGGTACGGTTATATTTTCCTTATGAAGCATAAATCTGAGACCTTTGAGAAATTCAAAGAATTTAAGGCTCAAGCAGAGAATCATAGGGAAAAATGTATCAAGTCTCTACGATCCGATCGTGGAGGCGAATACCTCAGCGATGAGTTTTTGAACTACTTGTCTGATGAAGGGATTGCATCCCAGCTAACTGCACCCGGAACCCCTCAACAAAACGGGGTTGCAGAGCGAAGAAACAGAACTCTTTTGGAAATGGTTAGATCTATGATGAGTTATGCGAATCTTCCCAAGTCGTTCTGGGGTCATGCCTTGGAAACAGCAACCTACATTCTGAACTTGGTGCCATCCAAATCGGTTCCCAAAACTCCCAAAGAATTGTGGACCGGGCGCACGCCTAGTTCGAGACACATGAGGATTTGGGGGTGTCCGGCCTACGTGTTGGACAAAGAAGCCGGTAAATGGGATCCTCGATCAGAATTAAGGTTGTTTGTGGGATACCCCGAGGGAACAAAAGAGTGTATGTTCTATGGTCCCTAAGATCAAAAGGTGGTAATCAGCACCCACTTTAGATTTTTTGGAAGAAGACTATATGAACGAAAGAAGACCCAGAAGTGAGATTACCTTAAATGAGCTAAGGGGGCTAACCTCAATGCCAACTGTACAAGATGACATACCAAACGACACACTTACAAAACCGGAACCTCGTCGTAGTGGGAGGGTTGTGAAACAGCCCGAGAGATTCATGGGAATAGGAGAGTCCTTGGACTTGATTCCAGGACAAGACGAATCAGACCCATGGACATATGACGAGGCAATCCAAGACAAGGATGCAGATTCTTGGCAAATAGCAATGAAAGCGAAAATAGGTTCTATGTATCATAACAGAGTGTGGGAGCTAGTCGAACCACTTAATGGGGTCAAACCCATTGGTTGCAAGTGGGTGTATAAGAGAAAAAGAGGACCAGATAGGAAGGTGGAAACCTTCAAGGCAAGACTCATGGCGAAAGGTTATACTCAGAAAGAAGGGATAGATTATGAGGAAACTTTTTTGCCCGTAGCCATGCTCAAGTCTATCCGAATTTTCTTATCGATTGCTGCGCATCTCGACTTTGAAATCTGGCAAATGGATGTCAAGACAGCTTTCCTTAACGGAAGTCTTGATGAAGAGATCTATATGCAACAACCCCAAGGCTTCATTGAAAAAGGCCAAGAACATCTAGTTTGTAAGCTCATGAAGTCCATTTACGGACTCAAACAAGCATCCAGAGCTTGGAACCAATGTTTTGATCATGTTATAAAGTCTTATGGGTTTGATCAAAACGAGTTTGAAAGTTGTGTGTACAAAAAGCATGTCGGAACTGCATTGGTATTCTTAGTACTATACGCAGACGACATTCTGATCATCGGGAATGATGTAAAGGTGTCATCAGATGTAAGGGCATGGCTTTCAAAACAGTTTGATATGAAGGACTTAGGGGAAGCCGCACACATCCTTGGGATCAAGATTACTCGAGATCGCAAGAAAAGGATGATAGGCTTGTCGCAAGCTTCATACATAGACAATGTCTTGAAACGATTCAACATGCAGGATTCCAAGAAAGGCTTAGTACCTTTCAGACATGGAATCCATCTATCCAAGAAAATGTTCCCTAAGACGCAAAAGGAGATAGATGACATGAGAGGCATTCCTTATGCTTCGGCTGTCGGAAGCCTTATGTATGCAATGATGTGTACGAGACCGGATATCTGCTTTGCCGTTGGCATGGTGGAAAGATATCAAAGTAACCCGGGGAAAGAACATTGGACGACAGTTAAAAATATTCTGAAGTATCTGAAAAGAACTCGGGATAGAATGTTAATTTATCAGTCAGATAGTCCAATCCCCATCGGCTACACGGACTCGGATTTCCAATCAGACGTAGACTCCAGAAAATCTACCTCTGGTAGTGTGTTTTGCATGGGGGGAGTAGCCGTGACATGGAGAAGAGTCAAGCAGAAATGCGTCGTAGATTCTACCATGGAAGCCGAATATGTAGCTGCTTGCGAGGCAGCAAAAGAAGAGGTTTGGCTCAAGAACTTCCTAGTGGACTTGAATGTAGTTCCGAATTTGCCCAGCAGAATAACTGTTTATTGTGACAATGCCGGAGCAGTTGCAAATTCAAGGGAACCAAGAGCCCACAAGGCCAGCAAACACATTGAAAGGAAATATCATCTTATACGAGATATCGTTAAGAGAGGAGATATAGATGTGGAAAAGATAGCGTTAGAAGACAACCTAGCAGATCCATTCACAAAGGGTCTGCCTCTGAATACATTCGAGAGACATGTGGAAGGAATGGGTGTCAAGACCGTTGCCAATCTGCTTTGAGTATAAGTGGGATAAATTATTAGGTTCGTGTAGGTGACATTAGATGTCACGTATTAGGAACTACACGAGACATGTTGTAGTATACTTAAAAGCAGACTTTGAGTATAAGTGGAAGATTGTTGGGATTATACTGGAAAGTATGCTTTTACGTTGTATAATCAAAACTGAATTTCGGACTTATTTAATGAAATAAATTTTTTATCACTGATGCTTTAAATATCAGCGAATGTTACATATATTTACTGCATAACTGTTCAATAAATCGTACGCGTTACATTGTAGTTATTTAGTGATACCAGATCACAGAAGATTAAATTAACAGTCCCTTGTAACTAAAAGTACACCATTCACGACCTAGATGGAAATGAACAATCCATAGCGAAAGGTTCAAGCATCTCCATTCAAGAACACAGAGCATTACATATCCAAATTTACCCAAGAGTGTTCTTCAATAGATCTAAGCACAAATGTAATATCCTAAGCTTAGAGAGATTTTCCCATCCTTAGCATTGAGGCTAAACAAATGTAAGGGAAAATCTCAACCTAGTTGGAAACCAAACAAACCTTACCCAAATCAGTTTGATAGGATAAGTTTGTAGGTGAGTGTGAACTTGGTAAACATCTAGCAATCCCGAAAGGAAGGGTAGGCAATCCCGTGAGGGAGATAAGTCCCGTTTGAGTGTGAACTCGGTAAACATCAAGCAATCCCGAAAGGGAGGGTAGGCGATCCCGTGAGGGTGATAAGTCCCGTTTGAGTGTGAACTCGGTAAACATCTGTTGGTTAAGTTGGTGCCCCATGAAGGGAAGAGTGGATGTAGGACGAGTTGTCCGAACCACTATAAAATCGTGTGTTCTTATTTGCTTTCATATTAACTGTCATACATACTTTAGCAAATCTGCATATCACATTCAAAAAAAAAATTAAGTCACCTCCCATTGAAATTTTACGAGTTTTAAATCGGGTTTGTCGGGACCAACAGATGATATGAAAGGCATTCCTTATGCTTCGGCTGTCGGAAGCCTTATGTATGCAATGCTGTGCACGAGACCGGATATCTGCTTTGCCGTTGGCATGGTGGCAAGATATCAAAGTAACCCGGGGAAAGAACATTGGACGGCAGTTAAAAACATTCTGAAGTATCTGAAAACAACTCGAGATAGAATGTTGGTTTATCAGTCAGATAGTCTAATCCCCATCGGCTACACGGACTCGGATTTCCAATCAGACTTAGATTCCAGAAAATCTACCTCCGGTAGTATATTTTGCATGGGGGGAGGAGCCATGACATGGAGAAGCATTAAGTAGAAATGCATCGGCTATTCTACCATGGAAGCCGAATATGTAGCTGCTTGCGAGGTAGCGAAAGAAGCGGTTTGGCTCAAGAACTTTCTAGTGTACTTGGATGTAGTTCCGAATTTGCCCAGCACAATCACTTTTTATTGTGATAATGCCGGAGCAGTTGCAAATTCAAGGGAACCAAGAGCCCACAAGGCCAGCAAACACATTGAAAGGAAATACCATCTTATACGAGAAATCGTTAAGAGACGAGATATAGAGGTGGAAAAGATAGCGTTAGAAGACAACCTAGCAGATCCATTCACAAAGGGTCTGCCTCTGAATACATTCGAGAGACATGTGGAAGGAATGGGTGTCAAGACCGTTGCCAATCTGCTTTGAGTATAAGTGGGATAAATTATTAGGTTCGTGTAGGTGACATTAGATGTCACGTATTAGGAACTACACGAGACATGTTGTAGTATACTTAAAAGCTGAATTTGAGTATAAGTGGGAGATTGTTGGGATTATACTGGAAAGTATGCTTTTACTTTGTATAATCAAACTGAATTTCTGTCTTATTTACTGAAATAAATTTTTTATCACTGATGCTTTAAATATCATTGAATGTTACATATATTTACTGCATAACTGTTCAATATATAGTACGTGTTACATTGTAGTTAATTTAGTGATACCAGATCACAGAAGATTAAATTAACAGTTCCTTGTAACCAAAAGTACACCATTCACGACCTAGATGGAAATGAACAATCCATCATGAAAGGTTGAAGTGTAAGGCTCAGATTGGCTTGTCTTGACCAAGAGATTACACTAGTGCATGACTGATGCACTGAATAGGACCTACAGGAGGACAAATTCTTCATAACTGAACAAGGAAGAATTAGACCTCAGTGGTTCGTTATTTCTTAATCTTCGTTCCTGAAATAGGATCACGTGTGATTGGTAACTATTGCTTTGACTTATCATGGGTAGAGAATCAACGAGATTCAATACTTTTTATCTTGGGCAATATTATTGGTCAAATGTGTTTGCTAAGATTTAATACGGAGAATCGTGTGCAAGTACGCTTGTTCGATTTGCCCCCTTGGGAGGTTCATAAGGTTTATCATACCAAATCTTGCAAGTGGAACTAGTTTCCGGTATGGATAATAATGTTGAACCGTTCCTTAACCAAGGACAAAAGATATTAATTAATGGAAAGCTATTTCAGTGGCTTGAATTAATTAATGGGCTTGATAATCTTAAACACGGGAAATAATAACCGGGAGCCATATTGACTGTAATATGGGTTAAGATGGATAGTGCAATATTAATTATGTAGTGGGATTAATTAATATTTATGTGCTTGAATAATATTGTGGCCCAATATTGATAATTCAAGATCCATTGGAAGGTCCAATCTTAATTCTCCTAAAGGCCCCCTAAATAGCCCAACATATAGTCCAATAACTGAAAAAAGGTGTTTAAAATAAAATAAATATTGTTGCCTTATTTTTTCATAAATTCAAAAATTATGGATTAAAAGGAGAGAATGATTTTCTTTGAATTTTGTTATGGAATGAAGATATGTATTCTTGGAATACAAGATTATCTCATTAAATTCAAGAAATCTCCCACTTGGTTATCCATAGAGCAATTTTCGAAATTTTTGATAATTAAGGGAAAAAAAGATTTTCTTGATTTTCTTGAAAAGATATTATGGAAGATATGTATTTCTTGAAATACAAGAATATCTCATAAAATCATGAAGATCCAAATCTTGGATTCTTGCCCTATATTTTTCGAAAATACTCCATAACAAAGAGGAGGTGGGATTTTGTGAAATATTATAATTTTGGGAAAAAGAATATAGGAGATATATTCAAGATTTCTTGGAGATCAAGAAAAGATTTTCCCACATTGTTTTTGCCCCAAAATTTCGACCACCACTACTCTATAAATAGGGGATGATTCTTTCATTCCCAAGTACAATTCCATGTGCTGGAAAAATTAGTAAATCCACAAAGGTAGTGCAACAAAGTTTATTTTCCTTTTGTTAATTGTTCGCAAGCATCCTACCACCGGATAGTCGAGCAAGTATTAAGGGAATACTTGGGAAGTTCTTATGGTGTGTCTAATCAACAAGACCATTGCCATCCCAAGAGGTACGTTCACGTAAACTCATAGAAATTCCGCATGCGTAGGATTTACGTGAATTGTTTATATGCATGATTTGTTGTTGGATTATTATTTGAATTAATATAGGATTAATTCATGCTAGTAATAATTATAAGAATTAAATTTGTATTTAAATATTCATCCCGAATAGATCTGTGCAACTAATTCCCCAACAGTTTTACCATTCTTTTTCAGGCTAAGTCTGGTGATTCTCTTGGTCAGTTCTCCTGAGTCATGTTCCTGTTTCTTCTGAACACAAGTAGATTCATAAAAAACAACATGAGGTGTTTCTTCCACAATAAGAGTCCTACAGTTGTAAACTCTGAAGGCTTTACTGACTTCAGAATATCCTAAAGAATATCCATTCATCAGCTTTGCTATCAAAAGTTTTCAACTGATCTTTACCATTATTGTGTATGAAACACTTGCAACCAAACACACGAAAGAAAGAAACAAGAGGCTTCCTTTCATTCCACAGCTCATATGGAGTTTTTCCTTGGTTCTTGGTCAGCATGGATCTGTTCTTGACCACAATCAGATTCTTTTTTTCAAGATTGAGTCTTTTTCAAGAGTTCAGCAGCTTTTATGCGAGTCTCTTTCTTACTGAGTAAGAATATGACCCATGTGTATCTAGAGTAGTCATCAACTACCACAAGTGTGTATTTTATGCCACTAGTGCTCACAGGTGTTACTGGACCAAAGAGATCCATATGTAACAGTTGTAAAATTCGTTCAGTAGAAACATCTACTTTGCTTTTGAAAGATGCCCTGATTTGTTTTCCTTTTTGACAAGCATCACATATATGTTCTTTGCTGAACACTTCATTGGGTAACCCCCTCACAAGTGCTAATCTTGCAAGTTTATTTAGGGTTTTGAAGAGTAGGTGATTCATCCTTTTGTGCCACAACCAACTAGTATCAGTGGAACTTTTTGCAACCAAACATGTATCTTTAGGAGTAGAACTCCAATCTGCAAGATACACATTTCCTTTTCTAGTACCAGTCAGTAGAATTTTCTGTGAAGTATTGTCTTTCACATAACATAAGTTCTTTGAGAACTCAACATTGAATCATTTGTCACAGAATTGGCTTATAGAAAGCAAGTTATGCTTTAGACCAGACACATATGACACACCATGGATATGAACAGAGTCAACTTCAAGAGTTCCATATCCTCCAGTCTGTCCTTTGGAATTGTCTCCAAATGTGATCTGAGGGCCTTTTTCTATACATAGTCAGTGATTAGTTGCTTATATCCTCTCATATGTCTTGAACATCCACTGTCTAGATACCATACACCAGGAGCCAATTCATTTCCACTCATCAGTGCTATGTTGTCTTCATTCAGCTCAGTGCCCTTTTCTTTTACCTGAAAAACAGACCAGTTCTTAGGTACCCATTTTGTGTAGGGTCCTACCAGGTTAGTTGTACCTTTAGGAACCCAAATCTGCCTTACAACTCAAATTACTTTAGTGTGGCTGATTTGTCTCCCATAAACATCTACATACACATTCACCACCCTAGGTGCCTTGACAGTATCCTGTGTATGAGTGCCAGCCTTAGCATGAACATGAGCCTTAGAGTTCTTCTTGGGTTCAGGCCTTTTGTTCAAGTGCCTTGGCTTTTGTGCAGCTGGTCTTTGTCTCTGCTGACTTAGGTTCAGGAAACCTTTACCCTTAGGCAAGTGGGGTTTGGGTTGCCTGTACTGAAATTGGGGTCTTTCAGTAATCTGAGGACTTGGTCTTTTCAGTTGAGAATATCTCTGCTGAGTGTTTCTCTTCTGAAAATTCCTCTGATGGATCAGTGAAGATCTCTTCAGGTTGGTATTCTTAGCCTTAGACTTTGAAGTACTGGCCTGAAGATTTCCTACTGAGTGGTCAGGTTTTCTAGTCTTTTCCTGAGGTCTGGGATTTCTTCCCTGAACCTTCAGTTTTTCTGAAACCATAGGTCCTTTACCCTTGTCTAAAACTCTGGGCAGTTCTTCAGTAAGAAGATTAGGTTCCACTAGTTTAACAAAGACAGTCTTGGTGCTACTAGAAGCATCATTCAGAAGACCTTGTGAGGTTCCCCTTGGAATGTATCCCAATCTAGCTTTTATAGTCGCAGGTCTTTGGTAACTCTGAATTTCATTTATCACTTTAGATGCAGAATTCAATAGAGTTAACTTTCTCTGCGCACTATCCTCACATTTCTTTAGAGTTTCATGCTTCTCAAAGAGGTCATTGAACTCAGTTCTGATAAGCTAAATCTCCTCAGTGGATTTCTCTAATTTTCCATTCAGGATCTCTATCACCTTCTCTTTTTCTGAGAGTTGTACTTTCAGAACATCTAGTTCATCAGTAGTTCCCATCAATTGAGAAGTGATCTCAGCATTTTTAGAGTTTTTCCACTTCGATTCTCGCGATCGGTTCCTTGTTACGCTCTTGAGTTTTCAAAGAGTAGTTCTTGTAACACGTAATAGTCCTTCATAAGATTCTCAAATGAATCCATCGGTCAAAAGTTATCACATTACGAGAGAACTTGAGAACTCATGTGCTTGTGTAGGATCAACAACAGAGATAGAAGAATTTACCTCCTCTACAGCCATAAGACAGATATCATCATTGTCACTGTCTGAGAAAATCTCATCTGAGGAACTCTACCTTCTTCAGAATGTTCTTCTTCCTCAGCAATCATAGCTTTCTTGCTTGAGAACTTCTTGTCTCTCTTGGCCTGTCTTTCCTTTCTTTATTTAGCACTTAGCTCAGGATAGTCATATTGAAAGTGACCTTTCTTCTGACAGTTGTAACATCTGTTGGCATCATCATCCTGATCACTATCCTCCTTGGTCTTGGAGTCCTTCTTTTTGGATGAAGATCCTTCAGCTTTCTGGTCCTTTCTTTTCTCAGTGTATTTGTCCTCAGCTTTTGAGTCTCTCTTAAACCTGTGATTCCTGTAATATTTTTTATATTTCTCATATCTGCTATCGAGTCTTTCAAACCTCCTTGCCATCAGTACTAGCTTATCCTCCTGCTCATCCTGATTTTTGGCAAGTGAGTTCTCAGACTCTCTAGTCTTACAGGATTTCTCTTTGGCTTTGAAAGCCACATTCTTGCTAGATGAAGACTCATCTTTGCTGTCAGCTTTCTTTGATTTCTTGTCAATCACAAACTCATAAGCTTTCAGTTCAGAGAAAACTTGTTATGGCATGGAATCAATATTTTTGGTGTTTTCAATCACCACAGCATGTATATCCCATTTCTTAGATAGTCCTCTAAGAATTTTCAGTGCCACTTCTCTCTGTGGGTATCTTTTCCCAAGAGCATTCAGATCATTCATGATGCTAGTGAATTTGACTTCAAGTTTGTCAATGGATTCACTTTCTTCCATTTCAAAGCTATCAAACTTTCCAATAGCAACAAAAAGTTTGTTTTCCTTAATATGATATGTGCCTTGACACATAACAGCAAGTGTGTCCCATATTTCTTTTGCAGTTTCACAGTGAGAAATCATCCCCATAACACCATCATCAATAGTGCTATACAAAGTATCTTTAGCAATGTAGTCAAGATTGACTAACTTTCTCTCATCAGGAGTAAGTTGATCATCTGACTTTAGAAATTCATCTCTGGGATCATTTCTCTTAGTATCAGTGAGTTTGGGATTCACAACCGTGAATTTGAATGGTCCTTCAGAAATCACTCTCCACATTCTTTCATGTTTTGAATACAGATGAGCCTGCATTCTTAATCTCCATAGGTCATAGCTCTCAACAGAGAACATAGAAAGTTTCTTAGAAGGCATGATGACTGAGCCTTGTAAGATATCATCAAATAGATCTGTTCAGTAGACCACCAGAGTCTTTCAGCAAATTAGACTATGGCTTACCAAAGCGAGTGGTCAAGTTGAACCACTGCTCTGATACCACTTGTTGGTCCCGGTGCTAACGAGTCTCACAAGTGTATGAGGGGAATACACGTGTTCAGTGATTTTTAAAACTTTTCTTTTACTGAGGTCAGATGGGTCAGGTTGTCCTGATGATTTGGCTCTGAGAAGCACAGATCGCCCTGAGTCAAAGTCTACTGAGACAATGATCCTGAGCTGCTTTCAGAAGCTTTAGATTAGCCCAACTGAGCCTGCGTTTTTCAGAGATCCTGAGGTGCTTGGATCAGATAACTATCTTACTGAACCCTCAGTAGAGTTAGTTCAGTTTGGTAACTATCTGTTCTAGCTACTCAAGTGTGCGGAATGGTTGGACCTAAGTTTATACTCGTTTTAGCTTTGCTGAATATTTTCCTTTTAATGAAACAGTGATTAAGGCTGTGATCAGTTTGATGCAAGTTCAGTGGATTGATTCCAACTAAATATCAGTAAATTATGCTTCTAGTGAAAAATATGCAACATATTATAATGCAGTACAGAAAGCAAAACAACACAACAATTATAGTGGTTCAGAGACTCAAGCTCCTACGTCCACTCTCTCTAACCTTCAGATAAATTCCTTAACCACTTCCTAAAGCTTTCTGGCTGACTCACTACAACTTACTCACTTTTCTACTTTGAGTTTTCTGGCTGACTCACTGTAGCTTACTAACTCAAACACACACAAGTGTTCAGACTACCACAAGTAGCTTACTAACTTCTTCTCTAGAGTTTTCTAGCTAACTCACTGTACCTTACTAACTCTTTACAACTCCAACTCACCAACAAACACACTCAAACTACCTTACAAAGGGTTTGGGTTTCTGGTTGGTTTCCAACTAGGATGAGATATCCTTTACAATAAGAACAATGCAAAGGCTAGGATATCTCTACTAAGCTTTGGATATATCTTATCAAACTAGGCTTAGTGAATGAGCTCTCTTCAATGTGAAACACTTGGGAAATTCTAGGTTTTTCGAGTGCTTCAATTTGTAATAATACGAATGAGCTCTTGAGTTGCTTTCAAATTTCTCGTAACCTCTCAATGTAGATGGTCACTAGTGTGGCAAACAATGCTACAGAGCTAAGATGACATATACTCAAGCATTCCCACCATAGAACACAGAGCAAGAGATACACGCATATATTCAAGAGTGTTCTACCCTAGATCTAAGCACAAATGTAATATCCTAAGCTTAGAGAGATTTTCCCAATCTTAGCATTGAGGCTAAACAAATGTAAGGGAAAATCTCAACCTAGTTGGAAACCAAACAAATCTTTACCCAAACCCAAAAGTTAGGTTAAGGTTGTTACCTCAAGATTTCAGACTAGGGATTCTAGTTTCTGATTTCTGGGATCGGTTGAGTGTGAACTCGGTAAACATCTAGCAATCCGGAAAGGGAGGGTAGGCAATCACGTGAGGGAGATAAGTCCCGTTTGAGTGTGAACTCGTTAAACATCTAGCAATCCCGAAAGGGAGGGTAGGCAATCCCGTGAGGGTGATAAGTCCCGTTTGAGTGTGAACTCGGTAAACATCTATAGGCGATCCTGTGAGGGAGATAAGTCCCGTTGGTTAAATCGGTTAAGTTGGTGCACCGAAAGGGAAGATAAGCCCCGAAAGGTTAAGTCGGTTAAGTTTGGGATCTAATCAAAATCTTCTTTATTAAATTCATCTCCTAACATTTTCCCATCCTTAACATTGAGCCTAAAATGTAAGGGAAAATCTCAACCTAGTTGGACACCAAACAATCTTATACCCAAACCAAAAGTTAGGTTAAGTTTTGTTAAGCAAGGATTGTAAGTTAGTTGGACTAGCTTACTTTCTAGGTGTGAGTGAGAACTCGTTAAACATCTAAGCAATCCCAAAAGGGAGGGTAGGCAATCCCTTGAGGGAGATAAGTCCCGTGAGAGTGAGAAATCGTTAAACATCTGTATGGTGTTGGACTAACACGTTAAACTAAGTCCAGTTGGTTAAGTTGGTGCCCCGACTGATAGGGAAGAGTGGATGTAGGAGTTAAACTCCGAACCACTATAAAAATTGTGTGTTCTTTGTTGCTTTATGTTTTTACTTGTCATATGCATTTGATTATAAGCAAAACACATAGATTTAAAAGCAAAAATTTTGTCGTCACCATTCCCTCACCCCTGTTTCATATGCATTACATGATATTTTTAACGCAGTCGTGGGTTTTCAAAACGGGACCAACAAGTGGTATCAGAGCAGGAGTTCAAAAGTTCACTGATTTCAAATGTGACAATCTGAACTGATCTTTTTGAAAAACCTTATTTCTATAAAAGTGCATATATATTTTAATGTTTTTGCATCATTATCAAAAAATATAAGCTGATCAGATGACCAGATGACCTGATCAGAAGAGGAGGTTGCTGATCAGAAGAGGAGCAGATGAGACTGATCAAGATCAGTCGTGATCGAGATCAGATAAGATAACCTGATGCAGCTAACCTAATATGCTAACCTGATGTACTAATCTGATGCAGATAAACTGATATGCTGACCTAATGCTATACTATTCTGATCATGTGAGCTGATCATATCAAAGAAATCAGGCGAGAAGAAATCAGAAGAGAAGTCATCAGAAGACAAGTCATCTGAAGACATGTTCACTGAGAATCAGAACGCTACTGATGATCATATAGCTTGAGTGCTAGTGACCTGAGGTCAGGATGTTTGAAGTCAGAAGAGCTGAACTCAGTTACCCTCAGTGTCAGTATACCTGATTAGACAAGGTCCGCTAAAGAGAGGTCTGCTGAAGCAAGAATCCTGAGTAAAAGTATCCTAAAGACTCAGAGAACCCTGAAGACTCAGAAAATCCTGAAGAATATAGCCGTTAGATTCAGCTGACGTGGACCAATGAGAGGAAGACAACCAGCCTGAAAAAGCTGTAAAAGCTACAAAATAGTATGGATTTGAATGTGACTCCATCCAACGGTAACATTCAAATCCACACTATAAATACAAGTTCTTCCATAAATTAAGTGTGTGAAATGCGTGAAAAACATCCAAAAAAGCCAAATCATCTAGCATTTCCACCATAGAACACTGAGCAAGAAATAAACACATATATTCAAGAGTGTTCTACCCTAGATCTAAGCACAAATGTAATATCCTAAGCTTAGAGAGATTTTCCCATCCTTAGCATTGAGGCTAAACAAATGTAAGGGAAAATCTCCACCTAGTTGGACACCAAACAATCTTATGCCCAAACCAAAAGTTAGGTTAAGTTTTGTTAAGCAAGGATTGAAAGTTAGTTGGACTATCTTACTTTCTGGGTGTGAGTGAGAACTCATTAAACATCTAAGCAATCCCGAAAGGGATGGTAGGCAATCCCATGAGGGAGATAAGTCCCGTGAGAGTGAGAACTCGTTAAACATCTGTATGGTGTTGGACTAACATGTTAAACTAAGTCCAGTAGGTTAAGTTGGTGCCCCGGCTGTTAGGGAAGAGTGGATGTAGGAGTTGGACTCCGAACCACTAAAAAATCGTGTGTTCTTTATTGCTTTATGTTTTTACTTGTCATATGCATTTAATTATAAGCAAAACACATAGAATTAAAAGCAAAAATTTTGGAGTCACCATTCCCTCACCCTTGTTTTATATGCATTACATGATATTTTTAACGCATTCGTGGGTTTTCAAAATGGGACCAAGAAGTGGTATCAGAGCAGGAGTTCAAAAGTTCACTGATTTCAAATGTGACAATCTGAACTGATCTTTTTGAAAAACCTCATTTCTGTAAAAGTGCATATATATTTTAATGTTTTGGCATCATTATCAAAAAGGGGGAAATTGTTGGGATATTTGCGTTTTGATGAATTATGCCAAAACATTATCAACTTGTTTTATTTAAAGTTAATCTACAGATAACAAGTTGAGGGGGAACAAGAGAACAAGTTGAGGGGGAACAAGAGAAAAAATTGAGGGGGAACTCATAAAATCAGACAAAGATGATCGTGATCAGATGAGGCTGCAGACAAGAACGATCAAAATCAGATGAGTGAGATGAGTTTCGGAGTTAACTGATGAGCTGAGCAAAATCAGAAAAGAAGAAAAGCTAAGCCAGCTGATCAAAAGAATCAGAAGTTACCTGATCAGATGGACCTGGGACCAGAAGATCAGATGACCAGAAGACCTGATCAGATGACAAGGAAAGATAAGTTGATCAGATGACCAGATGACCTGATAAGAAGAGGAGGTTGCTGATCAGAAGTGGAGCAGATGAGACTGATCGAGATCAGATAAGATAACCTGATGCAGCTAACCTAATATGCTAACCCGATGTACTAATCTGATGCAGATAAACTGATATGCTGACCTGATGCTATACTGATCTGACCAGATCAGGCGAGAAGAAATCAGAAGAGAAGTCATTAGAAAACAAGTCATCTGAAGACATGTTCACTGAGAATCAGAAAGCTACTAATGATCAGATAGTCTGGGTGCTAGTGACCTAAGGGTCAGGATGTTTGAAGTCAGAAGAGGTGAACCCAGTTAGCCTGAGTGTCAGTATACCTGATCGGACAAGGTCCGCTGAAGAGAACTCTGCTGAATCAAGAATCCTGAGTAAAAGTTTCCTGAAGACTCAGAGAACCCTGAAGACTCAGAAAATCCTGAAGAATATAGCCGTTAGATTCAGTTGAGGCGGACCAATGAGAGGAAGACAACCAGCCTGAAAAAGCTGCAAAAGCTACAGAATAGTATGGATTTGAATGTGACTCCATCCAACAGTAACATTCAAATCCACACTATAAATACAAGTTCTTCCATCAAATTAAGTGTGTGAAATGCGTGAAAAACATCCAAAAAGTCAAATCATCTAGCATTTCCACAATAGAGCACTGAGCAAGAAATACACGCATATATTCAAGAGTGTTCTACCCTAGTTATAAGCACAATGTAATATCCTAAGCTTAGAGAGATTTTCCCATCCTTAGCATTGAGGCTAAACAAATGTAAGGGAAAATCTCAACCTAGTTGCACACCAAACAATCTTATACCCAAACCAAAAGTTACGTTAAGTTTTGTTAAGCAAAGATTGTAAGTTAGTTGGACTAGCTTACTTTCTGGGTGTGAGTGAGAACTCGTTAAACATCTAAGCAATCCCGAAAGGGAGGGTAGGCAATCCCGTGAGAGTGAGAACTAGTTAAACAAATGTATGGTGTTGGACTAACACGTTAGACTAAGTCCAGTTGGTTAAGTTGGTACCCCGGCTGATAGGGAAGAGTGGATGTAGGAGTTTGACTACGAACCACTTTAAAAATCGTGTGTTCTTTATTGTTTTATGTTTTTACTTATCATATGCATTTGATTATAAGCAAAACACATAGATTTAAAAGCAAAAATTTTGGAGTCACCATTCCCTCACCCCTGTTTTATATGCATTACATGATATTTTAACGCATTCGTGGGTTTTCAAAACGGGACCAACAAGTGGTATCAGAGCAGGAGTTCAAAAGTTCACTGATTTCAAATTTGACAATTTGAACTGATCTTTTTGAAAAACCTCATTTCTGTAAAAGTGCATATATATTTTAATGTTTTGGCATCATTATCAAAAAGGGGGAAATTGTTGGGATATTTGAGTTTTGATGAATTATGCCAAAACATTATCAACTTGTGTTATTTAAAGTTAATCTACAGATAACAAGTTGAGGAGGAACGAGAGAACAAGTTGAGGGGGAACGAGAGAACAAGTTAAGGGGGAATTTATGAAATCGCATTTAAGATGATTGAGATCGACGAGGTCAGAGACTAGACCGATCAAAAATCGGATGAGTTTTCGAGTTAACCGATGAAATTTGAAAAAATCGTAAAAGAAGAAAAGCTAAGCCAGCTGATCAAAAGAATCAGAAGTTACCTGATCAGATGGACCTGGGACCAGAAGATCAGATGACCAGAAGACCTGATCAGATGACCAGAAAAGACAAGCTGATCAGATGACCAGATGACCTGATCAGAAGAGGAGGTTATTGATCAGAAGAGGAGCAGATGAGACTGATCGAGATAAGACGTGATCGAAATCAGATAAGATAACCTGATGCAGCTAACCTAATATGCTAACCTGATGTTCTAATCTGATGCAGATAAACTGATATACTGACCTAATGCTATACTGATCTGATCATGTGAGCAGATCAGATCAGGCGAGAAGAAATCAGAAGTGAAGTCATCAGACGACAAGTCATCTGAAGACATGTTCATCGAGAATCGAACGCTCTCGATGATCGATATAATTTGAAAGTGCTTGTGACCTGAGGGTCAGGATGTTTAAAGTCAGAAGAGCTGAACTTCGCAATTTCGAGTGTCAAGATAATGCGGATCGGACAAGGTCTGGCCAAGAGAAGTCTCCGCCGAATCGTAATCCTGAGTTAAAGTATCCTAAAGACTCAGAGAACCCTGAAGACTCAAAAAATCATGAAGAATATAACCGTTAGATTCAGCTGACGTGGACGAATGAGAGGAAGACAACCAGCCTGAAAAAGCTGCAAAAGCTACATAATAGTTTGGATTTGAATGTGACTCCATCCAACTGTAACATTCAAATCCACACTATAAATACAAGTTTTTCTATCAAATTAAGTGTGTGAAATGAGTGAAAAACATCCAAAAAGCCAAATCATCTAGCATTTCAACCATAGAACACTGAGCAAGAAATACACGCATATATTTAGGAGTGTTCTACCCTAGATCAAAGCACAAATGTAATATCCTAAGCTTAGAGAGATTTTCCCATCCTTAGCATTGTGGCTAAACAAATTTAAGGGAAAATCTCAACCTAGTTGGACACCAAACAATCTTATAACCAAACCAAAAGTTAGGCTAAGTTTTGTTAAGCAAGGATTGTAAGTTAGTTGGACTAGCCTACTTTCTGGGTGTGAGTGAGAACTCGTTAAACATCTAAGCAATCCCGAAAGGTAGGGTAGGCAATCCCGTGAGAGTGAGAACTCGTTAAACAAATGTATGGTGTTGGACTAACACGTTAGACTAAGTCCAGTTGGTTAAGTTGGTACCCCGACTGATAGGGAAGAGTGGATGTAGGAGTTAGACTACGAACCACTTTAAAAATTGTGTGTTCTTTATTATTTTATGTTTTTACTTGTCATATGCATTTGATTATAAGCAAAACACATAGATTTAAAAGCAAAAATTTTGGAGTCACCATTACCTCACCCCTGTTTTATATGCATTACATGATATTTTTAACGCATTCGTGGGTTTTCAAAATGGGACCAACATAAAGTATTTTCTTTAATTTATAAACATGTTCAGGAAATTATGGACTTTCAAAACCCTTATGTTGATCAATATAAACTTCATCAACAAGAATTTCATTCAAGAAAATAACTTTAACATCCATTTGATGCAAGTTTATATCAATGAGCAATAGCAAGAAGTAATATTATAGACTATATCCTGGCTATAGGGGCAAATGCTTCATAAAAATTATTTCCCTAAATTTTAATATATCCTTGAGCCACTAATCTAGCTTTATTCCTAACAACAATACCAGATTCATCAGTTTTATTTTTAAAAATTCGCTTTGTTCCAATAATATTTATATCAGCATTAGGTTTAGGAACAAGAGTCCAAACATTATTTATTTCAAACTGATTCAATTCCTCATGCATAACATTAATCCAATTTTCATCATTAAGAGCTTTTTTAACATTCTTCTCTTCAATCAAGGAATGATAACACTCAAAGTTTACCTGATTGCATATGGAAGACATGCAAACTGACCTCACTATATCATTAAGATGTACACTTGTTCTTCTTCTGGTTTGTACTCCAGTAGTAGCTTCACCTATGATTTTATTGATGGATGACTCTTCATAATCTTTGTAGATGGAGTCATTTGTGTTGGATATGTATCTTGTGAAAGATCTACAGAATCTGAGTTTTTTAGATAATGTTGTTCTAGATGTTGTATCAACATTTTGATCATCATTCTTGTTTAACTCAAAATTCTCAGTGTTTCCAGCTATATCAATTAAATCTGACACATTATCTTCAACATTATTTCCTGCAAGACTAGCATTATCAACAAATACTACATTTGCAGATTCTTGCATTGTGTCAGTTCTCAAGTTATAAATTATATAGGCTTTGATATTCTTAGAATATCCTAAGAAAAATCATTTATCACTCTTAGGATCAAACTTGTGCAACTGGTCTACATCATTAAGTATATAACAAACCCAACCAAACACGTGAAAATATTTTAAATTTAGTTACTTGTTATCCAGAATCTCATAAGGAGTACAACCACTACTAGAACGAATAAAGACTCTATTTACAATGTGACAAACAACGTTTAAAGCTTTTGCCAAAAATCTCTTAAACAGACTTTTAGAAGTTAACATTACACTTGCCATTTCTTGTAAAGTTCTATTCTTTCTTTCTACAATACCATTTTTTTAGGAGTCTTAGGAGAATAAAACTCTTAAAAGATACCTTATTTTCATAAAAACCAGTAAAAGAACTATGTTCAAACTCTCTCCCATGATCAGATCTAATACTGCTTATTTTCAAGTTAAAAATAGTCTTAAACCTTTTGTAAAGAACTTTAAATACAGAGAAAGTTTCTGATTTTTCTTTAAGAAATTCAACCCAAGTGTATCTAAAGTAATCATCAACCAAAACAAATGAATACATCTTACCACCAATACTCCCAGTCTCCATTGGACCCATAACATCCATATGAATAAGTTCACAACAACGTGTTGTATTATATACTGACAATTTGGTGTGACACCCTTACTTGCTTACATTCTGGCATGGTCCACAGACTTTAAAATTTCCAAAATCAAGATTAGGCAAATAAATAGCAACACCTAATCTCATCAGTTTCAGGAGACTTCTATAATTAGCATGACGAAGTTTTTGATGCCATAAAATAATATCATTAGTTTAGCACTTTTGCAAGAATTACACGGATCAATTAAATAACAATTATCCACTGACATATTACTAGTCATTAGACATTCATTATCTCTGTTTGAAATATAACATGATTTTTTTTTCATCAAATTTCACATGTAGATTATTATCACACAATTGACTAATACTAATCAAACTAACAAGTAAACTATTCACATGCAAAACATTTGATAATTTTGGAAATCCAAGAAAATTAAGAGTCATTTTACCAATCACTTTTCCTTTTGAACCACCACTACAAGTGACATGACCACCAACATAAGATGATAAGCAATCAATATGTCCAGTCATGTGTCTAGAACAACCATTATTAAAATACCATGAACCTAGAACACATGATTTTAAAGAAGTATAACAAACCTTACAAGACAGGTTAGACTTATTAACCCATGCAGATTATTAGAATATTGCTTAGAATATTTTACATATTTGACAACATTACACTAGATTTCAAATCTCTTTTTAAGTTAGAGCAATAAGGACGAATATCACCCATCCTAGAACAATAATAACATATGAATTTCTCAACTTTATCAAAAACAACATCTTGTTTAATAGAAACATGTTTTGAAAAACTAGTTCCAACTTTAACAAATTTAATTTGTTTCTTTAAAGTTGAAAGATCATTAATATCATTTTCATAACCAAGTCCAGCATTACCAGATTTACGAATGATTAAAGCATCATTCAATTCAATAGTGTTGTTGGAAATTTTTTTGAAACCTAAAGTTGTGCCTTTCAGTTCATCTTGAATGTGAAAAGTTTCAAGTCTTTTCTAGTTAAAATGACCTCAAACATTGTCAAAGAATCACTTAAGTAAAAAAAAAAAATTAAAGTCATTGACTTCAAAAATCTTATCTTGAGTTTGCCAATCAGTTTTATGTTTTTTGATATTTAGAGTTACATTCAGTATGATGAGAATTACCTGTATCTAGAATAGATCCATTATAAGAATTTATCTCTAGATAACTTTCACGCAATGTTGCTTCAGATGTTATATCAACATTTGAGTCAGCATCATAATAGTCATCATCCAGGTCATCATCAAAGGTATCATCATAAACTATTCTAGAAGATAAAGCACTTTGTTCATTTTTAACATTATCAGTTTCATCATCAGAATCATCACTTATAGTAGCATTAAAGTTTAGTTTATTCCTAACTAAAGTATTTGCATATTCATTAGCATAATGATCATGACCAGAACATGCATCACATTTAACAATTTTTTGTACTCAGGATCATATCTAAACTTATTATCTCTCGTGGATTGTCTTTGTTGCTTAGAACTTTTTTGTTGATTATGAACAACTTTCTTATCAGAGTTTTGAGGAGTATTACTAATTTGATTCCTAGGTTGAAAAGTATCTTTTAACTTATTCATTTTATTCTTATAATAAGAACTGGAATGTTTAGTTAACAAAGCAATTTCATTAGACATGTTGTCATCATTTGAACCAATAACATCTTCATCAGAATTTGCTTCAGTTACATACAAATACTTTTCAACACTACTAGTAGATTCACCTCTAAAAGCAAGTACCTTCATATCTTTATCTTTTTCATTTTTATCATATTCTAACATAGATGTATTGATCTCATAAATTTTCATAATACTAACATGTTACAGGTAGTTGATATTCCTTGCAACGTACCTGCTGGGGTTATACGTGAAAGTATGCTTTTACTTTGTATAACACACTAATGTAGTCTTATTTAATGAATATAAATCTTTTATCACTGTTGCTTTAAATATGAATGAATGTTATTTATTTATTGCAAACCGTTCAATATTAGTACATATTGCATTGAAGTTAATGTGGTGATACCCGATCACAGAAGATCACATTAACAGTTCCTTGTAAATAAGTACATCTTCACAACCTACATGGAATTGAACACTCCATTGCTAGAGGTTTATGTGCAAAGCTCAGATTGGCTTATCTTGACCAAGGGATTGCACTAGTGCATTGTGATGCGCTAAAGCGGACCTATAGAGAGGATAAATTCTTCCGTACTGACTTATGGGATGAAGAATTAGACCTCAGTGGTTGTTTGTTGGTCCTGGCGCTAACGAGTCTCACACGTGTATGGGGGGGGAATACACGTGTTCAGTGATTTTTAAAACTTTTCTTTCACTGAGGTCAGATGGGTCAGGTTATCCTGATGATTTGGACCTGAAAAGCACAGATTGCCCTGAGTCAAAGTCTACTAAGACAATGATCCTGAGCTGCTTTCAGAAGCTTCAGATTAGCCCAACTGAGCTTGAGTTTATCAGAGATCCTGAGGCGCTTGGATCAGATAATTATCTTACAGAACCCTCAGTAGAGTTAGTTTAGTTTGGTAACTATCTGTTCTAGCTACTCAAGTGTTCGGAATGGTTGGCCCTATGTTTATACTCTTTTTAGCTTTGCTAAAAATCTTCCCTTTAATAAAACAGTGATTAAGGCTGTGATCAGTTTGATGCAAGTTAAGTGGATTGGTTCTAACTGAATATCAGTGAATTATGCTCTCAGTGAAAAACATGCAACAGATAGTAATGTAGTATAGAAAGCAAAACAACACAGCAATTATAGTGGTTCAAAGACTCAAGCTCCTACGTCCACTCTCTCTGATCTTCAGAGAAATTCCTTAACCACTTCCTAAAGCTTTCTGGCTAACTCACTGTAGCTTACTCACTTTTCTACTTTGAGTTTTCTGGCTAACTCACTGCAGCTTACTAACTTAAACACACACAAGTGTTCAGACTACCACAAGTAGCTTACTAACTTCTTCTCTAGAGTTTTCTAGCTAACTCACTGTAGCTTACTAACTCTTTACAACTCCAACTCACCAAAAAAAAACACACACAAACTACCTTAACAAAGGGTTTGGGTTTTGGGTTGGTTTCCAACTAGGATGAGATATCCTTTACAATAAGAACAATGCAAAGGTTAGGATATCTCTACTAAGCTTTGGATATTTCTTATCAATCTAGGCTTACTGGATGAGCTCTCTTATATGTGAAACACTTGGGAAATTCTAGGTTTTTCGAGTGCTTCAATTTGTAATAATACGAATGAGCTCTTGAGTTGATTTGAAATTTCCCGTGACATTTCAATGTAAAGGGTCACTAGTATTTATAGGCAACTTCACCAAGGTCACTCTTGAAAAACAATCCGTTGGAGGAGATAGCTTCATGAGTTTCCTCTTATGGTGTTTGATGAACGACTATATTTAGGGTTTGAATACTCCCTTGCATGTTTTAGGAAATATGCATTCATGTAGCCAATCACCAATTTTTGCGATGCGGAACATAGTACTTACTTGACATGATTCAATGTCCCGTCAACTTTCAATTTCGATGTCGATAAAAATCTGATGTTGTCTTCCTCTGATTGGTTCTTGTCTTTAGTAAATGTAGACAAACATAACGGCTCTTTTTGGTCAATCCCTCTGAATGAGATAACCTTAAACAACACTTAGACTTAGTTCCTTTTGTCTGCATATGAATATTTTGGGCAATATCTACTTTTCTGAATATTTGCGTTTTCTCGGTTTTGTAGTCTTGAGATAGATATTATTCAAATGCCTCTCGAACATTCAAGGTTATCTTGGTATTCAATCTTCTTGATTCTTGATAGAATCTTGGGTCTTGATATCTTAGTCTCTTGATGTCTTGATGACATATTAAGTCTTGATGTCTTGATGACATCTGAGACTTCAATGTCTTCATGACATCTTGAGTCTTGATTTCTTTAGTAACTTCTTGATTCTTGATATCTTCAACAACTTAAGTCTTGATTTCTTGACTTCTTGAGTCTTGATTTCTTGATTACTCTTGAGTCTTTAGTTTCTTGACAACTTCTTGAGTCTTCTTTCTTGACAAATCTTTTGTCTTCTTTTTCCTTAGTTACTTCTTGAGTCTTCTTTCTTGACCAACTTCTTGAGTCTTGGTTTCTTGAAAACTTCTTGAGTCTTGATTTCTTGATTACTTCTTTGAGTCTTGATTTCTTGAAATCTAACTTTGATCTATATCTGTTAGATACATAGTCGAGATAACTTCTGAACACTCTATCTTTGAAACGAAGATCTATCAAGATTATCCTGAACATGTCATACTCAGGGGTTTTGGGATCTAATCAAAATTTCTTTATTATATTCATCTCCCAACAATTTCCCCCTTTTTGATGATACCAAAACCATCTTGTTACAAAAACCTAACCTATACTCAGGTTTCAGTTTGTCTATTACAATCCAAAATGGCAACTTTCCCAACAATTTCAAAAATATAAGGCATATCAAACATAAAAGACATGTAAAAAGATAATGAGATATTATCTTTGAGCATAAAGATAAAATTTTCATTGATGTAAGATAGGAGTTACAGATTACAATGAAAATCAAAAACAAAAACAGAAGTACAAAATCTTCAGTCTTCTTCTACTTCATCCTCTGGCACTTCCAGGTTGAACATCCCATAGTATCTCTTCTTCAGTTCATCCCTTGCTTTGATGATATCAGGGTTGTTTCCTGTTAGGCCTAGCTTGATGGCATATTGAGCTATTTCCTGAGAAATGATTGTTTCATTCACATAGTCATTCTCAAGTCTTGGAGCTGGGTAAGTGTATGGACCAGGGGCTACTATCTGAGTATTTCCTTCATCTGCCAAGTTGATCCAACTTTGCAGGTACTTAGGATAGAATGTCAATAAGTACTCAATGAAAGCTTCATTCATATCCGAGCTGCTCCCCCTCCATTCTCTCGGAATCTCATAATAGAACCAGAAGGTTCTCTTGATCTCCTCCCACACATCATTGAACTGAATAGGCATCCATTACAACAAGAACAAGCAAAACCCTACTACAGTGATCTATAAAAAAATTCATATACTACCCACTCATATTATCTGTTGGGAAAAACGATTACAACATCACACAAGGGTTGCGATTGAGAAAAATATTATAATATTATCTGGTGGGTCAGTTTTAGAGGGACGACAAATATATGAGACATGTAGAGGACTTCAATACGTTTTTGAAACATAATTATAATAGTAAAAAGGACACCCGAGTAAAAAGTAATGGCCAAAACAGTTTTTACCATCCAATGGCCAAAATCCCAATCGTCGTTTCTAGATCCTCCATCCGACATCGCTCATCCTTGCAATCAAAATTACAACAAGAACAAGCAAAAACAAGCTACAGTGATATGTGAAAAAAAAATGCCTATACTACCCACTCATATTATCTGTTGGGAAAAACGATTACATCATACAAGGGTTGCGATAGGGAAAAATATTATAATACTATCCGGTGGGTCAGTTTTAGAGGGAGGACGAAGCATTGAGACATGTAGAGGACTTCAAGAGGTTTCCGAAACATGGTTATAATAGGAAAACGGACACCTGTGTCAAAAGTTATGGCCAAAATAGTTTTCACCATCCGATGGCCAAAACCCCAATCGTCGTGTCCAGATCTTCCATCCGACATCGCTCATCCTTGCGATCAAAATTACAACAAGATTAAGCAAAACCCTACTATAGTGATCTATGAAAAAAAATGCCTATACTACCACTCATATTATCTGTTGGAAAAAACGATTACAACATCACAAAAGGGTTGCGATAGGGAAAAATATTATAATACTGTCTGGTGGTTCAGTTTTAGAGGGACGACGAAGCCGTGAGACATGTAGTGGACTTCAAGATGTTTCCGAAACATGGTTATAATAGAAAACGGACACCTGAACAATTTTCACATTTCCGACATCGCTCATCCTTGCGATCAAAATTACAACAAGATTAAGCAAAACCCTACAACAGTGATCTATGAAAAAAAACTGCCTATACTACCCACTCATAATATTAGTTGGGAAAAACGATTACAACATCACACAAAGGTTGCGATAGAGAAAAATATTATAATACTATCCAATGGGTCAGTTTTAGAGGGACAACGAAGCAGTAAGACATGTAGAGGACTTCAAGATGTTTCCGAAACATGGTTATAATAGAAAAACGGACACCCGAGTCAAAAGTTATAGCCAAAACAGTTTTCACCATCCAATGGCCAAAACCCCAATCGCCGTTTCCAGATCCTCCATCCGACATCGCTCATCCTTACGATCAAAATTACTACAAGAACATGCAAAACCCAACTACAGTGATCTATGAAAAAACACTGCCTATACTACCCACTCATAATATCAGTTGGGAAAAACGATTACAACATCACATAAAGATTGTGATAGAGAAAAATATTATAATACTACCCTGTGGGTCAGTTTTACAGGGACAACAAACCTGTGAGACGTGTAGAGGACATCAAGTTGTTTCCGAAACATGGTTATAATAGGAAAACAGAAACCCGAGTCAAAAGTTATGGCCAAAACAGTTTTCACCATCCAATGGCCAAAACCCCAATCGCCGTTTCCAGATCCTCCATCTGACTTCGCTCATCCTTACGATCAAAATTACAACAAGAAGAAGCAAAACCCTACTATAGTGATCTATGAAAAAAAAGCCTATACTACACACTCATATTATGTGTTGGGAAAAACGATTAGAACATCACACAACGGTTGCGATAGAGAAAAATATTATAATACTATCCGGTGGGTGAGTTTTAGAGGGACGGCAAAGCTGTGAGATATGTAGAGGACTTCAAGATGTTTCCGAAACATGTTATAATAGGAAAACGGACACCCGAGTCAAAAGTTATGGCCAAAACAGTTTTCACCATCCAATGGCCGAAATCCCAATCGCCATTTCCAGATCCTCCATCCGACATTGCTCATCCTTGCTATCAGAATTACAACAAGAACAAGCAAAAACCAGCTACAGTGATATATGAAAAAAAAAATGCCTATACTACCCACTCATATTATATGTTGGGAAAAATGATTACAACATCACACAAGGGTTGCGATAGGGAAAAATATTATAATACTATCCGGTGGGTCAATTTTACAGGGACGGCGAAGCTGTGATATATGTAGAGGACTTCAAGATGTTTCCGAAACATGGTTATAATAGGAAAACGAACACCAGAGTCAAAAGTTATGGCCAAAATAGTTTTCACCATCCAATGGCCAAAACCCCAATCGCCGTTTCCAGATCCTCAATCCGACTCGCTCATCCTTGCGACAAAATTTACAACAAGAACAAGCAAAAACCAGCTACAGTGATATATGAAAAAAAAACGCCTATAATACCCACTCATATTATATGTTGGGAAAAACGATTACAACATCACACAAGGGTTACGATAGGGAAAAATATTATAATACTATCCGGTGGGTCAGTTTTAGAGGGATGACGAAGCTGTGAGACATGTAGAGGACTTAAAGATGTTTCCGAAACATCGTTATAATAGGAAAGCGGACACCCGAATCAAAAGTTTTGGCTAAAACAGTTTTCACCATACAATGGCCAAAACCCCAATTACCGTTTCCAGATCCTCCATACGATATCGCTCATCCTTGCGATCGAAATTACAACAATATTAAGCAAAACTCTACTACAGTAATCTAGGAAAAAAAACGTATATACTACCCACTCATATTATCTGTAGAGAAAAACGATTACAACATCACACAAGGGTTACAATAGAGTAAAATATTATAATACTATCTGGTGGGTCAATTTTAGAGTTACGACAAAGCTATGAGACATGTAGAGGACTTCAAGATGTTTCCGAAACATGGTTATAATAGGAAAACGGACACCCGAGTCAAAAGTTACGGCCAAAATAGTTTTCACCATCCAATGGCCAAATCCCCAATCATCGTTTCCAGATCCTCCATCCGACATCGCTCATCCTAGCGATCAAAATTACAACAAGAACAAGCGAAACCCTACTACAGTGATCTATGAAAAAAAATGCCTATACTACCCACTCATATTATCTGTTTGGAAAAACGATTACAACATCACACAAGGGTTGCATATTTTTCTATTATCCGGTGGGTCAGTTTTAGAGGGACGACGAAGGTGTGAGTCATGTAGAGGACTTCAAGACGTTTCCGAAACATGGTTATAATAGCAAAACAGACACCTGGGTCAAAAGTTATGGTCAAAACAGTTTTCACCATCCAAGGGTCAAAACCCCAATCTCCATTTTCAGATCCTCCATACGACATCGCTCATCCTTGCGATCAAAATTACAACAAGAACAAGCAAAACCCTACTACAGTGATCTATGAAAAAAAACTGCCTATACTACCCACTCATATTATCTGTTGGGAAAAACAATTACAACATCACACAAGGGTTGCGATAGAGAAAAATATTATAATACTATGTAGTGGGTCAGTTTTAGAGGGACGGCGAAGCTGTGAGACATGTAGAGGAATTCAAGATATTTCTAAATCATGGTTATAATAGGAAAACGGACGCCTGAGTCAAAAGTTATGGCCAAAACATTTTTCTCCATCAATGGCCTAAACCCCAATCGCCGTTTCCAGATCCTCCTTCCGACATCGCTCATCCTTGCGGTCAAAATTACAACAAGAACAAGTGAAACCCTACTACAGTGATCTATGAAAAAAATACCTATACTACCCACTCATATTATCTGTTGGGGAAAACGATTACAACATCACACAAGGATTGCGATAGAGAAAAATATTATAATACTATCTGGTGGGTCAGTTTTAGAGGGACGGCGAAGGTCTGAGTCATGTAGAGGACTTTAAGACGTTTACGAAACTTGGTTATAATAGCAAAACGGACACATGAGTCAAAAGTTATGGCCAAAACAGTTTTCTCCATCCAATGGCCAAAACCCCAATCGCCGTATCCAGATCCTCCATCTGACATCGCTCATCCTTGCGATCAAAATTACAACAAGAACAAGCAAAACCCTACTACAGTGATCTATGAAAAAAATGCCTATACTACCCACTCATTTATCTGTTGGGAAAAACGATTACAACATCACACAAGGCTTACGATAGAGAAAAATATTATAATATTATTTGGTGGGTTAGTTTTAGAGGGACGGCGAAGCTATGAGGCATGTAGAGGACTTCAAGACGTTTCCGAAACATGGTTATAATAGGAAAACAGACACCTGAGTCAAAAGTTATGGCCAAAACAATTTTCACCATCCAATGGTCAAAACCCCAATCGTCGTGTCCAGATCTTCCATCCGACATCGCTCATCCTTGCGATCAAAATTACAACAAGTTTAAGCAAAGGCCTATACTACCCACTCATATTATCTGTTGAGAAAAACGATTACAACATCACACAAGGGTTGCGATAGAGAAAAATATTATAATACTATCCGGTGGGTCAGTTTTAGAGTTACGACGAAGCTTAGAGACATGTAGAGGACTTATAGATGTTTCCGAAACATGGTTATGATAGAAAAACGGACACCCGAGTCAAAAGTTATGGCCAAAATAGTTTTCACCATCCAATGGCCAAAACCCCAATCGCCGTTTCCAGATCCTCCATCCGACATCGCTCATCCTTGCGATTAAAATTAAAACAAGAACAAGCAAAACCTTACAACAGTGATCTATGAAAAACAACACCTATACTACCCACTCATATTATCTGTTAGGAAAAATAATTACAACAACACGCAAGGGCTGCGATAGGGAAAAATATTATAATACTATCTGGTGGGTCAGTTTTAGAGGTACAACGAAGCTGTGATACATGTAGAGGACTTCAAGTGGTTTTTGAAACATGGTTATAATAGGAAAACAGACACCCTAATCTAAAGTTATGGCCAAACCAGTTTTCACCATCCAATAGCCAAAACCCCAATTGCCGTTTCCAGATCCTCCATCCGACATCGCTCATCCTTACGATCAAAATTACTACAAGAACAAGCAAAACCCTACTACAGTGATCTATATAAAAAAATGCCTATACTACCCACTCATATTATCTGTTGAGAAAAAAGTTTACAACATCACACACGGGTTGCGATAGAGAAAAATATTATAATACTATTCGGTGGGTCATTTTTAGAGGGACGGCAAAGCAATGAGACATGTAGAGGACTTCAAGACGTTTCCGAAACATAGTTATAATAGCAAAACGGACACCCGAGTAAAAAGTTATGCCCAAAACAGTTTTCATCATCCAATGCCCAAAACCCCAATCTCCGTTTCCAGATCTTCCATCCGACATCGCTCATCCTTGCGATCAAAATTACAACAAGAACAAGCAAAACCCTACTACAGTGATATATGAGAAAAAAAGCCTATACTACCCACTCATATTATCAGTTGGGAAAAACGATTACAACATCACATAAGGGTTACGATAGGGAAAAATATTATAATACTATGTAGTGGGTCAGTTTTAGAGGGACGGCAAAGCTGTGAGACATGTACAGGACTTCAAGACATTTCTAAAACATTGTTATAACAGGAAAATGGACACCCGAGTCAAAAGTTATGGCCAAAACAGTTTTCTCCATCCAATGGCCAAAATCCCAATCGCCGTTTCCAGATCCTCCATCCGAAATCGCTCATCATTGCGATCAAAATTACAACCAGAACAAGCGAAACCCTACTACAGTGATCTATGAAAAAAAATGCCTATACTACCCACTCATATTATCTGTTGGGAAAAACGGTTACAACATCACACAAGGGTTGCGATAGAGAAAAATATTATAATACTATCTGGTGGGTCAGTTTTAGAGGGACAGAGAATGTGTGAGTCATGTAGAGGATTTCATGACGTTTCTGAAAAATGGTTGTAATAGCAAAACAGACACCTTAGTCAAAAGTTATGGCCAAAATAGGTTTCACCATCCAATGGACAAAACCCCAATCGCCGTTTCCAGGTCCTCCATCCGTCATCGCTCATCCTTGCCATCAAAATTACAACAAGAACAAGCAAAATCCTACTACAGTGATCTATGAAAAAAAAATACCAATACGACCCACTCATATTATCTGTTGGGAAAAACGATTACAACATCACACAAGGGTTGCGATAGAGAAAAATATTATAATATTATCCGGTGGGTCAGTTTTAGAGGGAAGGCGAAGCAATGAAACATGTAGAGGACTTCAAGATGTTTCCGAAACATGGTTATTATTGGAAAACAGACACCTGAGTCAAAAGTTATGGCCAAAACAGTTTTCACCATCCAATGGCCAAAACCCCAATCGTCGTGTCCAGATCCTCCATCCGACATCGCTCATCCTTGCAATCAAAAATACAACAAGATTATGCAAAACCCTACTGTTAGGATTATACTGGAAAGTATACTTTTACTTTGTATAATCAGACTAACTGAATTTTGGACTTATTTACAGAAATAAATTGTTAATCACTGATGCTTTAAATATCATCGAATGTTACATATATTTACTGCATAACTGTTCATTAAATAGTATGTGTTACATTGTAGTTAATTTAGTGATACCAAGATCACAAAAGATTAAATTAACAGTTCCTTGTAACTAAAAGTACACCATTCACGACCTAGATGGAAATGAACAATCCATCGTGAAAGGTTGTAGTGTGAGGCTCAGATTGGTTTGTCTTGACCAAGAGATTACACTGGTGCATGACTGATGCATTGAAGAGGACCTACAGGAGGATAAATTCTTCAGAACTGAACTAAGAAGAATTAGACCTCAGGGGTTAGTTATTTCTTAATCTTCGTCCCTTAAATAGGATTGCGTGTGGTTAGTAACTATTGCTTTGACTTATTATGGGAAGAGAATCAGTGAGATTCAATACCCTATATCTTTGGCAATATTATTGGTCACATGCGATTGCTAAGATTTAATACGGAGAATCGTGTGCAAGTACGCTTGTTCGATTTGCCCCCTTGGGAGGTTCATAAGTTTTATCATACCAAATCTTCCAAGTGGAACTAGTTTCCGTATTGGATAATAATGTTGAACCGTTCCTTTACCAAGGATAAAAGATATTAATTAATGGAAAGCTATTTCAGTGGCTTGAATTAATTAATGGGCTAGATAATCTTAAACACGGGGAATAATAACCGGGAGTCATACTAACTGTAATATGGGTTAAGATGGATAGTGCAATATTAATTATGTAGTGGGATTAATTAATATTTATGGGCTTGAATAATATTGTGGCTCAATATTGATAATTCAAGGTCCATTGGAAGGTTCAATCATAATTATCCTAAAGGCCCCCTAGCAGCCCAAGATAAAGTTCAATAACTGAAAAATGTGTTTAAAAATAAAATAAATTTGTTGCTTATTTTTCCTTGTATTTTTTGAAATTTATGGATAAAAGGGGAGAAAGATTTTCTTTGAATTTTGTTATGGAATGAAGATATGTATTCTTGGAATACAAGATTATCTCATTAAATTCAAGAAATCTCCAACTTGGTTATTCATATTATGGAAGATTTTCTTGATTTTCTTGAAAATATATTATGGAAGATATGTATTTCTTGAAGTACAAGTATATCTCATAAATTCAAGAAGATCCAAATCTTGGAATCTTGGACCCAATATTTTTGAAAATCACCATAACTTGATGAGGTGGGATTTTTCTGAAATATTTTAATTATGGGGAAAAGAATATAGGAGATATATTCAAGATTTCTTGGAGATCAAGAAAAGATTTTCCCACATTATTTTTTCCCCAAAATTTCGACCACCACCCCATCTATAAATAGGAGATGAATCTTTCATTCCCAAGTGCAATTCCATGTGCTGGAAAAATTAGTAAATCCATAAAAGTGGTGCAACAAAGTTTATTTTTCCTTTTGTTAATTGTTCGCTAGTATCCTTTCACCGGATTGTCGAGCAAGGACTAGGGAATACTTGGGAAGGACTTTTGGTGTGTTTTCATATACAAGACCATTGTCATTCCAAGAGGTAAGTTCACGTAAACTCGTAGTATTTCCGCATGCGTAAGGTTTACGTGAATTGTTTATATGCATGATTTGTTGTTGAATTATTATTTGAATTAATATAGGATTAATTCATGTTAGTAATAATTGTTAGAATTAAATTTGTATTTAAATATTCATCCCGAATAGATCCGGGCAATTAATTCCCCAACAACTGGTATCAGAGCCTCGGTTTCGGGCTCTGAATTTTAAATTGTAATTTAATTCCCTGTCATTAAATTTTGAAATTGGATAGCAGAATTGCTAGATCTTTTTTGCAGGTATCCAATTGTCATGGAATTTAATGTGTTTATTTATGCATGCATATAAATTGTGATTTTTTAATTCGATTCGTTCGGATTCGTTTTGCCTCATGAGAAAATCCACGAGTAGATTAGTATTTGTTTGATTTGATCAATGTAATAGAATAGTCTAGATCTAGGTTTATTTATTTTTGTAAATAAATTGTAACCAGATCGGAAACGGAGGCGGAGATAGCGTGCGTCGCTGTAACGCTTGCTAAGGGAGGCCTGCACCTGGACGTGGGCGCGTTCTTGCCTTAGGCGCGTGGATCGGCGGCGGGGGCGGCGAGGAGGCCGAGGATCGAGGGATCCAACGGGCGACGGAAGCGCGAAGGGCTTTAAGGGCTTTACGTCTTGCAATCTGAGGCGACATGGCGACGGGCACGCGACGGGCGACAAGGCAAAAGCTGCCGAGATGCGGCGGCGGCGTCTTGGCCGGACCCGGTCTTGCGCGCCATTCGCCATTCGACACGGGCGAAGTGCTAAGCGGGCACTCCGACCATGAAATGGGTCAATGACGGGGCTTGACAAGCATTTTTTTTAAACGGTCAAGTGGGAGCTTTTCGAGACGAACGATGAAGGCTATGAAGACGATTTCTCAAGATCAAGACATGACAAAATTAACCATGACAATTGGATAAATGTGCCCAATATGTTTAATTTTTTTCATGATCTTTATGCATTATTTATGCTTATTTAAATTGTGTTTAAATTTGCGATGCATGAGAAAATGTTTTGAAAAATCTCACTTTCGAAAATTACTAAGTATGTTTAAATAATTAATTGACAATTTTATTCCGAATAATAAAATTGAATTAATTATTGACCTCCATGATTTATTTATTTGTGAATTCTTTTGGAGAAATTCCCCCCACGAGACGGTCAAAAGATAGCTTTCACATGAATAAATTCCTAACGGATGATTGTGGATTATTACTAGTGGCGACGATGACCCTCCCCACGAGGCTCGATCAAAGCGAAATAATAATTTTGTATTTAATCATGGTTATTACTTAGGTAAAATTGATATGCATATACTTCCCCGAAGTCCCTGTCAATTTTATATTGGTCAAGTGGGAGCCAACTATTAATCTGGATATTAAAGGTTTGTAACTGTTCTTGTTTGTAACCTGCTTGAATGTGTTTAAATAATGACCCACCCCACGTGGCTTATTTAAACTGTTTTGAGATGTTGGCTGATGCATGTTCATATTTTTTTGAGATTTTAATATGAAACATGTGATCGAACCTTGTGATATATGTATGCTTGTGCATATTATTATTTATTTCAGTTCAGCATATCGCAACCTTTTAATCCACTATTAACATACTTAAAGTCAATACAATGTGTATGGAAACTATATTGATTGGAAACGAAAAATTATTGTCCTAACTGCACAAAAGCACAAGTGAATTCTTGACACACCAAATCAAATGAGCCAACTGACGAGTAAAAAATGCGGGACCCGTCAGATCACCTTGCGAGAGATGTCGTCGCTGAAAATGGTGGAGAACAAACCCGTAAGGGATTACGTCCTCAAAATTGATGGCCCATCTGAACAAACTTGAGGTTCTGAGTACAGATTATAATCTGGAGACTCGGATGAATTTGGTATTTCACTCTCTGCCCAAAAAGTTTCTGAGCATTTTGGCCTCGCTAGCTGATTTGTTGCAAGCTTTGGTCTCGGCAGAGATGTTGATGGGGCACCAAACTCAAGCTTTGACGGCAAGTGGTTTGTCTTCATTTTCTAGGCCAAGGGGAGGCAAGAAAAAGAAGAGGACCAAGAGCCATAAGCAAACAAACTCAACTGTTGCCAAAAGCAATGGTAAGATGAGGAATTCTTGTGGTGTCAAGGAAAAATCCAAAGAGGAAGTGCTTAAGCTGCGGTGAAAGAGGACAATGGATGTTTGCCTGTTCCAACCCCAAAAGGGACTGAAAGAATGGTAGTTCTCACGCACTAATTGTTGAAGCTTGTTTAGCGGCGTATACTTCTCATTCGTGGGTAGTTGATACGAGATCCACTAATCATGTTTGCTTCACGGGTTCAAACTGATCCGGCAACTTAGTGGGAGTAAGATCCTCATCACACTGGGCGATGTTACGAAAGTAGCGGTTATTGCAATGCTACGTAAGTAGCAGATATTGCAATGCTACGAAAGTAACGGTTATTGCAATGCTAGGTAAGTAGCAGATATTGCAGTACTACATGAGTAACGGTTAAAGCAGTGGGAGAAGTGCACCTGTCTTTTGAAGATAAAGTTTTTTAAGAGATTATCTTTATGTTCCCAGTTTTAGAAAGAATTCACTTTCAGTTTCTAAAATTCAATTAAAGGACACTAAGTTTCTTCTAATAAGAATGACATCATTTCTTGAAATGATGAGTGTATCTATTATGGGACATTGGTCAAAAATCTCCATATAATTAACTGTGCACACCATTCACGAAATGCATCCTATAACACATCAACTGTTTTCGATAAAAGAAAACATTCATCAGATGTGAACAAAACACTTTTATGGCATCTAAGATTGGGACATATTAATCCAAAGAGGATCCAAAGGTTGGTGAAAGACGGTTCACTAGAGTCTCTTCAAGTTGAACCGATTCCAACCTGCGAATCATGTTTGGAGGGTAAAATGACCAAGAGGGCATTCAGAGCCAAGGGGAATAGAGCCAAAGAAGTGTTATAAATCGTTCACTCAGACGTATGTGGTCAAATGTCAACCACGGCAAGAGGAGGTTACTAGTATTTCGTCACTTTTATTGATGACTACTCGAGGTACGGTTATATTTTCCTTATGAAGCATAAATCTGAGACCTTTGAGAAATTAAAAGAATTTAAGGCTCAAGCAGAGAATCATAGGGAAAAACGTATCAAGTCTCTACGATCCGATCGTGGAGGCGAGTACCTCAGCGATGAGTTTTTGAACTACTTGTCGGATGAAGGGATTGCATCCCAGCTGACTGCACCCGGAACCCCTCAACAAAACGGGGTTACAGAGCGAAGAAACAGAACTCTTTTGGAAATGGTTAGATCAATGATGTGTTATGCAGATCTTCCCAAGTCGTTCTGGGGTCATGCTTTGGAAACAGCGGCTTACATTCTGAACTTGGTGCCATCCAAATCGGTTCCCAAAACTCCCAAAGAATTGTGGACCGGGCGCAAGCCTAGTATGAGACACATGAGAATTTGGGGGTGTCCGGCCTACGTGTTGGACAAGGAAGCCGAGAAATTGGATCCTCGATCAGAATTAAGGTTGTTTATAGGATACCCCGAGGGAACAAAAGGGTGTATATTTTATGGTCCCAAAGATCAAAAGGTGGTCATAAGCACCCACTTTAGATTTTTGGAGGAAGACTATATGAACTAAAGAAGACCCAGAAGTGAGATTACCTTAAGTGAGCTAAGGGGGCTAACCTCATTGCCAACTGTACAAGATGATTCAGACCCATGGACATACGATGAGGCAATCCAAGATAAGGATGCGGTTTCTTGACAAAAGGTAATGAAAGCAGAAATGGGGTCTATGGATCATAACAGAGTGTGGGAGCTAGTCGAACCACTTAATGGGGTCAAACCTATTGGTTTCAAGTGGGTATACAAGAGAAAGAGGGGACTGGACGGGAAGGTGGAAACCTTCAAGGCAAGGCTTGTGGCGAAAGGTTATACTCAGAAAGAAGGGATCGATTATGAGGAAACCTTTTCACCTGTAGCAATGCTCAAGTCCATCCGGATTCTCTTGTCGATAGCTGCGCATCTCGATTTTGAAATCTGGCAAATGGATGTCAAGACAGCTTTCCTTAACGAAAGTATTGATGAGGAAATCTATATGCAACAACCCCAAGGCTTCATTGAAAAAGGCCAAGAACACCTAGTTTGTAAGCTCATGAAGTCCATTTACGGACTCAAACAGGCATCCAGAGCTTGGAACCAATGTTTTGATCATGTTATAAAGTCTTACGGGTTTGATCAAAACGAGTTTGAGAGTTGTGTGTATAAAAAGCGTGTTGGAACTGCATTGGTATTCTTAGTACTATATGTAGATGACATTCTGCTCATCGGGAATGATGTAAAGGTGTTATCAGACGTAAGGGCATGGCTTTCAAAACAGTTTGATATGAAAGACTTAGGGGAAGCCGGACACATCCTTGGGATCAAGATCACTCGAGATCGCAAGAAAATGATGATAGGCTTATCGCAAGCTTCATACATAGACACTGTCTTGAAACGATTCAACATGCAGGATTCCAAGAAAGGCTTCGTACCTTTCAGGCATGGAATCCATCTATCCAAGAAAATGTGCCCTAAGACACAAAAGGAGATAGATGACATGAGAGGCATTCCTTATGCTTCGGGTGTCGGAAGCCTTATGTATGCAATGTTGTGTACGAGACCGGATATCTGCTTTGCCGTTGGCATGGTGGCAAGATATCAGAGTAACCCGGGGAGGGAACATTGGACGGCAGTTAAAAACATTCTGAAGTATCTGAAAAGAACTCGAGATAGAATGTTGGTTTATCAGTCAGATAGTCTAATCCCCATCGGCTACACGGACTCGGATTTCCAATCAGACTTAGACTTCAAAAAATCTACCTCCGGTAGTGCGTTTTGCATGGGGGGAGGAGCCATGACGTGGAGAAGCGTTAAGCATAATGCGTCGCAGATTCTACCATGGAATCCGAATATGTAGCTGCTTGCGAGGCAGCGAAAGAAGCGGTTTGGCTCAAGAACTTCCTAGTGGACTTGGATGTGGTTCCGAATTTGCCCAGCAGAATCACTGTTTATTGTGACAATGCCGGAGCAGTTGCAAATTCAAGGGAACCAAGAGCCCACAAGGCCAGCAAACACATTGAAAGGAAATACCATCTTATACGAGACATCATTAAGAGAGGAGATATAGAGATGGCAAAGATCGCGTCGGAAGATAACCTAGCTGATCCATTCACAAAGGGTCTGCCTTGGAATAAATTCGAGAGACATGTGAAAGGAATGGGTGTCAAGACCGTTGTCAATCTGCTTTGAGTATAAGTGGGAGACATTATTAGGTTCGTGTAGGTGGCATTAGTTATCACGTACTACACGAGACATGCTGATGTATACTTAAAAGCAGACTTTGAGTATAAGTGGGAGATTGTTTGGATTATAGTGGAAAATATGCTTTTACTTTGTATAATCAGACGAACTTAATTTTGGACTTATTTACTGAAAAAATTATTTATCACTAATGCTTTAAATATCATCGAATGTTACATATATTTATTGCATAACTGTTCATTAAATAGTACGTGTTACATTGTAGTTAATTTAGTGATACCAAGATCACAGAAGATTAAATTAACAGTTCCTTGTAACTAAAAGTACTCAATTCACGACCTAGATGGAAATGAACAATCCATCGTGAAAGGTTGTAGTGTAAGGCTCAGATTGGTTTGTCTTGACCAAGAGATTACACTAGTGCATGACTGATGCATTGAAGAGGACTTACAGGAGGATAAATTCTTCAGAACTGAACTAGGAAGAATTAGACCTCAGTGGTTAGTTATTTCTTAATCTTCGTCCCTTAAATAGGATTACGTGTGGTTAGTAACTATTGCTTTGACTTATTATGGGAAGAGAATCAGTGAGATTCAATACCCTATATCTTGGGCAATATTATTGGTCACATGCGATTGCTAAGATTTAATACGGAGAATCGTGTGCAAGTACGCTTGTTCGATTTGCCCCCTTGGGAGGTTCATAAGTTTTATCATACCAAATCTTTCAAGTGGAACTAGTTTCCGGTATGGATAATAATGTTGAACCGTTCCTTTACCAAGGATAAAAGATATATTAATGGAAAGCTATTTCAGTGGCTTGAATTAATTAATGGGCTAGATAATCTTAAACACGGGAAATAATAATCGGGAGTCATATTAACTGTAATATGGGTTAAGATGGATAGTGCAATATTAATTATGTAGTGGGATTAATTAATATTTATGGGCTTGAATAATATTGTGGCTCAATATTGATAATTCAAGGTCCATTGGAAGGTCCAATCTTAATTCTCCTAAAGGCCCCCCAAGTAGCCCAAAATAAAGTCTAATAACTGAAAAATGTGTTTAAAAATAAAATAAATTTGTTGCCTATTTTTCCTTGTATTTTTTGAAATTTATGGATAAAAGGGGAGAAAGATTTTCTTTGAATTTTGTAATGGAATAAAGATTCGTATTCTTGGAATACAAGATTATCTCATTAAATTCAAGAAATCTCCCACTTGGTTATTCATACTTGAAAAGATATTATGGAAGATATGTATTTCTTGAAGTTCAAGTATATCTCATAAATTCAAGAAGATCCAAATCTTGGAATCTTGGACCCAATATTTTCGAAAATCGCCATAACTAGATGAGGTGGGATTTTTGTGGAATATTTTAATTATGGGGAAAAGAATATAGGAGATATATTCAAGATTTCTTGGAGATCAAGAAAAGATTTTCCCACATTGTTTTTTTCCTAAAATTTCGACCACCACCCCATCTATAAATAGGGGATGATTCTTTCATTCCCAAGTGCAATTCCATGTGCTGGAAAAATTAGTAAATCCACAAAAGTGGTGCAACAAAGTTTATTTTTCCTTTTGTTAATTGTTCGCGAGTATCCTTCCACCGGATTGTCGAGCAAGGACTAGGGAATACTAGGGAAGGACTTTTGGTGTGTTTTCATATACAAGACCATTGTCATTCCAAGAGGTAAGTTCACGTAAACTCGTAGTATTTCTGCATGCGTAGGATTTACGTGAATTGTTTATATGCATGATTTGTAGTTGAATAATTATTTGAATTATTATTTGAATTAATATAGGATTAATTCATGCTAGTAATAATTGTTAGAATTAAATTTGTATTTAAATATTCATCCCGAATAGATCCGGGCAATTAATTTCCCAACAATACTACCCACTCATATTATCTGTTGAGAAAAATGATTACAACATCACACAAGGGTTGCGATAGAGAAAAATATTATAATACTATCTGGTGGGTCAGTTTTAGCGGAGACAGCGAAAGCTATGAGACATGTAGAGGACTTCAAGACGTTTCCGAAATATGGTTATAATAGCAAAACGGACACCCGAGTCAAAAGTTATGGCCAAAATAGTTTTCACCATCCAATGGTCAAAACCCCAATCGCCGTTTTCAGATCCTCCATCCGACATCGCTCATCCTTGCGATCAAAATTACAACAAGAACAAGCAAAGCCCTACTACAATTATCTATGAAAAAAATGCCTATACTACCCACTCATATTATCTGTTGTGAAAAACGATTACAACATCACACAAGGGTTGCGATAGAGAAAAATATTATAATACTATCTGGTGGGTTAATTTTAAAGGGACGGCGAAGCTATGATACATGTAGAGGACTTTAAGACGTTTCCGAAACATGGTTATAATAGGAGAACGGACACCCGAGTCAAAAGTTATGGCCAAAACAGTTTTCACCATCCAATGGTCAAAACCCCAATCGCCGTTTTCAGATCCTCCATCCGACATCGCTCGTCCTTGTGATCAAAATTAAAACAAGAACAAGCAAAACCCTACTACAGTGATCTATGAAAAAAAATGCCTATACTACCCACTCATATTATCAGTTGGGAAAAACGATTACAACATCACACAAGGGTTGCGATAGAGAAAAATATTATAATACTATGTAATGGTCAGTTTTAGAGGGACGGCAAAGCTGTGAGACATGTAGAGGACTTCAAGACATTTCCAAAACATGGATATAATAGGAAAACGGACACCCGAGTCAAATGTTATGGCCAAAACTGTTTTCTCCATCCAATGGCCAAAATCCCAATCGCCGTTTCCAGATCCTCCATCCGACATCGCTCATCCTTGCGATCAAAATTACAACAAGAACAAGCAAAACCCTACTACACTGATCTATGAAAAAAAACGCCTATACTACCCACTCATATTATCTATTGGGGAAAATTATTACAACATCACACAAGGGTTGCGATAGAGAAAAATATTATAATACTAACTGGTGGGTCAGTTTTAGAGGAATCACGAAGATGTGAGTCATGTAGAGGACTTCAAGACGTTTCCGAAACATGGTTATAATAGTAAAACGTACACCTGGGACAAAAGTTATGGCCAAAACAGTTTTCACCATCCAATGGCCAAAACCCCAATCGCCATTTCCAGATCCTCCATCCGACATTGCTCATCCTTGCGATCAAAATTACAACAAGAACAAGCAAAACCCTACTACAGTGATCTATGAAAAAAAAGGCCTATACTATCCACTCATATTATCTGTTGGGGAAAACGATTACAACATCACACAAGGGGTTGCCATATAGAAAAATATTATTATATTATCCGGTGGGTCAGTTTTAGAGGGACGGCGAAGCTATGAGACATGTAGAGGACATCAAGAAGTTTTCGAAACATGGTTTTAATAGGAAAACGGACACCTGCGTCAAAAGTTATGGCCAAAATAGTTTTCACCATCCAATGGCCAAAACCCCAATCGTCGTGTCCAGATCCTCCATCCGACATCGCTCATTTTTGCGATCAAAATTACAACAAGATTAAGCAAAACCCTACTACAATGATCTATGAAAAAAAATGCCTATACTACCCACTCATATTATCTGTTGGAAAAATGATTACAACATCACACAAGGGTTGCGATAGAGAAAAATATTATAATACTATCCGGTGGGTCAGTTTTAGAGTTACGACGAAGCTGTGTGACATGTAGAGGACTTCAAGATGTTTCTGAAACATGGTTATGATAGGAATACGGACACCCGAGTAAAAGGTTATGGCCAAAACAATTTTCACCATCCAATGGCCATTCCCCAATCGTCGTTTCCAGATCCTCCATCCGACATCGCTCATCCTTGCGATTAAAATTATAACAAGAACAAGCAAAACCTTACTACAGTGATCTATGAAAAAAAAAACCTATACTACCCACTCATATTATCTGTTGGTAAAAACGATTACAACATCACACAAGAGTTGCGATAGAGAAAAATATTATAATACTATTCGGTGGGTCAGTTTTAGAGGGACGACAAAGCTATGAGACATTTAAAGGACTTCAAGACGTTTCCGAAACATTGTTATTATAGCAAAACGGACACTCGAGTTAAAAGTTATGGCCAAAACAGTTTTCACCATCCAATGGCCTAAACCCTAATCGCCGTTTCCAGATCCTCCATTGTTAGTGTTAGTGTCCTAGAGACAATCTATTGTAAGGACATAATACTCGATGATATTCAGTTTGATTTAATATTATAGTTCACTTAATATTAATGTATGACAATACACTTGTTTGAATATTATGTTTGATTGTTTGCATTTATTCATGCAAGTGTTCCCATGAGTCATTGTTGTTATTGAGGTTGTGAGAACTCAGATGACTTAAGCATGATTCTCAAAAAGCCGAGATCAAGGATCATTAAGAATGGGATATTGATGATACAATGGAGATTGGTGTGCGATCTGCATCATACTCTTAGAGAGTGTAGTAAGATCTCACTTACTACGAGATCTTAGGTATCTCATGATGGATGAACAAATACCTTAGAGGGTATTGATATCCCATCCGAAAACCGTTTGATGTATTTCCATTTGTATGTGTCTCACGAGTGTCTCGGTTAGTGGGAGTGATGCGATACTCCTTTGACTTGAGGTTAATACGCACGACATGTGTGGGATGATGAACTTTGACCATGACCAATGCTTGCACCCTAACCATGGGTAGATAAGACTTGGTTTGAGTTCATCACGAAGTGCATGTGCGTGGTAGTTGATCCAATAATAAGATTCATTCCTCAAAGTGGATTTAGAGAGAATACTCATCTTCTCATCATAATTGGATCAAAGTCATCGACCGATGCACATCAACTTAGACTTTGTGGCTAAGTGTGACATACATGATCAATTAGTGATTGCAGATAACATGATTAAGTGCCTCTAAATTCCAACAGTGGTATTAGAGCTTCATGCTCTTGAATGATTGCATAATATTTATTTTTCGTCTGTAAATCGTTGCACAAATTCTGAATATTTTTGCCCAAAACCCTTTGATTTGGTTCTTGTTCAATCTGCTATTTACTTAAATAATCGGCCGATTGAAATTAGTAACTTCTGATTCAATTAAAACAATTAATTTTTCAACTTAATCATGTTGGTCAATTTAGGCGGCCGAAAAGTAATTTTGCTGCGAACATGTTGGTTCAGTGAGTGAAAAATCAAAATTAATATTTTAATTGAATGTGATCAACCAAATTTTGTTTTAACAATTTGGCGAGATCCATATGCTTCGTTCGAATCGCGGCAATCCGCTGCGAATAAGGCCGAACGACGGTGATCTGCTGTGAATCGGGCCGCGCGACGGTGATTCGCTGCGATCTAGCCCGGGCGACGGCGAAGTGCTTCGAGATGATCAGAGTGGCATCAATCTGTGAATTGACCCGGACAGCGGCGACCCGCTCCGTTTTTTCGCGACGGAGGCGGCGATGCGCTGTGCTTCTCGATGGCAGTCTACTGTTGTTTTCCGGAGCGGTGGTGATTTGCTGCAAATCAGCCGGACAATGGGGACCTGCTACGAGTTGATTCAGTCGACAACAATCTGATTCGCGGTGGTGCTAGGCACCGAGTCGCGATCGAGAATCGCCGGAATCTCAGCCGAGCAGCGTCGATGGCCTGCGTACCCTTGCTCCGCAACGGGGCGGCAACGATCCGCGTCGTGATGGTGCTAGGCACCGATCCCAGCCGTGAAAATTAAGGACGGTTGGACGGCGGGCGTCGGTGTTTTGTCCAGGTTGGGAAGAAGATAGATGGATGGGCCAATTCTTGTTTATGGGCTTGTTTGTACAGCCCAAGTGCAAGGACTAAGACATTCTTCATACAGCCCAAGTGCCGCCAGTCCGTTGGGCTTGTAATTGTTAATTGATGGGCCTGTTTGGCCTAGTATTCAATTTGTTAAAATTGTAATGAATTAAAATAATTAAAACAAGAAAGGATTGAGTATGTGTTGGACACGACTATCCCAGTTACCCTTAAAGATGGTACTCTAAGGCAGCCACGTTTGACGTAGCAGCTCAGAAGAAGCATCAAAAGAATGCTTCCCAGGCTCAGTGTGTGATGTTGCTCGGCATGACTCCCGAATTGCTTAAGGCAACATGAGAAAATGAGTCTCTTCTAAATGCTCAAGGATCTGAATGATCTATTTGATTCTGAATCTCGTTCTGAGATTTATGAAGTGATGAGAGATCTGTTCAAATGCCGGTTAGCTAAAGGAGAGAAGATTTCACCTCATGTGCTTAAGATGATAGACTTAATTGATAAACTTGGTAATTTAGGATTTGAGCTAAAACACCAACGTTTTCATTTATGCTATCCTCCAGTCGCTTCCGGATTCATATTTTAGCTTCATTGTGAACTACAATACGAATAAGACGGATGCGACCATGCCTGAACTTCACAACGTGCTCAAGCCTTTTTGAATTCACTATCGCTAAGATGGTGTTCAAAAGAAAGAGAGGGTAAACAAGGATGTGTGCCTCTACTGTGAGTAGAAGAGGGCACTGGAAGAAGGACTATAAGTTCTGGTTGCTGAAAAGAAGGCACTGGTTGCTTCTAGCACTAGAGCATTTATGTTTGTTATTAAGAAAGACATATCCACAAATAGCGCTAACTGCTTGGTATTAGATACCGGATGTGGCTCTCACATTTGTACGAATGTGAAAGGGCTCATGTGTCTTAGGGCAGTTAGAGCGGGTGAAGTCGTCTTACAAGTGGAAATTGAGCAATAGTTGCTACTGAACGTGTGGGGACTTATATGTTAGACTTACCTTTGGTTTTAGATTAGAACTTAATGATTGTCATTTCGTTTTTTCTATCACTCGCAAAATGTATTTGTTGCATTATGGATATGATGTTCTTAATATACAAAATAAAAGACTCAAACTTAGTAATCATGAAAACCCGACTTACTTATGACATTGTAGAACTTGATCATGTAAACGAGAAAAGAATTACAAGGTTAAGAAAGTTAGACTACTTAACCCCATTCGACTGTGAGTCTTATGGAGATTGTGAATCTTATCTCATGGGCAAGATGATCAACATACCCTTTTCTGGGAAAAGGGTGCATGCCAACGAAGTCCTAGAGCTGATCCACAACAATGTATGTAGACCATCGCCCACTCTAGCTAGGGGTCACTTCGGATACTTCATCACTTTTACTGATGATTTCTCAAGATACGGATACATGTATCTTATGAAACATAAATTTGAATCTTTTGAGAAATTCAAAGAGTTTAAGGTTGAAATAAAGAAGTAACTTGGTAAGAGTATCAAGACTCTTCGATCAGATCGAGGAGGTGAATACCTTAGCCATGAATTCATTGATTACTTGAAGTCAGATGGAATCCAGTCACAATGGACTCCTCCCGGAACACCTCAGATGAATGGTGTGTCCGTGAGGAGAAATCGAACCCTGTTAGACATGGTGAGGTTCATTGATGAGCTTTTCCTGTCTTCCAACATTCTTATGGGATATGCGTTACAAACCTCAATTTACATTCTGAATAGGATTCCGTCTAAATCGGTTGAGCATACACCATATGAACCATGGTGTGCCAATAATTCAACTTTTACACATATCGAACATGGGGTTGCCCCGTGATTGTGAAAAGGATGCTTACCGACAAGTTGGAATCCAAAGGTGAAAAGGGTTACTTTGTGGGATATCCTAAGAAAACTAGAGGATATTACTTCTATCTACCTGAGAAACAATCAGTGATTGTTTCTAGGCAGACCAAGTTCCTGGAAGAAGACTATGTCTTTTAGGAACAAGGTCGTAAGCTGATAGAACTTGAAGAAAATCAAGAAGCACAGAGTAACAAAGAGACTGAAATCTTGTCAAAGCAACATGACAAAGAATTAGTGGGAGCATTCAGCAACTTTCACGGTGGGAGTCTTTCACTAGGTGATCGTCTTTCAGACAGTGGGAGCGTAATTGGAGTATGCTTGCCAGTGCAAGAACCTCCAAGTGGGCTGAATGAGAACAACATAGTTCAAACTCCCGCCCAAGAGGCATCTGAAAGTGTAGCTGTTGAGGACTCTCCGGACATTAATGAAATCAATGCACAACAAAATTTTCACGATCAGAATGTACAGCCTGTACAACCACAACTCCGTAAGTCAATTAGGAATCGTAATCCGCCCATTATATACGGTTACCTCTTGGAGGAACTTGATAATGTGGACATACCGGATAAGGACGATCCTAATACTTATTCTGAAGCAATATCAGATATTGATTCAGGGAAGTGGCATAATGTCATGAAATTCGAGATGGACTCGATGTACACCAATCAAGTCTGGGACTTGGTTGAGTTGCCTGAAGGGTTAGACCCATAAGTTGCGATTGAGTCTTCAAGAACAAGACCAATGCAAATGGCAAAGTACAAACCTACAAAGCTAGGTCGGTGGCGAAGGGTCATAGTCAACGCGAAGACATTGACTATGACGAGACCTTCTCATCAGTTGCAAAGATCAAGTCCATTCGAATTTTACTTGCGATAGCAGCACACAATGATTATGAGATTTAGTAGATGGATGTCAAAACAACTTTCCTCAATGGGAACATTGATAAGAAAGTGTTTATAACTCAACCGGAAGGTTTTATATCTAAGTTAAATTCTAATCTAGTATGCAAACTAAAGATATCCATTTATGGATTGAAGCAACCTTCTAGGAGTTGGAATATCCGATTTGATGAAGCTATCAAGTATTTTGACTTCATCAGAAATTCAGAAGATCCTTGTGTTTATTGTAAACGAAGTGGGAATAATATTGTTTTCATAATCGTGTATGTCGATGACATATTGATTTTGGGAAACACTATCCCGTTAATGCAGTCCGTTGAAGATTGGTAGTCAAAGACCTTCATGATGAAGGATCTTTGTGAAACCTGCTACATCTTAGGGATCAAGATCCACATGGATATATCTAAGAGGATGTTGAGGCTGTCATAGTCCACCTATGTAGACAAGGTGTTGAAGTGTTTTGCGATAGAGAACTCTAAGAGAGGGTCTTTACCGGCAAATCATGGGATAAAGCTATCAAAGAAGGATTGTCCTTCTGTTGAAGCTGATATCAAGCACGTGAAAGATGTCCCATATGCATTTGCAATTGGGTCGATCATGTACGCCATGACTTGCACTAGGCCAAACGTGGCCTACGCTATCAACATCACTGGTAGATACCAACAGAATCTGGGTGAGTCTCACTGGATTGCTGTTAGGATCATTCTGAAGTATCTTAGATGAACTAAAGAATGTTTCCTTGTCTATGGTGGACAGTCAGAACTAGTAGTGACTGGTTAAGCTGACGCAAGTTTCCAATCTGATTTTGACGATTACAAATCACAGCCAAGTTACATTTCACTATCAATGATGGGGCGGTCAGTTGGAATAGTTCCAAGTAAGAGACGACCGTAGATTCGACAACCGAAGCTGAGTACATTGCTGTATCAGAAGCCTCAAGGAGGCTTTCTGGATTTTATAGTTCTTAAGAGAACTAGGGGTAGTTCCGAGTGCCAGTTGTCTAATAAACTTGTATTGAGACAACATTGGTGCGATTGGCAAGCAAAAGAACCGAGGTCGATAAGCAGTACCAGGCTTATCATTTGATCTGATAGATCATAACGATAGGAGAAATATAATTAAAATGTATTCCCACATATTTAATTTGGCAGATCCTTTCACCATAACACTGAGTGTTCATGTACACACTAGACATTTGATGGACTAGGGGTTAGCCATGTAGATGATTGACTCTAGTCCAACTGGGAGATTGTTAGTGTTAGTGTCCTAGAGACAATCTATTGTACAAACATAATACCAGATGATATTCAGTTTAATTTAATGTTATAGTTCACTTAATATTAATGTATGACAATACACTTGTTTGAATATTATGTTTGATTGTTTGCATTTATTCATGCAAGTGTTCTTATGAGTCATTGCTGTCATTGAGGTTGTGAGAACTCAGATGACTTAAGTATTGTTGGTCCCGGTGAAAAACCCATGAAATGCGGAAAAATCATGAAATGCATATAAAATAGGGGTGAGGGAATGGTGATTCCAAGTTTTTTGCTTATAAGTCCATGTGTTGTGTTTTGCTTATAACCAAATGCATATGACAAGATAAGAACATAAAGCAATAAAGAACACAACAAAGTATAGTGGTTCAGAGACTCAAGCTCCTACATCCACTCTCCCTGTTGCTAGGGAAATTCCTTCAATCGGGACTTATCACCCTTCACGGGATCGCCTACAAGCTTTTAGGCTAACTCGCTGTAGCTTACTCATTTCTTCTACATTTGAGTTTTCTGGCTGACTACTCTGCAGCTTACTTACTCAAACACACACAAGCTTTCTGACTACCACAAGTAGCTTACTAACTTCTTCTCTAGAGTTTTCTGGCTGACTACTCTGCAGCTTACTCACTCTTTGCAACTCCAACAATCACACAAACTACCTAACAATAGGGTTTGGGTTGGTGTCTCCAACTAGGTTGAGATTTTCCCTTACATTTGTTTAGCCTCAATGCTAAGGTTGGGAAAATCTCTCTAAGCTTAGGATATATCTTGGGTTGCTTAGATTGGGTTTAAGAACACTCTTGAATATATTTGTATATCTACAGACTTGTGTTCTATGGTGGAAATAATTGAGTATGTGTCTTCTTAGCTCTGTAGCATCTTTTGCCACATTCTCTACACTCTCCACACTTTTCACATACTCCACACTTTCCACGCTTTAGAATGATGAAATACCTTGTATTTATAGTGTGGATTTGAATGTTACCGTTGGAGAGAATCACATTCAAATCCATACTATTCTGTAAGTTCTGCAGCTTTTTCAGGCTGGTTGTCTTTCTCTCATTGGTCCACGTCAGCTGAATCTAACGGCTATATTCTTCAGTTTCTTCTGAGTCTTCAGGATTCTCCGAGTCTTCAGGTTTCTCTGAGTCTTCAGGATTCTTTGAGTCTTCAGGATTCTCTGAGTCTTCAGGTTTCTCTGAGTCTTCAGGTTTCTCTGAGTCTTCAGGATTCTTGATTCAGCAGACTTCTCTTCAGAGGACCTTGTCTGATCAGGCATACTGACACTCAGGCTTACTGAGTTCAGCTCTTCTGACTTCAGACATCCTGGCCCTCAGGTTACTTTTACTCACTGACCCTCAGGTCACTTGACTCAGGCTATCTGATTTCTTCTTGCCTGATCTGATCAGCTCGCTTGATTAGATCAGCATATCTTCAGGTCAACATATCAGGATAGCATTAGGTCATTTGCATCAGGTTAGCACATCAGGTTATCTTATCTGATCTCGATCACGTCTGATCTTGATCAGTCTCATCTGCTCCTCATCTGATCTGCAACCTTCTCTTCTGATCTTCTGGTCAGTTTCTTTCTGATTAGCTTGTCTGCTCTTCTGATTACCATATCAGCTCGACTGTTCTTCTGATCACCTGATCAGGTCTGTTCTGGTCATCTGATCTTCTGATCAGCTGGCTTAGTTTTTCTTCTCTTCTGATTTTGCACAGCTCATCAGTTAACTCCAGAACTCATCTTACTCATCTGATCTTGATCAGTCTCATCTGCAGCCTCGTCTGATCTCGATCATCTACTTCTGATTTCGTGAGTTCCCCCTCAGCTTTGTTCTCTCGTATCCTCTCAACTTGTTATCTGTAAGTTAGCTTGAATAACACAAGTTGATAATGTTTTGGCATAATTCATCAAAACTAAAATATCCCAACAAGTATGACTCTCAAATAGCCCCGATCAAGGATCATCAAGAATGGGATATTGATGATACAATGGAGATTGGTGTGCGATCTGCATCATACTCTTAGAGAGTGTAGTAACACTTACTACGAGATACTAGGTATCTCATGATGGATTCACAAATACCTTAGAGGGCATTGATATACCCATCCGAGAAACCTTTTGATGTATTTTCACTATATGTGTCTACAGGTGTCTCGGTTAGTGGGAGCGATGCGATACTCCTTTGACTTTAGGTCAATACGCACGACATGTGTGGGATGACGAACTTTGACCATGATCAATGCTTGCACCCTAACCATGGGTAGATACGGCTTGGATTGAGTTCATCACGAAGTGCATGTGCGTGGTAGTTGAGCCAAGAATAGGATTCATTCCTCAAAGTGGATTTAGAGAGAATACTCATCTTCCCATCATAATTGGATCAAAGTCATCGGCTGATGCACGTCAACTTAGACTTTGTGGCTAAGTGTGACATACATGATCAATTAGTTATTGGAGATAACATGATTAAGTTAGTTTAATAGACACTTCATCATGTTCAAGACTTAATCGAGTATTCGCGAATGAAATGAGGAAATCGTAATAGCCCATGTTTCAGTTGCAGGTAGTTGCACGTTTCTCGCAACGTACCTCATATATTGAGAATGTCTGATTTATTGTCTAGGGTTCAATTAAGACCGTTAGGTTGACTAATCGCTCGATATATGAGGGCCTATGTGTCACACAACAAGTAGTTCCTTTTTACGGATTATAGTTGGTTGATTAAATGTTAAATTGGATTTAATATTTAATTTATGGAGAAGTAATTAATAATAGATTAATTTGGAATTAATTATTATTAATATTTAATTAAATTGGATTTAATTAAATAAGAATTCCCAATAATTATATTTGGAATATAATTGTAGGATTTAATGTATATGGAAATAAATCGTAGAGATTTTCATATAAGGCATTTAAATCCGTAGAGATTTTATATGTGTGCTTTAGGAAGAGGTTTATGTAGAACAACCTCCAGGATTTTGTCAGAATGACCAAGTTTACAGGCTCAGGAAAGCCTTGCATGGTCTGAAGCAAGCACCCAGAGCATGGTATGATACTCTTTCTCAGTTTCATACTGACCATGGCTTTATCAAAGGAACTGTTGATAGAACTTTGTTCAGAATAGAAGATGGGAAGAATATCTTACTAGTTCAGATTTATGTGGATGACATCATATTTGGATCTCCAAATCATCTGATGTGTGAGAAGTTTCCCGCTCTGATGAAAGGAAAGTTTGAGATGTCTATGATGGGGAAGATGAATTTCTTTCTAGGACTTCAGGTGAAACAGACTAAAGAAGGAATATTTATCAATCAAACAAAACACACCAGAGATCTGAGTGCTAAGTATGGTGTACAAAATTGCAATGCAGTTAGAATTCCTATGAATACTAACTACAAGATGGATCCTGATCCTGAAGGCAAATCAGTAAATCATACTGATTATAGAGGGATCATTGGATCATTGCTATATCTCACAGCAAGTAGGCCTGATATTACCTTTGCCGTTGGGATATGTGCAAGATACCAAGCTAATCCTAAGGCTAGCCACATGGAAGCTGCCAAAAAGATTTTGAAGTTTCTTAAAGGCACTGTGAATAGAGGATTATGGTATCCCAGTGATGATAACCTTGAATTAACTGGTTATTCAGAAGCTGACTATGGTGGATGTTGAATTGACCGGAAATCTACTACTGAAACTTGTCAATTTCTTGGAAGTAAACTGATATCATGGTTTTCAAAGAAACAGACCTCAGTAGCAACCAGTACTACTGAAGCTGAATACATGGCTGCAGGAAGCTATTGTGCACAGATTCTTTGGCTCAGACAACAATTGAGGGATTATAAAGTTGTAGCCAATGAAGTACCTATATTTTGTGACAATAATAATGTAATTGCTATTACACAAAATCCAGTATTGCACACCAGATGTAAGCATGTTGATATCAGACATCACTTCATCAGAGATCATGTTGAGAAGAAGGATATCAGAATGGAGAAAATTCATACTGATAAACAGAGAGCTGACATACCTTTGGCTGAATCAAGATTTCAGGAACTATCAGTTGAATTTGGTATGTTGGATCCATATGAATAAAGTAATCTGAAAAATTGAAGATTCTCAGATGCATGAAGTTTTTCAGGATTCACTGAAAAACTCAGGATAAAATATGGTTTTCTTCACTGAGTTTTGGGAAACTCAGTAACCTTAACTCAGTTATAAAAAATACTGAATTTTATCAAGGTCAAAACCCAGTAAGACTAATGATCAAAATTAGTCCGAAGAAGTTGACTCGTGCACTTCATTTATTGTGTAACTGACTCTCAGTTAATCATTGGACATAAATGATAAAACACCGGAGGAAATAAATGGGTGGGACGTTTGAAATTCTGGAGGAAAAGTCAACAGTCTGCAAAACCATTATTCATTAATCACCAATAAGGATATATTGGCGGCCTGTACCTTCAAAATCGTCCTTTCAAATACCCAATTTTAAGCCTAAATTAATCTTAATCATCGATTCCTTAATCTACACGATTATCCTTGGATCAAAACTTTTCCAAGATATATACCCCTTTCAAACTTCCATTAAAACCTTATTTCAAAAACTTTCATCTTCACGATACTCTGTTTTCCAAAAATATCCCATTAACTCAAATTCTCTGCTATTTCCAAAAATCCTTCACAAAAATCATCAAATGACGTTCACTATCTTTGACAAACTTGTTATTTCCAACAAACCCTAGTATGAGAATGTTGTTTCTCTGGAAGGTACAGTAAATGCGGCACACGAGGAGAAAGCACTGCATATGATCCAGTAGGCAAAACTCACTTGTTTGGTTGGAAATCGACTTGTGACCGAATACTCACGAGAGGTAATCGAATTCGTCGCTAATATGTAACTTGATGAAGATAACTGCATAGACTCTAGGATTACCATCTCTCATTTGGTTCGTGGTGAGAAATATGTGGATTTTGTTAGGGAATTATATATTATCCCTAAGAACTTGAATGACGTATATGAATTGAATGATAGAGGGGAGGATCCTACTTTGTATATGATGGGTAGGGAGCAAGAGTACTTGGATTGGATTATTGAAACCCCTGTGAAATTTGAGGCCACATTAAACAAGAAGCATTTGAAACCAAAATATCGGGTGCTTCTTGACATTATGAGCAAATGCCTCATGAGCTAGTCTGGAAGCTTTGAGCAAGTTAGTAAACCAAAGCTGAGGTTGATGGTAGCCATTGAAGACTCTCCTTCAAAGGAATTTAATTGGCTATATTATTTAATTAAGGTGGTGAGTGATCAAGCTGAGCATGTTAAAAAGGAAGATGACATTGTGGTGATCAAAAGAAAGATCTTGCATGCAACCAACATTGCCTTCATCTTGGAAACCTGCAGGGAAGAGGAAGATAATTTTGCTGATTCAAAGGCCTTTCCAGTGTCCAAAATCTTGTTCAGATCAACCAAGAATACTCTAAGGGGAAGGAAAGAAAAGTCTACTGAGTCTCAGGAGGAGACTGCCGAGGAAGAGGTTGAGGAGGATACTTCAGTGGTTGAGCCAATCAGGGAAACCAGACAAACCACTCAGAAATCCACCGAGGTAAGTGAGGAAGAAGTTAAGCAAGCTAGAGGGAAAGCCCTGATGAAAATCAAAAGGGAGAAAGGAGAAAAGCTGAAGAAAGAGGCATTGGCACCTCAAAAGCGAAAAAGGCTTCATACTATTGCTGAGAAGGAGGCCAGTGAAATTGAAGAGACTTAAACTGAAGCTCAGCAAGGGTTGAAATCTCCACTTCAAGTTCTTGCTCAAGTTGTGAAAAATGTTCAGGAGCAAGAAACTGAGGAACATGTATTCTCAGAAGTACTTGAAACTTCCCTGAGCACTGACAAAATTTCTCAGGAAATATTTAAGGGACCTCAGATCACTTCTGAAGAAGGTCAAGATCATGTCACAACCAATCAACCTTCAGAACAATCAGAAGTTCAGGAACTACTGAACCTGGATGCCCTCCTGAATGAACCATTTCTTGATCCCTCAGCTCTACAACTCATCCAATCAGAGCATGATGTTCCAGAGAGTCCTGAATTGAAGAAGGGCGAAGCAGAAGAAACTGAATGGTGAAGCAAGGGGGAGCAGTTCGTCCTAGACAGATATCCTGAGTTTAACGCATATCCTGACCTGCAGGATGTTTTCTTTAGACTCAGGACAACGGTCTATATCCTGAACCAGACACTCCCGGAGATGCTGAACATAGCCTCCTTCAGAGGAGAGGATTGGTGGAGTGCTTAGATTGCTGCTTTGACAGAGTTCTTAGGTTTCAGGAAGACCAAGATTAGGATGAAAGTTCTGATTTTGATGAGCTTGTGAAAAGGAAGGTGGCTGAGAAGAGGAATGCTGAGGCTGGTGAATCCAGTTTCCATAATCAGGAAGAAGAAAGGGATCAGGGAGGAGTAGGAGGAAAAGAAGCTGAACAAGAGAAACAAGCTGAGAGAGAAATAGAGAAAGAAACTCAAGCTGAACAGCCTGATGTCAGACAATCTCAGACTGAAGTTAGCACTCTTCAGGTACCTTTTGGCACTATTGTACATTATGCCAAAGTTACTGAAGTACCTAGCTTTAAATCTGATGTTTATGATATGCAGACTGAGGCTCGTTTGGAGCACCCAGCTCAGATGGAAACTGTTGTACAACCTCCAGTGATTGACTTAACTCCAATCCTGGATGGGCTGAAGAAGATAGAGCCAGTCATGGAGACAATGACTCAGATGGAGTTGGTTCTGGTTGATCAATCTTAGAAAATGGAGAACCTGAGTTCATCAACTGACATACTTCAACTCCAAACTACTCTCTCAGATAAGATGGCAGTTCTAGATGAGAAGATTGATGGAGTAGGGAAAGAGCTCAATGCAAACATGGAGCAACAGTACCAGGCCAGAACTACATATCTTGAGGCCAAACTGGTTTAGAAGAATGATCAGATGATCAAGACAGTTGTTGAGGAAATGAGCACTCTGCTCATGACCAAGATGACAGAGATGATGCACGACGCCTTCTGAAAACAGTTTGCTCCACTTTCAGATGAATTTTCAATGGCCAATAACTACATGATGAGACTGGAAGATGAGCATGATCAGCTGGCTGGGAAGTGCGCAGTTTAGGCAAAGAACAATACTATATGGATACTGCATTGTCCCAACTTCTCCCCCAAGGTATGATGCCAAAAAGGGGAAAGACCAAGTTCAAAAGGAAAATTGGATAAGTTGTTGGCACAGACCTTGGAGAAGAAAGCCCAGGAAGAAGCTGAAGCAAAGAAAATCTTAGATGCTCTGAGTGAGATTGAAGCCACTGAGAAATTGAAATTCAATGAAGTTGAAGAACCTGGCCGCACTCAGACATCAGAACAGACTGCTCAGGAAATCGTAGAAGAGAAAATGATTGAAAGGAGAAGGGTTGAAACAAGCAAGGCTGGTGAAGCCCAGGCTAGATCGGAAAAGAGGAAGGCTGTTACTTTTGTGGAACCAGAGAAGAAGAAGCCAAAAGTAGCAAAGACTACTCATATGATATTGATTATTGATTATTGATTTTGATGAATCAGAGGAAGAACCTGAGAAAGCTGAACCTGAAACACAACCAGAAACCTTCGATACAAAGAAGACTCTGAAAGCCCTGCAAATTGAAAAGGAGAAAAGAACTGTTGCTTCAGTATCTGGTGCTCCATTGATTAAAAAGAAGAAGGAAGAAGAGCATAAAATAAGGGGTGTCTTCAAAAAGTTTATCAGCAAGAGGAGAGGCACTGAGAAAACTCAGAAATGGCCGCACATTGATAAATGGATACCTTTACAGATCAATGATGCATGGGAGGAAATCAAGAGAACCTTCTGGTTCTATTATGAGATTCTGAGGGAATGGAGAGGGAGTAGCTCAGATAAGAATGAAGCATTCATTGAATATCCGTTGACATTCTATCCCGAGTATCTGCAAAAATGGATCAACTTGGCAGATGAGAGTAATACTAAGATTGTAGCTCCAGGGACATACATGTACCCAACTCCTAGGTTTGAGAATGGCTTTGTGACATCTCTCAAGAAATTGCTCAGTATGCCCTCTAACTAGGCCTGACAGGAAACAACCCAAAGATTATCAAGAAAAGATACTATGGGATGTTCAACTTGGAAGTGCCAGCGGATGAAATTGAAAAAGACTGAAGACTATGTACTTCTGAATGCTTTCTTTTAACTTTCATTGTACAATGTAATTCTCACCCTCCATCGATGAAAAGTTTATCTTTTGTGATTGAATAAGATAATATCTCATTATCTTTTTACATGTTCTTACTTATCTAATATGTCATTTGAATGTAACAAATAACTGAAACCTGAGTGATAGGTTAAGTTTTTTTTTTTTGTAACAAGATGGTTTTGGCATCATCAAAAAGAGGGAAATTGTTGGGAGATGAATTTAATAAGATATTGATTAGATCCCAAAAACTCCAAAGTATGACATGATCAGGATAATCTTGATAGCATGAGTCAAGTTTCAGTATAGAATAATTCAGGAAAATCTGCACAATGTATAGTCAGCAGATATTACTCAAAAAATACTGAAGACCCAGAAGATGCTGAAGACTCTGATAATGTTGAAAGACTCAGAAGTATACTGAATACTCAGAAGAATCCTGAAAACTCAGAAGACTCTGAAAGCTCAGAAGAATCCTGAAGATCGAAGAATCCTGAAGACCGAAGATCCTGAAGACTGTTTTGTACTGAACTAAAAGGACCCTGAACCACTATCTTAATGAAATAGTGTTATGTTCATTCCTAGTACAAACAAACAGAATGTTACACATTTGTGAACATTAAGGAACATATCAGCTCAAAAAGGTCAACATAAATAAAGCCGTTTGTTTGTCTCTGCTCAAAGAAAGATTTCAGCCAATGAGGAGGCAACAACAACGTACCTTACTGACACTGAAAGAGACAGCTCACTGAAGATATGTCAGGTCTGATATCTTTCAGTTCAAAGAAGTTGGTGAATGGCTACTTGGCTGCATATTTCCTAAAACATGCAATGGTGTCGTTCATCAATAACCAGAAGAGGAAACCCTCTATGCTATCTCTTCAAACGGATAGTTTTTTCAAGAGTGACCTTGGTAAGTTGCCTATAAATACCAGTGACCTTCACCATTGAAAGGTTACGGGAAATCAAAGCAACTCCAGAGCTCATTCGTATTCTTGCAAATTGAAGCACTCGAAAAACCTAAGATTTCCCAAGTGTTTCACATTGAAGAGAGCTCATTTCACTAAACCTAGAATTGTTATATATCCAAAGCTTAGTAGAGATATCCCAGCCTTTGCATTTGTTCTTATTGTAAAGGATATCTCACCCTAGTTGGAAACCAACCCAACCCAAACCCTTTTGTTAGGTAGTTTGTGTGATTGTTGGTGAGAAAGAGTTGTAAAGAGTGAGTAAGATGCAGTTGAGTTCAGCTAGAGAACTATAGAGGAGAAGTTAGTAAGCTACTTGTGGTAGTCTGAAAACTTGTGTGTGGTGAGTTAGTAAGCTGCAGTAGTCAGCTAGAAAACTCAAGGTAGAAAAGTTAGTAAGCTGTGTATTCAGCCTGAAAACTCTAGGTGATAGTGTGTTAAGGAATTTCTCTGAAGATCAGAGAGAGTGGACGTAGGAGATTTGCCTCTGAACCACTATAATTTGTTGTGTTGTTTACTTTCTGTACTAAATTTTAACTGTTGCATATTTTCACTGAAAGCATACTGATTTTCCCGATATTCAGTTGAAAACAATTCACTGAACTTGCATCAAACTTGATCACAGCCTTAACCACTATTTTACTAAGGAAAGGAGTTTCAGCAATATAAAACGAGTATAAACTTAGGGCCAACACATTCCGCACTCTTGATTAGCTAGAACAGATAGTTACCAAACTGAATCAACTCTATCTGAGTATTCAGTAAGATAATTATCTGATCCAAGCTTCTCAGGATCTCTGATAAATTCAATGATCGGTTGTCTAATCTGAAACCTCTTTGAAAAGTTCCAGATCACCGTCTCGAGACACTTTGACTTAGGGCAATTTGTGCTTCTCAGGGAAAAATTCTCAGGACATCCTGACCCTTCTGATCTCTGTAAAGAAAAGTTTTAAAAATAACTGAATACGTGTATTCCCCCCAATACACGTGTAAGGCTCGTTTGCACCGGGACCAACACTCATCCTTACGATCAAAATTACAACAAGAACAAGTGAAACCCTACTACAGTGATCTATGAAAAAAAATGCCTATACTACCCACTCATATTATCTATTGGGAAAAACGCCTATACTACCCACTCATATTATCTGTTGGGAAATATTATAATACTATCCGGTGGGTCAGTTTTAGAGGGATTTCGAAGCTGTGAGTCATGTAGAGGACTTCAAGACGTTTCCGAAACATGGTTATAATAGCAAAACAGACACCCTAGTCAAAAGTTATGGCCAAAACAATTTTCACCATCCAATGGCTAAAACCACAATTGCCGTTTCCAAATCCTCCATCCGATCTCGCTCATCCTTGCGATCAAAATTATAACAAGAACAAGCAAAACCCTACTACAGTGATCTATGAAAAAAAACGCCTATACTACCAACTCATATTATCTGTTGGGAAAAACGATTACAACATCACACAAGGGTTGCGATAGAGAAAAATATTATAATATTATATGGTGGATCAATTTTAGAGGGACGTCAAAGCTATGACTCATGTAGAGGCCTTCAAGACATTTCCGAAACATGGTTATAATAGCAAAACGGACACCTGAGTCAAAAGTTATGGCCAAAACAGTTTTCACCATCCAATGGCTAAAATCCCAATCGCCGTTTCTAGATCCTCCATCCGACATCGCTCATCCTTGCGATCAAAATTACAACAAGAACAAGCAAAACCCTACTACAGTGATCTATGAAAAAAAAATGCCTATACTACCCACTCATATTATCAGTTGGGAAAAACGATTACAACATCACACAAGGGTAGCGATAGAGAAAAATATTATATTACTATCTAGTGGGTCAGGTTTAGAGGGACAGTGAAGTTGTGAGACATGTAGAGGACTTTAAGGCGTTTCCGAAACATGGTTATAATAGCAAAACGGACACCCGAGTCAAAAGTTATGGCCAAAATAGTTTTCACCATCCAATGGCCAAAACCCCAATCGCCGTTTCTAGATCCTCCATCCGACATTGCTCATCCTTGCGATCAAAATTACAACAAGAACAAGCAAAACCCTACTACGGTGATCTATAAAAAAAAATGCCTATACTACCCACTCATATTATCTGTTGAAAAAAGATTACAACATCACACAGGGGTTGCAATAGAGAAAAATATTATAATACTATCCGGTGGGTTTTTTTTAGAGGGCGGAAAAATATTATAATGTATGTATCGCCTAAAAGTCTAAGTTGTTCCACCTTTCAGAGGGTGGCCGTGGTAACCTATTTATACTATGTCTCCACCCCTTGGGTGAAATTTACATAAGGAATAATCCACCTTTCAGGGCTAATATCGGGAACCATTAGTCTCGCCATGACAGGCCAGACATCGTCCATCTTCAGCGTGCGCCAATCGTGGAGCGGATGTGGAGGGCAGATTAGTGGCGTGTTGGGGGCTGTCATTGACCACGTGAACTGTATAGTTATGGGTTGGTGCAGTCGCTCCGGCTTCGAGGATATAAAGCGGAAATCGCATCGCGATTTCCCAAAGCCGCCGACTACCCGAAGGTTGACCTTTGTGACTTTGGTCTTGTGGGAATTCGTTGGGATCCTTGGTCCCTTGCGAGGTTGCTTCATGCAGTCTTTGTTGGATTGTTTATGATCCTTCGTGCCCAGGTGGGAGGTTGGGTTTATCCATGCTATAACAATTGCCCCTTAAGTTGAGGTCTCTTGTTCCGAGAAGGGACCTTGGCTTGACACATGGACTAATTGGTAGAGAATAATTGGTCTTGTCTCTGAACTTCCGCAGTTGCTTTCACCATCTTGCCTTTGCCTTTCTTTCTCCTCAGAGTTTGCTCAGGATCATCTCGTTCGTCTTCTTCAGCTAATTTCATAGCGAGTTCAAGGCTCTTGGCCTGATCATCAGTTTCCATTCTTTTCTGTACGAACGAAGAGAAGTCTTCAATCTTGTCGACTCTGGCAATAACCGCTGAAAGAGCAATCTTCTGCTCAGTGATCTCTTTGCTATGTTGCTCCACAGTTACTTTCACTTCAGCAACAAGATCAGTAGATGGAGTGGCTTTAGGCAAGTCAGATACAGTGGTTTTTGGTAGAGATGCAATTGTAACCAACTGTGTCTGTTTTTCTTTCTTCTCCTTATTCTCTTGTCCTTCCCCCTTTTTGGTTTCATCAAAGAGGTTGGACAGCCTGCGATTCAGAGCAATGAACTGCCGTGTGATATCCTCTCTGAGTTCCTCAACAAGAAGAGGAGTGATCTGAGTGGTGGCAGAAGATGCAGGAGTTAAAAAGCGTCTGAGAGCAAATTCGATGTCCTTTCTTGCTCGTTCAGTAGAAGCTGCAAAGTGTTTCCAACCCATATCCATGTGGTTGTTAGTTTTCTCCAAGGATGCCCAGACATTTTCCAGTAGCACCTGTGTCTCATTGAGCATGTCTGTCTGAACTTTGAGATTATCAGACTGTAGATTGAGCTTCTCTGCAAGAGGATTTACTAGTTGCATTACTTCAGAAAGGATGGCATTATGCATCCCAACTGTGTGACTTCTTTCTCTGTCAACCAGTTTTGCTTGCTCTTCTTCAAACCGCTTCATCAGATCTGCTGTGAGTTGTAAATTTGTCTTCAATAGCAGCCTTGATCCCATCCTGAATCTTCTCAATATAAAGATCTAGGGTATCGGAGCTCAGCATAGCAGTCTGGTCAGATGTTGAAGCCTTGCCAAGTCGGGTCTCATCTGCAGCACCCATTCTTGGTTCATCGGCATCTCCCTCATGATCTGTAGGAGGTTGAACCGTTTCCTCCCTGTTATTAGCAATTCTGAACCTTTCATGAATCAACCATCTGATATCATCATCAGAGGCCAATTCAACAGCGCTTTCTATCCCAGCGTTGTTCAAGCACTTCATCTCCAAGTCTACACAGAAATCAGATCCCAGAGTTGTCATGAGGATCAGAAATTCCTCGATGTTTTTCAGTCTGGGTGATCTGATTGGTGAGGGTGAGGGTGAGAATGTTTTGTGAGGAGAAGGCGATATTTTCTCTTCAGGTAGGAGGCTTTGACATTCATCGTAGTCTCCTTGTTTGCTGGTCTCAACAGTTCGGCTTCAAGAAAGTCCTTCTCACCTACATCAGTCGTGTATGTCTCTGGGTTGATGCTTCCTCCAGTTAGACCGAAGATCCTCTGGAGATCATCATTCGACACTCGTACTTCTAGTCCACCAAAGGAAGAAATCAGGTTAGCATCAATGTCCTCATCCCTCTGTAGATTGTATAGAAACTCTAGAGCTTCATGTGTGTGGACCATTATCGTTCAAGTCCGCACGCTTACAAGCACTCCAGAATTTCCAGCGATTCAGGATCTGAGGTGATTGAGAATACTACATACTTCTCATTAATGATATCTTTCTTCATTGATGCAAAGTTGCAGAACTTTTTCCCTTGGCCCTGTCGTGGAACAAGATATGCCATTTCTGTATGATATGCAAATTGATGTTAGTTTGAGTAAATTATTTCAATAAACTCAGTCAAACCAGTAATCTAAGCATCAATTAAGCAAGTAAGCGTATAGATCGAATATAAATTACAGAAACATAGCATCATGACTTGTAAACCTAGTGACCAGAGAGAATTGAAATCATGCAGTATTTAAATGAGAAATTACCAGATATTGATTCGTAGGATTGAGAAATCGTGAAAATAGAATCAATTGATTTTTGAAAGTAAATTTCTGAAGATTTTGAAAGTTTTGATCTTTTAAGAGAGTTTTGAGAAGACGAAGTAGTGGAAAGAAGTTTTCTGAGAAAGATTTGGATATATAGTATGCGAGGGAAAACCTTTTTGCACAACTTTCCAAAGGTACTCAAGTGTCCGTGTTTTGAAATCAGTGGCTGAGATTAGTCGGCTGATAAAGTTTTAATCGCACGGTTGAGAAAAGTAGTCTTCTCGTATTTCGGACTCGAAAATTCGCAATAAAATGCATTAAATACACATTCCCATGTCCGCATTAAATGTTTTGGCATGCGTCATAAAATTAAGAGAAGGCAGGGTGAAAATCAATTTAAATAATGCATATAAGATGTTCAGAAAGGGATAAATAAGAAACGTATCTGATTGATTGATATTGTAATCAACCAGTTACCACTGTGATCTGATCTGGTACTTGTTGACCTTACTGATGGTAGCCTTTAGTATTTCCCAATAATATTCCACTCATCTGATCAGATTCCTGTTTGATCCACTTCGTTACTTATCTGATCCACCTATTTGATCCACTTATCTGATACTCTTATCTGATCCACTTCGTCCTTCATTCTTCTTCTATCCAGGTCGCATTTTCTATGCACTTAAGTCATACTACCGCCAAAACATTTACTTCGGGGAGTCATAAAGTCGCCTCGATTCCCAAATCGGCGCGATTTGACATTCCGTAATAATGGCATAGATACGTTGTGATTACTCACACCGTCAACTCATCCAACCATTAGCCGCATGTTCCTTACGCGTTGTCGATGCAAATTTCTCTTAAGGTCTTCTGAGAAAATAAATTTTCATTTATACCCCTGAATTTCTCCTATAAATTGACCTGGGGTGTTAGGCAATCAACACAACATAAACCATTCATCTTCTTTAGCTTATACTTCATGCTTTTCGATGAATTCCTTATTTCCGGTGAAACTTCCGGCGAAAACCTTTAACCCTTTTCCAATGAATTCAGCTTCTCAAATTAACCCTGGTGTTCCTTCACACTGCTTTCGTCGTCATAGAAGATTACACATACGATCAATGCAAAGCTTCTTTACCACCAAGACGGCGGATCTGCTATAGCAAATGAGAAGGCACTTCTCCTAACCGTATACACCTTGTGTGCCTATCGAGATGACGGAATAAGCATCAACAGACGTAGTCTGAAACAAAACATGGGTTTGGTATACGATCTTGATCAGACAATAGCTGATCTTCGTATATCAAACTCAATTTTTGCATGCGACACTAGTGGCCGTATGGTCCTTGTGACCAAACTTGTGGCACTGTGTCCCATTTAACAGCTGGAGAGCCCATTGATTTTAGGTCTAGGGGATCCTGGCTTAGACATCCTTCATGGCCGCTCTCGCTCCTCACTCCGAAGCTCTGACGGTGGCTCAGGATTCTAGAAGCCTCTCACGCCCCTTTTAGGGTCGGGGGATAATGAGAGCATCAAGCTCTAAAATCTTTAAAGCCTCTCTCCCCCTCACCCTCCCTACCTTGGGTTAGGCTTAGAGTTTATGGTTTATGGTTTATGTAATGACCTCCGGGTCTTCTTGTACTTGTAGCTTGTAATGTAGATCTGACCTCCGGGTCCTTATCAATGAAAAGTTCTATTATTTCGTTGTTGTGTTGCCTCTTCTGACTTTTGCGATTTGTAGCCTTAAACTTATACGACTTGCTTGTTGACCGTAGCTTTAATCGACTTATAAAGTATATTCTTCCAATCTGATCAGTTCCCCCTTAATCTGATATATCTTGAACTGATCGGCTCCTTGTCTGATCTTCAGATCGGCTCCTTGTCTGATTGTCTGACCGGCTCCTTTTTCTGATCTTCAGATCGGCTCCTTGTCTGATTTTCAGATCAGTTGATATTCCTAACTCAACTGATTCCTCTTAACCTGGTTAGTCTTTTAACCAACTGGTTCTGGAGACCAGTCCACCAACCATTTTTGGTGCACTTTCTCTGAGATCCAGAAGCCCTAGCTCGTTGCATAATTCTCTGAATTTGATCTCAGCTAGCGGCTTAGTTAAAATATCAGCTTTCTGCCTGTCAGTATGGATCTTTTCCATTCTGATATTCTTCTTTTCAACGTGCTCTCTGATGAAATGGTGTCAGACATCCACATGCTTGCATCTTGTATGTAGAACAGGATTCTGAGTGATTGCAATAGCACTATTACTGTCACAGAATATAGGTACGTTCTTAGCTACGATGTTGTAGCCATATATCCCTCAGCTGCTAACTTAGCCAGAGCAGTTGGGAACAACAGCTTCCTGCAGCCATATATTCTGCTTCAGTAGTAGATGTCACAACTGATGTCTGCTTCTTCGAGAACCAAGAGATCAGTTTATTTCCCAGAAACTGACATGTACCTGAGGTTGACTTCCTGTCGATTCTGCAACCTCCGTAATCAGAATCAGAATACCCACTAAGCTCTAGATTATCATCTGATGGGTAAAATAAACCAAGGTTTACTGTCCCCTTCAGATACTTAAGAATCCGCTTAGCAGCTTCTAGGTGGCTTTGCATTGGATTTGCTTGAAATCTGGCACATACACCTACTGCAAAAGTGATATCTGGTCTGCTGGCAGTCAGGTATAGTAGAGATCCAATGAGAGCCCTATATTCTTTCTGATTAGTTTTCTGACCGTCCTCATCTGGATCCATCTTGAATCCGGGCATCATGGGAATTCTGGCTTCCTTACAGTGTTGAACTTCAAACATGGCCAATAAATTCCTTGTGTACTTCGCTTGGCAGATGAATATCCATTCAGCACTCTGCTTGACCTGTAAACCCAGAAAGTAATTCATCCGACCCATCATGGACATCTCGAACTTCCCTTGCACCAATTTGCTGAACTTCTCACATAGCTTCTTGTTGGGAGATCCGAAGATGATGTCGTCCACGTAAATCTGAACCATCAAAATATCTTCTCCATCTTCTATTCAGAATTAGATTCTGTCCACTATTCCTTTAGTGAAACCGCTGTCTATCAAGAACTGAGAGAGTGTATCATACCAAGCTCGAGGAGCTTGTTTCAGGCCATAAAGAGCTTTCCTTAAACGGTACACTTGGTTGCCTTTTTCAAAGCCTGGAGGTTGTTCAACATAAACTTCCTCTGCCAGTACCCCGTTTAAGAATTCACTCTTTACATCCATCTGATAAACAATGAACCCTCTGTGGGCAGCATATGCCAGAAACAGCCGAATGGCTTCTAGGCGAGCGACTGGTGCAAAGGTCTCATCATAATCAATTCCTTCTGATTGTGAATACCCCTTAACAACAAGTCTTGTCTTATTCCTGGTTATGACATTATTCTCATCTCTGTTGTTCTTGAATACCCACTTCGTGCCAATTACGTCTTGATGAGTTGGTCTGTCCACCAGTTTCCAAACTTGATTCCTCTAAAATTGTTCCAGTTCTTCTTGCATGGCTAGAATCCAGCTTGCGTCTTGTAGAGCTTCCTCTACTGTAGTTGGTTCCTTCAAAGACAGATAACAACAATACATGGCACTTTCACCAATCTGATGTCTAGTTTTGACTCTATCAGATTGGTCTTCGATAATCAGATCAGTTGGATGACTGGTAATCCAGGTCCTACTTATCTGATTTGCGTCTATTTGGAGAACATCATCCACTTCTGATAGTAATTCATTACTAGTGATTGGGAGTGGTGCGGAATTATGATCCACTTGATAAGAACATGTCTCAGCTGATGTTGGACTCATCATGTGCTGATGTCTGTTCGTAGGAACTTCAAGAGTTCCCCCTGAACCAGATGGTTCAGTTGATATTGTCTCAGTTGTACCAGCTTCTTCACTGACAGTTGTGCGTACCTTAGGGTCTAATTGACCTGGTGAATCGGCAAGATCAAGTTCTGGGATATACACTGTTACGTGTTCAGATTCTTTCTCCTTAATACTTAGCTGATCCATTATCTGCGTATCTGGTACCGGTTGATCTGGTACTGCTTGTTCTGATGCAACTTTCTCTTATTCAGAAGATGTCTCAACAAAGACTACATGGGGTGTTTCTTCCACAACTAGGGTTCGCCTGTTGTAGACCCTGAAAGCTTTGCTGGATGAGGAATATCCTAAGAATATGCCCTCATCTGACTTGGCCTCAAAAGTCTTCAACTAACTTTTCCCATTGTTGTGTATGAAACACTTGCACCAAAAAACATGGAAGTATGAAACACGAGGTTTTCTGACCTTCCATAGTTCATAGGGTGTTTTGTAGTGATTCTTTGTTAGAGAACATCTGTTCTGAGTGTGGCATGCAGTGTTGATGGCTTCTGCCCAGAAACGGCTTGGTGTCGCATGTTCAGCTAACATAGTGCGAGCAGCTTCCTTGAGTGTTCTGTTTCTCCATTCTGCTACTCCATTTTGTTGTGGCGTTCTTGCAGCTGACGTCTCATGTTGTATACCAAACTCAGTGAAAAAATCAGTAATAAAAGAGTTCAGAAATTTTGTACCTCGATCTGATCTGATTTTTACTATGCTGACACCCTTTTCGTTTTGTAGTTTCTTGAGCAGCTCGGGTATCTTTGTTGTTGTCTCATTCTTCTTATATAAGAATACAATCCAGGTAAACTTGGAATAATCATCCACGATTACTAGAGTATATTTGCGTCCGCTAAGACTGACTGGTGTAACTGGTCCAAATAGATCCATATGAAGCAATTGCAGTACTCTACTAGATGCTGGTCCAGGTATTCCCTTGAATGAGGCTTTAACTTGTTTTCCCTTCTGACATGCGGCACATGTCTGATCCTTTTAGAATACCTCATTCAGAAGTCCCTCAACCAAAGGCACCCTAGCTATCTTGTTAAGAGTCTTGAATTTCAGATGACTCATTCTTTTGTGCCAGAGCCAACTGCTACTTTTGGAACTCTTAACAATTAGGCTTGCATTCCTTGGACAACTGTTCCAATCTGCTGTGTAGATCGTGCCTTTCCTTGAACCAGTTAGGAAGATTTGTTGAGTATCTCGATTCCTAATCGTACACTGATCGCTCGAGAACTCAACACTGAATCTGTTGTCGTAGAATTGTGATACTGATAGTAGGTTATGCTTTAATCATTCGACATACGAGACTCTAGTTACTTGTACATCATCATTCTCTAAGGTTCCGAATCCTTTGGTAAAACCAAAGTTATCATCACCGAAGAGTACACGTGGGCCTTCTTGTTCTTTGTAAGAGCTAAGGAGATGTTTGCTTCCAGTCATGTGCCTTGAGCATCCACTATCGATGTACCAGATAGTTGCTTGTACACCTCCTTTGTTGGCCAATCCCACGCGAACCTGAAATCGAATCAGGTTTTAGGTACCCCTTTGGAATTGGGTCCTGGGGGGTTAGAGGTGGATTTAGGGATCCACACAAACAGGGCACTTCTATGGTAATCAAATAGATTAGAAGGCCTGATTTCTCCCATAATTATCAACATAATCATACGTCTCTTTATATGCGTTCTGATTGGTATGATTATTCGTGTGAGCCTTGGGTGAATCAGAAGACTTGGGATTTTTCTTTACAGATTGTCTTCTTTTAACCCAGTGGGGCTCAGGTGCAGTAGCCCTAGGTCTCTGGTTATAAGGGTAGGTACGACTGCTACCATTAAAAGATTCATATCTTCTTGGCATAGATGGTCTTGACAGTTTACCTATAGCTTGCTTGTTAGGCAGCTGACCTTGATTGGGTTTCAGATTAGACTTCCTTTTGGCAGGTTGTCTCTTCTGATACCTAATCTACTGGTCAGGTTGAGGTCTCTTCAGAAGAACTGGGTTCTTCTGTTGATTCCTCGGCTGATGCTTAATCAGTTGGGGTCCGTTTCTGTCCCCTTTCTGATTAGGCACTTGCCTTACTTGCTCAGCAGGCCTCTTTCCCTTATCAGATACATGTTTAGCTTTTTGTGTATCTTTGTCAGAGACTCGTTTGATTACACCCTTCTGAAGTGAACCAAACGGGGCTTTTGAGGGTGTAGAAGGGTTTTCATACCCAATTCCCTTCTTGTTAATCGACGTTCGAAAATAGGTGTTCATGTCCTGAACAGTTTTTGAAGATTTCGTGAAAACCTCTATTTTCTTGCGCAAACTATCCTCAGTAGATTTTAGACTCTCCTGTAGTCGGAATAGCTCATCAAACTTAGCTTGTAGGATTTTGAAATCATCAGCTTGCTGTTTGTTAATTGCTAGCTGATCTTTAATCTGCTTCTCCTAATCAGAAGATTTAACTTTCAGAACTTTAAGTTCTTCAGTTACCTTCTGAGCAGTTTCAGCTGCTTTACTGACAGCGTTTTCTCTAACAAGTTGATTATTTATGATCCTTAGCTTATCGTTTTTAGCTTCCACTATTGTATAGGTGTCTACTGCATTAGAGAGATCATCAAGCAATTGCTCATAGTAGAGCTGCAAGTCAATCTCTCCAGAAGGTGTGCTAATAATAGCTGGTGTGGAAATTGAAAAAATAAAGGTTTGGAGGTTACCTCAGATTGGTCCTCCTTGGCCATCAGGCAGATTTCATCATCATCTGAAGAGAATATTAGATCTTCATCGTCGAAGCAATCATCAGCATTGCTTATCAGACAGAAGTCTTCTACAGATGAGTAGCCAGAATCCTCAGAAGGCAGATAGGAATCATCAATTCCTGATGTGTCAGCAACAATGGTTTTTCTGTCTCTGAAGAGTTGCTCTCTTCTGTTCCGCTTCTCTTCTCTTTCTCTGGGAGTCAGGTCTGGGCAGTCGGTGCTGTAGTGACCTGGTTTCTCCCAGTTGAAGCATGATCCATGATCCACGGAACTTCCTCTGCCAGGTGAGTCACTTTGTCTGTAGGATCTGTCAGGTGACCTTCCTTTCTGATTGTAATCAGAACTCCTTCTGTCAGATCTGTTGTCTCTTCTCTCTTCTGACCGATCATCTCTTTTCTTATCATCTCTGTGATCTCTTCGGTCATCAGATCTGGTCCTTTCTGGAGTTGGCCTACTATTTCTTCCTCTGTTGTCTTGATAGTCTCTGTAGAATCTGCGATACTTACCAAGTTGAGTGTTCGTTCTTTCAAGTTTCCTGGTAAGCAGAGCTATCTGTTCAGCTTGGCTTATTATGTTTCCAACAGGTTCAATAGCCTTTGATCTGCTGCTGGTTGCTTTGAATGCAACTGATTTTGATGTGGAGGTTGAGGCTTCAGCAGGCGACTCATCTTCATCTGCTTGCCCTCTTTCGATTAGGTCAAACTCATGGGCTTTAAGACTTAGGAACAAGCTGCTTGGCTTCATCTTGGCAATGTCTTGGCAATCCTTGATTATCGTGACTTTCAAATCCCACTTCTTGGTGAGAGATCTCAAGATCTTATAGTTGATGTCTTTATCTGACATCTCTCGTCCAAGTTCTCGTAGCTTGTTTACTGGCATGGTGATCCTCCCATCGAGCTCGTTGATGGTTTCGTTTGGCAACATCTTTAACTTCTCGAACTTCACCAGTTCAGCTTGTAATCTGCTGTCTTTGATCTGATCATTTCCTTCACACATCTCAGCAAGAGTATCCCACATTTGTTTCGCTGTGTTGAGATACTTTATCTTCTCTTTGGTGATCTTATCCATCGTCTTCATAATTATATGCCTGCCTATTGTATCCAGTGTATACAGCTTTCTTTCTTCTGCATCCATCATGGCAGGGCTCTTTCGGACAAGGCTTCCAGGTGCAAAATCTGGATCTCCTCCAACAGCTGGATTGTCGTGATATATGATGATGGGTCCTCGTTCAATTACATCCATCATTCTGCCGCTTATTAACCCTAGATGGTTGCACATGTATATTGTCCAATCTGCATACTCATCAATTGAAAACTTAGGCAAATCATGATACATACCAGAGGTATTATCCATGCTGAGTGATCATGAAAACGAAAGAGTTCTGAAAACGGTTTTTCAAGATCTGTTCAAATGACCACAAAGATTCTTCCTCAAGAATCGATGATACTCAAAGCCAGTGGTCTGTAGAACCACTGCTCTGATACCATTTCTAGATCCCGAACGGGTTTCGTGGGAGCAGAAGTCTAGAGGGGAGGGGTGAATAGACTTCTGAAAACTTTTCGTCTTGGTCGGTGTGATTGCGGTTTGCACGATCGAGTGCAAGTGAGTCGGTTTGGATCGACGATGTTCAATCTTCTTGAGTGCACGAGGGCGGTCGGTTTGATATCTGTCGGTTTAACCGATAGTCCTAAGCTTGTAAATACCCGTGTGAAAAAACCGGTTTTATCAAATCGGATTCTCAAGTCAGTTTTCAATCGGCTGACTAAGGTGTCAACCTGATCAGATCTGTTGCTTGGTGCAGACTGATGTTAACTTAGAATATGTATGCAATTTTAAGCTCAGTTATGTGTAATAGTGTAAAGAAATAAAGAGCAAGTAAATGCACACAAGATTTTATAGTGGTTCAGACGAAACCCGTCTTACGTCCACTCTACCCTTAAAACAGAGGCAACTTAACCGACTTAACTGACTGGACTTAGTTTAATGTGTTAGTCCAACACTCAACAGATGTTTATCGAGTTAACACTCAACCGATCCCAGAAATCAGAAACTAGAATCCCTAGTCTGAAATCTTGCGGTAACAAACTTAACCTAACTTTGAGTTTGGGTAAAGGTTTGTTGTGGTTCCAACTGGAAATCTATCGTAGTGTTTGAGTAGCCAAATGCTAGAGGATGAGATTTCTAAGCTAAGAACAATGGGGAGAACACTTAAGAATAATCTTCAAAATCGGTGTTCTTCGAGCGAAAATTCTGTTAGCTTTTGCTTTTTGATAATTTGTGTTAATATTGTTGTTCCGCTTTGCTCAGTTGTCCATCCCTTCACTTGACGACCAATCCCATTTTATAGACCACAAAATCAAAGAGCCGTTGGAGAGTAATTTGAATTTCGGGCTATATTAGGTAGGTTGTAGGATATGATTGTGACGTGCTCCGAATATCGGCGTGGGCGTAGGCATGATTAGCACCGTTTATGTCCGCAGCGTCGAAACCCACGTTGTCAGCTCTTTTTGTGCACGCGTCGCTTTCTCTTTGGCTTCGCGAGGCGACACTTCAGTATTTGTCCATTTGACGATTGATATTACTTTTGTAGAATATTCGTCTTGTCTGGTGTACCATTTTGGTTGATGCCAGGTGAGCTGACTTGATCAGATAACTGACCAGTCTACCTTGTAGGGTCTTCTGATGCAGATTGTCTTAGCACAATTTGCAGACTCGGCTGATGTAGGTCTTCTTGTAGTCTTCTGATCTTTAGGTGACTCTGAGCCTCAGTGTCTTCAGTCATACTGAGTCTTCAGGTTTGTTACTGAGTCTTCAGGCTTATCTGAGTCTTCCGGTTTATCTGAGTCTTTAGGTTTATCTGAGTCTTCAAGTTTATCTGAGTCTTCAGGTTCATCTGAGTCTTCAGTGTCTTCTGTCTTCACCTGATTATCTGACTTCTTGTCTTCTGATCAGTCTTAGTCTTCCGATCATCTGACCTTATCTGGTCATCTGATAACTCGACCTGACCTATACATATTGAGTTCCCCCTCAATATGTGACCTATCTTTTACATCAGCTATCTATACATTTCAGCTGGTCATCTTAATCTGATTCTAAGTCATCAGTCAGCTAACAGGTCTGACTGGTCCTATTACAACCTGTTTTGGAACTTCCATCAAAACTAAATAAAAAATCTCCCAACAGGTAGTTTGCATGATTGTTGGAGTTGTAAAGAGTGAGTAAGTTGCAGAGGAGTCAGCCAGAAAACTCTAGAGAAGAAATGAGTAAACTATCTTGGATAGTCAGAAAGCTTGTGTGTGTTTGAGTAAGTAAGCTGCAGAGTAGTCAGCCAGAAAACTCAAATGTAGAAGAAGTGAGTAAACTATCTTGGATAGTCAGAAAGCTTATAGGCAATCACGTGGAGGGTGATAAGTCCCGTTTGAAGGAATTTCCCTAGGAACAGGGAGAGTGGATGTAGGAGCTTGAGTCTCCGAACCACTATACTTTGTTGTGTTCTTTATTGTTTTATGTTCTTACTTGTCATATACATTCAATTATAAGCAAAACACAACACATGGTTTAAAAAGAAAAATTTGGAATCACCATTCCTTCACCCCTGTTTTATATGCACTACATGATTTTTCCGCATTTCATTGGTTTTTCACTGGGACCAACAGTAGGGTTTTGCTTGTTCTTGTTGTAATTTTGATCGCAAGGATGAGCGATGTCTGATGGAGGATCTGGAAACGGTGATTGAGGTTTTATCCATTGGATGGTAAAAACTGTTTTGGCCATAACTGTTGACTCGGGTGTCCGTTTTCCTATTATAACCATGTTTCGGAAACGTCTTGAAGTCCTCTACATGTCACACAGCTTCGTCGTCCCTCTAAAACTGACCTGCCGGATAGTATTATAATATTTTTCTCTATCGCAATCCTTGTGTGATGTTCTAATCATTTTTCCCAACACATAATATGAGTGGGTAGTATAGGCGTTTTTTTTCATAGATCACTATAGTAGGGTTTTGCTTGTTCTTGTTGTAATTTTGATCGCAAGGATGAGCGATGTCGGATGGAGGATCTGGAAACGGCGATTGGGGTTTTGGCCATTGGATGGTGAAAACTATTTTGGCCATAACTGTTGCCTCGGGTGTCTGTTTTCCTATTAAAACCATGTTTCGGAAATGTCTTGAAGTCCTCTACATGTATCACAGCTTCGCTGTATCTCTAAAACTGACTCACTGGATTGTATTATAATATTTTTCTCTATCGCAACCGTTGTATGATGTTCTAATCGTTTTTACCAACTAATAATATGAGTGGGTAGTATAGGCGTTTTTTTTTCATAGATCACTATAGTAGGATTTTGCTTGTTCTTGTTGTAATTTTGATTGAAAGGATGAGCAATGTCGGATGGAGGATCTGGAAACGGTTATTGGGGTTTTGGCCATTGTATGGTGAGAACTGTTTTGGCCATAATTGTTGACTCGGGTGTCTGTTTTCATATTATAACCATGTTTCGAAAACTTCTTGATGTCCTCTACATGTCTCATAGCTTCGCCGTACCTCTAAAACTGACCCACCGGATAGTATTATAATATTTTTGTCTATCTCAACCCTTGTGTGATGTTGTAATCGTTTTTCCCAACACATAATATGAGTGGGTAGTATAGGCATTTTTTTTCATAGATCACTATAGTGGGGTTTTGCTTATTCTTGTTGTAATTTTGAACGCAAGGATGAGCGATGTCGGATGGAGGATCTGGAAACGGCGATTGGGGTTTTGACCATTGGATGGTGAAAACTGTTTTGGCCATACTTGTTGACTCGGGTGTCCGTTTTCCTATTATAACCATGTTTCGGAAACGTCTTGAACTCCTCTAAATGTCTTACAGCTTCGTTGTCCCTCTAAAACTGACCCACCGGATAGTATTATAATATTTTTCTCTATCGTAACCCTTGTGTGATGTTTATATCATTTTTCCCAACACATAATATGAGTGGGTAGTATAGGCGTTTTTTTTTCATAGATCACTATAGTAGAGATTTGCTTATTCTTGTTGTAATTTTGATCGCAAGGATGAGCGATGTCAGATGGAGGATCTGGAAACAGCGATTGGGGTTTTGGCCATTGGATGATGAAAACTGTTTTGGCCATAACTGTTCACTCGGGTGTCTGATTTCCTATTATAACCATGTTTTGGAAACGTCTTGAAGTCCTCTACATGTCTCACTGCTTTGTCGTTCCTCTAAAACTGACCCACCGGATAGTATTATAATATTTTTCTCTATCGCTACCCTTGTGTGATGTTGTAATCGTTTTTCCCAACACATAATATGAGTGGGTAGTATAGGCCTTTTTTTTCATGGATCACTATAGTAGGGTTTTGGATGTTCTTGTTGTAATTTTGATCGCAAGGATGAGCGATGTCGGATGGAGGACCTGGAAACAGCGATTGGGGTTTTGGCCATTGGATGGGGAAAACTGTTTTAGCCATAACTGTTGACTCGGGTGTCCTTTTTCTTATTATAACCATGTTTCGGAAACGTCTTCAAGTCCTTTACATGGCTCAGAGCTTCGGCGTACCTCTAAGATTGACTCACCGGACAGTATTATAATATTTTTCTCTATCGCAACCCTTGTGTGATGTTGTAATCGCTTTTCCCAATGCATATGAGTGGTTAGTATAAGTGTTTTTTTTCATAGATCACTATAGTAGGGTTTTTCTTGTTCTTGTTGTAATTTTGATCGCAAGGATGAGCGATGTCGGATGGAGGATCTAGAAACGGCGATTGGGGTTTTGGCCATTGGATGGTGAAAAATGTTTTGGCCATAACTGTTGACTCACTGGTCCATTTTCCTATTATAACCATGTTTCGGAAACGTCTTGAAGTCCTCTACATCTCTCTCAACTTCGTTGTCCCTCTAAAACTGACCCACCAAATAGTATTATAATATTTTTATCTATCGCAACCCTTGTGTGATGTTGTAATCGTTTTTCACAACACATAATATGAGTGGGTAGTATAGGCGTTTTTTTTTCATAGATCACTATAGTAGGGTTTTGTTTGTTCTAGTTGTAATTTTGATAGCAAGGATGAGCGATGTTGGATGGAGGATCTGGAAACGGCGATTGGGGTTTTGGCTATTGGATGGTGAAAACTGTTTTGGCCATAGCTGTTGACTCGGGTGTCCGTTCCTATTATAACCATGTTTTGGAAACGTCTTGAAGTGCTCTACATGTCTCAAAGCTTTGCCGTCCCTCTAAAACTGACACACCAAATATTATTATAATATTTTTCTCTATCGCAATCCTTGTGTGATGTTCTAATCATTTTTCCCAACACATAATATGAGTGGGTAGTATATGCATTTTTTTTTCATAGATCAAAATAGTAGGGTTTTGCTTGTTCTTGTTGTAATTTTGGTCTCAAGGACGAGCGATATCGGATGGAGGATCTAGAAACGGTGATTGGGGTTTTGGCCATTTGATGGTGAAAACTGTGTTGGCCATAACTGTTGACTCGGGTGTCCATTTTCCTATTATAACCATGTTTCGAAAACGTCTTGAAGTTCTCTACATGTCTCACAGCTTCGCAGTCCCTCTAAAACTGACCCACCGGATAGTATTATAATATTTTTCTCTATCGCAAACCTTGTTTGATGTTGTAATCGTTTTTCCCAACACATAATATGAGTGGGTAGTATAGGCATTTTTATTTCATAGATCACTATAGTAGGGTTTTGTTTGTTCTTGTTGTAATTTTCACAGCAAGGATGAGCGATGTTGGATGGAGGATCTGGAAACGGCGATTGGGGTTTTGGCCATTGGATGGTGAAAACTGTTTTGGCCATAACTGTTGACTTGGGTGTCCATTTTCCTATTATAACAATGATTCGGAAACGTCTTGAAGTCCTCTATATGCCTCACAGCCTCGCCATCCCTCTAAAACTGACCCACCGGATAGTATTATAATATTTTTCTCTATCGTAACCCTTGTGTGATGATGTAATCGTTTTTCCCAACACAAAATATGAGTGGGTAGTATAGGCATTTTTTTTTCATAGATCAATATAGTAGGGTTTTGCTTGTTCTTGTTGTAATTTTGGTCGCAAGGATGAGCGATGTCGGATGGAGGATCTGGAAACGACGATTGGGGTTTTGGCCATTGGATGGTGAAAACGGTTTTGGCCATAACTGTTGACTCGGGTGTCAGTTTTCCTATTATAACCATGTTTCGGAAACGTCTTGAAGTCTTCTAAATGTCTCATAGCTTCGCCGTCACTCTAAAACTTACCCACTAGATAGTAGTATAATATTTTTCTCTATCGCAACCCTTTTGTCATGTTGTAATCGTTTTTCCCAACACATAATATGAGTGGGTAGTATAGGCATTTTTTTTTCATTGATCAATATAGTAGGGTTTTGCTTGTTCTTGTTGTAATTTTGGTCGCAAGGATGAGCGATGTCGGATGGAGGATCTGGAAACGGCGATTGGGGTTTCTGCCATTGGAAGGTGAAAACTATTTTGGCCATAACTGTTGACTCGGGTGTCCGATTTCCCATTATAACCATGTTTTGGAAACGTCTTGAAGTCCTCTACATGTCTCAATGCTTGGTCGTCCCTCTAAAATTGACCCACCGGATAGTATTATAATATTTTTCTCTATCGCAACCCTTGTGTGATGTTGTAATCATTTTTCCCAACAAATAATATGAGTGGGTAGTATAAACATTTTTTTTTCATGGATCACTATAGTAGGGTTTTGCTTGTTCTTGTTGTAATTTTGATCGCAAGGATGAGCGATGTCGGATGGAGGATCTGGAAACGGAGATTGGAATTTTGGCCATTGGATAGTGAAAATTGTGTTGGCCATAACTGTTGACTCGGGTGTCCGTTTTACTATTATAACCAAGTTTCGGAAACGTCCTGAAGTCCTCTAAATATCTCACAGCTTCGTCATCCCTCTAAAACTGACACACCGGATAGTATTATAATATTTTTCTGTATTGCAACCCTTGTGTGACGTTCTAATCGTTTTTCCCAACACATAATATGAGTGGGTAGTATAGGCATTTTTTTTTCACAGATCACTATAGTAGAGTTTTGCTTGTACTTGTTGTAATTTTGAACGCAAGGATGAGCAATGTCGGATGAAGGATCTGGAAACGGCGATTGGGGTTTTGGCCATTGGATGGTGAAAACTGTTTTGGCCATAACTGTTGACTCGGCTGTCCGATTACATATTATAACCATGTTATGGAAACGTCTTGATGTCCTGTACATTACTCACTGCTTTGTCGTCCCAGTAAAACTGACCCACCAGATAGTATTATAATATTTTTCTCTATCACAACTCTTGTGTTATGTAGTAATCGTTTTTTCCAACACATAATATGAGTGGGTAGTATAGGCGGGTTTTTTTCATAGATCACTATAGTAGGGTCTTGCTTATTCTTGTTGTAATTTTTATCGCAAGGATGAGCGATGTCGGATGGAGGATCTTGAAACGGCAATTGGGGTTTTAGCCATTGGATGGTGAAAACTGTTTAGGCCATAACTGTTGACTCGGGTGTCCGTTTTCCTATTATAACCATGTTTCAAAAACTTCTTGAAGTCCTATACATGTCTCACAGCTTCGCCGTCCCTCTAAAACTGACCCACCAGATAGTATAATAATATTTTTCTCTATTGAAACCCTAGTGTGATGTTTTAATCATTTTTCCCAACACATAATATGAGTGTGCAGTATAGGCGTTTTTTTTTCATAGATCACTATAGTAGGGTTTTGCTTATTCTTGTTGTAATTTTGATCGCAAGGATGAGCGATGTCGGATGGAGGATCTTGAAACGGCAATTGGGGTTTTGGCCATTGGATGGTGAAAACTGTTTAGGCCATAACTGTTGACTCGGGTGTCCGTTTTCCTATTATAACCATGTTTCAAAAACTTCTTGAAGTCCTCTACATGTCTCACAGCTTCGTCGTCCCTATAAAACTGACCCACCAGATAGTATTCTAGTATTTTTCTTTATCGCAACCCTTGTGTGATGTTCTAATCGTTTTTCCCAACACATAATATGAGTGGGTAGTATAGGCCTTTTTTTTTCATAGATCACTATAGTAGGGTTTTGCTTGTTCTTGTTGTAATTTTGATCGCAAGGATGAGCGATGTCGCATGGAGGATCTGGAAATGGCGATTGGGGTTTTGGCCATAACTGTTGACTCGGGTGACCGTTTTCCTATTATAACCATGATTTGGAAACGTCTTGAAGTACTCTACATGTCTCACAACTTCGCCGTCCCTCTAAAACTGACCCACCGGATAGTATTATAATATTTTTCTCTATCGCAACCGTTGTGTGATGTTCAAATCATTTTTCCCAACACATAATATGAGTGGGTAGTATATGCATTTTTTTTCATAGATCAGAATCGTAGGGTTTTCTTGTTCTTGTTGTAATTTTTGTCGCAAGGACGAGCGATGTCGGATGGAGGATCTGGAAACGGCGATTGGGGTTTTGGCCATTGGATGGTGGAAACTGTTTTGGCCATAACAAGTGACTCGGATGTCCATTTTGCTATTATAACTATGATTCGGAAGCGTCTTGAACTCCTCTATATGCCTCACAGCTTCCTCATCCCTCTAAAACTGACCCACCGGATAGTATTATAATATTTTTCTCTATCGCAACCCTTGTGTGATGTTGTAATCGTTTTTCCCTACACATAATATGAGTGGGTAGTATAGGAATTTTTTTTTCATAGATCAATATAGTAGGGTTTTGCTTGTTCTTGTTGTAATTTTGGTCGCAAGGATGAGCGATGTCGGATGGAGGATATGGAAACGGCGATTGGGGTTTTTGCCATTGGATGGTGAAAACAATTTTGGCCATAAGTGTTGACTCGGGTGTCCGTTTTCCTATTATAACCATGTTTAGGAAACATCTTGAAGTCCTCTAAATGTCTCACAGCTTCGCCGTCACTCTAAAACTGACCCACCGGATAGTATTTTAATATTTTTCTCAATCGTAACCCTTGTGTGATGTTGTAATCCTTTTTCCTAACACATAATATGAGTGGGTAGTATAGGCGTTTTTGTTTCATAGATCACTATAGTAGAGTTTTGCTTATTCTTGTTGTAATTTTGATCGGAAGGATGAAGCGATGTCGGATGGAGGATCTGGAAACGGCGATTGGGGTTTTGGCTATTGGATGGTGAAAACTGTTTTGGCCATAACTGTTGTCTTGGGTGTCTGATTTCCAATTATAACCATGTTTCAGAAACGTCTTGAAGTCTTCTACGTGTCTCAATGCTTTGTCGTCTCTCTAAAACTGACCCACCGGATAGTATTATAATATTTTTCTCTATCGCAACCCTTGTTTGATGTTGTAATAGTTTTTCCCAACATATAATATGAGTGGGTAGTATAAGCATTTTTTTTCATAGATCAATATAGTAGGGTTTTGCTTGTTCTTGTTGTAATTTTGGTCGCAAGGATGAGCGATGTCGGATGGAGGATCTGTGGTCGGCGATTGGGGTTTTGGCTATTGGATGGTGAAAACTGTTTTGGCCATAACTGTTGTCTTGGGTGTCTGATTTCCAATTATAACCATGTTTCAGAAACGTCTTGAAGTCCTCTACGTGTCTCAATGCTTTGTCGTCTCTCTAAAACTGACCCACCGGATACTATTATAATATTTTTCTCTATCGCAACCCTTGTTTGATGTTGTAATAGTTTTTCCCAACAAATAATATGAGTGGGTAGTATAAGCATTTTTTTTCATGGATCGCTATAGTAGGGTTTTGCTTTTACTTGTTGTAATTTTGATCACAAGGATGAGCGATGTCGGATGGAGGATCTTGAAATTGGCGATTGGGGTTTTGAGCCATTGGATTGTGAAAATTGTTTTGGCCATAACTTTTGACTCGGGTGTCCGATTTCCTATTATAACCATGTTTCGAAAATCGCCTTGAAGTCCTCTACATGTCTCACAGCTTCGCCGTCCCTCTAAAACTTACCCACCGGATAGTATTATAATATTTTTCTCGATCGCAACCCTTGTGTGATATTGTAATCGTTTTTCCCAACACATAATATGAGTGGGTAGTATAGGCATTTTATTTTCATAAATCAATATAGTAGGGTTATGCTTGTTCTTGTTATAATTTTGGTCGCAAGGATGAGCGATGTGGGATGGCGGATCTGGAAACGGCGATTGGGGTTTTGGCCATTGGATGAAAACAGTTTTGGCCATAACTGTTGACCCGGGTGTCCGTTTTCCTATTATAACCATGTTTCGGAAATGTCATGAAGTCCTCTAAATGTCTCAAAGTTTTCCCATCACTCTAAAATTTACCCACCAGATAATATTATAATATTTTTCTCTACCGTAACCCTTGTGTGATGTTATAATCCCTTTTCCCAACAAATAATATGAGTGGGTAGTATAGGTGTTTTTTTTTTCATAGATCACTATAGTAGAGTTTTGCTTGTTCTTGTTGTAATTTTGATCGCAAGGATGAGTGATGTTTGATGAAGGATCTGGAAACGGCGATTGGGGTTTTGGCCATTGGATGGTGAAAACTGTTTTGGCTATAAATGTTGACTCGGGTGTCCGATTTCCTATTATAACCATGTTTCGAAAATCGTCTTGAAGTCCTCTACATGTCTCACAGCTTTGTCGTCCCTCTAAAACAGACCCACCGGATAGTATTATAATATTTTTCTCTATCGCAACCCTTGTGTGATGTTGTAATCGTTTTTCCCAACACATAATATGAGTAGGTAGTATAGGCATTTTTTTTTCATAGATCAATATAGTATGGTTTTGCTTGTTCTTATTATAATTTTGGTCGCAAGGATGAGCGATGTGGGATGGAGGATCTGGAAACGGCTATTGGGGTTTTGGCCATTGGATGTTGAAAATAGTTTTGGCCATAACTGTTGACTCGGGTGTCCGATTTCCTATTATAACCATGTTTCGGAAATGTCTTGAAGTCCTCTACATGTTTCACAGCTTCGCCGTCCCTATAAAACTGACCGACCGGATAGTATTATAATATTTTTCTCTATCGCAACCCTTGTGTGATGTTGTAATCGTTTTTCCCAACACATAATATGAGTGGGTAGAATAGGCATTTTTTTTCATGGATCACTATAGTAGGGTTTTGGTTGTTCTACTTATCGCAGGATGAGCGATGTCGGATGGAGGATCTGGAAACGACGATTGGGGTTTTGGCCATTGGATGGTGAAAACGGTTTGGGCCATAACTGTTTACTCGGGTGTCCGTTTTCTTATTATAACCATGTTTCGGAAACATCTTGAAGTCTTTTACATGGCTCACAGTTTCGCCGTACCTCTAAAACCAACCCAACGGATAGTATAATAATATTTTTCTCTATTGCAACCCTTGTGTGATGTTGTTATCATTTTTCCCAACACATAATATGATTGGGTAGTAGAGGCGTTTTATTTTCATAGATCACTATAGTAGGTTTTGCTTGTTCTTGTTGTAATTTTGATCGCAAGGATGAGCGATGTCGGATCTGGAAACGGTGATTGGGATTTTGGGAATTGGATGGTGAAAACTGTTTTGGCCATAACTGTTGACTCGGTGTCCGTTTTCCTATTATAGTCATGTTTAGGAAATGTCTTGAAGTACTCTACATGTCTCACAGCTTTGTCGTCCCTCTAAAACTGACCCACCAGATAGTATTATAATATTTTTCTTTATCGCAACCCTTGTGTGTTGTTCTAATTATTTTTCCCAACACATAATATGAGTGGGTGGTATAGGCCTTTTTTTTTCATAGATCACTATAGTAGGGTTTTGCTTGTTCTTGTAATTTTTATCGCAAGGATGAGCGATGTCGGATGGAGGATCTGGAAATGGCAATTGGGGTTTTGGCCATAACTGTTGACTCGGGTGTCTGTTTTCCTATTATACCCATGTTTCCGAAACGTCTTGAAGTCCTCTACATTCTCACAGGTTCGCAGTCCCTCTAAAATAGACCCACCAGATAGTATTATAATATTTTTTCTCTATCGAAACCCTTTTGCGATGTTCTAATCGTTTTTCCCAACACGTAATATGAGTGAGTAGTATAGGCAGTTTTTTTTCATAGATAACTATAGTAGGGTTTTGCTTGTTCTTGTTGTAATTTTGATCGCTAGGATGAGCGATGTCGGATGGAGGATCTGGAAACGGCGACTAGGGTTTTGGCCATTGGATGGTGAAAACTGTTTTGGCCATAACTGTTGACTCGGGTGTCTGTTTTCCTATTATAACCATGTTTTGGAAACGACTTGAAGTCCTCTAATGTCTCACAGGTTCCACATTAATAAAAAACTAACCCACCTGATAGTATTATAATATTTTTCTCTAACGCAACCCTTGTGTGATGTTGTAATCATTTTTCCCAACACATAATATGAGTGGATAGTGTAGGCATTTTTTTTTAATAGATCACTATAGTACGGTTTTGTTTGTTCTTTTGTAGTTTTGATCGCAAGGATAAGCGATGTTGGATGGAGGATCTGGAAACGGCGATTAGGGTTTTGGCCATTGGATGGTGAAAACCGTTTTGGCCATAACTGTTGACTTGGGTGTCTGTTTTCCTATTACAACTATGTTTCGGAAACGTCTTGAAGTCCTCAACATGTCTCATAGCTTCGCCGTCACTCTAAAACTGAACCACCGGATAGTATTATAATATTTTTCTCTATCGCAACCCTTGTGTGATGTTGTAATCGTTTTTCCCAACAAATAATGAGTGGGTAGTGTAGGCATATTTTTTTCATAGATCACTATAGTAGGGTTTTGTTTGTTCTTGTTGTAATTTTGATGGCAAGGATTAGCGATGTTGGATGGAGGATCTGGAAACGGCGATCGGGGTTTTGGCCATTGGATGGTGAAAAATGTTTTGGCCATAACAGTTGACTCGGGAGTCCATTTTCCTACTATAACTATGTTTCGGAAACGTCTTTAAGTCCTCTACATGTATCACAACTTCGCCGTACCTCTAAAACTTACCCACCAGATAGTATTATAATATTTTTCTCTATCGCAACCCTTGTGTGATGTTGTAATCGTTTTTCCCAACACATAATATGAGTGGGTAGTATAGGCATTTTTTTTCATATATCAATATAGTTGGGTTTTTCTTGTTCTTGTAGTAATATTGGTCGCAAGGATGAGCGATGTCGGATGGATGATCTGGAAACAGCGATTGGGGTTTTGTCCATTGCACGGTGAAAACTATTTTGGCCATAATTGTTGACTCGGGTGTCCTTTTTCCTATTATAAACATGTTTCGGAAACTTCTTGAAGTCCTCCAAATGTCTCACGGCTTCCCCGTTACTCTAAAACTGACCCACCGGATAGTATTATAATATTTTTCTCTATCGCAACCCTTGTGTTATGTTGTAATCGTTTTTCCCAACACATAATATGAGTGGGTAGTATAGGCATTTTTTTTTCATGGATCACTATAGTAGGGTTTTGGTTGTTCTTGTTGTAATTTTGATAGCAGGGATGAGCGATGTCGGATGGAGGATCTGGAAACGACGATTGGGGTTTTTGCCATTGGATAGTGAAAACTGTTTTGGCCATAACTGTTGACTCGGGTGTCCGTTTTCTTATTATAACCATGTTTCGGAAACATCTTGAACTCCTCTACATGTATCACAGCTTCGCCGTCCCTCTAAACTTACCCACCGGATAGTATTATAATATTTTTCTCTTTCACAACCCTTGTGTGATGTTCTAATCGTTTTTCCCAACACATAATATGAGTGCGTAGTATAGGCATTTTTTTTTCATAGATCACTATAGTAGGGTTTTGCTTGTTCTTGTTGTAATTTTGATCGCAAGGATGAGCGATGTCGGATGGAGGATCTCGAAACGGCGATTGGGGTTTTGGCCATTGGATGGTGAAAACTGTTTTGGCCATAACCATTGACTAGGGGTGTATAATTTAGTATTATAACCATGTTTCGGAAATCGTCTTGAAGTCCTCTACATGTATCACAGCTTCGCCGTCCCTCTAAACTTACCCACCGGATAGTATTATAATATTTTTCTCTTTCACAACCCTTGTGTGATGTTCTAATCGTTTTTCCCAACACATAATATGAGTGGTTAGTATAGGTATTTTTTTTTCATAGATCACTATAGTAGGGTTTTGCTTGTTCTTGTTGTAATTTTGATCGCAAGGATGAGCGATGTCGGATGGAGGATCTGGAAACGGCGATTAGGGTTTTGGCCATTGGATGGTGAAAACTGTTTTGGCCATAACTGTTGACTCGGGTGTCTGTTTTCCTATTATAACTATGTTTCGGAAACGTCTTGAAGTCCCAACATGTCTCATAGCTTCGCCGTCACTCTAAAACTGACCCACCGGATAGTATTATAATATTTTTCTCTATCGCAACCCTTGTGTGATGTTGTAATCGTTTTTTCCAACAAATAATGATTGGGTAGTGTAGGCATATTTTTTTCATAGATCACTATAGTAGGGTTTTGCTTGTTCTTGTTGTAATTTTGATCGCAAGGATGAGCGATGTCGGATGGAGGATCTGGAAACGGCGATTAGGGTTTTGGCCATTGGATGGTGAAAACTGTTTTGGCCATAACTGTTGACTCGGGTGGCTGTTTTCCTATTATAACTATGTTTCGGAAACGTCTTGAAGTCCTCAACATGTCTCATAGCTTCGCCGTCACTCTAAAACTGACCCACCGGATACTATTATAATATTTTTCTCTATCGCAACCCTTGTGTGATGTTGTAATCGTTTTTCCCAACAAATAATGAGTGGGTAGTGTAGGCATATTTTTTTCATAGATCACTATAATAGGGTTTTTTTTGTTCTTGTTGTAATTTTGATCGCAAGGATGAGCGATGTTGGATGTAGGATCTGGAAACGGCGATCGGGGTTTTGGCCATTGGATGGTGAAAAATGTTTTGGCCATAACAGTTGACTCGGGAGTCCATTTTCCTACTATAACTATGTTTCGGAAACGTCTTAAAGTCCTTTACATGTATCACAGCTTCGCCGTACCTCTAAAACTTACCCACCAGATAGTATTATAATATTTTTCTCTATCGCAACCCTTGTGTGATGTTGTAATCGTTTTTCCCAACACATAATATGAGTGGCTAGTTATTCATTTTTTATCATATATCAATATAGTAGGGTTTTTCTTGTTCTTGTAGTAATATTGGTCGCAAGGATGAGCGATGTCGGAAGGATGATCTGGAAACAGCGATTGGGGTTTTGTCCATTGCACGGTGAAAACTGTTTTGGCCATAACTGTTGACTCGGGTGTCCGTTTTCCTATTAGAAACATGTTTCGGAAACTTCTTAAAGTCCTCCAAATATCTCACGGCTTCGCCGTCACTCTAAAACTGACCCACCGGATAGTATTATAATATTTTTCTATATCGCAACCCTTGTGTGTTGTAATCGTTTTTCCCAACACATAATATGAGTGGGTAGTATAGGCATTTTTTTTTCATGGATCACTATAGTAGGGTTTTGGTTGTTCTTGTTGTAATTTTGATAGCAGGGATGAGCGATGTCGGATGGAGGATCTGGAAACGACGATTGGGGTTTTTGCCATTGGATAGTGAAAACTGTTTTGGCCATAACTGTTGACTCGGTGTCCGTTTTCTTATTATAACCATGTTTCGGAAACATCTTGAAGTCCTCTAAATGTATCACAGCTTCGCCGTCTTTCTAAACTTACCCACCGGATAGTATTATAATATTTTTCTCTTTCACAACCCTTGTGTGATGTTCTAATCGTTTTTCCCAACACATAATATGAGTGGGTAGTATAGGCATTTTTTTTTCATAGATCACTATAGTAGGGTTTTGCTTTTTCTTGTTGTAATTTTGATCGCAAGGATGAGCGATGTCGGATGGAGGATCTGGAAACGGCGATTGGGGTTTTGGTCATTGGATGGTGAAAATTGTTTTGGCATAACTGTTGACTAGGGTGTCCGTTTTCCTATTATAAACATGTTTCGGAAACTTCTTGAAGTCCTCCAAATGTCTCACGGCTTCGCCGTCACTCTAAAACTTACCCACCGGATAGTATTATAATATTTTTCCCTATCACAACCCTTGTGTGATGTTCTAATTGTATTTCCCAACACATAATATGAGTGGGTAGTATAGGCATTTTTTTTCATAGATCACTATAGTAGGGTTTTGTTTGTTCTTGTAGTAATTTTGATCGCAAGGATGAGTGATGTTGGATGGAGGATCTGGAAACGGCGATCGAGGGTTTTGGCCATTGGATGGTGAAAATTGTTTGGGCCATAACTGTTGACTCGGAAATCCGTTTTCCTATTATAACTATGTTTCGGAAACCTCTTGAAGTCCTCTACATGTATCATAGCTTCACCGTCCCTCTAAAACTTACCCACCGGATAGTATTATAATATTTTTCTCTATCGCAACCCTTGTGTGATGTTGTAATCGTTTTTCCCAACACATAATATGAGTGGGTAGCATAGGCATTTTTTTTTCATAGATCAATATAGTAGGGTTTTTCTTGTTCTTGTTGTAATTTTGGTCACAAGGATGTGCGATGTCGAATGGAGGATCTGGAAACGGCGATTGGGATTTTGGCAATTGGATGGTGAAAATTGTGTTGGCCATAACTGTTGACTCGGGAGTCCGTTTTACTATTATAACCAAGTTTCGGAAACGTCCTGAAGTCCTCTAAATATCTCACTTCTTCGTCGTCCCTCTAAAACTGACACACCGGATAGTATTATAATATTTTTCTGTATCGCAACCCTTGTGTGACGTTCTAATCGTTTTTCACAACACATAATATGAGTGGTTAGTATAGGCATTTTTTTTCATAGATCACTATAGTAAGGTTTTGCTAGTTCTTGTTGTAATTTTGATCGCAAGGATGAGCGATGTCGGATGGAGGATCTGGAAACGGCGATTGGGGTTTTGGCCATAGGATGGGGAAAACTGTTTTGGCCATAACTGTTGACTCGGGTGTCCGTTTTCCTATTATAATTGTGTTTTGGAAATGTCTTGAAGTCCTCAACATGATCACAGCTTCGTCGTCTCTCTAAAACTGACCCACCGAATACAATTATAATATTTTTCTCTATCGCAACCCTTGTGTGATGTTGTAATCATTTTTACCAACACATAATATGAGTGGGTAATATAGGCATTTTTTTTCATAGATCAATATAGCAGGGTTTTGCTTGTTCTTGTTGTTATTTTGGTCGCAAGGATGAGCGATGTCGGATGGAGGATTTGGAAATGGCAATTGGGGTTTTTGCCATAACTGTTGACTCGGGTGTCCGTTTTCCTAATATAATCATGTTTCAGAAATGTCTTGAAGTCCTATGCATGTCTCACACCTTCGCCCTCCAACCTCTTTGCCGCCCACCCCACCGATAGTATTATAATATTTTTCTCTATCGCAACCCTTGTGTGATGTTCTAATCATTTTTTCCAACACATAATATGAGTGGGTAGTATAGGCATTTTTTTTTCATAGATCACTATAGTAGGGTTTTGTTTGTTCTTGTTGTAATTTTGATCGCAATGATGAGCGATGTTGGATGGAGGATCTGGAAACGGCGATTGGGGTTTTGGCCATTGGATGGTGAAAACTGTTTTGGAATAACTGTTGACTCGGGTGTCCGTTTTCCTATTATTACTATGTTTCGGAAACGTCTTGAAGTCCTCAACATGTCTCACAGCTTCGCCATCCTTCTAAAACTGACCCACCGGATAGTATTATATTATTTTTCTCTATCGCAACCCTTGTGTGATGTTGTAATCGTTTTTCACAACAAATAATATGAGTGGGTAGTATTTGAATTTTTTTTCATAGATCAATATAGTAGGGTTTTGCTTGTTCTTGTTGTAATTTTTGTCGTAAGGATGAGTTATGTCGGATGGAGGATATGGAAACGGCGATTGGGGTTTTGGCCATTGGATGGTGAAAACTGTTTTGGCCATAACTGTTGACTCTGGTGTCCGTTTTCCAATTTTAACCATGTTTTGGAAACGTCTTAAAGTCCTCTACATGTCACACAGCTTCGTCGTCCCTCTAATACTGACCCACTAGATAGTATTATAATATTTTTCTCTATCGCAACCCTTGTGTGATGTTGTAATCATTTTTCCCAACACATAATATGAGTGGGTAGTGTAGGCATATTTTTTTCTTTGATCACTATAGTAGGGTTTTATTTGTTCTTGTTGTAATTTTGATCGCAAGGATGAGCGATGTTGGATGGAGGATCTGGAAACGGCGATCGGGGTTTTGGCCATTGGATGGTGAAAATTGTTTTGGCCATAACAGTTGACTCGGGAGTCCGTTTTCCTACTATAACTATGTTTCGAAAACGTCTTTAAGTCCTCTACATGTATCACAGCTTCGCCGTACCTCTAAAATTTACCCACCGGATAGTATTATAATATTTTTTTCTGTCGCAACCCTTGTGTGATGTTGTAATCGTTTTTCCCAACACATAATATGAGTGGGTAGTATAGGCATTTTTTTTTCATAGATCAATATAGTAGGGTTTTTCTTGTTCTTGTTGTAATTTTGGTCTCAAGGATGAGCGATGTCGGATGGAGGATCTGGAAACAGCGATTGGGGTTTTATCCATTGCACGGTGAAAACTGTTTTGGCCATAACTGTTGACTCGGGTGTCCGTTTTCCTATTATAAGTATGTTTCGGAAACTTCTTGAAGTCCTCCAAATGTCTCACGGCTTCGCCGTCGCTCTAAAACTGACCCACCGGATAGTATTATAATATTTTTCTCTATCGCAACCCTTGTGTGATGTTGTAATCGTTTTTCCCAACACATAATATGAGTGGGTAGTATAGGCATTTTTTTTCATAGATCACTATAGTAGGGTTTTGTTTGTTCTTTTGTAATTTTGATCGCAAGGATGAGTGATGTTGGATGGAGGATCTGGAAACGGCGATTGTGGTTTTGGCCATTGGATGGTGAAAACTGTTTTGGCCATAACTGTTGACTCGGGTGTCAGTTTTCTTATTATAACCATGTTTCGAAAACGTCTTGAAGTCCTCTACATGTATCACAGCTTCGCCGTCCCTCTAAAGTTACCCACCGGATAGTATTATAATATTTTTCTCTATCGCAACCCTTGTGTGATGTTGTAATCGTTTTTGCCAACACATAATATTAGTGGGTAGTATAGGCATTTTTTTTTCATAGATCAATATAGTAGGGTTTTTCTTGTTCTTGTTGTAATTTTGGTCGCAAGGATGAGCGATGTTGGATGGAGGATCAGGATACGACTATTGGGATTGTTGGGATATTTTAAGTTTTGATGAATTATGCCAAAACATTATCAACTTGTGTTTTTGAATTTTAATCTCGCAAACCCTTGTGTGATGTTGTAATCAATTTTCCCAACACATAATCACAGTGGGTAGTGTGGGCTTCTATATTTTTTCACTCACTATAGTAGGGTTTTATTTGTTCTTGTTGTAATTTTTGAACAAGGATGATGTTGATGTCATTTTTCCCCAACACAAATATGCGATGGGTTTTGGCCATTGGATGGTGAAAATTGTTTTTTCTTTGATCACTATAACTATGTTTTTATTTAAGTTCTCTTGTGTATTTTGATCCTCAAAAACTTACCCACGGATTGTATTATAATTTTTTCTCTATCGCAAACCCTTGGATGTTGGATTTTTCCCAACACATAATATGAGTGGGTAGTATAGGCATTTTTTTTTCATGATCAATATAGTAGGGTTTTTCTTGTTCTTGTTGTAATTTTGGTTACATGGAGGATGGCGATGTCGGATGGAAGATCTGGAAAGCGGATTTTTTATCCATTGGATGGTGAAAAACCGCTTTTGGTTGGATCCGTTTTTCCTATTATAAACTATGTTTGAAACCTCTTGAAGTCCTCCAATTGTCTCACGGCTTTCTAGTCCTCTAAAACTTGACCCACCGGATAGTATTATAATATTTTTCTCTCGCAACCCTTGTGTGATGTTGTAATCATTTTTCCCAACACATAATATGAATAGGCATTTTTTTTTTTATAGATCACTATAGTAGGGTTTGTTGTTGTAATTTTTTGATTCTGAGCCTGTTGGATGGAGGATCTGGAAAGCGGCGATTGGGGTTTTGGCCGTTGGATGGTGAAAACTTATAATATTATTACTATGTTTCGAAACGTCTTGAAGTCCTCAACATGTCTCACAGTCCTAAAAACTGACCACCTGTATTATATTATTTTTCTCTATCGCAACCCTTGTGTGATGTTGTAATCGCGTTTTCAAACAAATAATATGAGTGGGTAGTATTTGAATTTTTTTTTCATAGATCAATATAGTAGGGTTTTGCTTGTTCTTGTTGTAATTTTTGTCATCGGATGAGTTATGTTGGATGGAGGATATGGAAAGCGGCGATTGGGGTTTTTATCCATTGGATGGTGAAAACTGTTTTGGCCATAACTTTTGACTCGGTGTCCGTTTTCCAATTTAACCATGTTTTGGAAACGTCTTAAGTCCTCTACATGTCTCCCGGCTTGAGATCCTTCTAAAACTTGACCCACTAGATAGTATTATAATATTTTTCTCTATCGCACCCTTGTGTGATGTTGTAATCATTTTTCCCAACACATAATATGAGTGGGTAGTGATAGGCATTTTTTTTCTTTGATCACTATAGTAGGGTTTTTTCTTGTTCTTGTTGTAATTTTGATCGAATGATGGCGATGTTGGATGGAGGATCTTGGAAAACGACGATTGGGGTTTGGCCATTGGATGGTGAAAATTGTTTTGGCCATAATTTTTTGACTCGACTATAACTATGTTTAGGAAAACGTCTTTAAGTCCTCAACATGTATCACAGCCTTTGATCTAAAACTTACCCACGGATTGTATTATAATATTTTTCTCTATCGCAACCCTTGTGTGATGTTGTGTCGTTTTTCCAACACATAATATGATGGGTAGTATAGGCATTTTTTTTTCATAGATCAATATAGTAGGGTTTTTCTTGTTCTTGTTGTAATTTTGGATTTTGTCTGGATAAATGATTCCAAGGATTTGAAAAATTGTTTGGGCCTTTTTTATTTTGTGGATGTTGTAATCATTTTCCCCATCAATCACCGACTTGTGGACCAATGAGAGGTAGACAACCCTCATGGAAAAGCCTCGAAAAAAGAATATTAGTATTATAATATGGATTTGAATGTGATCCATCCAACAAATAATATTTTTTTTCATCCATCACTATAAATACAATATCTTCCTTCATTATCATGTGTGGAAAATGTTGGATGGAGGATGAAACATCCATCAAGCCAAATCATCTAAAGATTCCCACCATATGTTTTGGAATCTTAAGTCCTCTACATGTCTCAAGCCAAGAAATACACGATATATTCAAATAGTTTTCTACCCTTTCCTCTAATGTTGTGTCGTTTTCAAATGCTATATCCTTTTTTTTCATAGATCACTATAGAGGGTTTTCCCATCCTTGAGCATGTGAGGAGGATAAACAAATGTTTTGGCCATTGGATGGTGAAAATTGGCTCAACCTTGGGTTTGGAAACCAAACAATCTTATACCCAAACCCAAGAGTAATCTTAAGTTAATAGGTTCTCCAAACCCATCTTTTCCCGAAGTAGAGGGTAGGCAATCCCCAGCGGGTGATAAGTCCCGCTTGTTGTTGGTTGGATGACTTTTTTTCATAGACACTTAAACTAAGTCCAACTTAAGTAGGTTCCCCGATGATAGGAAGAGTGGATGTTTATGACTTTGTCTCAAGTGTTCTTCCTTTTATGTTCATACTTGCCATATGCATTCTATTATAAGCAAAACAAATACACATGAGGTTAAAAGAGAGAAAAACTAGAATCACTCTTGATGTTGGATGGAGGATCTTGGCCATTGGATTTTAAAATGTTTTGGCCAAGTCCAAGAAAAATGGGTTTTAACACGGACCTTCTTACCCAGATTTTGGCCATTGGATGGTGAAAATTGTGTTGGCACATCCGGGTCTCTGTTTTCCAATTGTAACCATGTTTTGGAAACGTCTTGAAGTCCTCTACATTTTCTCTATATGCCCTCTTCTGTTATAGTATAGACATTTTTTTTCCCCAACAACATAATGAGTGGGTAGTATAGGCATTTTTTTCATAGATCACTATAGTAAGGTTTTTTTTAGTTCTTTGTTGTAATTTTGATCGCAAGGATGGAAATGTCGGATGGATGGAGGATCCGAAAACGGCGATTGGAATTTTGGCCATTGGATGGTGAAAATTGTGTTGGCCATAATAACCGACTTCGTGTCCGTTTTTACTATTATAACCATGTTTCGAAACGCCTTGAAGTCCTCTAAATATCTCAAACTTTGGACCGTCATCCCTCTAAAACCCACACCATAAATAGTATTATAATATTTTTCTGTATTGCAACCCTTGTGTGACGTTCTAATCATTTTTCCCAACACATAATATGAGTGGGTAGTATAGGCATTTTTTTTTCATAGATCAATATAGTAGGGTTTTGCTTGTTCTTGTTGTAATTTTGGTCGCAAGGATGAGCGATGTCGGATGGAGGATCCGGAAAGCAGCGGGGGAAATTTGGCCATTGGATGGTGAAAATTTTTTGGCCATAATTGTTGACTCTCAAGTCCTATTTTCCTATTATAATCATGTTTCGAAAACCTTTGAAGTCCTATGCATGTCTCACACCTTCGCTCATCCCTCTAAAAATGGGTTTTTAACCCGACCCACCGGATAGTATTATAATATTTTTCTCTATCGCAACCCTTGTGTAATGTTCTAATTGTTTTTTCCAACACATAATATGAGTGGGTAGTATAGGCATTTTTTTTTCATAGATCACTATAGTAGGGTTTTGTTTGTTCTTGTTGTAATTTTGATCGCAATGATGAGCGATATTGGATGGAGGATCTGGAAACGGCGATTGGGGTTTTGGCATTTGGATGGTGAAAATTGTTTTGGCATAACTGTTGACTCGGGTGTCCGTTTTCTTATTATAACTATGTTTCGAAAACGTCTTGAAGTCCTCAACATGTCTCACATCTTCGCCATCCCTCTAAAACTGACCCACCGGATAGTATTATAATATTTTTCTCTATCGCAACCCTTGTGTGATGTTGTAATCATTTTTCACAACACATAATATGAGTGGGTAATATAAGCATTTTTTTTCATAGATCAATATAGTAGGGTTATGCTTGTTCTTGTTGTAATTTTGGTCGCAAGGATGAGCGATGTCGGATGGAGGATCGATGAAAAACCTGGCGATTGGGGTTTTGGCCATGGTGAAAATGTGATGTTCTAATTTGTTTTTCCCATAATCATTGACTCGTGTGTCCTTTTTCCTATTATAATCATGTTTCTAAACCTCTTGAAGTCCTCAACATGTCTCACACCTTGCATGCTCACCTCTAAAACTGACCCACCGGATAGTATTATAATATTTTTCTCTATCGCAACCCTTGTGTGATGTTCTAATTGTTTTTTCCAACACATAATATGAGTGGGTAGTATAGGCATTTTTTTTTTTATAGATCACTATAGTAGGGTTTTGTTTGTTCTTGTTGTAATTTTGATCGCAATGATGAGCGATATTGGATGGAGGATCTGGAAACGGGGATTGGGGTTTTTGCCATTGGATGGTGAAAACTGTTTTGGCATAACTGTTGACTCGGGTGTCCGTTTTTCTATTATAACTATGTTTCAGAAACGTCTTGAAGTCCTCAACATGTCTCACAGCTTCGCCATCCCTCTAAAACTGACCCACCGGATAGTATTATAATATTTTTCTCTATCGCAACCCTTGTGTGATGTTGTAATCGTTTTTCACAACACATAATATGAGTGGGTAGTATAGGCATTTTTTTTCTTAGATCAATATAGTAGGGTTTTTCTTGTTCTTGTTATAATTTTGGTCGCAAGGATGAGAGATGTCGGATGGAGGATCTGGAAACGGCGATTGGGGTTTTGGCCATTGGATGGTGAATACTGTTTTGGCCATAATTGTTGACTCAGGTGTCTGTTTTCCTATTTTAACCATGTTTCGGAAACATCTTGAAGTCCTCTACATGCCTCACAGCTTCGCCGACCCTCTAAAACTGACCCACCGGATAGTATTATAATATTTCTCTATCGCAACCCTTGTGTGATGTTGTAATCGTTTTTCCCAACACATAATATGAGTGGGTAGTATAGGCATTTTTTTTTCATAGATCAATATAGCAGGGTTTTTCTTGTTCTTGTTGTAATTTTGGTCGCAAGGATGAGCGATGTCGAATGGAGGATCTGGAAACGGCGATTGGGATTTTGGCCATTGGATGGTGAAAATTGTGTTGGCCATAACTGTTGACTCGGGTGTCCGTTTTACTATTATAACCAAGTTTCGGAAACGTCCTGAAGTCCTCTAAATATCTCCCAGCTTCGTCATCCATCTAAAACTGACACACCAGATAGTATTATAATATTTTTCTGTATTGCAACCCTTGTGTGACGTTCTAATCGTTATTCCCAACACATAATATGAGTGGGTAGTATAGGCATTTTTTTTCATAGATCACTATAGTAAGGTTTTGCTTGTTCTTGTTGTAATTTTGGTCGCAAGGATGAGCGATGTCGGATGGAGGATCTGGAAATGGCGATTGGGGTTTTGGCCATAACTGTTGACTCGGGTGTCCTTTTTCCTATTATAATCATGTTTCGGAAACCTCTTGAAGTCCTATGCATGTCTCACACCTTCGCCGTACCTCTAAAACTGACCCACCGGATAGTATTATAATATTTTTCTCTATCGCAACCCTTGTGTGATGTTCTAATTGTTTTTTCCAACACATAATATGAGTGGGTAGTATAGGCATTTTTTTTCATAGATCACTATAGTAGGGTTTTGTTTGTTCTTGTTGTAATTTTGATCGCAATGATGAGCGATATTGGATGGAGGATCTGGAAACGGCTATTGGGGTTTTGGCCATTGGATGGTGAAAACTGTTTTGGCATAACTGTTGACTCGGGTGTCCGTTTTCCTATTATAACTATGTTTCGGAAACGTCTTGAAGTCCTCAACATGCCTCACAGCTTCGCCATCCCTCTAAACCTGACCCACCGGATTGTATTATAATATTTTTCTCTATCGCAACCCTTGTGTGATGTTGTAATCGTTTTTCACAACACATAATATGAGTGGGTAGTATAGGCATTTTTTTTTCTTAGATCATTATAGTAGGGTTTTGCTTGTTCTTGTTGTAATTTTGGTCGCAAGGATGAGAGATGTCGGATGGAGGATCTGGAAATGGCGATTGGGGTTTTGGCCATTGAATGGTGAATACTGTTTGGCCATAATTGTTGACTCAGGTGTCCGTTTTCCTATTATAACCATGTTTCGGAAACATATTGAAGTCCTCTACATGCCACACAGCTTCGCCGTCCCTCTAAAACTTACCCACCGGACAGTATTATAATATTTCTCTATCGCAACCCTTGTGTGATGTTGTAATCGTTTTTCCCAACACATAATATGAGTGGGTAGTATAGGCATTTTTTTTCATAGATCAATATAGCAGGGTTTTTCTTGTTCTTGTTGTAATTTTGGTCGCAAGGATGAGCGATGTCGAATGGAGGATCTTAAAACGGCGATTGGGTTTTGGCCATGGGATGGTGAAAACTGTTTTGGCCATAACTGTTGACTCGGGTGTCCGTTTTCCTATTTTAACCATGTTTCGGAAACGTCTTAAAGTCCTCTACATGTCACACAGCTTCGCCGTCCCTCTAATACTGACCCACCAGATAGTATTATAATAATTTTCTCTATCGTAACCCTTGTGTGATGTTGTAATCGTTTTTCCAAACACATAATATGAGTGGGTAGTGTAGGCATTTTTTTTTCATAGATCACTATAATAGGGTTTTGGTTGTTCTTGTTGTAATTTTGATCGCAAGGATGAGCGATGTTGGATGGAGGATCTGGAAATGAAGATCGGGGTTTTGGCCATTGGATGGTGAAAATTGTTTTGGCCATAACTGTTGACTCGCTAGTCCGTTTTCCTATTATAACTATGTTTTGGAAACGTCTTGAAGTCCTCTACATGTATCACAGCTTCGCCGTCCCTCTAAAACTTACCCACCGGATAGTATTATAATATTTTTCTCTATCGCAACCCTTATGTGATGTTGTAATCGTTTTTCCCAACACATAATATGAGTAGGTAGTATAGGCATTTTTTTTTCATAGATCAATATAGTAGGGTTTTTCTTGTTCTTTTTGTAATTTTGGTCGCAAGGATGGGCGATGTCGGATGGAGGATCTGGAAACGGCGATTGGGATTTTGGCCATTGGATAGTGAAAATTGTGTTGGCCATAACTGTTGACTCGGGTGTCCATTTTCCTATTATAACCATGTTTCGAAAACGTCTTGAAGTCCTCTAAATGTCTCACAGCTTCGCCGTCCCTCTAAAACTGACCCACCGGATAGTTTTATAATATTTTTCTCTATCGTAACCCTTGTGTGATGTTGTAATCGTTTTTCCCAACACATAATATGAGTAGGTAGTATAGGCATTTTTTTTTCATAGATGAATATAGTAGGGTTTTTCTTGTTCTTGTTGTAATTTTGGTCGCAAGGATGAGCGATGTCGGATGGAGGATCTGGAAACGGCGATTGGGATTTTGGGCATTGGATGGTGAAAATTGTGTTGGCCATAACTGTTGACTCGGGTGTCCATTTTCCTATTATAACCATGTCTCACAGCTTCGACGTCCCTCTAAAAATGACCCACCGGATAGTTATATAATATTTTTCTCTATCGCAACCCTTGTGTGATGTTGTAATCGTTTTTCCCAACACATAATATGAGTGGGTAGTATAGGCCTTTTTTTTTCATAGATCACTATTGTAGAGTTTTGCTTGTTCTTGTTGTAATTTTGATCGAAAGGATGAGCGATGTCGGATGGAGGATCTGGAAACGGTTATTGGGGTTTTGGCCATTGTATGGAGAAAATTGTTTTGGCCATAACTGTTGTCTCGGGTGTCCGATTTCCTACTATAACCATGTTTCGGAAATGTCTTGAAGTCCTCTACATGTATCATATCATCGTCGTCCCTCTAAAACTGGTCCACCGGATAGTATTATAATATTTTTCTCTATCGTAACCCTTGTGTGATGTTGTAATCGTTTTTCCCAACACATATATGAGTGGGTAGTATAGGCATTTTTTTTTCATGGATCACTATAGTAGGGTTTTGCTTGTTCTTGTTGTAATTTTGATCGCAAGGATGAGCGATGTCGGATGGAGGATCTGGAAACGGCGATTGGGGTTTTGGCCATTGAATGGTGAACACTGTTTTGGCCATAACTGTTGACTCGGCTGTCCGATTTCCTATTATAACCATGTTTCGAAAATGTCTTGAAGTCCTCTACATGTCTCACTACTTTGTCATCCCTGTAAAACTGACCCATTGGATAGTATTATAATATTTTTCTCTATCGCAACCCTTGTGTGATGTTGTAATCGTTTTTCCCAACACATAATATGAGTGGGTAGTATAGGCATTTTTTTTTCATGGATCACTATAGTAGGGTTTTGGTTGTTCTTGTTATCGCAGGGATGAGCGATGTCGTATGGGGGATCTGGCCTTTGAATCTCTTCTTATTGTCAAAGGATATCTCACACTAGTTGGAAACCAACTAAAACCCAAACCCTATTGTTAGGTAGTTTGAGTGTGTGTTTGTTGGAGAGAAAGAGTTGTAAAGAGTGAGTAAGCTGCAGTTGAGTTCAGCCAGAAAACTCTAGAAAAGAAGTTAGTAAGCTGTTTGAGACAGGCTGAAAGCTTGTATGTGTTTAGTTAGTAAGCTGCAGTAGTCAGCCAGAAAACTCAGTGTAGAAAAGTTAGCAAGTTGCTGAGTTCAGTTTGAAAGCTTTAGGATGTAGAAGTAGGTGTGTTAAGGAATTTCTCTGAAGATCAGAGAGAGTGGACGTAGGAGCTTTGCCTCTTAACCACTATAATTTGTTGTGTTGTTTGCTTTCTTTTCTGCATATTAACTATTGCATATTTTACTGAAAGCATACTGAGATTTCTGATACTCAGTTGGAATCAATCCACTGAATGTGCATTAACTAAATCACAACCTTAACCACTGATTTGCTTAAGTAAAAAGGATTTTCAACAAGTAAAACTAGTATAAACTTAGGGCCTACACTTTTCGCACTCTAAATAAGCTAGTATAGAAAGTTGTCAAACTGATCAACTCTCCTGACTAATCAGTATGATTATTATCTACTCCAAGCTTATTTGGACTCTGTGTTTTAAAAGAAAATTCAGAATCAATTGGGCTAATCTGAAGCTACTGAAAGCTACCCAAGATCATTGTCTCAGTAGACTTTGACTCAGGGAAATTTGTGCTTCTCAGGGCTAATTCTCAGGATATCCTGAGCCGCTGATTTCAGTTTTGCAAAAAGTTTTAAAAATCACTAAACACGTGTATTCCCCCCCCATACACTTGTAAGACTCATTTGCACCGGGACCAACACTAGTAATAATCATTAATTTAAATTAATATTTATGAGGTCATCCCAATAGATCCTGACATATAGTATCACAATAATCACATAATACCGTGATAGTGCTGGATAAATTCGAAACAACGTCCAAGTCCACTAAGAATTTCTTGAATCACACCTCTTCTTTCGCTGCTTCACAAGCATATTCGGCTAAACACTTCCATGTTACAGCTTCTCCTCCCAGACAAAACACACTACCTGAGGTAGATTTTCTGGAATCTAGGTCCGATTGGAAATCCGAGTCCGTGTATCCCACCGGAAACAAACTGTCTGACTTATAAACCAGCATTCTATCCTGAGTTCTTTTCAGATACTTAAGAATATTTTTAACAGCAATCCAGTGTTGTTTTCCTGAGTTACTTTGATATCTTGCTACCATGCCTACGGCGTAGCAAATATCTAACCTAGTACACAGCATTGCATACGTAATGTAGGTCCCCAACGGGTTTCGTGAGGGCAGAAGTCTAGAGGGGAGGGGTGAATAGACTTCTGAAAACTTTTTCGTGCAGATTAGGTGTGATTGCAGTTTGCCTGATCAGAGTGGAAGTGAATCAGTTTGGACTGATATCCAACTTACTGATCGCCTGAGGGCAGACCAGTTCGGTGTCTATCAGTTTAACTGATTGTGCAGAAGCTAGTTTATACCCGTGTGAAATACCTGTTTATAACAAATCAGATTCCGAAGCTGTTTTCAATCAGATGACTATGGAGTCAATCTGATCAGATCAGTAGCTTGGTGCTAGTTGATCCTAACTCAGAATATGTATGTAGATTCAATCAAGTTGTGTGCAATAGTGTAAAGCAGTTAATCAAACAGTTAAATGCACACAAAATTTATAGTGGTTCAGACAACCAGTCCTACGTCCACTCTTCCCTATCACAAGGGGCACCAACTTAACCAACTGGACTTAGATTATTGTGTTAGTCCAACACATTACACCAACAGATATGTATAGAGCTCTCACTCAACCGATCCCATAAATCAGAACTAGAAACCCTAGTCTGAAATCTTGCTAAACAAACTTAACCTAACTTTGGGTTTTGGGTAAGATTTGTTGTTTGTTCCAACTTTGAAATTTTTCCTAGTATTTAAGCAGCCTAATAACAAGAGGATAAGATTTCTGTGCTAAGAACTATGGGATGAACACTTAGAAAATAATCTTCAAGGTTGTGTTCTTCGTGCGAAAATTTTGTTGTAGTATGAGCTTCTTGATAATTTCCGTGTCTTCACTCTGAAGAGTAATCCCATATTTATAGACCTCGAAATCATAGAGCCGTTGGAGAGCAATTTGAATTTTCGGCTATATTTGGTAGGTTTGCGGGAATTGATGTGACGTGCTTCCAGGTACGGCATGGCCGAAAGCATGTATGTCATTTTTCTAGCCGTTTGACTATGCAGCGCCGAAATCCGTAGTGTCAGCTCAGGTCATACGTGTCTTGTTCTTATTGGTTAACAAGTACAGCATATCAGAGTTTGTTCACCAACTAAAGTTGAGATTCTTCTTGTTCAGATCAGCAACGTATGGCATGGTGAAAAATTAGTTGACACCTGGTGTGAGCTGACCTGATCAGTTACAACTGATCAGTCTACCTGATAGAGTTTTCTGGTGCCAGTTGTCTTAGCTCAACTAGCATACTCGGCTGATGTAGGTCTCTTGGTCTGATCTTTTGGTAGTCATCTGATCTTCAGGTCTTCTGAATTTGTGTTTCATGACTTCACCTGATTATCTTACTTTATAAGATCTTCTGATCTTCTGTCCTTCCCTTGCCTTCTGGCCTGTCTGACTTCAGCTGATCTTTTGTTCTTCTGATCTGACCTATACATATATTATAGTTCCCCCTCAATATGTGACCTATCTTATACATCAGTTGTTCTATACAATAATTATCAACTGGTCATCTTATAACTGGTATTAAAAACATAAGTCAGCTAACAGGTCTGACTGGTCATATTACATGTGTTTTGGAACTTTCATCAAAACTCTAAATTTCCCAACAATTTCCCCCTTTTTGATGAAACCAAAACACTTGAGAAACCAACACAGTTGATAAATATAAAACAGTAAAGAACACATAATCATAAGACAATGAGATTTTATCTTAGGATCAGAAAAAAGAATAAACTTTTCATTCATCAGATTTATCGATTACAAATTACATCAGAAAAGTTTGGGTTTAAATTCAGCTGATCCTAAACAGTCTTCTGATCTTTAATCTCTTAGCTTATATCCCTCTGGCATTTCTCGTTGATCCTGAGGAATGTTGAATATCCGGTATAGCTTCCATTTGACATCATTGATCCACTGAGGATCAATTATGCGAGCTTTGTTCAGGATGTCAAAATAAGACCTTTGAAATGTTAGTCTGTCAAATGAGCCATCTGCCTTCTTCGAGTAGTCCATCACATCATACTCTTGACGAGATATTCTCACATTGATTACTCTGGCAACATTTTCCAGATATTTCAAAAAATTTGGGTGCTTGTTCTCCAACCAGTTGAGAAAATCTGCATCTGGTGATTCTTCTTGGGCACTAGGTCCAGAACAAATGCATCCATAAGCCATTCACTTCTGATCTTATTCCATTCCTCGAACCTATCAGCATGAGCAGCAGTTTTCGGAATGATTTCATCAACTCTTGCTGGCAACTGATTTTCCGGCTTTGCCTTTCTTCTCCCTCGATCTGTATTTCTTTTTCAGATCTTCTGCCTCTGCCAATTTTTCTGCTCTTCTTTCTTCTTCACTAATTCTAGCTTCTTCAGCAATCTGCTCCTTAGTCAGTCGAGCTTCTTCAGCAATCTTTTCCTTAGACAATTTCTCAGCCAGTTATTTATCAACCTATATCTGGCTAGCTGTGTTTCTCGTGACTCACTTAGTCTGATTGGCTGGTACAGGTTTTGATGTCCCAGCACCCGCAGCTAACTTTCTTGCCTTTGACTTCTCCATCTTCCCAGAAATTTCATTAGCAAACAGATCCAGATGGTCTAGTCTCTGGCCATAGGATTCAACTGTCTGCATCAGTTCTTCTGTTGTTCTGATGAAGTCAGTTGGTTTCTCAACCTATCCTTCCCCCTTTTTGGTTTGATCAAAAAGAGCATTGAGGTGGGAAGTCAGAGATCCAAAGCTGACTGATATGGTCTTGTTAAGATCTTCAACAGATAAACCTTGAGCTTGAATAGATAGATTTTGAATCTTTGAGATCAGGTCAATCTTGACAGATTCAACGGCAGTAGAGAGGGTAAGAATGAGTTTATCAAGTGTTTCTTCAGTCATTTCAAGCTTTTCAGTGACCATCAGAAGAGAAACTTGTTGTTGATCAACCTAAACTAGCTTGTCGTCAACTGTCTTTTTAAATTCAGCAGTCAGGTTGGTCACTGTTTGAGAGAACTGATCTTTGATTGCTTCAATCTGGGAAATAGCCAATTCTCGTTGATCCATTATTTCTTTGAGGCCAATCTGCCTCTGATCAGCTATTGTGTTGTTAAGTTCATTAGCCAACACTCCCTCAACTTCTTCTTTCAGAAGATCTTTAAAACAAGATCTGATCTCCTTAAGTTGATCAGTGGTGATGTGTGTTGCAGGAATATTTTGCATCACCTGATCATTTCCAGTTGTTTGCGCCTCCAGTGGCTGGTCATGAACTGCAGCACCAGTTCCACTATCATCGGCAACTCCCACATCCTTCATAGGATCATCTTCCTTAGGAGTTTCTTCAGCATTCTCCAGTTCAACTTGTTCAATTATTCCCAGCTTTCTGTGGATCAGAGCTTTGATCGCTTCAGCAGTTATCAGTTCAGCTGGTGATCCTACCTGAGCAGATTTCTTCATGTCGAAATCAAAATCTGCAAATGCATCAGCACCTCCCATCTGTTCAATAATGATCATGAAATCTGAGAAGTTCTTCAAACGGAGATCTTTCCATGTGAGGATATCCATTACTTCTTCCCGAATAACAGGATGGGCTTCCAACTCTGGATACAACTCATCAATATCACGTTCGATTCTCATTCTGATCATTTTCCTGGTGATGGTCTTGGATGAACTGGACTCAGGAGTCACCTGTTCAGATCGACCAGGTTCCGGTTGATGAGATGTAGAGGGTTCTGGTGGCGTCTGAGTAGCTGGATGTTTGCTGATTGGCTGAATCTGCAGAGGTTCTGTTGTAGCAGCAAGTGCATCTGGTTCTGCAGCAGGTGATCTTACTGGTTCGCGAACTGGTGAACTTTCAGGTTCGCGAGCAGGTGAAGGAGAAAGAGAGATATGCTCAGCACTAGAAGTCTGAGTGGTGAATCAGCTCGAGATTGAGGTGAAGGAGATCGTTCGTCCCTTGATCTTCCCTCAGATTGTTCTAGCGAGCTCTCAACTTGAGAAACCTGCCTATCTGATGTTTCAGCATATCTCTGTTGCGCATCAGGTTGATTGGCACTCCTTCTTCATCTGACTCGTCTTCCAAAAAAAGAGTCATGGCGGCCTGTTTTACCTTCTTTGGCCTCTTCTCCTGAGCCTTTACCAGTTTTCTCTTCTTCTTTTGAGGAGCATCAGTTGCAGACGTAGCTACCTCCTTGTTCTTCCCTTTCTTAGTCTTAGGGGGGGTGGGCCGCATATCATCATCTGATGGCCCATAGATGACATAAGTGTTAAGAGAGAAAAGCCTTATAGGACATCATTCCGTTCTGATCCCATTCAGCATGTGGTAGTTCGTCCTTCAGAATGACTGCGACTTTGTTGAGATTGCTGATTCTCTTCTTCAGATAGACTTGTCTCTGTTCACTAACTCCAAATTTGTCATGTTCTTGGAGCAAAATAGCCTTCAGAAAACCATGCCAATTAATATTTTTGGCTTCATCGATAATAGCAGCCATACTATACATTATTACAGTTGTTAATCCATCTGGGCTGAACGAAATACCCATAATTGTTTTTGACAGAATGTCAAACAACAGACGGTATTTCCTTTTCAACATAGGCCTGACAAAGCCTACGGTCTGGTGTTTATCAGCCTCTCTGAAGAGTTCATTCCTGATCAGTTCGTCTTCATTCTCCTTGTAGTGAGCAGGAGAGATTTTTCCTTTGGGCAGGTTGAACAGTCGAGATATATCATCATTTGTAAGTCTGATCTCCTCTCCATTTACTGAAGATATCAGTTCGTGTCCAGGATTCTCCTCGTCAACCTTCAAATTCCTCAAGAATTTCAGTGCTTCATACTGCATTACTGGATTGCAGTGAGCAGCACAGTATTTTTGAGACCACCCTTCCTTAGAATTTGTTCCACCTCCATTGATTCCGGATCCCGTGTAACACCAAACCTTACAAATTTGTCTTCAACGATTTTGGTTGCAAAATCCGCATAGTTACACATAATATTGCCCATTCCATGAGTGGCCATCTACAATAAGATAGACTCGATTAAAGTTGGTGCATAACCATAAAGATATCATATATTGATTATCAGACCTAGTAATCGATGAATACATACGGATATCAAGAAATGATAAGGCATAACACAGGATAACATAAATAGACGTAATCTATATGATCAATGGATTTTAGGAAAGTAATTCATCAAATAACCAGAAATTACCATATTCTGCTTTTCGATTTTGAACTAGGTTGAATCGTAAGAACACTTTGAATCGCAGAAAGATAATTGTGAGTTTGCAGAAAAATAAATCGCAAGAATTTTGAGAAAAGTATTCTGGTAGGGTTTTTGATGAAGCTTATAAAAGGAAGGAGAGAAAATTGAGACGTTTGAAAAGGATAAACGATCCAGATTGAACGGTTTTGATTGTGTGGTCAGGATATGCACGTGCGATTGCCTTTTGGATTTAAAAACACATTTAGTGGCATGTAATACATATACCCTACGTCCGCAATAAATACTTTGCAGGGTATGCGTCACAAAAGTATGTGTATAGTAAAGGCAAATATTATCAGATAATTTCAGAAATATAAACAGTAAACAAGGAAACAGAATTGCGTATCTGGTTGTCTGTACCACTTGTTGATCTTAGTTTTCTGCCTAATCCTTATAATTTCCCAACTGTCCCTTTATCTGATTCGCTCCACTTTGCTTCTGATATTCCCTTTTCTGATCCTCCCTGATCAATTGAAGTTCCCCCTTCATCTGTTATTTCTGATTACTTATCGACTGATTTATCTAATTTGTTGAGGTATCATACTCAACTGATCTTCCTCATCTGATCAGTCTCTTATCTAATCAGATTTTAGTTGACCTAATCTGATTATACTCAGACAAGTCAATTCTTGGAATAAGTGTTACCGCCAAAACTTAGTCTTGGAAAATCGGAGATTCGTCTCGATTCACTAAGTCGGCACGATTTGACATTCGTAATAATGGTCTGGATACTTTGGGATATCAATCGCCGTAAGCTTATCCAATCATCAGTCGCGTGTTTCCTACGTGCTGTCCTTGTGGTGCAGATTTCTCTTAAGGGTCTTGAGAAATTAAATTTTCACCTATACCCCTACTTTTCTTCTATAAAAGGATCTGGGGTTTTAGGCAAACAACACAACATAAACCATTTATCTTCTTTATTTAGCTTATACTCAATGTTTTTCGATGAACCCTTATTTCCGGTGAAACTTCCGACAAAAACCTTTAACCCTTTTCAAATGAATTCAGCATCTCAAATCAACCCTGTGCGTCCCTTATTACTGCTTTCGTCATCATCGAAGATTACACATACAATTATTGCCAAGCTTCTCTACCACCGAGGCGGCGGATCTGCTATAGCAAATGAGAAGACACTTCTCCTAACCGTATGCACCTTGTGTGCCTATCGAGATGACGGAATTAGCATCAACAGACTTAGTTTGATACAAAACATGAGTTTGGTATCCGATCTTGATCAGATAACAGCTGATCATCGTATATCAAACTCAATATTTGCATGCGACACTTGTGGCCATATGGTCTTTGGACCACATATTTGGCACTTGTGTCCCATTTAACAGCTGGAGAGCCCATTGATTTTAGGATTAGGGGCTCCTGCCTTAGAAATCCTTCAATGCCGCTCTCGCTCCTCACTCCGAAGCTCTGAGGGTGGCTTTAGGATTATTTCAAAGCCTCTCACACCCCTTTTAGGGTTAAGTGGGGGAAAATGGGAGCATCAGGCTTTAAAATCTTTAAAGCCTCTCTCCCCCCCTTTCTAGGGTTAGGCTTAGGGTTTATGGTTTAGGGTTTATTTACTGACCTCCGGGTCCTTTTGTACTTGTAACTTGTAATGTAAATCTGACTTCCGGGTCTTTATCAATGAAAATTTCTATTATTCCATTGTTGTGTATTTTCTGTTCCTTATGCGATTGAAGCTTTAATCTTATGTAACTTGCTTGTTGAACATTAACTTAATCGAATTACAAAGTATGAAACAACCAAACTGATCAGTTCCTTTAATCTGATAAAGCCTTCTCATATCAGTTTCTTGACTGATCTTCTGATCAGTTGAGATACCTAACTCAACTGATTCCTCTTAACCTGGCTAGTCTCTTAACCAGCTGGTTCTGGAGATCAGTCCACCAACCATTTATGGTGTTTTTTCTCCAATATCCAGAAGCCCTAGCTCATTGCATAATTCTCTTAATCTGATCTCAGCTAGTAGCTTGGTTAAAATATCAGCTTTCTGTTTATCAATATGGATCTTTTCCATTCTGATATTTTTCTTTTCAACATGATCTCATATAAAATGGTGTCTGACATCCACATGCTTGCATATTGTATGTAGAACAGGATTCTGAGTGATTGCAATAGCACTATTACTATCACAGAATATAGGTATGTTCTTAGCTACAATGTTATAATCCATCAGCTGCTGACTAAGCCAGAGCAGTTGGGAGCAACAGCTTCCTTGAGCCATATATTCTGCTTCAGTAGTGATGTCGCAACTGATGTCTGCTTCTTTGAAAACCACGAGACAAGTTTACTACCTAAAAACTGACATGTACCTGAGGTTGACTTCCTCTCAATTCTGCAACCTCCATAATCAGAATCACAATACCCACTAAGCTCTAGATTATCATCTGATTGGTAAAATAAACCAAGGTTTACTGTCCCCTTCAGATACTTAAGAATCCGCTTAGTTGCTTCCAGGTGGCTTTGCATTGGATTTACCTGAAATCTGACACATACACCTACTGCAAAAGTGATATCTGGTCTGCTGGCAGTCAGGAATAGTAAAGATCCAATGAGAGCCCTATATTCTTTCTGATTAGTTTTCTGACTATTCTTATCTGGATCCATCTTGAATCCAGTCATCATAGGAATTCTGCCTTCCTTACAGTTTTGAACTCCAAACTTAGCCAATAAACTCCTAGTGTACTTTGCCTGGCAGATGAATATCCCTTCTGTACTTTGCTTAACTTGTAAACCCAGAAAGTAACTCATCTGACCCATCATGGACATCTCAAACTTCCCTTGCATCAGCTTGCTGAATTTTTCACATAAACTCTTGTTGGGAGATCCGAAGATGATGTGATCCACATAAATCTGAACCATCAGAATGTATTCTCCATCTTCTATTCTGAATAAGGTTCTGTCCACTATTCCTTTAGTGAAGCCACTGTCTATCAGGAACTGAGAGAGTGTATCATACCAAGCTCGAGGAGCTTGTTTCAGGCCATAAAGAGCTTTTCTTAAGCGGTACACCTGGTCGCCTTTTTCAAAACCTGGAGGTTGTTCAACATAAACTTCCTCAGCTAGCACCCTGTTTAAGAATGCACTCTTTACATCCATCTGATACACAATAAATCCTTTGTGGGCAGCATATGCCAAAAACAGCCGAATGGCTTCCAGGCGAGCGACTGGTGCAAAGGTCTCATCATAATCAATTCCTTCTAATTGTGAATACCCCTTTGCAACAAGTCTTGCCTTATGGTTATGACATTATTCTCATCTCTCTTGTTCTTGAATACCCACTTTGTGTCAATCACATCTTGATGGGTTGGTCTGTCCACCAGTTTCCAAACCTGATTCCTTTCAAACTTTTCCAGTTCTTCTTGCATGGCTAGAATCTAGTTTGCATCTTGTAGAGCTTCTTCTACTTCAGTTGGTTCCTTCAAAGACAGATAACAACAATACATCGCACTTTCACCAATCTGATGTCTAGTTTTGACTCTATCAGATGGGTCTCCGATGATCAGATCAGTTGGATGACTGGTTACCCAGGTCCTTCTTTTCTGATTTGTATCAGTTTGGAGAACATCATCCTCTTCTGATAGTAGTTCATTACTAGTGATTGGGAGTGGTGCAGAATTATGATACACTTGACATGGGCAAGTCTCAGCTGATGTTGGACTCATCATGTGCTGATGTCTGTCTGTAGGAACTTCAGGTGTTCCCCTTGAACCAGATGGTTCAGTTGATATTGTCTCAGCTATACTAGCTTCTTCATTAACAGTTGTACGTACCTTAGGGTCTGATTGACCTGGTGAATCAGTAAGATCAAGTTCTGGAATATACACTGTTACCTGTTCTGATCATTTTTCCTTGATACTTAGCTGATCCATTTTATGTGCATCAGGTACCGGTTGATCTGATACTTCTTGTTCTGAGGCAGATTTCTCTTGTTCGGAAGATTTCTCATCAAAGACCACATGAGGTGTTTCTTCCACAACTAGGGTTCGCCTGTTGTAAACCCTGAAAGTCTTGCTGGATGAAGAATATCCTAAGAATATACCCTAATCTGACTTATCTTCAAAAGTCTTCAACTGACTCTTCCCATTGTTGGGTATGAAACACTTGCACCAAAAAACAAGGAAGTAAGAAACACGAGGTTTTCTGCCCTTCCACAGTTCATAGGTTGTTTTGTAGTGAGCCTTAGTCAGTGAGCATCTGTTCTGAGTGTGGCATGCAGTATTGATGGCTTCTGCCCAGAAACGGCTTGGTGTTGCATGTTCAGCTAACATAGTGCGAGCAGCTTCCTTGAGTGTTCTGTTTCTCCGTTCCGCTACACTGTTCTGTTGTGGCGTTCTTGCAGCTGATGTCTCATGACGTATACCAAACTTAGTGCAAAAATCAGTAATAAAAGAGTTCATAAATTTTTTACCTTTATCTGATCTGATTTTCACTATACTAACTCCCTTTTCGTTTTATAGTTTCTTGAGCAGCTCAGGTATCTTTGTTGTTGTCCCATTCTTCTTATACAAGAATACAACCCAGGTAAACTTGGAATAATCATCCACGATTACCAGAGTATATTTGCGTCCGCTGAGACTGACTGGTGTAACTGGTCCAAATAAGTTGATATGTAGCAGTTGCAATACTCTGCTGGATGCTGGTCCAGGGATTCCCTTGAATGAGGATTTCCTTAGAGAATACCTCATTCTGAAGTCCCTCAACCAAAGACATCCTTGCTATCTTGTTAAGAGTTTTAAAGTTCAGATGACTCATTCTTTTGTGCCAGAGCCAACTGCTACTTTTGGAACTCTTAACAATCAGGCATGCATTTCTTGGACAACTGTTCCAATCTGCTGTATAAATCGTACCTTTCCTTGAACCAGTTAATAAGATCTGTTGAGTATCTCGATTCTTGATAGTACACTGATCAGTCGAGAACTCAACACTGAATCCGTTGTCGCAGAATTGTGAAACTGATAACAGGTTACGCTTTAAACCTTCGACATACGAGACTCCAGTAACCTGTACATCATCATTCTTTAAGGTTCCGAATCCTCTGGTAAAACCAAAGTTATCATCACCAAAGAGTACACGTGGGCCATCTTGTTCTGTATAAGAGCTAAGGAGATGTTTGCTTCCAGTCATATGCCCTGAGCATCCACTATCGATGTACCAGATAGTTGCTTGTACACCTCCTTTGTTGGTCAAACCCACGCAAACCTGCAATCAACTCAGGTTTTAGGTACCCCTTTAGGAGTGGGTCCTGAGGAGTTAGAGTTGGTTTTAGGGATCCATACAAACAGGGCACTTCTATTGTAATCAGATAGATCAGAAAGCCTGATTTGTCTCCCATAAACATCTACATAATCATACATCTCTTCATATGCATTCTGATCAGTATGATTATTTGTGCGAGCCTTGGGTGAATCAGAAGACTTGAGATTTTTCCTTGCAATTTGTCTTTTTTTAATCCAGTGGGGCTCAGGTGCAGCAGCCCTAGGTTTCTGATTATAAGGGTAGGTACGACTGCTACCATTAAAAGATTCATATCTTATTGGCATATCTGGTTTCAGCAGTTTACCCTTGACTTGCCTGTTAGGCAGCTTGACCTGATTAGGTTTCATATCAGATTTCCCCTTTAGAGGTTGTCTTTTCTGATACCTGATCTGCTGATCGGGTTGAGGTTTCTTCAGAAGAACTGGGTTCTTCTGTTGATTCCTCAGCTGATGCTTAATCAGTTGGGGTCCATTTCTGTTCCCTTTCTGATTGGGCACTTGCCTTACTTGTTCAGCAGGTCTCTTTCCCTTATTAGATACAGAGTTTGCTTTATGTGTATCTATATCAGAAACTCGTTTGATTACACCTTTTTGAAGTGAATCAGACGGGGCTTTTGAGGATGTAGAACCTGTATTTTCATACGTAAACTATCCTCAGTTAATTTCAGACTCTCATGTAGTCGGAAGAGATCATCAAACTTGGCTTGTAGGATTTTAAAATCATCAGCTTGCTGTTTATTGATAGCTAGATGTTCCTTAATCTACTTCTCCTGATCAGAAGAGTTAACTTTCAGAACTTTCAGTTCTTCAGTTATCTTCTGAGCAGCTTCAGCTGATTTTAGTTCAGCTGTTCTACTGACAGCATTTTCCTTAACAAGCTGAGTATTTTCAATCCTTAGCTTATCGTTTTTGGCTTCCACTATCGTATAAGTGTCTACTGCGTTAGAGAGATCATCAAGCAATTGCTCATAATAGAGCTGCACGTCAATCTCTCCAGCAGGTGTGCTAATCATAGCTGGTGTGGAAACTGAAAGAGCAGAAGGTTTAGAGGTTACCTCAGATTGGTCTTCCTCCTTAGCCTTCAGACAGATTTCATCATCAGAAGAGAATATCAGATCATCGTAGTGGTAGAAATCATTAGCGTTGCTTATCAAACAGAAATCTTCTACAGATGAGTAGCCTGAATCCTTGGAAGGCAGATAAGAATCATCAATTTTAGATGTATCAGCAACCATGGCTTTCCTGTCTCTATAGCGTTGCTCTCTTCTGTTCCGCTTCTCTTCTCTTTCTTTTGGTGTCAGGTCTGGGCAATCTGCGCTGTAATGACCTGGTTTCTCACAGTTGAAACATGCTCCACGATCCACGGAACTTCTTCTGCCAGGTGAGTCATTCCGTCTGTAGAATCTGTCAGGTGACTTACCTGTCTGATTGTAATTAGAATTTCTTCTCTCAGATCTGTTGTCTCTTCTTTCATCAGACCGATCATCTCTTTTCTTATCTTTTCTGCTATCCTTTCTGTGATCATCTCTTCGGTCATCAGATCTGGTCCTTTCTGGAGATCTGTCAGCTGGCCTCCTATCTCTTCCTCTGTTGTTTTAATAATCCCTGTAAAATCTACGATACTTGCCAAGTTGAATGTTAGATTTTTCAAGTTTTCTGGTTAGCAAAGCAATCTGTTCAGCTTGACTTATAATATTTCCAACTGGTTCCGTAGACTTTGAGTTGTTGCTGGCTGCTTTGAATGCAACTGATTTTGATGTGGCAGGAGTGGCTTCAGCAGGCGACTCATCTTCTTCTTCTTGCCCTCTTTCGATCAGATCAAACTCATGGGCTTTAAGACTCAGGAACAGGTTGCTTGGCTTCATCTTGGCAATATCTTGACAATCCTTTATTACAGTGACTTTCATATCCCACTTCTTAGTCAGAGATCTCAAGATCTTGTAATTTATGTCTTTATCTGATATCTCTCGTCCAAGTTCCCAAAGCTTGTTAACTGACATGGTGATTCTTCCATCGAGCTCATTGATGGTTTCATTTGGTAACATCTTAAGTTTCTCAAATTTCACCAGCTCAGCTTGCAGTCTGCTATCTTTAATCAGATCATTTCCTACACACATTTAACAAGCGTATCCCACATCTGTTTGGCTGTCTTGAGATACTTTATCTTTTCTCTGGTTATCTTGTCCATGGTCTTCATGATTATGTGTCTGGCTATCGTATCCAGAGTGTACAACTTTCTCTCTTTAGCATCCATCAGGGCGGGACTCTTTCTGACAAGACTTCCAACTACAAAATCTGGATCACCTCCAACAGCTGGGTTGTCATGATAGATGATCATGGGTCCTCGTTCAAGAACTTCCATCATCCTGCTGCTTATTGATCCCAAATGGTTGCTCATGTATATCGTCCAGTCTGCATACTCATCAATGGAAAATTTAGGCAAATCATGATACATACCCGAAATATTATCCATGCTGATCGTGTGTTTGAAAACAGATGAGATTTGAAAAGGTTTTTCAAGATCAGTTCAAGTGACCACAAAGGTTCTTCCTAAAGAACCGATGATATTCAAAGCCAGTGGTCTGGAGAACCACTGCACTGATACCACTTGTGGGTCCCAAACGGGTTTCGTGAGGGCAGAAGTCTAGAGGGGAGGGGTGAATAGACTTCTGAAAACTTTTTCGTGCAGATCAGGTGTGATTGTAGTTTGCCTGATCAGGGAGGACTGATATCCAACTTACTGATCGCCTGAGGGCAGATCAGTTCGGTGTCTATAAGTTTAACTGATTGTGCGGAAGCTAGTTTATACCCGTGTGATAAACCAGTTTATAACAAATCAGATTCCGAAGCTGTTTTCAAACAGATGACTATGGAGTCAATCTGATTAGATCAGTAGCTTGGTGCTAGTTGATCCTAACTCAGAATATGTATGCAGATTTAATCAAGTTATGTGCAATAGTGTAAAGCAGTTAATCAAACAGGTAAATGCACACAAGATTTATAGTGGTTCGGACAACCAGTTCTACGTCCACTCTTCCCTATCACAAGGGGCACCAACTTAACCAACTGGACTTAGATTATTGTGTTAGTCCAACACATTACACCAACATATATGTATAGAGCTCTCACTCAACCGATCCCATAAATCAGAACTAGAAACCCTAGTCTGAAATCTTGCTAAACAAACTTAACCTAACTTTGGGTTTTGGGTAAGATTGTTGTTTGTTCCAACTTTGAAATCTTTCCTACTATTTAAGTAGCCTAACAGCTAGAGGATAAGATTTCTGTGCTAAGAACTATGGGATGAACACTTAGAAAATAATCTTCAAGATTGTGTTCTTCGTGTGGAAATTTTGCTGTAGTATGAGCTTCTTGATAATTTCTGTGTCTTCACTCTGAAGAGTAATACCATATTTATAGACCTCAAAATGAAAGAGCCGTTGGAGAGCAATTTGAATTTCTTGCTATATTTGGTAGGTTTGTGGGATTTGATGTGACGTGCTTCCAGGTACGGCATGGACGAAAGCGTGTATGTCATTTTTCTAGCCGTTTGACTATATGCAAATAAATCCATGATGTCATTTCAGTCATCGTGTCTTGTTCTTATTGGTTAAGAAGTACAGCATATCAGAGTTTGTTCACCAACTAAAGTTGACATTCTTCTTGTTCAGATCAGCAACATATGGCATGGTAACATTAGTTGACACCTGGTGTGAGCTAACTTTGATCGCCATAACCCGATCGATCTACGATAGAGTCTTCTGGTGCCAGTTGTCTTAGCTCAACTAGCAGACTCGACTGATGTAGGTCTCTTGGTTTGATCTTTTGGTAGTCATCTGATCTTCAGGTCTTCTGAATTTGTGTTTCATGACTTCACCTGAATATCTTACTTTATAAGATCGTCTGATCTTCTGTCCTTCCCTTGCCTTCTGGCCTGTCGGACTTCAGCTGATCTTTTGTTCTTCTGATCTGACCTATACATATTGAAGTTCCCCCTCAATACGTGACCTATCTTATACATCAGTTGTTCTATACAATCATTATCAACTGGTCATCTTATAACTGGTATTAAAAATATCAGTCAGCTAACAGGTCTGACTGGTCCTATTACATGTGTTTTGGAACTTTCATCAAAACTCTAAATTTCTCAACACATAAGGCTTCCTACTGCTGACCCATCATCTATATCCTTTTGTGTCTTATGTTGGTCCCGAACGGGTTTCGTGAGGTGGAAATCTAGAGGAGAGGGGTGAATAGACTTCCAAAACTTTTTGGTGATCAGCGTGTAAAGTCAGGTAAACGATGATAGAGTGCGTGTGAGAATCAGTAGGATCTGATATCCAACTTACTGATTGCTGTGAAGTAAATCAGTTTGGTGTCTATCAGGTCAACTGATGTGCGGAAGCTTGTTTTAAACCGTGTTGAAAAACTAATTTTCTTAAATCAGATTCTAAGTATTCTGAATCAGAACAGATGACAACAAGTCAAACTGATCAGATCAGCTGCTTGATGCAGAATTGATCTATACTTAGAAAATGTATGTTTGATTAAATAACAGGTGTGTGGGTAGAGTGTAAAATAGATAAATCACACAAGATTTGTAGTGGTTCGGACCAACTTTTCTTATGTCCACTCTTCCCAGTCCAGGGGCACTTACTTACCAAACTAGACTTAGTTTACCGTGTTAGTCCAAAAACCTTACAATCAGATGTTTATGGAGTTCTCACTCAACTTATCCCATAAATCAAGACTAGAAACTCTGGCTTGAAATCTTGCTCACAAACTTAACCCAACACTCGATTTGGGTAAAGATTTGTATGGTTTCCAACTGGAAATCTATCCTAGTATTTAAGTAGCCTAAAGCTAAAGGATGATATTTCTTGCTATGAAACTATGGGATGAACACTTAGAATATTTGCTCGAGTTCTTGGTGTTCTTGCGGAAATTTGCTTGTAGCTTGAGCTTGTGAATAATTTCTGTCACCAAAATATAAATTTCCCAACAATTTCCCACTTTTTTGATGAAACCAAAACATTTTGAGAAACCAATATCATTTGATAAAATATAAAACAGTAAAGAACAAATAATCAAAAGACAATGAGAGTTTGTCTTAGGATCAGTAAAAGTAAACTTTTCATTTATCAGATTTTGTCATTACAGATTACATTTGAAAAGTTTAATCATGAAGTGTGACTGATCCTAACAAAACTATCTTCTGATCATCAAGCTTTGGGTTTGTAACCCTCCGGCTCTGTTATGCCTGCCTTCCCCATCAGATTGACGTAAAACCTCTGAAAATCCAGTCTATCAAATGAGCCATCCTTCTTCTTTTTATAGTCCAACACATTATATGGTGGATGTGTGATATTCGCATTGATCTGCTTGGCTTCATATTCCAGAGCTTTCATAAATTCTGGATTTTTGTTCTCCATCCAATTCAAGAACTCCTCATCTAGTGCTTCATCGGTTGAGATGATGTCCAAAACAAGCGCATCCAAGAGCCATTCTGCTCTGATCTTTAGCCATTCCATCATCCTTTATCCATATTTTTTATTTTTGGGAATGATGTCTTCAACATTGTCTGGAATCAGGGGTTCAACAACCTTTTTCCCAACTTGACCATTCTTTTTCTTGGCGGCATACCTTTTCTTAAGACCCTCAGCATCAGTTATCTTGTCTGATCTCCTTTCTACCTCACTCAGACGAGCTTCTTCATCTAGTTGCTCCTTAGTCAGTCTCACTGCCAGTTCTTTATCAACTTCAATCTGTGCTATAGCACTCCTAGTTATCCTTCTAGATTGAGTCTGAGCCGGTGGTGGACGAGGTGCAGTTTTTGATGGTCCAGATGGTCAAGCTCTTCCAGTATCTTGTCTTTGTCTGGACATTTCCATCTTGGCAGATACTTCATCAGCAAACAGATCTAAGTGATCAAGTATTTTACAATATGATTCAACGGTCTGAATCAGATCTTCTGTTGTAGTGATGATATTGGCTAGTTTTTCAATCTGTCCTTCCCCCTTTTTGTTTTTATCAAAAAGAGCGTTGATATGGGAAGTCAGAGAGCCAAAACTCACTGCGATAGCTTGATTTAGGTCTTGCACTGAAAGTCCTACAGATTGAGCTGTCTGTTCTTGAATTTTACTCACTAATGCAGACTTCGTAGTTTCAATGGCATTCAAGAAGGTGAGAATCAGTTTATCAAGTTTCTCCTCCGTCTTTTCAAGCTTTTCTGTGGCCATAAAGAGAGAGACTTGAAGTTGATCAAATATATCAATCTTCTCATCGAAAGTCTATTTGAAACCACCAATCAGTTCATCCACCATCTTTTTGAACTGATCCTTCAAAGCTTCTATCTGGGAGATGGCAAACTCCCTTTGATCCTTCAATTCCCGAATACAAGCTTGACATTGGTCGGTTATTGTATTTCTAACAGAATTCGCCAATACTCCCTCAACCTCTTCTTTCAACAGATCCTTAAAGCAAGATCTGATTTCCCGTAGCTGATCTGTGGTAAAGCGTGTAGCAGATACACCTTGCACGGACTGATCTGTTGGAAGTTGAGCAGTTGCCTTAGTTGCTTTTGCCTCTAGTGGCTGGTCGTGAACTGCATTACCAAGACCACCTTCATCGACAACATCTCCATCCTTCATAACAACATCCTTCTTAGAAGTTTCTTTAAAATGCCAAAACAATCTTCTCCAATGGCTTACCCAGCTTTCTGTAGACCAGGGCCTTCACTGCCTCTTTAGATAGTAACTCAACTGGGGAGCCTACGCCAGCTGCCTTCTTCATGTCAAACTCGAAGTTGGCAAATTCATCTGGTCCTCCCATCTTTTCCATTAGAATGATGAAGTCTGAGAAATTTTTCAGTCTCAAATCTCTCCAAGTGAGAACTTCCAGCACTTCATTCTTTATTCTCGGATGAGCTTCAAACTCCGGATACAGTTCATCCAGTTCCCGTTCCACCCTTAGTCGAATCGTTGCCCCATAAATTATCTTTCCAGCTCTGGATTCTGGAAGAGATTCTGGTTGGGCTGTGAATGCAGATGGTTTTTGAGGTTGAGCCTCAAGTTGAGTTTGGGAAGAGATTGGATGAAATGTTTAATTAGGTTGTTGAACAGCAGGTGTGGCATGCTAATCTTGAGGCTTTTGAGTTGATGAGCTTTCTGGTGGGGGCGGTTGAGCAGCTTGTTCTGCATGTACATAAGGTGATCTGGCTAGCTCAACCCTTGAAGATGGAGAGGGAGAAGGAGTCATGCGATGGCCCAGTGGCGATTTGGCAGGTGATTGTGCCCTTGACTGAGGATGTAGGTCCCGAATGAGTTTTAGTGAGGCAGAAGTCTAGAGGGGAGGGGTGAATAGACTTCTGAAATTCTAAAACTATTTCGTGAGATCAGGTGTGAAAGCAAGTTACCTGATCAGAGTGCGAGTGAATCAGTATGCCTGATATCCAACTTACTGATTTCTTGAGAGCAGATAAATTTGGTGTCTATCAGCTTAACTGATTGTGCGGAAGTTAAGATTAACCCGTGTGAAAAACCAGTTTTTCAAATCAGATCCTAAGTTTTCTGAAACATATTAGATGACAAGATCAGATCAGCTGCTTAATGCAAAACTGGTCCATACTTAGAATATGCATGCAAATTTGAATATCAGGTGTGTGTATACGTGTAAAACAGATAAAGCACACAAGATTTATAGTGGTTCGGACAGCTTGTCCTACGTCCACTCTTCCCTATCAGTAGGGGCACCAACTAAACCAACTGGACTTAGATTAATGTGTTAGTTCAACACAATTCAACAGATGTTTCAAGAGTTCTCACTCAACCAATCCCAGAAATCAAGACTAGAAACTCTAGCTTGAGATCTTGTTAAACAAACTTAACCTAACACTCGGTTTAGGTATATAAGATTTGTGTTGTTTCCAACTAGAAATCTATCCTAGTATTTGAGTAGCCTAAAGCTAAAGGATGAGATTTCTTACTAAGAAACTATGGGATGATCACTTAGAATATTTGTTTGATTTCTTGGTATTCTTCGTGCGGAAATAGCTTGTGTTTGAGCTTTGAATTATTTATGTAACCTTACTCTAAAGGTTTGATCTCATATTTATAGACGTTGAAATCAAAGAGTCGTTGGAGATCAACTTGAATTTTAGGCTCCATTTGGATGGATGGATTTGAAATATATGGATTTCACACACAAATTATTACTCTCCCATGGATTTACAAATACTTAGATTTGAGAAGCTAGTTCAAAATGGAGGGATTTCAAAACCTAGTCATTTGTGAAATCTTCATCTCCACCTCTTCCCCCTCTCCCCCTTCACCCTCTTCCCTAAACTCTCACATCTAAGTATTTGTAAATCCATTGAAGAGTATCATTTATGTGTAAAATCCATGGATTTCCAAATCCATCCATCCAAATGGAACCTTAGGCTATTTTTGGTAGCTTGCAGGATTTGACGTGCTCAGGAAGGCCATGCCGTCTCCATGTATATTTGTCCTTTGTAGCCATTTGCCCTGATACGCCATATGCTGCAATGTCAGTTACCGTACATACATGTCGAGTTCTTACTGGCAAGCAAGTACACTGATTCGACGCCTTGTAAAGCCAACTAAGTTGACATTCTTCTTGTTTGATTTCCTTCGTATATTTTGGATACTTCGGTAGGCTTATCATGTTTCTGAATTATCTTGATTTACTGATCAGTATCTTACTGATCAGGCTACCTTGAGACTTCTGATATAGTTGTCATAGCTTCAACTTTATCGACTCTTCTGATGTCCTTAATAGAAAAGGTCTTCTTGTTGTAGTGCCGATGTTCTTCTGATATTTAGATATTCTAATCTAGATTTCTGATGGCATCTGCTGATCTTGTCTTCTGATCTTCGTCATCTGCTGATCTTGTCTTCTGATCTTCGGCATCTGTTGATCTTGTCTTCTGATCTTCGGCATTACTCTATACATATTGAGTTCCCAATCAATATGTGACCTAATCTATTATGTCAGCTATCTAACATGTTCAGCTGGTTTCCTAACTCATCATCAGTCGACTAACAGGTTCGACTGGTCCTATTACAACTATTTTGGAACTTCCATCAAAACTATAAATTTCCCAACAGAGGAGATGGTGATCTTGTCTTCTCCTTTCCTTTTCCCTGCTCCCCTTCTGATTGCTCGGGTGAGATTCCGACTTGAGATATGTCTTTCTGATCGTTCAGCTGACTTCTTCTTTGATGCGGCAGACTTACTACCAGTGCCACTTCCTTCCTGGTCACCAATTTGTTCTGCCTCTTATTCTTCATCAAATTCCTTTTCCATGAAAAGAGTCATGGGTGCTTGTTTCACCTTCTTAGGTTTCTTTGCCAGTTCCTTTATTCTTGTTTTCCTCTTATGTGTTTGAGCAGAAGAGTGTTCTGACAGTTCTGAGGATACTTCCTTTCCTCTGCCTTTCCTGACAGTCTTCCTATAATCATCATCAGGAGGGCCGTAGATGTCTACTGTATAGGTCAAAAATGCCTTTTACGGTTTTAAACCTTTTGGTTCCCATTGAGCATTTGGGAATATATCTCTTAGAATGATAGCCACTTTGTTCAGATTGTTGATTTTCTTGTGCAAAATGACCTCTCTTCTTTAATTTATTCCGAATTTTCCCTATTCTTGTAGCAGAATTGCTTTCAAGAATCCTGCCCAGTTGATGTTTGTGGCTTTATCCACGTTTGCTGCCATACAGTGCATTTTGACAGCAGTCAGTCCATCACGGCTGAAGGAGATTCCCATTATTGTTTTTGACAGAATGTCAAACAACAAATGATACTTCCTCTTGAGCATAGGTTTGACAAAATTAGTTGTCTGATGTTTGTCAGCATCTCTGAACTGTTGGTTCCGAATCTACTCATCCTCACTTTCTCTGTAGTGAGCAGGTAAGTTTTTCCCTTTAGGAAAATTAAACAATCTTGGTTTGTGACTGTAAATTCTTCACCATTGACAGTTGATGATAACTCATCTATGGGTGATACTACCTCCAGATTCCTTAGAAACTCCAATGCCTCATGCTGCATAACTGGATTGGAGTGGGCTGAACAGTACTTCTCAAGTCTGCATTCTCGAAGTAGCTGTTCTATCTCCATTGATTTTGGGTCTTGTGTAACTCCAAATACCACGTATTTATCTTCTACGATTTTATGAGTCAAGCTTTCGTAGTTACACACAATTTTTCCCATTCCGTGCTTTGCCATCTAGAAGAAGAGGAGAAGTGTAAAAATACATATATACACAAAATTTTATATGCTAATGTATTTTCAGACATATAACAGATTCTTATTTCCTCATCATAGAAAGACAAAATACATAGACTCAAATCCATAAATGGTATAACCCAATCGATAAATCGATATCTTATATAAAAAATTAAAATATCCAACACAAAATATATGTACATATTAATCACACAAGGCGAAAATTACCATATTCTTGCTGCTTAATTTAGAAAGATGTATCGCAAGAATTCTTGTTTAAATTTGTAGAGTGTGAATAATAATGTAGAGAATTTAGGGCAAATAAGGTTTTGAGACGTTTTCACGTAGGCACTATATAGAAATGGAGGGAAACAAGTTTTTGGAAAACCAATCGTCTAATCAAGATGAACGGTCGAGATTAGGCAATTTTTAGAAAAGTTGATCGTGCGGTCAGGGAATTTGAGCACGAGAGCTTTTGGATTTAAAAAATCACAATAAATAACAATTAATATATATTCCCCACGTCCGCATTAAATGCTTTGTAGGACATGCGTCATATATGATCAGATGATTGCACATAAGTAATCAGAGAGACAAAAGAACAAAATGCGTATCTGATTGACTAATATTGTAATCAGTCAATACCACATGAAGTTTGTTCAGGTCTGACTGATTTATGTTGATCTTAATTTCTGCCTAATCCTTAACAATTTTCCCAACAATGTTTTCTTTTCTGATCAGTTTTCAACTGATCTTTTCCCAAACAATTGAAATTCCACCTTCAACTGTTATTCTTTATCTGATCAGTTGAAACTGATCTCTCTTATCAGTTGAAGTTCTCCCTTCAACTGGTCTCTCTTACTTGATTAGTTTCTTAACCAACTGGTCATGGAGACCAATCCATCGAAGACTTCAGGTGCATTTTCTCCTAAGTCCAGTAGTCCTAACTCGACTGATAATTCCCTGAATCTGACTTCAGCTAATGTTGGGTAATTAATTGCATGGATCTATTCGGGGTGAATATTTAAATACAGATTTAATTCTAACAATTATTACTAACATGAATTAATCCTATATTAATTCAAATTATAATTCAACAACAAATCATACATATAAACAAGCTACATAAATCCTACGCATGTGGAATTTGCTAGGAGTTTATGTGAACTAACCTCTAGGAGTAACAACCGTTGAGAAGATGGATACCCATTCACACGAACAAACCCAAAGAGCCTTCTCAAGTATTATCTCGTCCTTGTTCAATAATTCGGTGGCAGAATGCTCATGAACAATTAACAAAAGAAAAAATAAAAATTACGTTGCACCACCTTCGTGGATTTCTAATTTTTCCAACACATGGAATTGCATTGGGGATGAAAAATTCATCCCCTATTTATAATAAGGAGGGGGACGAAAATTTTAGGTCAATTGGGTCATTGGGAAATCTTCTCCTCCTTATTACAATAATTTTTTTGAAAATATCGATTAAATAGGGAAGAAATAGGATCTTTTACTTTTATTGAATTTATGGGATAAACTTGTATTCCAATAATACATATTCCATAAAATCTTTCAAAGAAAATTAAGAAAATCTTTTCTCTTTCTTCCTCTAATTATTTTTGAAAAAATACAAAAAATTAGGCAACATTAATTTATTTTACTCTAATCACCTTTTTCAGTTATTGGACTTTATCTTTGGGCTACTTGAGGGGCCTTTAGGAGAATTAAGATTGGACCTTCCAAAGAACCTTGAATTATCAATATTGAGCCACAATATTGTTCAAGCCCATAAATATTAATTAATCCCACTACATAATTAATATTTCACTATCCATCTTAATCCATATTACTGTTAATATGGCTCCCAGTTATTATTTTCTGTGTTTAAGATTATCCAATCCATTAATTAATTCAAGCCAGTAAAAAGCTTTATTTTAATTAATATTTGTTGTAACGTAAAATAATCCGACCTGCTGGAGGTGGTGATTCTCCATCATACACTTGTCATTAGGGATGACTTTGTTTTGGCCATGTAGGCTGCGAGGCGACTTAAAATGCTACGCAGGTCGCAAAGCGACTTGGAAAGTCGCACAGGTCGAAGGCGACTTGGTCTCAAAGTCGGTTAAGGGATAAATATGGAAAAGATACGAGTAGTTAATGGTGTGGATATTGCGGATCGTAATCATGGTATGTGTAGTGGGAGCGAGGATCGCAGGATAAATCGGGAAACCCTAAGAGGAACCCTAGCTCTGGCGGCTAAAGCCCTAGCAAGCCCGCGGGAAAGCCCATGACGACACTTAACCTAGTTCTATGCCTATAAATACAACATGTACCAGTCATTATAAAGGATTGAACATTTTAGTATTCTAGGTAGAAATTATAGTGAAATATACCCGGCTTGGTCGCCCCTAGACGTAGTCTTATTTACAGAAGAACTGGATAATCAAATCTTGCGTTTCTACTTGCTTTGATCTCTTATATATCCATTGTTATCGTTTGTTGGCCGGAAAACACAAACCGGGTACAATAATATTTTTTTCCTTGGATTAGGAATGGCTCAACATTATTATCCATACCGAAAACTAATTCCACTAGCAAGATTTAGTATGACAAAACTCCTGAGCCTCCCAAGGGGACAAATCACGCAAGACGTACTTGCACACGATTCTCCGTATTAAATCTTAGCAATCGTCATGTAACTAATAATATTGCCCAAGATATAAAGTATTGAATCACATTGATTCTCTACTCGTCATAAGTAAAAGCAATAATTATTAATTCCACATGAATCCTATTTAAGGGATGGGGATTAAGAAATAATGAACCACTGAGGTCTAATTCTTCTATATTCAGCACTGAAGAATTTATCCTCCTGTAGATCCTATTCAGCGCATCATAATGCACTAGTGCAATCTCTTGGTCAAGACAAGCCAATCTGAGCCTTGCGATTCAACCTTTCACGATGGATTGTTCATTTCCATCTAGGTTATGAATTCCTGTACTTTGTTACGAGGAACTGTTAATTTAATCTTCTGTGATCTGGTATCACTAAATTAACTACAATGTAACACATACTATTTATTGAATATGTATGCAGTAAATATATGTAACATTGTAGATCCCGAACGGGTTTTGTGAGGGCAGAAGTCTAGAGGGGAGGGGTGAATAGACTTCTGAATACTTTTCGTGCAGATCAGGTGTGATTGCAGATTGCCTGATTAGAGTGCTAGTGAGTCAGTTTGGACTGATGTTCAATCTTACTGAGTGCCTGAGGGCAGATCAGTTTGATATCTGTCAGTTTTACTGAGAGTGCGGAAGCTTGTAAATACCCGTGTGAAAAACCAGTTTTATCAAATAGATTCTCAAGTCAGAGTTCAATCAGATGACTAAGGTGTCAACCTGATCAGATCAGTTGCTTGGTGCAGACTGATGTTAACTTAGAATATGTATGCAGTTTTAATATCAGTTGTGTGAGAAGTGTAAAGCAATAACGAAAGCAAGTAAATGCACACAAGACTTTTATAGTGGTTCAGACGAAACCCGTCTTACGTCCACTCTTCCCTTAACACAGGGGCAACTTAACCGACTTAACCAACTTAACCGACTGGACTTAGTTTTATGTGTTAGTCCAACACTCAACAGATGTTTATCGAGTTCACACTCAACCGATTAGAAATCAGAAACTAGAAACCCTAGTCTGAAATCTTGTGGTGACAAACTTAACCTAACTTGTGTATGGGTAAAGAATGTTTAAGGGTTCCAACTGGAAATCTATCCTGGTGTTTAGGTAGCCAAATGCTAGTGGATAGGATTTCTTGCTAAGAACTATGGGATGAACACTCTAAGAATAATTTTCAAATATGGTGTTCTTCGAGCGGAAATTCTGAAGGCTTTTTTCTTCTTGATAATTTGCATTAATGTTGTTGTTCCGCTTTGCTCAATTGTTCATGTGTTGGTCCTTCGTCTCTTCTTGACGAGCAATCTTATTTTATAGACCACGAAATCAAAGAGACGTTGGAGAGGAATTTGAATTTCGGGCTATATTAGGTAGGTTGTAGGATATGATTGTGACGTGCTCCGAATATCGGTGTGTTCGTAGGCATGATTAGCGCCGTTTATGTCTGCAGCATCGAATCCCGCAATGTTAACTCTTTTTGTACTCGTGTCGCTTTCTTCTTGGCTTTACGAGGCGGTACTTCAGGAATTTGTCCGTTAGACGATTGACATTCCTTTTGTAGAAGATTCGCTTGTCTGGTGTATCATTTTGATTGACGCCAGGTGTGAGCTGACTTGATCAGAAAACTGATCAATCTACCTTGTAGAGTCTTCTGATGCAGATTGTCTTAGCACAATACGCAGACTCTACTGATATAGGTCTTCAGGTCTTCTGGTAGTCTTCGGATCTTCAGGTGACTCTGAGCCTTAGTGTCTTCAGTCATACTGAGTCTTCAGGTTTATCTGAGTCTTCAGGTTCATCTGAGTCTTTAGGTTTAACTGAGTCTTCAGGTTTATCTTCAGGTTTGTCTTCTGATTTGTTCTTGGCCTTCTGATCATCTGACCTTATCTGGTCATCTGATATCTCGACCTGACCTATACATATTGAGTTCCCCCTCAATATGTGACCTATCTTTTACATCAGCTATCTATACATTTTAGCTGGTCATCTTAATCTGATTCTAAATCATCAGTCAGCTAACGGGTCTGACTGGTCCTATTATAACCTATTTTGGAACTTCCATCAAAACTTAAATACAAATTTCCCAACAATTTCCCCCTTTTTGATGGAACCAAAACACTTAATCAGAAAAATAGATACCACGAATTAAAATGCAGATATTGTAAAGTAGTACATACTTCAAAAGACAATGAGATGTTATCTTAGAATCAGAGAGATATAGAATATTTCATTCAGATAGGTGTGAGTAAGAATATGTGAAAAACGTACCTATCATCTGATTCCAAGTTGTCTTCCTCAGGTGTACTTGAACATTTGTAGTTCTTTTGGGATGCCAAACATCTTGTACATTCGTTGCATCAGCTTGTCCAGATCTTCTCTTCTATGGATCCCTCCTTTTTCAGCAAATCCATAGTAGGCATTCTTGAACTTTACAGCATCTAGCTTTTTGTCTGGACGCAAAGGTTGAAGGAGTAGTTCAAAGGGTGGAGCTTCTGGTATCAGTGACATGATATTTGCTTCTTTCATCACTGTCTGGTAGAAGTCTGGATACATCGTTTCTAACCAGTTCCGGAATTCATCATCATTTTCAGTCTGATCTTGATGAATCGGAATCTTCTCCAGGATGTGTACGTCACATAACAATTCTCCTCTGATCTGATTCCATTCTGGAAGCAGATCTGGCCGGGCACAGAGGATGTCTTTAACAGGTGCCGGAAGGGCATTTTTCTCCCAAGCAATCTCCTCTGCTGCAGCTTCGTTCTTCCTCTTCCTTCGGATGTAAGCGATGTTCAGTCCCTTAGCCTCTGCTAACTTCTGCTTTTTGATGGCGGCATCTCTTATTCTCTGTCTTGTTTGCTCTTGAATTTCTTCAGGAGTCATCTGGCTGTTGGTGGAGAATAGTTGGCCTTGTCTCTGATCTTCCGCAGTTGCTTTCATCATCTTGCCTTTGCCTTTCTTTCTCCTCAGAGTCTGCTCAGGATCATCTCGTTCATCTTCTTTAGCTAATTTCTTACTAAGTTCAAGGCTCTTGGCTTGATCATCAGATTCCATTCTTTTCTGTACGAATGAAGAAAAGTCTTCAATCTTGTCGACTCTGGGAATGACTTCTGAAAGAGCAATCTTCTGCTCAGTGATCTCTTGGCTATGTTGCTCCACAGTTTCTTTCACTTCAGCAACGAAATCAGTAGATGGAGTGGCTGGCAAGTCAGATACGGTGGTTTCTGGTAGAGATGCAAATGTTACCAACTGTGTTTGTTTTTCTTTCTTCTTTTGTCCTTCCCCCTTTTTGGTTTCATCAAAGAGGTTGGACATCTTGTGGTTCAGAGCATTGAATTGTCATGAGATCTCCTCTCTGAGTTCCTCGACAACAAGAGGAGTGATCTGAACGGTGGCAGAAGGTGCAGGTTTCAAGAAGCGTCTGAGAGCAACTTTGATGTATTGTGTTGCTCCTTCTGCAGAAGCTACAAAGTGTTTCCAACCCATATCCATGTGGTTGTTAGTTTTCTCCAAAGATTCCCAGACATTCTCCAATAGTACCTGTGTCTGATTGAGCATATCTGTCTGAACTTTGAGTTTCTCAAACTGGAGATTGAGCTTCTCAGCAAGAGGATTGACTAGTTGCATTACTTCAGAGAGGATGGCATTATGCATCCCAACTGTGTGACTTCTTTCTCTGTCAACTAGTTTTGCTTGCTCTTCTTCAAATCGCTTCATCAGATATGTTGTGAGCTCTGCGAATTTGTCTTCAAGTGCAGACTTGATCCCATCCTGAATCTTCTCAGTATAAAGATCTAGGGTATCAGAGCTCATCGTACCAGTCTGATCAGATGTTGAAGCCTTGCCAAGTTGGGTCTCATCTGCAGCACCCATTCTTGGTTCATCGGCAGCTCCTTCATGATCTGTAGGAGGTTGAACAGTTTCCTCCCTTTTATCAGCAATTCTGAACCTTTCGTGAATCAACCATCTGATATCATCGTCAGATGCCAATTCAACAACACTTTCAATCCCAGCATTGTTTAAGCATTTTAACTCCAAGTCTACAAAGAAATCTGATCCCAGAGTTATCATGAGAATCAAAAATTCTTCAATGCTTTTCAGTCTGATATCCCTCCAGAACACAATTTCTTCTATTTGTTGCTGGATGCCAGGATGTTGATCCAATTCAGGGCATAGATCTAGCAGATATTCCTTGATTTGTTGCTTCATTGTCCTTATGATGGGGCTTTCTGGAACAGGTGAAGCAAGCACGGTTCTGGTATTGAAGGGATTATGAGAGATGGACACTCACTTGTCAGATCTCTCAGGAGCTTGTGACTTGTTTGGAGATTGGGATATTTGTGGTTCAGGTTTGTTTTCAGCATGTTGAGGGTGTTCAGTTTCCTGAACAGGTTCAATGATTGGGGGGAGTGGTAGATCTTGGTGATCTGATAGGTGAGGGTGAGGGTGAGAAGATTTTATGAGGGGAGGGTGGTGGTGATGATTTTTGAGGAGAGGGTGATGGTGATTTGGAAATGGGCGTTGGCGATCTTGCTCTCTGGAAGATCTTGGTGAGAGGCAAAGAATCAGATGGTGATTCTCCCTCAGATTGCTCCACTTCTGTCCCTCTGACAGATATCTCTCCTTCTGTTTCGATCATCTGCTCTTCCCTTACTTCTCTGATAGTGGGCTCAGAGAGGACTGCTATCTCTTCTTCTGATCCTACTTGCATCAGATCCTTCGTTCTGCTAACTTGCTGGGCAAAACTTGGAGCAGACTTCAGAGGAGATGTGACTCTCTTCTGACGTTTTCGTTGAGTATCTGGTTTCTTGGCCAGATCCTTCCACTTCATCATATTCTCTGGAATTGCCTTTTTCTGCACTTCTGAAGATGCAGTTGCTTTTTCCTTTCCCTTCTTTTCTCCCTTGGGTTTGGGCACATAAGGAGCAGGATACTCATCAGATTGACCAGGCAGGGGCTCATTCTTGCCCAATATGGCCTTGTGCTGTGCTTGATATATCTTCGCTCCATTCTCATTCCATTCATAATTATGTGGCAGCTTATAATGATAGAGATTTTGTGTATGAAGGAGCACTTGGAAGATAAGCACACTTCATTGCTCTGGGTCAGTTCGAACTTCCCGGAGTCTTTTCTCAGTCGTGCCTTGACCATTCCCAACCAATCGATATCTGAAGCCTTCTTGATTATTGCAGCCATGATGCTGATCTTATATGAAGTGACAGCATCAAGACTGTAGGTTGAGCACATGATCACCTTCTGAACGATCTCAAGGAGAAGGCGCTATTTTCTTTTCAGGTAAGAGGCTTTGACGTTCGTCGTGTTCTCCTTGTTAGCTGGTCTCAACGGCTCAGCTTCAAGAAATTTCTTTTCTCCTACATCAGTCGTGTAGGTCTCTGGATTGATGCTTCCTCGAGTTTGACCGAATATCCTCTGGAGATCGTCATTCGTCACTCGCACTTCCAGTCCACCAACGGAAGAAATCAGGTCAGCATCATTGTCTTCATCCCTCTGTAAATTGTATAGAAATTCCAGGGCTTCATGTGTGTGGACGATGTTCTGGTGTGTAGAGCAATATCGTTCCAGCCCACACGCTCACAAGCACTCCAGAATTTCCAGCGATTCAGGATCTAAGGTGATTGTGAATACTACATACTTCTCATCAATGATGTCTTTCTTCATCGATGCAAAGTTGCAGAACTTTTTCCCTTGGCCCGGTCGTGGAACAAGATGTGCCATTTCTGTACGATATGCAAATTGATGTTTAGTTTGAGTAAGATATTTCAATAAATTCAGTCAAACCAGTAATTTTAGCATCAATTTAGCAAGTAAGCGTTTAGATCTAATAAAAATTACAGAACCATAGCATCACAACTTGTAAACCTAGGTACCAGAGAGAAATTGAAATCATGAAATATATAAACGAGAAATTACCAGAAATTGATTCGAGGATTTGAGAAATCGTAAAAGTAGAATCAATTGATTTCGAAAGTAATTCTCTGAAAATTTGAAAGTTTTGATCTTTTAAGAGCTTTGAGAAGACAAAGTAGTGGGAAAATGTTTTCTGAGAAAGATTTGGATTCAAGGTATGCGAGGGAAAACTTTTTGCACAACTTTCCAAAGGTACTCAAGTATCCGTGATTTGAAATCAGTGGCTGAGATTAGTCGGCCAAAAAGTATTTTGATCGCACGGTTGAGAAAAGTAGTCTTCTCGAATTTCGGACTCGAAAATTCGCAATAAAATTCATTAAAAACACATTCCCAAGTCCGCATTAAATGTTTTGCAGTTCATGCGTCATAATGTTTAAGGAAACAGAGTGAAAACCAAATTTTTATTTAAAAAAGATGCATATAAGATGTTCAGAAAGGGATAAATAATAAACGTATCTGACTGATTGATATTGTAATCAACCAGTTACCACTGTGATCTGATCTGGTACTTGTTGACCTTACTGATGGTAGCCTTAAGCATTTCCCATCAATATTCCACTTATCTGATCAGATTCTTGCTTGAACCAATTCGTTACTTATCTGATCCCATATCTGATACACTTCATCCTTCAGTCTTCTTCTAATCAGGCTGCATTTCTGATTAAGTCTACTCTCGTCAAAACATTTACTTCGGGGAGTCAAAAAGTCACCTCGATTCCCAAATCGGCGCGATTTGACATTCCGTAATAATGGCATAGATACGATGTGATTACTCACACCGTCAACTCATCTAACCATTAGCCGCGTGTTTCTTACGCGTTGTCGATGCAAATTTCTCTTAAGGTCTTTTGAGAAAATAAATTTGCATTTATACCCCTAATCTTCTTCTATAAATTGGCCTAGGGTGTTAGGCAAACAACACAACATAAACCATTCATCTATCTTTAGCTTATACTCCATGCTTTCCGATGAATTCCTTATTTCCGGTGAAACTCCCAGCAAAAACCTTTAACCCTTTTCCAATGAATTTAGCTTCTCAAATCAACCCTGTGTGTTCCTTCACACTGCTTTCGTCGTCATCGAAGATTACACATACGATCAATGCAAATCTTCTTTACCACCGTGGAGGCGGATCTGCTAAGGCAAATGAGAAGGCACTTCTCCTAACCGTATGCACCTTGTTCGCCTATCGAGATGACAGAATTAGCATCAACAGACTCAGTCTTAAACAAAACATGAGTTTGGTATACGATCTTGATCAGATAACAGCTGATCTTCGTATATCAAACTAAATTTTTGCATGCGACACAAGTGTCCGTTTGGTCCTTGTGACCAAACCCGTGGCACTGTGCCCCATTTAACAGCTGGAGAGTCTATTGATTTTAGGTCTAAGGGCTCCTAGCTTAAAGATCCTTCAAGGCTCGCTCTCGCTCCTCATGCCGAAGCTCTGAGAGTGGCTCAGGATTCTAGAAGCTTCTCTGCGTCCCTTTGGTTAGCTTAGGGTTTATGGTTTATGGTTTATGTAGTGACCTCCGGGTCTTCTTGTACTTGTAGCTTGTAATACCACTTGAAGATAGAGGTAGCTTGTGATATTACTTGTAACTTGTAAATCTGACCTCCGGGTCCTTATCAATGAAAAATTCTGTTATTTCATTGTTGTGTTGCTTCTTCTGACTTATGCGATCTGTAGCTTTAAACTTGTACTACTCGTTCACCGTAGCTTAATCGACTTATAAAGTGTGACTTTCCAATCTGATCCGTTTCCCCTTAATCTGATATATCTTGAACTGATCTGCTCCTTATCTGAACTTCAGATCGGCTACTTGTCTGACTTTCTGATCGGCTTCTTATCTGAACTTCAGATCGGCTCCTTGTCTGGTCGTCTGATCAATTGAGATTCCTAACTCAACTAATTCCTCTTAACCTGGTTAGTCTTTTAACCAACTGGTTCTGGAGATCAGTCCACCAACTATTTCTGGTGCATTTTCTCCAAGATCCAGAAGCCCTAGCTCGTTGCATAACTCTCTGAATCTGATCTCAGCTAGCGGCTTGGTTAAAATATCAGCTTTCTGCTTGTCAGTATGGATCTTTTCCATTCTGATATTCTACTTTTCAATGTGATCTCTGATAAAATGGTGTCTGACATCCACATGCTTGCATCTTGTATGTAGAACAGGATTCTGAGTGATTGCAATAAGACTATTATCGCACACGTAATATAGGTACGTTCTTAGCTACGATGTTGTAATCCCTTAGCTGCTGACTTAGCCAGAGCAGTTGGGAACAATGACTTCCTCGACCGTATATTATTCTTGAAGAGTAGATGTCGAATCGATGTCTCTTTTTTGAAAACGGAGATCAGTTTATTTACCAGAAACTGACATGAACCTGAGGTTGACTTCCTGTCGATTCCGCAACCTCCGTAATAAGAATCAGAATACCCACTAAGCTCTAGATTATCATCTGATGGGTAAAATAAACCAAGGTTTACTATCCCCTTCAGATATTTGAGAATCCGCTTAGCTGCTTCTAGGTGGCTTTGCATTGGATTTGCTTTAAATCTGGCACATACACCTACTGCAAAAGTGCGATATCCGGTCTGGCCGGTCGGTATAGTAGAGATCCAATGAGAGCCCTATATTCTTTTCGATTAGTTTTCTTCGACCGTCCCACATCCGATCCATCTTGAACCCGGTCATCATGGGAATTCGACTTCCTTACAATGTTGAACTCCAAACTTGGCGATGAGATTCCTTGTGTATTTTCTTTGGCGGATGAATATCCTTCAGACTCGCTTGACTTGTACCCAGAAAGTAATTCATCTGACCCATCATGGACATCTCGAACTTCCCTTGCATCAATTTGCTGAACTTATCACATAACTTCTTGTTGGGAGATCCAAAGATGATGTCGTCCACGTAAATCTGAACCATCAGAATATCTTCTCCATCTTCTATTCTGAATAAGGTTCTATCCACTATTCCTTTAGTGAAACTGCTGTCTATCAAGAACTGAGAGAGTGTATCATACCAAGCTCGAGGAGCATGTTTCAGACCATAAAGAGCTTTTCTTAAACGGTACACTTGGTTGCCTTTTTCAAAGCCTGGAGGTTGTTCGACATAAACTTCCTCTCTTTAGTACCCCGCTTAAGAATGCACTCTTTACATCCATCCGATACACAATGAACCCTCGTGTGGGCGGCATATGCCGTAAAATGAAATGAATGGCTTTTAAAGGCGCGATCGGTGCAAAGGTTTCATCATAATCAATTCCTTCTGATTGTGAATACCCTTTAGCAACAAGTCTTGCCTTATTCCTGGTTATGACATTATTCTCATCTCTCTTGTTCTTGAATATCCACTTCATGCCAATCATGTCTTGATGAGTTGGTCTGTCCACCAGTTTCCAAACTTGATTCCTCTCAAACTGTTCCAGTTCCTCTTGCATGGCTAGAATCCAGCTTGCGCCTTGTAGAGCTTCCTCTAGTGTAGTTGGTTCCTTCAAGGACAGATAACAACAATACATGGCACTTTCACCAATCTGATGTCTAGTTTTGACTCTATCAGATGGGTCTCCGATAATCAGATAAGTTGGATGACTGGTAATGCAGGTCCTTCTATTCTGATTTGCGTTTGTTTGGAGAACATCATCCACTTCTGATAGTAGTTCATTACTAGTGATTGGGAGTGGTGCGGAATTATGATCCACTTGATAAGAACATGTCTCAGCTGATGTTGGACTCATCATGTGCTGATGTCTGTTCATAGGAACTTCAGGAGTTCCCCCTGAACCAGATGGTTCAGTTGATATCTTTCATCTCGCATTTGCTTCTACACTGATAGTTGTGCGTACCTTAGGGTCTGATTGACCTGATGAATCAGCAAGATCAAGTTCTGGGATATACACTGTTACATGTTCAGATTCTTTCTCCTTGATACTTAACTGATCCATTTTCTCGCAGATTAGTCTTGGTTGATCTGCACGCTTGTTACGAGGCAGCTTTCTCTTGTTCAGAAGATGTCTCATCAAAGACCACATGGGGTATTTCTTCGACAACTAGGGTTCGTTTGTTGTAAACCCTGAAAGCCTTGCTGAATATCCTAAGAATATACCCTCATCTGACTTGGCCTCAAAATTCTTCAACTGACTCTTCCCATTGTTGTGTATGAAAACACTTGCACCCAAAAACATGGAAGTATGAAACACGAGGTATTCTGCCCTTCCACATTTCATAGGGTGTTTTGAAGTGAAACTTTGTCAGAGAACATCTGTTCTGAGTGTGGCATGCAGTATTGATTACTTCTGCCCTGAAACGGCTTGGTGTCGCATGTTCAGCTAACATAGTGAGAGCAGCTTCCTTGAGAGTTCTGTTTCTCCGTTCTGCTACTCCATTTTGTTGTGGCGTTCTTGCAGCTGACGTCTTATGCTGTATACCAAACTTAGTGCAAAAATCAGTAATAAAAGAATTCAGAAATTTTGTACCTTTATCTGATCTGATTTTTACTATGCTAACACCCTTTTCGTTTTGTAGTTTCTTGAGCAGCTCGGGTATCTTTGTCGTTGTCTCGTTCTTCTTATGTAAGAATACAACCTAGGTAAACTTGGAATAATCATCCACGATTACCAGAGTATATTTGCGTCCACTGAGACTGACTGGTGTAACTGGTCCAAATAGATCCATATGGAGCAGTTGCAGTACTCTACTGGACTCTGGTCCTGGTATTCCCTTGAATGAAGTTTTAACTTGTTTTCCTTTCTGACATGCGGCACATGTCTGATCCTTTGAAAATACCTCATTCGGAAGTCCCTCAACCAAAGACATCCTAGCTATCTTGTTAAGAGTCTTAAAGTTCAGATGACTCATTCTTTTGTGCCAGAGCCAACTGCTACTTTTGGAACTCTTACTAATTAAGCATGCATTTCTTGGGCAGTTCCAATCTGCTGTGTAGATCGTGCCTTTCCTTGAACCAGTTAACAGGATTTGTTGAGTAGCTCGATTCCTAATCGTACACTTATCACTCGAGAACTCAACGCTGAATCCGTTATCGCAGAATTGTGATACAGATAGTAGATTGTGCTTTAATCCTTCGACATACGAGACTCCAGTTACTTGTACATCATCATTCTCTAAGGTTCCGAATCCTTTGGTAAAACCAAAGTTATCATCACCGAAGAGTACACGTGGGCCTTCTTGTTCTTTGTAAGAGCTAAGGAGATGTTTGCTTCCAATCATGTGCCTTGAGCATCCACTATCGATGTACCAGATAGTTGCTTGTACACCTCCTCTGTTGGCTAGTCCCATGCGAACCTGCAATCGAATCAGGCTTTAGGTACCCCTTTGGAATTGGGTCCTGGGGGGTTAGTGGTGGATATAGGGATCCACACAAATAGAGCACTTCTATGGTAATCAGATAGATTAGAAGGTCTGATTTGTCTCCCATACATATCAACATAATCATACATCTCTTTATATGCTTTCGGATTTGTATGATTATTCGTGTGAGCCTTGGGTGAATTAGAAAACTTGGGATTTTTCTTTACAGATTGTCTTCTTTTAACCCGGTGGGGCTCAGGTGCAGTAGCCCTAGGTCTCTGGTTATAAGGGTAGGTACGACTGCTACCATTGAAAGATTCATATCTTCTTGGCATAGATGGTCTTTGCAGTTTACCTATAGCTTGCCTGTTAGGCAGCTGACCTTGATTAGGTCTCAGATTAGATTTTCTTTTTACAGGTTGTCTCTTCTGATACCTAATCTGCTGATCAGGTTGAGGTCTCTTCAGAGGAACTGGGTTCCTCTATTGATTCCTCTGCTGATGCTTAATTAGTTGGGGTCCATTTTTGTTCCCTTTCTGATTAGGCACTTGCCTTACTTGCTCAGCAGGTCTCTTTCCCTTGTCAGATACATGTTTAGCTTTTTGTGTATCTTTGTCAGAGACTCGTTTGATTACACCCTTCTGAAGTGAACCAAATGGGGCTTTTGAGGATGTAGAAGGGTTCTCATACCCAATTCCCTTCTTGTTAGTCGGCGTTCGAAAATAGGTGTTCATATCTTGAACAGTTTTTGATGATTTCATGAAAACCTCTATTTTCTTGCGCAAACTATCCTCAGTAGATTTTAGACTCTCATGTAGTCGGAATAGCTCATTAAATTTAGCTTGTAGAATTTTGAAATCATCAGCTTGCTGTTTGTTGATTGCTAACTGATCTTTAATCTGCTTCTCCTGATCAAAAGATTTAACTTTCAGAACTTTAAGTTCTTCAGTTACCTTCTGAGCAGTTTCAGTTGATTTCAGTTCAGCAGCTCTATTGACATCGTTCTCTTTAACAAGCTGATTATTTCTGATCCTTAGCTTATCATTTTCAGCTTCCACTATTGTATAAGTGTCTACTGCATCAGAGAGATCATCAAGCAATTGCTTAGAGTAGAGCTGCAAGTTAATCTCTCCAGCAGGTGTGCTAATAATAGCTGGTGTGGAAATTGAAAATGCAGAAGGTTTGGAGGTTACCTCAGATGAGTCTTCCTCCCTGGCCATCAGGCAGATTTCATCATCATCTGAAGAGAATATCAGATCTTCATGGTCGAAGAAATCATTTGCATTGCTTATCAGACATAAATCTTCTACAGATGAGTAGCTAGAATCCTCAGAAGGCAGATAGGAATCATCAATTCCTGATGTGTCAGCTATCAAGGCTTCTCTGTCTCTGAAGCGTAGCTCTCTTTTGTTCCGCTTCTCTTCTCTTTCTCTGGGAGTCAGGTCTGGGCAGTCGGAGCTGTAATGACCTGGTTTCTCACAGTTGAAGCATGATCCATGATCCACGGACCTTCCTCTGCCAGGTGAGTCACTTCGTCTGTAGGATTTGTCAGGTGACTATCCTTTCTGATAGTAATCAGAACTCCTTCTGTCAGATCTGTTATCTCTTCTCTCATCTGACCGAACATCTTTTTTATCATCTCTGTGATCCCTTCGATCATCTGATCTAGACCTTTCTAGTGATCTGTCAGTTGGCCTCCTGTTTCTTTTGTCTTGATAATCCTTGTAGAATTTGCGATACTTACCAAGTTGAATATTTGATCTTTCAAGTTTCTTGGTAAGCAGAGCGATCTGTTCTGCTTGGCTTATGATGTTTTCAACAGGTTCAGTGGCCTTTGATCTGCTGTGAATTGTTGTGAATACAAATGATTTAGATGTGGAGGTTGAGGCTTCAACAGGTGTCTCTTCGTCATCTGCTTGCTCTCTTTCGATTAAATCGAACTCATGGGCTTTAAGGCTTAGGAACAAGCTACTTGGCTTCATCTTTGCAATGTCTTGGCAATCCTTGATTACCGTGACTTTCATGTCCCATTTCTTGGTGACTTTCATGATCTTGTAGTTGATGTCTTTGTCTGACATCTCTCGTCCAAGTTCTCGTAGCTTGTTTACTGACATGGTGATCCTCCCATCGAGTTCATTGATGGTTTCGTTTGGCAACATCTTTAGCTTTTCGAACTTCACCAGTTCAGCTTGTAGTCGGCTGTCTTTGATCTGATCATTTCCTTCGCACATCTCTGCAAGAGTATCCCACATTTGTTTCGTTGTTTTGAGATACTTTATTTTCTCCTTGGTGACTTTATCCATCGTCTTCATGATTATATGCCTTGCGATTGTATCTAGAGTATACAGCTTTCTTTCTTCTGCATCCATAAGGGCTGGACTTTTTTGAACAAGACTTCCAGGTGCATGATCTGGATCTTCTCCAACCGCTGGGTTGTCGTGATATATGATGATGGGTCCTCGTTCAATGACTTCCATCATTCTACTGCTTATCGATCCCAGATGGTTGCACATATATATAATCCAATCTGAATACTCATCAATTGAAAACTTAGGCAAATCATGATACATACCAGAGGTATTATCCATGCTGAATGTGATTTTTGAAAACGAATGAGTTTTGAAAACGGTTTTTCCAGATCTGTTCAAATGACCACAAAGATTCTCCCTCAAGAATCGATGATACTCAAAGCCAGTGGTCTGTAGAACCACTGCTCTGTTACCACTTGTAGGTCCCAAATGGGTTTTGTGAGGGCAGAAGTCTAGAGGGGAGGGGTGAATAGACTTCTGAAAACTTTTCGTGCAGATCAGGTGTGATTGCAGATTGCCTGATCAGAGTGCTAGTGATTCAGTTTGGACTTATGTTCAATCTTACTGAGTACCTGAGGGCAGATCAGTTTGATATCTGTCAGTTTAACTGAGAGTGCGGAAGCTTGTAAATACCCATGTGAAAAACCAGTTTTATCAAATAGATTCTCAAGTCAGTTTTCAATCAGCTGACTAAGGTGTCAACCTGATCAGATCAGTTGCTTGGTGCAGACTGATGTTAACTTTGAATATGTATGCAGTTTTAATATCAGTTGTGTGAGTAGTGTAAAGCAATAACGAAAGCAAGTAAATGCACACAAGACTTTTATAGTGGTTCAGACGAAACCCGTCTTACGTCCACTCTTCCCTTAGCACAGGGGCAACTTAACCGACTTAACCGATTTAACCGACTTAACCGACTGGACTTAGTTTTATGTGTTAGTCCAACACTCAACAGATGTTTATAGAGTTCACACTCAACCGATTAGAAATCTGAAACTAGAAACCCTAGTCTAAAATCTTGCGGTGACAAACTTAACCTAACTTGTGTTTGGGTAAAGAATGTTTGAGGGTTCCAACTGGAAATCTATCCTGGTGTTTAGGTAGCCAAATACTAGTGGATAGGATTTCTTGCTAAGAACTATGGGATGAACACTCTAAGAATAATCTTCAAATATGGTGTTCTTCGAGCAGAAATTCTGAAGGCTTTTTGCTTCTTGATAATTTGCGTTAATGTTGTTGTTCCACTTTGCTCAATTGTTCATGTGTTGGTCCTTCGTCTCTTCTTGACGAGCAATCCCATTTTATAGACCACGAAATCAAAGAGCCGTTGGAGAGCAATTTGAATTTCGGGCTATATTAGGTAGGTTGTAGGATATGATTGTGACGTGCTCCGAATATCGGCGTGGCCGTAGGCATGATTAGCGCCGTTTATGTCTGCAGCGTCGAATCCCGCAATGTCATCTCTTTTTGTACACGTGTCGCTTTCTTCTTGGCTTCGCGAGGCGGTACTTCAGGAATTTGTCCGTTAGACGATTGACATTCCTTTTGTAGAAGATTCGCTTGTCTGGTGTATCATTTTGATTGATGCCAGGTGCGAGCTGACTTGATCAGATAACTGATCAATCTACCTTGTAGAGTCTTCTGATGCAGATTGTCTTAGCACAATATGCAGACTTTGCTGATATAGGTCTTTAGGTCTTCTGGTAGTCTTCGGATCTTCAGGTGACTCTAAGCCTCAGTGTCTTCAGTCATACTGAGTCTTCAGGTTTGTTACTGAGTCTTTAGGTTTATCTGAGTCTTCAGGTTCATCTGAGTCTTTAGGTTTAACTGAGTCTTCAGATTTATCTGAGTCTTTAGGTTCATCTGAGTTTCAGTATCGTCTGTCTTCACCTGGTCTTCTGACTTCTTCTTGTCTTCTGATTTATTCTTGGCTTTCTGATCATCTGACCTTATCTGGTCATCTAATATCTCGACCTGACCTATACATATTGAGTTCCCCCTCAATATGTGACCTATCTTTTACATCAGCTATCTATACATTTCAGCTGGTCATCTTAATCTGATTCTAAATCATCAGTCAGCTAACAGGTCTGACTGGTCCTATTACAACCTGTTTTGGAACTTCCATCAAAACTTAAATACAAATTTCCCAACAAACATTCAGTCATATTTAAAGCAACATCGATAAATAATTTATTTCAGCAAATAAGATAGAAATTCAATTTGGTTATACGAAGTAAAAGCATACTTTCCAGTATAACCTCAACAATCTCCCACGTATACTCAAAGTCTGCTTTTAAGTATACTACTACATATCTCATGTTCTACGTGACATCTAATGTCATCTACATGAACCTAATAATATCTCTCCCACTTATACTCAAAGCAGATTGACAACGCTCTTGACACCCATTCCTTCCACATGTCTCTCGAATGTATTCTGAGGCAGACCTTTTGTGAATAGATCAGCTAGGTTGTCTTCCGATGGGATCTTTGCCACCTTTATATCTCCTCTCTTAACGATTTCTCGTATAAGATGGTATTTCCTTTCAATATGTTTGCTAGCCTTGTGGGCTTTTGGTTCCCTTGAATTTGAAACTGCCTTGGCATTATCACATTAAACACTGATGGTGCTGGACAAATCCAAAACTACGTCAGAGTCCACTAGGAAGTTCTTGAGCCAAACCGCTTCTTTCGCTGCTTCACAAGCAGCTACGTATTCGGCTTCCATGGTAGAATCTGTGATGCATTTCTGCTTAACGCTTCTCCATGTCATGGATCCTCCCCCCATGTAAAAATACTACCCGAGGTAGATTTTTTGGAATCTAAGTCTGATTGGAAATACGTTTTCCGTGTAACCTACGAGAATCAGACTGTCTGATTGATAAACCAACATTCTATACCGAGTTCCCTTCAAATACTTCAGAATGTTTTTAACTGCAGTCCAATGTTCTTTCCCTGGGTTACTCTGATATCTCACTACCATGCCAACGGCAAAGCAGATATCTGGTCTCGTGCACAGCATTGCATACATAAGACTTCCGACAGCCGAAGCATAGAGAATGCCTTTCATGTCATCTATCTCCTCTTGTGTCTTAGGGCACATTTATTTGGATAGATGGATTCCATGCTTGAAGGGTACAAAACCCTTCCTATCATCCTTTTCTTCCGATCTCAAGTGATCTTGATCCAAAGGATGTGATCGGCTTCCCCTAAGTCCTTCTGTTGGGAGATGAATTTAATATAAGATATTTTGATTTGATCCCAAAACCCCTGAGTATGACTTGTATCAGGACATCTTGGTAGAATAGGACTCAGGTTTCAAATAATGATCTGCATCATGTATAGTCAGTAGATTTAGATCAGGATAGGTTAGTAAAGTCCTGAAGACTCTGAAGATTCTGACGACCCAGAAGAGCCTGAAGACCTGAAGATCCTAAAGACCGAAGATCCTAAAGATGTTTTGTACTGAAGTATAAGATCCTGAACGGCTATTTTATAAATAGTGTTATGTACAATCTTAGTATAAACTGAGAATGTTATGCATTCGTAGGCTTTAAGGAATGTATCAGTTCAGTGCAGTTGACCAAAAAGAGCCGTTTGTTTGTCTCTGATCAAAGGAAAATTTCTACCAATGAAGAGGCGACAACAACGTACTTTAATGACACTGAAAATGACATACCACTGAGGAAATGTCAGGACTGATATCTTCCAGTCTACAGAAGATAGTGATTGGCTATTTTGCTGCATATTACCCAAACCATGCAAGGGCTCGTTCAAGCCCTAATGTAGCCATTTATCACTAACCAAAAGAGAAATCCTTGAGGCTATCTCTCCAACGGATAGTTTTTCAAGTGTGAATCTTTGAGAGTTGCCTATAAATACCAAAGACCTTGCACTCATTCAAGGTTATGGGAAATCAAGCAACTGTTGGTCCCGGTTGAAAACCCATGAAATGCGAAAAAATCATGTAATGCATATAAAACAGGGGTGAGGGAATGGTGGTTCGAATTTTTGTTTTTAAATCTATGTGTTTTGATTATAATCAAATGCATATGACAAGTAAGAACATAAAGCAGTAAAGAACACACGATTTTATAGTGGTTCGGAGTCCAACTCTTACATCCACTCTTCCCTATCAGCAGGGGCACCAACTTAACCAACTGGACTTAGTTTTATGTGTTAGTCCAACGCAATATAGATGTTTAATGAGTTCTCACTCTCACGGGACTTATCTCCCTCACGGGATTGCCTACCCTCCCTTTCGGGATTGCTTAGATGTTTAACAAGTTCTCACTCTCACCCAGAAAGTAAGCTAGTCCAACTAACTTAAATTCCTTGTTTAACAAACTCAACCTAACTTTTGGGTTTGGGTATAAGATTGTTTGGTGTCCAACTAGGGTGAGATTTTCCCTTACATTTGTTTAGCCTCGATGCTAAGGATGGGAAAATCTCTCTAAGCTTAGGATATTACATTTATTCTTAGATCTAGGGTAGAACACTTCTTGAACAATGTTCTATGGTGGATATGCTGGATGATTTGGCTCTATAGCTCAATGGTGTTTTTCACGCATTTCACACTTAATTTGATGGAAGAACTTGTATTTATAGTGTGGATTTGAATGTTACCATTGGATGGAGTCATATTCAAATCCATACTATTCTGCAGCTTTTCAGGCTGGCTGTTTTCCTCTCATTGGTCCACGTCAGCTGAATCTAACGGCTACATTCTTCAGGATCTTCTGAGTCTTCAGGTTTCTCTGAGTCTTCAGGGTTCTCTGAGTCTTTAGGATTCTTCTGAGTCTTCAGGGTTCTCTGAGTCCTCAGGATACTTTTACTCAGGATTCTTGATTCAGTAGACTTCTCTTGGCCGGGCCTTGTCCGATCGGTATCTTCGACACTTCGTGATTACCGAGTTCAACTCTTCGACTTCGCATACGGTCGACCCACGTCACTAAAGACTTTCGAGCTATCCGATCATCGATGGCGTTAAATTCTCGATGAACATGACTTCGAATGGCTTGTCTTCGATGACTTCTTCTTCGATTTCTTCTCGATCCGATCGTCGGCTCTTCCGATCGATCAAGATATCATCAGTCCATCGATATCTACATTATCTACATCAGGTTATCTTATCTAATCTCGATCATGTCTGATCTCGATCAGTCTTATTTGTTCCTCTCCTGATCAGCAACCTCCTCTTCTAATCTGCACCCTTCTCTTCTGATCATCTGATCAGCTTATCTTTTCTGGTCATCTGATCAGGCCACTTTTGATCATCTGATCTTCCGATCTCAGCTGGCTTAGCTTTTCTTTTCTTCTGATTTTGCTCAGCTCATCAGTTAACTCCGGAACTCATCTTACTCATCTGATCTCAATCAGTCTCGTCTGCAGCCTCATCTGATCTCGATCATCTTTGTTTGATTCCATGAGTTCCACCTCAACTTGTTCTCTCGTTCCCCCTCAACTTGTTATCTGTAGATTAACTTCAATAACACAAGTTGATAATGTTTTGGCATAATTCATCAAAACTAAAATATCCCAACAGCGACTATAGAGCTCATTCATATTCAAGTATTACTGTGAAGCACTCGAAACCTTAAGGTTTTCCCAAGTGTTTCATCTTTGAAGAGAGCTCATCTACTAAGTCTAGAATCTGGTAAGCATCCAAAGCTTAGTAAGAGATATCCAAGTCTTTTGCATTTGTTCTTATTGTAAAAGGATATCTCACCTTAGTTGGAAACCAACCAAACCCAAACCTTTTTGTTAGGTAGTTTGTTTGAGATTGTTGGAGATTGTGAGAGTTGTAAAGAGTTAGTAAGCTGCGGTTGAGTTCAGCTTGAAAGCTATAGAGAAGAAGTTAGCAAGTTGTTTGAGACAGTCTGAAAACTTGTGTGAGTTGAGTTAGTAAGCTGCAGTGTAGTTCAGCCTGAAAACTCATAGAAGAAAGTTAGTAAGCTGCAGGAGTTTAGTCTGAAAGCTTGAGTAGTAGTAGTAGTGAGTTAAGGAATTTCTCTGAAGGTCAGAGAGAGTGGATGTAGGAGCTTGAGTCTCTGAACCACTATAACTTGCTCTGTTATTTGCTTCCTGTTCTGCATATTTACTTGTTGCATATTTCACTGAAAGCATACTGAGTTTTCTGATATTCAGTTGGAACCAATCCACAAAACTTGCATTGAACTGAGCACAACCTTAACCAACATTTTCATAAGGAAAAGGTATTTTCAGTAAAGTAAAACGAGTATAAACTTAGGGCCTTTTCATAAGGAAAAGGTATTTTTAGCAAAGTAAAACGAGTATAAACTTAGGGCCTACACTTTCCGCACCCTAGAAAAGCTAGTGTAGATAGCTACCAAACTGAACAACTCACCAGAGTATTCAGTAAGATAGTTATCTGTGCAAAGCTTCTCAGGACACTTTCGCACCCAGGATCAGTTGAGCTAATCTGAATGACTGAAAGCTAACTCAGGGTGACTGTCTCAGTAGACTTTTACTCAGGCTGATTTGTGTTTTTCAGGACTAAACTCAGGAAAATCTGACTCACTAATCAGCAAGGTTTTAAAAGTTGAAAAATCACTATACACGTGTATTCCCCCCCATACACGTGTGAGGCTCATTTACCCCGGGACCAACAAGTGGTATCAGAGCAGTGGTTCAACTGACCACTTGCTGTGGTAGCCATAGTCTTGTTTTGATGAGAGACTTTGGTGGTCTAGATAATAGATCTTATTGCTGATATCTTACAAGGTTGATCGCTATGCCTTCTAATAAATTACCTATGTTCTCTATTTAGAACTATGACTTATGGAGACTGAGAATGCAAACACATCTATACTCTAAACATGAAAGAATGTGGAGAGTTGTCTCTCAAGGACCATTTGAGTACACTGTTGTGAATTCCAGAACTACTGACGCTGAGAAAGATGATCCCAGAGATGAATTTCCTATGTCTGATGACCAACTTACTCCTGAGGAGAGAAAGTTAGTTAACTTAGACTATATTGCTAAAGATACTCTATATAGCACTATTGATGTGGTGTTATGGGGATGATTTCTCACTGTGAATTTGCTAAAGAAATTTGGGATACACTTGCTATCATGTGTCAAGGCACAGATCATATTGAGGAGAACAAACTATCTGTTGCCATTGCAAAGTTTGACAACTTTGTAATGGAAGATGGTGAATCTATTGATAAACTGGAAGTTAGATTCACTAGTATCATGAAGGATCTGAATGCTCTTGGGAAAAGATACCCAAAAAGAGAAGTTGCACTGAAAATCCTTAGAGGACTATCCAAGAAATGGGATGTTCATGTTGTGGTGATTGAAAACACAAAAAATATTGATTCTATGCCATACCAACAAGTTTTCTCTGAGCTGAAAACTTATGAGTTTGTAATTGATAAGAAAACTAAGAAATCTGATAGCAAAGATGAATCTTCATCTAGCAAAAATGTGGCTTTCAAAGACAAAAATAAATCCTGTAAAGCTAAAGAGTCTGAAAACCCACCTGTCAAACATCAGGATGAAAAAGATGAAAAATATGCCCTGATGGCAAGGAGATTTGAAAGACACAATAGCAGATATGGAAAGTACAAAAGGTATTATAATAATACCAAGTATAGGAACAAGAACAACTCAAAAACTGAGGACAAGACTACTGATAGGAAGAAAGACCACAAGACTGAAGGCTCCTCATCCAGGAAGAAAAATTCAAAATCCAAAGAATAAAGTGATCAGGATGATGATGCCAATAGATGCTACAACTCTAAGAGAAATGTCACTTCCAGTATGACTGTCTTGAGTTAAGTCCCAAGGAAAGAAAGGAAAGACAAGCCAAAAGAGACAGAAAGCTCTCTAGCAAGAAGGCCATGATTGCAGAAGAAGAACAAACTGAAGAAGGATAAAGTTTTTCAGAAGAGATGTTCGTAGACAGTGATAGTGATGACGTGTGCCTTGTTGCTATTGAGGAGGTAAATTCTTCTATCTTTGTTTCAGCTCCTACACAAGCACCTGAGTTTTCAAGTTCTTCTGTAAACAGTAATTTCGATCTGATGGGTTCTTTTGAGAGCATGATGAAAGATTATTCTGTGTTACAAGAACTGTTCATTGAAACTCAGGAGCAGAATGAGGAATTAATTGTTGATAATCTAAAGTGGAAAATCTCTAATATCGCTGAGATCACTTCTCAATTGATGGGAGTTACTGATGAACTATATGTTCTGAAAGTACAACTCTCAGAGAAAGAGAAGCTAATAGTTGTCCTGAATGAAAAATTAGAGAAATCCAGTGAAGAAAATATGTTAATCAAAACTGAATTCAATGACCTCTTTGAGAAACATGAAACTCTAAAGAAATGTGAAGATAGTATGCGGAGAAGGTTAGCTCTATTGAATTCTGCATCTAGTGCAATAGATGAAATTCAGAGTTATCAAAGACCTGCAACTATAAAAGCTGGATTAGGCTATAATCCAGGGGGAACTTCACAAGGTCAATTTAATACTGCTTCAACCAGTAGCACTAAGATGGTTTTTGTTAAACCCGCGGTTCGTACTGATCTTATAATTGAAGAACACCCACGAGTTTTAGACAAGGGTAAAGGACCTATGGTTTTAGAGAACCTGAAGGTTCAAAGTGAAAAGCCCAAACCTAAGGAAAAGGCTAGAAACCCTGAACACATAGTAGGAAATCCTCAGGTATGTACTTCAAAGCCTCAGGCTAAGAATACCAACCTGAAGTAATTTGCATTGAACCATCAGAGGAATTTTCAGAAGAGAAACACTCAGCAGAGATAATCTCAGCTAAAAAGACCAAGTCCTAAGAATACTGAAAGACCTCAATTTCAGTACAGAAGACCCAAACCCCACTTGCCTATGGGTAAAGGTCCTCTGAGCCCAAGTCAACACAAACCTAGACCCGCTGCACCAAGGCCAAAGCATCTGAACAAGAGGCCTGAACCTAAGAAGAACTCTAAGGCTCATGTTCGTTCTAAGCCTGACACTCATACACAGGATACTGGTAAGGCAACCAGAGTGGTGAATGTGTATGTAGATGTTTATGGAAGACAAATTAGCCAGTCTAAAGTAATTAGAGTTGTGAGGCAGATTTTGATTCAAAAAGGTACAGCTAACCAAGTAGGACCCTACACCAAATGGGTACCTAAAGCCTCATCTTATTTCAGGTGATGGAGTTGGGCACTAAGCTAAATAAATACAACATAGCCCTGATGAGTGGAGATGAAATTGCACCTGCTACATGGTACCGGACAAGCGGATGTTCAAGACATATGACAGGATATAAATATCTCATCACTGACTATGTTGAAAAGAAATGCCCTCAGATAACTTTTGGAGATAATTCCAAAGGACGGACTGAAGGATATGAAAAACTTGAAATTGATAATGTTCATATCCATAACTTGCTTTCTATCAGTCAATTCTCAAAGAACTTAAGCTATGTGAAAGATAATGTGTCACATCAAGTATTACTGACTGGTACTCGGAAAGAAAATATGTATCTTGCTGATTGGAGATTAACTCCTATGGATACATGTCTAGTTGCTAAGAAAGCCACTGAGAGCAATTGGTTGTGGCACAAATGACTGAATCATTTGAACTTCAAAACCCTGAACAAACTTGCAAGATTAGCACTTGTGAGAGGGTTACCAAATGAAGTTTTCAGTAAAGATCTTGTGTGTGATGCTTGTCAGAAAGGTAAACAAACAAGAGCATCATTCAAAAGCAAAGTAGCAGTGTCTACTGAAAGGATACTTCAATTGTTACATATGGATCTCTTTGGTCCAGTAACACCTGTGAGCACTAATGGCAGGAAATACACACTTGTAGTAGTTGATGACTACTCTAGATATAGATGGGTCATATTCTTACTCAGTAAGAAAGAAACCCTGACAAAACTGCCTGAATTACTAAAAAGACTCAGTAATGAAAAGAATCTTAGTGTGGTCAAAATCAGATCAGATAAAGGCACTGAATTTATCAACCATATTATATCTGATTATTGTGCAGCAAATGGATTAACTCAAGAAACATCTGCTGCAAGGACCCCACAACAGAATGGTGTAGCTGAAAGAAAAAATATGACTCTGAAAGAAGCTGCAAGGACAATGATTGCTGAAGCTGATATACCTAAAAGATTTTGGGATGAAGCTATCAACACTGCATGCTACTCTCAGAACAGATCCATGAGGATAAAGAACCAAGGAAAAACACCATATGAACTATGGAATGAAAGGAAGCCTCTTTTTTCTTTCTTTCGTGTGTTTGGTTGTAAGTGTTTCATTCACAATAATGGTAAAGATCAGTTGAAAACTTTTGATAGCAAAGCTGATGAAGGAATATTCTTGGGATATTCTGAAGTCAGTAAAGCCTTTAGAATCTACAACTGTAGGACCCTTATTGTGGAAGAAACACCTCTTGTGTTCATAGAAAACAGGAACATGAATCTGGAGACTTGACAAAAAGGGTCACCAGATTAGCCTAAAAAACAAAGATGCTTATAGATCATCCAATGATCCTAAAAAGAAGTCAATTACATTCTATGAATGGAGTGAATCTGACTCAGAAGAAGAAACTCAGGATGAAAATACTTAGGTTGGTGAACCTCAGGATGATAGTTCTCCACTGAAGGAAAGCCAACACATAGGAGTTGATCCACCTGAACTAACCCCAGTTCAACATCAGGTAAGTATTGCCGATGAAGATGTGGTCACAGCTGAGGCAAATTATGAATCCATCAACCAAGTGTTGGGATAACATATGCCAGGATCTATCGGGATGACCTGATAAAGACAAATTTAAATTAACAATTATTACTAGCATGAATTTACCTAAGTGAATTCAAATAATAATCAATCCAACAACAACATGCAAATAATATTTCACGTAAAAGATCCTAGCATGCGGAATTTCTAGGAGTTTACGTAAACGTACCCGTTGGAGAGACGATCTGAGACAGACATGATCAAGTATTTGGATACCCACCAAAAGTCCTTCTCAAGTATTCCCAAGTCCTCGTCCAATAACCCCGGTGGAAGGTTCTCCAATGAACGATTTACAAAACAAAGGAAAATAAAAAATTGTTACACCACCTTTGTGGATTTCTAATTTTTCCAACTCATGGAACACTAGGGGATGAAAAAATTCATCCCCTTATTTATATAGAGGGGGGGGAATGAAATTTTGGACTCAAAATAAGGTTAGGAAAGATCTTTTCTTTATCTCCAAGAAATCTTGAATATATCTCATATATTCTTCTTTCCATGTGTATTTTTCCACAAAAATCTCACACCCTTATTTAGCCAAATTTTCAAAAACAATAGGGGATCTTTCAAGATTGGATCTTTCTTGAATTTATGAGATATTCTTGTATTCCTAGAATACATATCTTTTTCCATAAAATTGTTTCTAAGAAAATAAAAAAAATCCTTCCTCCTATTATTTCTCTATATATTTCGAAAATTACCATTAAAGAAACCAAGTGGGAGATTTCTTGAATTTATGTGATAATCTTGAATTCCAAGAATACTTATCTCCTTTCCATAAAATCTTTTCAAAAAAACTCTTCTCCCTCTTTTTCTTTAATATTTTCGAAAAGATAAGGAAAATATAATGCAACAATAATTTATTTTATTTTTAAGCACCTTTTATTTATTGGATATTAATTGGGCTACTTGAGAGGCCTTTAGGAGAATTAAGATGGACCTTCCAATGAGCTTCTGAATTCCAATATTGAGCCACAATATAATTCAGCCCATTAATATTAATTAATGCCACTATATAATTAATATTTCACTATCCAACTTAACCCATATTACGGTAATATGGCTCCCGGTTATTATTTTCCGTGTTTAAGATTATTTAGTCCATTAATTAGTTAAGCCACTAAAATGCTTTATATTAATTAATATCTTTATCCTTGGAGTAAGGACAGCTTAGCTTTATTATCCATACCGGAAAATTAATTCCACTTGCAAGATTTGGTATGATAAAGGTTCCGGGCCCACCAAGGGGACCAATCACGCAAGACATTGCAAGCACACGATTCTCTGTATTAATTTAGCAACTGTCGTGCAATTAATATTATTGCCCAAGATATAGGGTATCGAAGTCACAATGATTCTCTTCACATTTATAAGTCAAAGCAATAACTACAAATAACACACAGTCCTTATTAAGTGACAAAGATTAAGAAATCAACAACCACTGAGATCTAACTCTTCATCCCTTAAGTCAGTGCGAATGAGTTTATCCTCTCTGCAGGTCCGCTTCAGCGCATCGAATGCACTAGTGTAATCTCTTGGTCAAGACAAGTCAATCTGAGCCTTACACATCAACTTCTACCAATAGATTGTTCGGATCTATCTAAGTTGTGAAACACACACTCGTTTACAATGCACTGTTAATGTGATCTTCTGTGATCTGGTATCACCACGTTAACTACAATGTAACGCATGCTATGAACGGTTTGCAATAAATATATATAACATTCAATCATATTTAAAGCAATAGTGATAAATAATTTATTTCAATAAACAAGTGTTTAATACATAGGTTAGACAAAGTAAAAGCATACTTTCACGTATAACCCCAACACCAAGGGGGAACAAATGTCTCTGACAATGTTCTGAATATAATTTCCCCTGATGAAGATGATTCCCTTTCTCCTTTCTTGTTGTTTCCTGAATTTGATGATATATCTGAAACTAACATTTCTGATAAAGAGGATACCACTGAAGGGGGAACATCAAGAAGATCTTGGCTAGATAGCCACCCTTAAAGTCAGATAGTTGGTGATCCATCAGAAGGTGTTAAGACCAAAAGTTTCCATGATGAAAATGCTTTGTTCTGTTGTTTCCTATCAAAGAAAGAACCTACTGAAATTGAAGAAGCTCTTCAAGATTCCTTTGGATTCATGCTATGCAAGAAGAGTTGAATCTGTTCACTAGGAATGAAGATTGGGAGTTAGTAGAAAGACCTAAGAGACACAATGTGATTGGAACTAAGTGGGTATTCAAGAACAAGAGAGATGAGAACAACATCATTGTAAGAAACAAGGCAAGGCTAGTTGAACAAGGTTATTCCCAAGAAGAAGGCTTGGACTATGATGAAACCTTTGCTCCTGTTGCAAGACTAGAAGGCATCAAATTGTTTCTTGCATATGCTGCTCACATGAAATTTACTGTTTATCAAATGGATGAGAAAAGTGCATTTCTGAATGGTGTGCTTAAGAAAGAGGTTTATGTGGAACAACCTCCTGGCTTCTGTCAGAATAACCAAGTTTACAGGCACAGAAAAGCCTTGTATGGTCCGAAGCAAGCACCCAGAGCTTGGTATGATACCCTTTCTCAATTTCTTACTGATCATGGTTTTATCAAAGGAACTGTTGATAGAACATTGTTCAGGATAGAAGATGGGAAAGATATCTTACTAGTTCAGATATATGTGGATGACATCATATTTGGTTCTCCAAATCATCAGATGTGTGAGAAGTTTTCTACCCTGGTGAAAGGAAAGTTTGAGACGTCAATGATGGGGGAGATGAATTTCTTTCTAGGACTTCAAGTCAAACAATCAAAGGAAGGAATATTCATCAACCAAGCAAAGTATACCAGAGATCTGATTGCTAAATATGGTGTACAAAATTGCAATGCAGTTAGGATTCCCATGAATACTAACTACAAAATGGATCCTGATACTGAAGGCAAATCAGTCAACCACACTGATTATAGAGGGATAATTGGGTCATTGCTTTATCTCACAGCAAGTAGGCCTGACATTACCTTTGTTGTTGGGATATGTGCAAGATACCAAGCTAATCCTAAGACTAGTCACACGGATGCTGCCAAAAAGATCCTGAGATACCTTAAAGGCACAGTGAATAGAGGATTATGGTATCCAGCTGATAATAACCTTGAATTAACTGGTTATTCAGATGCTGATTATGGTGGTTGTAGAATTGACAGGAAGTCCACTACAGGAACTTGTCAATTTCTTGGAAGTAAATTGATATCATGGTTCTATAAGAAACAAACTTCAGTGGCAACCAGTACTACTGAGGATGAATACATGGCTGCAGGAAGCTGTTGTGCATTAGATTCTTTGGCTAAGGCAACAATTGAGGGATTATAAGATTATAGCCAATGAAGTACCTATATTTTATGATAATAATAGTGCAATTGTTATTACACAAAACCCGGTATTGCACACCAGATGTAAACATGTTGACATTAGACATCATTTCATTAGAGACCATGTTGAGAAGAAAGATATCAGAATGGAGAAAATTCACACTGATAAACAAAAAGCTGATATTCTTACTAACTAAGCCTTTGGCTGAGTCAAGATTTTAGGAACTATCAGTAGAATTAGGTATGTTGGATCCAGGTGGGTGAGTTCACTGAGGAGAGAAGTTCTTCAGATGCATGAAGTTATTCAGGAAAGAATAACTCAAGACAATTTTCTCAGGATGGAAACTAAGACTCAGGATAATTTTGTCATGGCAAGTATTCAGTAAGGTTAGGTATTCAATTAATCCTGAAAGTAATACTCGCACATGCATTAAACTCTCAACATTTATTTCACTCAGTAATCATTTGAAATAAATGATATAAGGCCTGAATTTTAAGCAGGAATGTTTGGAAGAATTCTATTGGTTGACAATCTAGGTGCAGGCGAAGGATTGTCTCGGTTATCATGAAACATCATTTTGTCACCCTAATTGTTGTTATTTACCTATTTACATTAGATCTTTTATCTAAAAATAGCAAAACCTCAATTTAATTCAAACATTTGATTTAATCTCAGCCATTCAAATCTGTTTACTGAGATTTAACCTCAACCGTTGATCTATCTTTTTCAGATCATATATAAACCCTTGAGTGTACACTGATCAGTTTCTATTCTCATTATTCAAACACTTAAGAAGCCCCTTAAGAAACCACTCATATTCCTATCTTCTTCAAGCCTTCAAATCTTCAAACCTTCAAACATGGAATTTCCTCAATACAACATGATGAATTATTCGCCGAATCTGAATAACCATACTTTGAGCACGTTGTGGCTGTGATTGATAATCAAACCACACAAGCAGAGAAAGAACTGCTCAATATGATTCGACTCGGAAAGCTCACTAGACTGGTAAGAAACTCGCCCGATGTCAAGTTATACCAAGAAGTTTTGGAGTTTGTCACACGTCTAAGAGAAAGAGAAGATGGTGCTCTTATCTCTCGTCTAAAATATGGGATGCACGACAAATCCAAGAAAGAAGGTGTGGTTACACGGGAAGTGGTGCTTTCGATGGACTCCATCAATGTCGTCTTCGAATTTAACGATAGAGGAGAAGATCCTTCAAAGTACAAAGCCGATCAAGAGTCGCAATTGCTTGATCGATTTGCAGAGGAGAAGACTGAATTCAAAACAGCACTCCCCAAACGATGCTTAAAAGGTAAATATCGTGTGATTGTGGATATTGTTGCCAAATGCCTGTTGAGTTTATCTGGTAGTTTGGAACAATTGAGTAAAACAATGTTGCGTCTTATGGCTGCAATTGAGTATTCCTTGAATGTTGATTTTAACTAGTTAGGATTTCTTAAAAACTGTATTGTGAGTTAAAAGGAGAAGTTGTCTTTTGAAAAAGGAGTATTTAAGAAATCTGGGAAGGTGTTTTTTGGGAAAAAGATAAGCTTTCTGTTAGAAACTTTGCCAGGAAAGAGTGAATTTTTAATGACTGAAAAAGGAGTTCTCCAGAAATCATGTTATGTTTAAGAAGCCTAAGTCTCAGAAGAGAAAAGCAGTAGCTTCAAGGAGTGTGAGTTCCACCGCTCAGGAGCATCCGGAGGATACTGAGTCTGATGATGATCATGTGGTTCTCACTGAAGCCATTCAGAAGAAGAAAAGAGCTACCCCAAAACAGCCTGAAGTGTCAGGAGAGGAAGGACAGAGGAAGAAATCCCTTGAAATACTGATAGTAAAAATTGAAGAAGGAGAAAAGAAGAAGGCTCAGGATGAGCAAAGAAAAAGAAGAAAAAGAGGGTGAGTATCATTCGGGAGAAGGAGAAAGGCTTGAGATCCCCAATGGATACTCTAGTTTAAGTTGTCTCGCAAGCTTCAGAGAAAAAAGTTCAGGGGGAACAACTCCCTGAAGAAGAAGGTGGAGATGAAGATGTGTTCATTGTGGTTCTGGAAGAAAGCATAGGAACCGACTGAATTACTCAAGAGATCTTCGCAGGTTCTCAAAAACCTATTGAAGAAAGCAAAAAATTTTTCCCAACCACACCTTCAGAGCCAAATATTCCTATTCATTCAGATGCTGATTCTAGCTCTGAAGAAGAACCACCTGTTCCTGAACTCAGGAAAGGTGAAGCTGAAGAAAGGGACTGGAAGCAGAAAGCTGCCCGGTTAAAAATGGATAATTATCCTGAACTCTCACAGTTCTCTGATCTTCGGGATATGTTTATCAGGCTGAACACAGTAATCCCGATTGTCAATCAAACATTTCCGGCAATGCTGAAAATTGGCAATTTCAGAGGGGAGGAATTTTGGGCCGGAGGTTGCTGAGTTGGATGCCTTTTCAGGCTAGGGTAAGAGGAGATTGAGGATCAACAACCGGAGTTTTGATGCCTTGGTGAAAAAGAAGTTGGCTGAGAGGAAACCTACTTCAGAGCCTGTTGCTGAAGCAAGTAGGAAAGACAACGATGATAAAGAGCCTGAACCCACTCAGGAAAAGGATTCTGAAGATATTCCTGAGGGAGGACAAAAGAGTGATGAACCAAATGTTGATGCTGGCACTCAGGGGGAACAGACTCAGGACGTCCCACAACTTCACATGGTGACTCTTGGTCAGGCTAGTCAAAGAAAGAAGGAACCTGAAGTTGGTTCAGATCTATGTGGACGACATCATCTTCGGATCTCAATCAGAAATTATGTGAGAAGTTCAACAAACTGATGTAAGGGAAATTCGAGAAGTACATGATGGGTCAGATGAATTACTTTCTGTTGGGAGATGAATTTAATAAAGATATATGATTTTGATTAGATCCCAAAACCCCTGAGTATGACATGTTCAGGATAATCTTGATAGTTGAGTCAGGAATAAGTTTTATAGTATTCAGGATGATATCTGCAAAATGTATAGTCAGCAGATATAGATCAGGTTAGGATCTGAAGATTCTGAAGAACTCAGTATGTTTCTGAAGAAACTGAAGTTTCAGTATGAAACTAAAGTTTATGAAGACTCAGTAAGAAACTGAGAATCTGAAGACTCATTGTAAAACTGAGATACTGAAGACTCAGTGTAAAACTGAGATACTGAAGACTCAGTGTGAAACTGGGATACTGAAGACTCAGTATGAAACTGAGGAAATGAAGACTCAGTATATCAGTCAGTATATCTGTAAAGACTCAGAAGACTCAGAAGACGCTGAAGACTCAGAAGACGCTGAAGACTCAGAAGACCCTGAAGACTCAGAAGACTCTGAAGACACAGAAGACAGAAGACTGAAGAACTGAAGATCAAGAATACTGAAGGCACAGTAATTACTGAAGACTCAGTAATGTACTGAATGCTCAGTATAAACCTGAATGTTCCGAGGCACTGAATATATCTATCTGAAGGATGCAATACTGAGAAGATCGCGATTCCTTTGAAAAATAGATATTTGCCAAAACATTCAAATGCAGACAAAAGGAACTAAGTCAGAGTGTTGTTAAGGTTATATCAACTCAGAGAATGTAACCAAAAGAGCCGTTGAAGGTGTCTACCTTTAACTGGAGACAAAAGTCCAAAAGAGGAAGACAGCACTGTACAATACTGACACTGACAGTGACAGGTCACTGAAAAAGATGTCAGAAGTACAAAAGTTCTAGACTGCAAAAAGTGAAGACCGGCTACATGAAAGGCAATTGCCTAAAACGTGTTAGGGAGTTTCAAACCCTAAATATAGTCGTTCCTCACACACCATAAGAGGAAACTCACTAAGCTATCTCCTCCAACAGATAGTTTTTCAAGAGTGACCTTGGTGTATGCCTATAAATACTTGTGACCCTCTACATTGTAAGGTTACGGGAAATTTGTAAGCAACTCAAGAGCTCAAACTTATTATCGCAAAGTTAAAGCACTCGAAAAACTTAGAATTTCCCATGTGCTTTTATATTGAAGAGAGCCCATTAAACTAAGCCAAGCTTGATAAGATATATCCAAAGCTTAGTCGAGATATCCTAGCCTTTGCATTGTACTTTATTGTAAAGGATATCTCATCCTAGTTGGAAACCAACCAAGAAACCCCAAACCCTTTAGAAGGTAGTTGGTGTGTGATTGTTGGTGAGAAGAGTTGTAAAGAGTTAGTAAACTACGCGGAGTAGTCAGAAAGCTCTAGAGGTGAAGTTAGTAAGCTACAGAGGTAGTCTGAAAGTTTGTTTTTGTTTGAGTAAGTAAACTACGAAGGTAGTCAGAAAGCTCAAGGTCGGGTTGAGTAAGTAAACTACGTGGAGTAGTCAGAAAGCTCAGGGCCGAGTTGAGTAAGTAAACTACGCGAGGTAGTCAGAAAGCTCAAGGAAGTGATTAGTTAATTTCTCTGAGGATCTGAGAGAGTGGACGTAGGAGCTTGAGTCTCTGAACCACTATAATTTGCTGTGTTGTTTATTGCTTTCCTTATCCGTGTGCTTAATCGCTTGCATTGACTTAAATCGTAAAAGCATATTTTCACCGAGATTTCATTGAATCAATCCACCGAAGTTGCATATAATTGAATCACAAACCAATCACTATTCCATTTAAAGGAAGGTTTTCAAAAAAGCTTAAAACGAGTATAAAACTAAAGGGCCAACCATTCCGCACATCCGAAAGTAGCTAGAACGATAGTTACCAAACCGAACTTACTCTTCCGAGGGTTCAAGAAGTTAGTTATCCGATCCAAGCAACTCAGATCTCTCAAACTCGGACTCAGGTTGGGATTATTCGAGGTTACCGAAACAAATTTCAGATCACTGTCTCGAAGAGACTTTGACTCGTGAGTGATTTGTGCTTCTCAGATCAAATCTTCAGACAACCCGACCCAAGCTGACCTCAAGAAAAAAAAAGTTTTAAAAACACTGAACACGTGTATTCCCCCCCCCATACACGTGTAAGACTCGTTTGCACCGGGACCAACAAGTGGTATCAGAGCAGTGGTTCAACTTGACCACCTGCTTTGTTGACCAAAGTTTTATTTGCTAAAAATACTTGTGGTCTATCTGAACTGATCTTATTTGCTGAATTCTTAAAAGACTCAGATAAAAATGTCTTCTAAGAAACTTCCCATGTTCTCAGTGGAGAACTATGATTTGTGGAGACTGAGAATGCAGGCTCACCTGTATTCTATACATGAACGAATGTGGAGAGTGGTCTCTGAAGGGCCATTCCAATTTACTGTGGTGAATCCCAGAGGAACAGAAAATGAGAGAAACGATCCTAGAGCAGAATTTCCTAAGTCTGATGGCCAATTGACTCCTGAGGAGAGAAATTTAGTCAATCTAGACTATATTGCTAAAGACACACTATACAGTACAATTGATGATGGTGTGATGGGAATGATCTCTCACTGCAATACTGCAAAAGAAATTTGGGATACACTAGCTGTAATGTGCCAAGGCACAGATCATATCAAGGAAAACAAACTTTCAGTTGCAATAGGAAAGTTTAATAGTTTTGAAATGGAAGAAGGTGAATCAATTGACAAATTGGAAGTCAGATTCACTAGTATTATGAATGATCTAAATGCACTTGGAAAGAAATATCCACAGAGAGAAGTTGCATTGAAAATTCTTAGTTGTCTTTCTAAGAAATGGGACATACATGCAGTGGTGATTGAAAACACCAAAAACATTAATTCAATGCCCTATCAACAAGTCTTCTCTGAGCTGAAGGCCTATGAGTTTGTAATTGATAAGAAATCCAAAAGGTCGACAAAGAAAGATGATTCATCATCTAGTAAAAATGTGGCTTTTAAGTCCAAAGATAAAACCCAGAAAACTA